>JAKEPQ010001018.1:12400000-13000000 GCA_024500445.1 Entomyzon cyanotis | reverse complement strand
ATCATAGAAAGGCACCAACTGCTTTGAGAAGAGTAAAAGGAACACTGATTGTCAAACCAGGTGACTCAGCTTTTCTGAAGTGAGGGTGTGGCATGCTGTGTGTGCCAAGTCTGTCGGTGGGCTTGCTTCCGCTGGCTTGGGGAAACTACTGAGGTGCCTGAAAGTTACTGGTTTACTTTTTCTTTTTAAATTATCAGTGAATTTTAAGTATCAAATTGACTTTGAAAGTAAGATTATATCTTATAGAGGGAATTCTGTCACAGGTTGACTATTAAATACTATGGCACACTCAATCTTCAGCATCTCTATTATGAATTTCTTCAGTATCTAACATTTTAATTAGTCGCCACCACCATAAGAGCTTTTTATTTGTCCTGTGACTTAAAATTCAAAAGTTAATTCATGCTTCTTATGTTTGCTGTTTCAAATTAAAAAAACCCCATGTATTTAATTTTTATGATTAGGTATGGAATTGGCAATTGAGCAAATGTGTGTTTCTAAGAGGGCACAAGGAAGCAATCAAGGATTTTAGACTTCTGGAAAATACGAAACTTCTCTCTTGGTCATTTGATGGAACCGTTAAGGTGAGTGAAAGGTCGTGAATTGACAAATCACATCAAGTACATTTGACTGCCTCTTGTAACATTTGGTATTTCCTGCACTTTGTGAATTTTATTGACTCGATAGTAAAGTGTAAGCTGACTTTTAAGACAAAATTTTGGATTTTCTATTTTTAGTAAGATCTACCCTGTTGTATTTTAACTATACCAGTGAGTATAACAAAATGTTGGCCACATTAGAATGACCTAGCTGAGTTTTATCCCTTATATATTGTTGTGTAAGATGCAAGTGTTTTAACCTTTTTACTGCATTAAAAAAGTACCCTGTTTTTCTGTTTATCTGGTAGGTTTGGAATATTACTACTGGAAACCCAGAAAAAGACTTTGCTTGTCATGGAGGTGCTGTTCTTTCCTGTGCTGTTTCACCTGATGGTAGTAAATTTTCATCTACTTCTGCTGACAAAACTGCAAAGGTTGGTTACCTTCTGTACAGAGATAAAAATGATGCCTTATTTGTCTTGAAAAGAAATCTATATTTTTCATTTTGAGGTAAATAGTGATTATTCAAGTTATCCTGTTGTGTTTCTATTTCCCATATCCATCAACATGTTTCTAAAACTGTTACAGTCATTTGCAATTGATCTTGGATATAACTTAAGCCTAGTGGCTTCTGCACAAATAAAATGCATGTTTAATGCACAGCTTTGTACAGAGCACTTTGTTTCCCTGTATTGATTTGTTGATAGCCTGACGTTCTTAATTTTTAAAGTTAAGAAAAATTTCTGAAACTTCCAGTGAAGTTTCTGTTTGTAGGTTCAGAAGGCAGGTGTACAAAGTATTGAAGTGGGGTTGCCCCATTATATTCCTAAAGCATTTAATTAGATTTTTAAAATATAATTTTCAATTGGTTGAGGAGTCCTATTTCTGTGAACAGCTTTAAACTTCCTTGTAAACAAACCGGTTTCAATAAAAAGTATATTCCAAGGACAGATACATACTCGCAGTCAGTTCAGTAATCTGTAGCAAGTGCATTCTTGTGTGATTCAGGTAACAAAAAGAAAACCAGACCCTACAGTATAATACATTCACATAAATGCACATATAAATATGCATGCATATGAAAAGTCTTATGTGTATTTTAATGCTAATGCCTTTTGGAAGGAAGTCATAATTGGTTTGGACTTGTCTTTTTCACTGCTCTGTAATGTTTTCCATTTAGATATGGAGCTTTGAAAGTTCATCTGTTCTTCATGAGCTGAAGGACCATGAAGCCTGTGTGCGCTGCTGTACTTTCTCTCCTAATAACAAACTATTGGCCACTGGAGATGACAAAGGAGAAATAAGGGTACTGCTCTAATCTTGATGTTTATTTGATAATTCAGTGATTGTCAGTTCACAGACAGAAGAGTTCTTACAGTTTGTGTTCTGCATGTCTAATGCCTTTGCGTTGTGGTGAACATCAGGGTGCAAATAGCAAAGTTTGCCACATGAGACAGTAGTTTGTAAGCATATTGATAAGTTTATGTTCCATCAATGCTAAGGCACTGATTCACAAGATTTAATAATAATTCCACTGTGCATTGAATGTGTGATTAAATCCTCTATATAAGATACAGTTCTAAGATGAGAATTTTTAACAATTATTCTGTCAGTTCAAGAAGAATACTTTTTTACAAGGGGCTGTTTTTTCTGATGCAGAAAAATACATTTCAGGTTTCCTTATCTGAGGCTTTTTTTTCCCTTTTAAGTTTCCTTCTGTACATAATCTTTCCTCTTTTTTAGATTTGGGACATTTTAACAGGTGCACTACTTCACTTCTGCTCCCCAGTTACTGTAGACGAAGGAGAACCAACCCATGGGGGTTGGGTAACAGACCTCTCGTTTTCTCCTGACAGTAAAATGCTTGTGTCATCTGGAGGCTATCTTAAGGTAAGCCTTGAAATAATAACATATTCTATCACACCTAATTAAGTGTCAATACTTAGACAATTAAGACTAATTCAATAAACAAACCTGAAACATTTTACTTAACACAAAGCTTCTTCGTTTTTGTGACAGTCTGGCACTTTTCACTTCTTCTCATATCTGCAAGTCCCCTGAAAAAGTCTTTTAAGAATTCAGGTTTGTTTCCAAACTCGATACATTAAATTTTTATTAACTTCAGATTTTCATTTGCAATGTTCTTCCTTAACATCTTTAATTTTAAAGATCCCAGTCATTTTTGTCTGCCTTGATATCCACTCAATATTGACAGCAATTGTGCTCTTTATAATGAGTACAAAAATGCTTTATATCAGGCTTTTATTTTTTTCTAAATTCTGAGGTTTAAATTTTGTCATAAGTAGAAATTCAGAAGAAATTGCAAGTAGTGATTTTCTGCCTTGAAAGACATTTTATAAGTAATATTTGGAGGAAATCAGTGTTTTCATTGGTCTTTCATTGATTCAGGCATCTTCCAGGCATATGATTTTGGGAAGGGGAAGACATGGCCTTTTTTTCAATCTGTGAATGGGTTCTTCATAATTTTAAATTTCTCATGAGGTTTTGTGGGTTTTTTTTTCCCCTTGTGATAGCCAATACCTGTTATTAGAAACTCTCTGTGTGTGAAATGACAGGTGGTGAAGTTCTCACCTCAGAGTGATGGAGTTTAGCTGACTGTTGGTCAGTGTCTAGCTGTTAGATATGCTGTCAGACTCATTCTTTGAAGTCAGTAACCATGTGACAAAGAGCTGAATTTTCTAAATTAACTTTGAAAGCATCTTCTGATACTCATTTTATATTAAAGGGCAAGACTTAATTTTTTTTTCTAGCTTCCTCCTCATTTTACCTTGCCGGTTGCACAGTATGGTGTTGTGATGCTCTTGGAGTGTAGAATGGTTTAGGGACCTCTGGAATTCATCTAGTTCAGCCTCTTGCTAGAAATAGTTTGAAGAATTAGGTAAAATTGTTTAGGACCTTGCCCCATCAAATATCGTCCCCCAGTCCAACAGGGATGCCTCTGCTTATTTGTTCAGAACAAAGGTTCAAAAGCTCATTAAGATCCATTTTTGGTTCAGTTAGTGGGTTTTTTTTCTTTTTTTTGAGGAGATGTCTATTAAATAACAGACTTTAGGAACAGTGTTTTTAATCAGAGCATTGTAGCTGCGTAGTTGCAAATCTGTATTAAGCACACAACTATAATGTTACATATTTCATGAGATGAGTAAGCTAAAAAGTAGTAATACTGTCTGCTTTTCCATATGATCAAAGCTGAAAGTAATCTGTTGTGATATTTTGCTGCTGCACTCAAATGCTGTGGGAATAGAGGGTAAACTTCTTAGTGGCAAAATGGAATAACAGCTTTGTCCTGGATTGTGTTTGGTCCAGTTTTGCATTAGTTTACAGTTTCTCTGAGAAATGTGAAATTTCAGACTGCAGTAAACTGATGGTTTAAGGTTTTTTGGTTTCTTTTTATTAGTGCTTACTGCATATTCTAAAAGATAGTTTCACTGAAAAATAAGTCAGTCCTACTAAAAAAACCTCCAAATGGTTTCAAATGTGTACATGATCAGTCCTCTTGTGTGTCTAGCTAAGTTTTTTAATTCAGCTATAGTTTCAGTTATCTGGCAGTGTGTTTCTTGTATTCATTTGGTTGTATGAAAATACATAATTTTTAAAAGTTTGCACATATTGCAATTCATGTCCATTGATTGCATTTTGTGATGGGGTAAGGGGCAGTACCTGAATTTATTATTTTGTATGTTCTCTTGCAATTTAACAGCTTCGGTCTTTTTGAAGTTTCTTTTCATCTGAAAGTCTTACACATTTAGTAATTAGTCCTAAATTTATTCTACTTAAGATGGTTTTAATTTTTGTTTTTAATGCTACCTCTTTGATGAAAGCAGTCATCTGGGCTAGCCATGCTAAGCCTGTTAACAGATTTGATTCTGAACTTCCTTCACCTAACTGAAAGTCTGTTGTTATTTTTTATAGTGGTGGAATGTAACTACTGGAGAATCCTTACAAACCTTCTACACAAATGGAACAAACCTCAAGTCAATACATGTGTCCCCTAATTTCAAAGTATATGTGACTGTTGATAATCTTGGCATTCTTTATGTATTACAGAAGTTCTGATTAATGGGCAAAGATAACTAAGCTTTTAAGCTGGAAAGAAAATTCTGCTAAGTGTTTGTCTGACAGTCATTAAGCTGTGAATTATATTTAATTGTATTCATGATGTTTTCATGTATATTTATGTACTTCTGTGCATGTTTTTTCAAATGAACTTGCATTTAATCTTGTTTTTTAATAAGAATTATTATAAGCCTTAAATCTTGATTTGCATCTTAAGTATGTTGCTTCCAATTTTGTAAGGAAATTCTATTATGATTTATTCAGATTAGTTGAAGTTAATAGCAGTGAAAAAATAAGAGTATAAGACTTTGAAATTATATTTTATGCTAAGGCTGATGGCTAAATGCTTTCTAGCCATGAACACAGCTGTGTAAGATGCAAAAAAAATTTTTTTTAGTGCGATGCAAGGATTTTCATTTAGTAGGGAATAGAAAGAAGAAGGGGCATTCTTCATTTGAAAAACAAAACCAGCCATGCTGGTGCTTGATGTTCAAACCAAATCAAGTAGGTATTCAGTTTACAGCAGCAGTGCCTTCCACTGGCAGGAGGAACCTTCATTCTTGAAACCTGTGGAGATAAAATGCATTGTAACATGTATGAGCTGTTCCTATTAAGGGGAACATCCTGAGTCTTCTTTTCTCAAGGCAAAATCTGAAATTCAATATTGGAATTGAAGTGGAAGAGACTGTGCCACATTTCCAGTCAAAGGATGAGTACAGCTAATCAGCTAAAATGAGAATGGAAATGGCTTAAAAGTTATGTACTGAAAATTGTAAGAAGGTGTGAATTTTAGGGGTTTTTTTCTTTTGGAATTAACATTCAGTTTATTCTGTGGAGACACTTTACTGTTGTCAGCTTTGTTTACTTGGGATGCTATGCCCAGTTGATCTCTTGCCTGGTAATATGTGATTTTCTGCTTTTTTAAAGTTCGGGTTTTTTTTTTTTTTAATGTTTACAGTCTATTTATGGATTGAAAATAGGGTAGAAGTATCAATGTTTTCTACTAATTGTACTTGACAAATGTTTTGTGAATAATTGGGTAACAATTTTTTTTGGTACCTAATAAGCCTTTTTCTATTCAATTGCCTCTCAACTGCTATGAGCAACAGCACAAGAAGCATTAATATGATTTTCATATTTTTGTAGCTGGCAGTAGAACACTGTCTAACTACTTGATTGTAAAAAAGTGCAGTAACAAGTATCTCAACTGGTACTGAATAATGAAATTTTTACTTTTAATATTTTTTTTGTGTGCATTTTAGTATTTTTTTGTATGCATTTCATAACATTTAATAGGCATTCTTAGCATTTCCCTGTTTTTGACAATCACCAGTTTTTCCTCTTTTCCAACTTGAAATTCTACTCTTTCTAAGGTGCTGTTGAATACGGGTCAGTATAATCAAAGTACTGTTGGCAGAAATGTAAAGAGAAGAAATTCAATAGAAAAGAACGTGGTGTTTTTTATTCCAGGTGTGTACAGTACTTAATAAAGATGATCCAGGCAATACTGGCCAAAGTTGTAAATGAATTTGAATTCTTGGGTGAGTTTTTTTTTACGTAGGATGGAGGGGGGAGTGCTGCATCTTTTATTGTGGTTTTATTTTCAATCTAATCATAATGCTGCTTTACAAACTGCATCAAAGGTGCTTTGACAGGTGAGCAATGGTATTAAATATGGGTATGGGGGAAAAGGCAACAGAGGGAAACCAAAGCCTTGGAACATGTCCTGCAGTGTTCAGGACAGAGTTGTTTCTACTGTGCAGTTTGTAGAGACTATCAGTACCCCCTGAGCAGCTGAAAATAAATCCAAGGAGCAGGAAGCTTCTCTTAGCCACTATCCCTCCATCCCAGAGGCTGTGCTGTCCTTATTGCTCAGGACCCTGTCAGGTTAAAAGATGTTTCGTATGAGGAGCCAGGGCAGAAAGTTCTCTGAGTACGCTAGTGGAATTCTGATGATAAGAAAAAAAACTGGTTGTGGTTTGATGAAGAAAACAAATGGTACATGAGCAGAGTTCATAGACAATTGCAATCTTGAAGTGAACAGGAAGCAAATAACACCGAAACTTGAAGAAATGTGAGATAAATTCTTGGATGTTCTGGAAGAATGACAGCACAGCAGCATTGTACTTGTTCCTGGAACTGAGAAAGATGTTGGGATGGTTGCATTCAGGTATGTAAAGGTATGGACTTGGCTGAAAGTATTTGAAATTGAGGTGGAAGAAGAGAAATAGTGGTGAAAATGTCTGAAGAGCCAAAGAATAGATTTGATTTGCAGGGAAAGTATGAAAAAAATCAAGTGAAAAATTACTGAAATAGGAGCCAGGAAAACAACTTCTTCAATTTAAAATATTTAAGAAGACAGTTTACTGTAATAAAAAAATAAGTCGTGCTGTTTGATTGATTAGATTTGGCTGTTCTCTTTGTTGTTACATGTATTGTAAAGGAAACAAAAGAGAATTTGGCTAACAGCAATTTTTATGTAGATTGAACATTAGTACTTCCATTATACTTTTTAATGTCAGATCAAAATGAATCAGTCTACATTCAAATTTAACTAATGAGCAGTGCCATTTTTATCTAGTTCTTTAACTGAAATTATGATATGCTTTTGTGTAAACAATTTTTAGGTATACTTCCTATTAACCGTGCCTATCAGTTTCTGTAGAAGTTTTGAGTCTCTTCACTTTGTCAGTTCAACAGCTGTCAATACAGCTCCTTCACATACCTCTTTTTCCTCTTTCCTTGGGAATCACACCCATGTGTGATCCAGCTGCTCAAGAGGATGCTTTGTATTGCCTTAAATGTATCACTCCTCCAGCTACAGTGTTCTCCTTCCCCCTCTCCTATCTTACACAGTTATTTGAAACAGAACTGTGCACTTCATGCCTGAGGTTTTCCCGTATAGATCTCCTGTAATGCTGGGATGTGGGGGTGGAACTGGAACTGCTGACCTGTTGCCAGTAGAGGAGTTTCCCCCACCACAAAATTATTTTGCCTCCTTCTGAAAATGATGCAGTTAAACTCCCTATTACAGAATGCTGTGCAAATTGCTGTTTTGAGGGGTTTT
Organism: Entomyzon cyanotis; assembly: GCA_024500445.1. NCBI lineage: Eukaryota > Metazoa > Chordata > Aves > Passeriformes > Meliphagidae > Entomyzon > Entomyzon cyanotis. The sequence goes on along the minus strand of JAKEPQ010001018.1, from coordinate 12,992,257 downwards.
TTACAATTTTTAAATCCACTGAAGTCTCTGTATGGGGCCCAGTTCCCCAGGTTATATCTAGCAACAACAGAGTCTGTGTCTTATCACCCCTGTGCTGAGGTGTTTTGCAGGAGCTGATGCCCTTGCAGGTTTCAGGGGAAAGCCAGGCTGAGAGACTCTGACTCGTGTGGTTTCTTCTGCCCTCCTGGAACAGAGCACTGCAGGGAGGCAGCCTGCCCTTGTCTTCAAGGAGCCAGTGAATCCAGAATACCAGCAGATCACAGGGAACTCAGGTATGTTTTTGCAATTGCTGGTAGAACATAGCCCACTTATTGAGCTGCTTGGTTGCCCTTTCTCCTTCATGGCAAGTACAGGTTCCATGGCAATGCCAAGGAGTGGAAAAGTCAGCCTTGGGGCTGTATTTCCCTCTGATAGGATACCTGAGCCCTCAGGTGTATTTGTCCACCTTGTGCTTTCCTCCTCCTTGTGTCTGCTATGGAGGCACAAATTTATTTGGGTTCAGAGATGGTGATGATGATGCTCAAGAGCTCGGAGGACTTGGGACACCTAATTTCTGTTGTGATTCCAAGAAAGGCAGAAGCCAAATGACCTTTACTGTTTGGGTAACAGGGAGGGTGCCAGATATTCTGAACACTTCCAGTATGGTATTTTTTTTCTTTTTCTGTGCTCAATTTCACTTTGTTCTTTCAAGCTAGGAATGGGGCACAGTCACTAGCTCTGCCAATGTGCAGTAACGTGTTCAGCTGAGACCAGCCTTGTTTGTGGCTTGAACTCTGCAACTCTGCAGTAGATTGACAAGAGATTGATTGTGTTTTCCAGCACTTCCACAGCTGTTGTGTGGTGTGCTCCAGGTCTATGTTGGTGTGGGCATTTTTTTTTTTTTTTTTGGGAGGTGGGGACCAGTGGGTTTGGAGCACAATGCTAGTGTTTTTTGGGTTTTAAGGGACTTTTCTTCCAAATCAACTTACTGCACACCTTTCTTCTTAGAGGGATTTTTATGAGAAACCTTGCAACTAGATTTCATAGAGGCCTAGGCTGAGACTGTTAGGGTGCATTCTAAAAGAATGTAAAGGAGTAAGATTATCAGTGTGCATGTGTCATTGACAGCTTCATCACTTCCTATATCATCTCCTACAGTTGCACTTGAGTGCTATAGCACAACTGTGTGATAATTGGACTAGAACTGCTTAAGCTGCCTCTGTGTGTTTGTTCAGGAGGGTGAGAAAGCTAAAGTATCTTCTAAGTGTTTCAATAGGCAGTTTCTCTCTTGGGGCCTCACTGTTTACAGAACAAATTAGCTTCCCGTGCTTGTTTCCATTTAACAAACCATATGTTGTACATAGGAGAAGTGCTCTGAGAATTGTTAGATTCATGTCCTTCAGGCTACAGAGGATTCTTGTTCTGTACTCAAGAGGCATCCTCTGAGTACTACTTAGGATGCCACAATTAGATTCCATGTGTTTATGTGGTATTTTTAATTTCTTACGGTGTTAGCTTCTTTCAGTTTATTTGTGTGTCTGATTTATTTTTAGCTTCTCTATTAACATATGAACTTGGGTGAATTTTGAAAATCATGATGTTTGTAATGAAGTCAAAATGAGGCAAAATCAAATTTACCCATTCAAACTCTTCAAAAGTAAACATGATGCTTCTTAGGTAAAGCATGTGTTATTTCTGATGCATAAATGCACACAAAGTATGCTTCATATTTAAAATACATTTTATGTTATTTTTCTAACGCATTAGACTCTTAATTCTTCTCTGTAATTGTACAGAAAATATAATTTATGTAGCACTTTTCTATAGTACCTTTTAGCACATGATAGCAGTGTTTTCTTTTAGTTGTAAAAATCATGTTATTTGCCTGCAATATACTCCAAAGATAGTAATAAATGTTCATATTCCTCTTCCTTGTTAGAGTCAGTATTTGGGTTTATCCATGCTAAGACTTTGTAGCCTGCTGGCTCAAACTCTTACTCCAGTGCTAAGAAATCTTAGTCTTGACATGTTCTGAGAGCAAGTTTTCCTGTCCCAGAGACACAATGACAAGGATATTTCTTTTTGTGTTTCCCAGTTATAACCACTTAAATTCATCCTTTAATTTAATACTATGATCAGTATTGTCTGTTGTTTATAAGCCTCTTGGCAGAAGTAGTATAGGAAAAAAAGATTAAGAAAAAACTCAAAAATATACTTTTGGTTTAATAGCCCTGAAATAATACATGAGAGAAATAGCATATATTTAATGTGAGACTTGGAAGTGCTTAGAGTTTTGTCTTTTTAATAGAGTTTTGGTTTTTGTTTATGGTGTACATGGGGGATTTTTGTTTGGTTGGTTTGGTGTCTTTTTAATAGAGAACAGATGAATGAACAGACATATGCAAAGGCCAGTGGAAATCTGTCTCTAAATACAGATAAAACATTTTGATCTAAAGAATCCAACCTGAAGCCAATAATCATGTCTTGATGGTTGAACACTCAGCAGCTACACAGTAATGTAAGATATATTTACAGAAGCTGGTAGCTCCTAATTTTTATAGTGTATTTGCATGATTTCTTAAAAGGTGCTGTGGAGTTCATTTATATTCAGTACAGGATAGCAATTTCATATTTTCAGCTGAGATATTAAGGAAGCGTGTGGTCTTCTATGACTTAAATTTCAGAACTAGGAAGTAGGAGGAGGAACAGTTTGAAAGAGTTTGAACAGAAGAAATGTTGCCTAAATTTTACCTATATTTGAGTATATGTTTGACAATGGCATGAAAATAGGTCACCTGAATGTGTCTGAGTTTTGAAAATATTTAAAGGGTGTTTTAATGTCTTGCAGATGTTGCACTGTCAATTCCTCAAAGCTAAAGAGTTGTAGTTTTTTCACTTAAAAAATTATAGAGCAGAAAGTACTTTTTTTGAAATTATTTCAACAGTATCAAGGATTCAGCTATTAAATTGTTGTTTTGATTCAGCAACTGTTTTTTTATAGTGTGGAGCACTGGGTTTGAGGAAGATCTTATGGGTACACATTCATTCAAAGGGATGGTTGAGGGGCCAAGCTGAACTTGTGGAAGAATTGTTTGTTTTTCACTATGAGATTGTATATGTGAATACCTGCCAGAGGTAGCTACAATTCAACTGAACTTCATGTGGCCTGGAATTTTCTTCATAGCATATCTTGATCATTTACATTTGGTTAAAAATATATTAAATGCAGTAGGTGGCAATAAGCTGTAAGTCTACCAATTTGACTGTTTTTTCTCCTTTTCCCAAAATTGTCCTTGTTCAAAGGGTTAAACTTTTGGTGGATACAGAAAAAAAGTCTATTCCTTGAGTTATGATCTTTTTCCTCCTAAGCTTCCCCTAGCTGTGAGCTCATTACGCATTGCAGTTTCTCAAGCTCCTATACTGCTCATTAGACCTCATATTTAGTCCTTAATTACTCTTGTCAACCTTCCTTCAAATGAAGGGTTCCACAGTTCAGGGCTCTAGTTAGGGGAAGATTTGCTGCAGCAAAGTTGTACTTCAGTATTCTTTTTTATTTTTTTAAATCACAAAGTGGCTCTGTGGAACAGAACATTTTCTCAGTTTGTGTTCAGGATCTTTCTGGTTTCTTCAGCATGTAATAGCAAAAAAAATTGATCTTTAACAAGCTGTTACATGTGTGTTATGCATCATACAGCTGGGGTTTTGGGGTTTTTTTTGCTAAAATAAGAATTTAGGAAATTAAGATCATGTTCTCTGAAAACTATAATCCTTCCTATATTTATTTTTATTTTGCATACACATTTCATCTCCTCCTTTTCAGAAATTAAACCACAGTGCTTCCAGTTCATGCAGCTTGTACCTTCCTTTTGCTTTACCTCTTTTGTTCTCTGTTTGAGTTCCATGATGGGTTAGAAGTTATTTTGGGATTATGCTATGTATCTGCCAGTGTTTGTTTTGTTAAGCAGGAACTTATCTGGAAAATGATAATTTGATCACACTGAATACTTTGAGCAGTTAGCAGCAAATACAAGAGGTCTTAACTTTGCTTTTGTGAGAAAGAATATGTCAAATTTTGGATGTCTAAATTGAAATTAATACCTGTGACAAGAAGAAAGGGGCTTGGAGTTTGAGTGTCATATGTTTATAATGTGTCTTGTGCAGCATTTGAGTTCTAACAAAGTGTTTTTTCTATCGAAAATGAGATTTTGTTGTTGTTGTTGTTATTTCTAATTTGACTGTTGAGATTCTGAGGAAGCTGCTGAGATTCCTTGAAGTGAGAAAAAGGAATGTCCATAAACACAGTCAGAACCTCAAAGTGAGAGCAGCTGAATTAGGTATTGTATTAGGACTTAGTCCAAGGGGAGGACTGCAAAAATTCTTGCCCACAGAGAGTGAAGACAAGATTTGATCAACCACTGTGAGAAATCAGCAGCATAAATAATCCAGCAGCAGAGGCACTTTCAAGGTGTGACTGTAGAGATGGTGTTTCTGTGGTGACTGGCAGAAGCAGCACTTTTTTTAGCAGTTAAGCACTTTTTGCTTACCATTTGAAATACAATGTTAGCTCTTGCAGATTTGTGGACTTGGCTTTTTCATTCTCTAAGCTGATTTTAGAGGCTGTGTTGAGCAGGATGTTCAAATAATTCTGGTATTCCTTAAGGACTGAGCAGAGTTTGAAACCTTGATACCTTAAGCTATCCTTCCCTTTCAGAGGTTTTTTTTTTCCCACAAATTCTTGCTACACTAAACAAATGAAGCTGTATAACAAACATTTCAGTAATCAGGCCAACATGAAGTACTCATAAATTATCACCAAGCAGCTCTAAATCTGTCATAAACTCTTACTGACTTGCTCACAGGAATGTTTATGTAATTGAGAGGAACTATAGAGAGGAAGTTAAGTCTTGTTTTACAAGTTAAATCAACTGCAGTGAGATGAAAAACGCCCACACATTTGGCTTTGGATCAGCAGAGGCATTCTTGAAAAGCAAACCTTCATGAAATCTTTATTATGAAACCAATTTCAAGGTGTAAAAAATTATCAGTGTTCCAGGTGTCACTGATTGTTCTCTGCTTGCATATTCCTTGTACAACAGGGTATCACCTTGATCAGGGAGTTTCAAGTTTGGAATCATTCCAGCAAATAAATTCTGACATGGCTGGGAGCACAGATGTAATGTAGGATGTGTTAAAGCTGGAGAGCTTTGAAAGGGGTCCAAGAAGTCACAGTTCCGCAGATGTGAAAAAAGCCACCACACCAGCAAACCTGCTGAATGAGATGTTATCTTACATGACATCCCTTTAAAAAAGGTGGGGAAGCTGCAGTGCAACAGAGACAAATATATTAAAAAATGGGTTTTGTAATATTTTAGAGTGCAAATTGCGAAGTACAAGAGCAACTAATAAGGGTTTTTACACCAAAGACTGAAAAACCTATAAGCAAAAAAAAAAAAAAAAAAAAAGAGATTGTTTAATATTAAACCTATGTAATTAACAAAAGGAAGATTATTCCACTGATCACAGTAACACAGTTTTGAAATATGCTGTTGGAAATATGGCATTGGAAATTGATAATCTTCACAGTACAAGTAGCAAGAGTGCAGTCATTCAAACTAAAGAATTTTTAATCACCAAGGCCAAATAATAAGAAGCCATTTGTCTGCAGTAGATGAGTCCTTTGAATCACACCTGGTAAAATTCATCACACCTTGAAAAAATGAGAAATTTCAAAAAAGTTGTGACTCCTGGAAGTTCTGGTGTTTTCAAAGAGGTGACAAAGGCAACTACTGACCTGAAGTCAGTCCTGAGGAAAGCAGTGGAATGGCAGATTTGAGGTTAAATGGAAAAGTAGAGTCTGCTCTGAGCACCACTGAATTTTTCTAGGCATTACTGGTTTTTTTGAGAGACTGGTTTTGGCAAATGTTACTGACAGATTTCTGATTGTTTTGCTTATGATTTTTATTTTTGTTTTTAACACATCATTGTCAACACACAAACTTTGGGTTTCTTAAAGGAATTTGATTTATTATCACAAGATATTTTGATTTAAAATAAACTTGTATAATTATATACAACAAAGGAATTAGCTCTTAAGCCCTACATTTCTATGCAAAATGGAGTCTAAACAAACATCTCAGGTACATTGAGGTACTTAGCTTAGTTAACTCTTGAAGTTTTATATTAAGTATAACTGAGTTAAATGTAATGGCTGTGACAGATGGCCATGGTGAATGATCTAATATCTGTTTATATTAATTTCCACTCATGCACAGCATTCCCAGACATTTTTATGTTTCAGTAGATTCACTCAATTCCAATGCAGAGTAATTCACTTAATCCATCACTGATGCTTTTATAGACTTACATACTGTCTGGAAGGTAAATTAAAGAAAAAATATTAGTCTTCTTCGCAACATAAATTCAAGAAAGAAGTAGTGCTAGCCTCAACTATATACACTAGGATATTTTTGCTTAGGACATGCCCAAGCCTGACATTCTGCAGCCTAGCAATTATCATTATCCAATAATCACAAGTGGAAGAATGAAGACTGCACTGCTTCTAAGGCATTTTTAAATTAGTGTGGTCTGTTTCTGTTTTTCCTCATGGTGTCACTATAGGATAAAGTTAATGCTCATTGGGTATTCTCTATACTGGAGCATATTTCCATTTCCTTTGTTTCACTGACTTTCTGGTTTTCTATTACATGGTTAGAAAATATGATTCCAAATGTACTGCCTTCAAATTTGAACATGTTCTCTCAAGCACTGGCCCATTTTTAAGACTGAGCATGAATTGTTCTTTTTTTTTCCCTAAGGATTAAATATTAGAATGAATCTAGCTTTATATAAGAGTGTGGACATTTTGAGCAGTTCTAATTAATTGAAAGTAGGAAATGCCGTGTTTCAAAGGACAAAAAGGCATGTATCTTACAACTGAGTGAGCTTATGAAGTTAAATCTGTGATAACTTCATCACACATAGAAACTGTATGAATCACATAATAGGTAAGGTTGGTAGAGACCACAGTGGGTCCAACCTCCCTGCTCAAGCAGGATCATCCTAGTGCACATTTCACAGGCTTGCATCCAGGCAGTTTTTTAATATTTCCAGTAAGCTTCATTTTTTCTTATGTTGTTACAAAACAGTTTTGAATTCAGCTTTTATGATTGATAGAAAAAGTAGTTTTCCCATCCAGGCTCATAGTGACAAAAGAAGGCAGGAGAAGGAGAGAGAATTTGGTTTCATTTACATACTGATAGCATTTTTTTCTGCCTAGTTGTTACCACGCAGTTCCTTCATGGAGTCAATTGTCCTTTGGGCTGGTACTTCAGAAATAGCTGAAGTTACTCTTTCTAGACTGTTGTCTTGACATCTCAGTCATCACCTTGCAGTGATGTGTGAAGCAGGCCAGCTGAACAGCACACACTGAAAGAAATCTGGGGCAAAAGTAGAGTGCTGCATGTGGTACAAACTGCCTGTTTTAATCTAGAATGGGAGATAAACTATTTCAGAGTTGTACATGCAAGTTTATTAGTTGTCTAGCATGCTGCTTCTTTTGCAAAGGACAGACACAATCTTCTTCATGACTTGACAACTCCCTTCCCAATGGCTACCATTCTATGGCCACGCCAGTTTTTGATGCCAAGATGTTGGCTTTAAACTGCAAGGCATGTGTAACCTGTGGCTCTGCAGCTGAAGCAGCTTCTCAAACTTCCTGGCAGAATATCAGAATGGGACATGCTGAGTGTTTCTCCTTGCCAGCTGTGAGCAGCAGCTCTTCTGGTTTTAATAAACACCAGGCCAGTTTGGAGGAGTCACTGCATCCATTCTCAAACACAACATCAACATCTGCTTTAGGAAACCCTCTAACTCCACAACACAGAAGTTCCCTGTTGTTTGTCAGGAGTTTCCCTGTTTTAAGCCTTGTGGCAGCAGCAGCTTTTTCACCATACATGGTGGTGCATCCCCCCTCTCACACTGGCCCACACTATGATTTCAGAAATGCTCATTAGCATTTCATTCTTGAAAATGACAGCTCAGCTAAGCTCCTTGAGCTTATCAGAAACAGTATGTACTCCCAGGAATTTATGCTGGCTAATGAGCTCCTGGTTTTAGTGAACAGTCTTGGAAACTTATTTTTCTTGTCTGCATAAAAATGCAAGTCTAACACCACTTTTATTATTGAACTTTCACAGAAAGTAAGTGACCTGAATTGTGGCCAGGATGGAAAATTGCTGTGACAAGAGCAAACTCTCTCAACCCTGTAACAGCACTTCTAGGTGAGACCTTCTGAATTCTCCTGAGCCACAGAGGGCTGCAGCCAGCAATTCCCTCTGAGTGGGACACTCTTCAGAGGGAGCAAATCCTCAAGTTCACTAGACTTGTAAGACCACTGCCAAAAGCCTGGGTTGATACCCCAACTCCTTGAAGCTCGACCCTTCACCCTTTGAAATGATGCAAAGGCATCCAGCCTGAGTACTTCACTGAACCCGAGGGGAATTTTTCCCAGGTATGTGTCCATATTCCTTTAGTGTGTGTCTGCCAAGTGTGAATATACTATAGCGAATTGTTGTGGTTTAAAACCAGCTGGAAATTAGGCTCCAAATAGCTGCTTCCCTTCTCCCCAGTCCCCTCCACTGAGAAAGGGACAAAAATGCAGAGATTATGGGTTGAGGTAACAATTTACTAGAGAAAAAGCAATGAGATAAGGGAAGCAAACAGTAACAGCAAACAGTACTCATAACAACAGTGTATAAAAGCTGTGATTTACATACAGAAAGGTGCACCCCTACCAGCTCCACATGGCCACCGAGACAAGGAAAAAATGGCAAATGTTACTGCAGCCCAGCAGCTACACAGCTCTTCCCAAGACAAAGGACAATACAGCAGATACTCCCAAAGCCAGTGTCCTTCCCCAAGTCCAAGCCAATGAGAAACAACAATGGGAAAACCCTCCAAGCCAGATTGTCTACAAGGCACTGACTGCTCTGCTTGCACTGACTACCCTGCTCTGTGTCCCAATGGCTCTGGTCGCTGCTTTGCTCCTCCAGAAAAAAGGAACAAAATGGTGCTGTTTCCACTGCATACTCACCTTTTCTTCCACCTGGAACCACATTCCCCTGTGACACGTGGATGGCTTAGAATAGCAACCCAGCCACACCCTCACAGCTTTCAGCAATGGTGAGAGAATTAACTCCGTCCTATACATGCACTGTGAGGGCTGATCTGTGTAATTATTTAGATTAGATTTGTAAGTTAGGCCTGTGAGTTACTGTTATGCTCATTGTAGATCCTAAAGAATCTTTTCTTGTTTAAATTAGGCTATCAATGAAGTGCTGTTAAATTTAAGTGCTGTTAAAAACTTTAGGGCTAAACCATTGGTCAAGTCTGGAGCTAAGTTTGGCAAGTTTGACTCTGAACTTTGTGACTCAACAGGAGGGTCCCCCCTCACTCCTTTTTATCCTTACCCTTTTCCATCCTTAACTTTTTGTATCCTGAACCTCCACATAGATAATGTTAGATTGATTTTAGATTTTAGTCCAATTTTTCTGTGTGTGCTCCAGCTATGTAGTTCAGCAGTAAAGTGAACCTTGCCAATGAACTTTATCATGCTTTTGCTTTTTTATTAAGCCTGCTTTCGCTGATACCTTTGCCAATGATTCTCTGAGCGATCTAAAACACCCATTCACAACAGCATGTTAGAGACCTCTCCACTCGCATAATTCTCAAAATCCTTTGTCACTCACACCTCAGTTGGATTTCAATTTGTTGACCTTCTCATGTCAATTGCAATCTACTTCTGTATCACTTCTCTTGCCTATTCTCCACCTTCCCACTCTATGGCAGTCATTGGAGTTAACTCTTGGTTTTACAGCATCCAGATGCTCCAGCTTCTTCATATACCCTCCCTGACTGCCTCTGCTTGCCCCTTACCCTAGAGGTCAAGAATAGCAGTTTTCCCGACTTTCTGATCTTATAGAGGTCTCTGGCTTTTTCCTTATCTTCACTCTTAAGACTGACCACTATCCCTTTACTGCCTATGCACCTCCAGCATACCAGGAACTTAAATGAAAAGTCACCTTGACCAAAAAAGACAAAAGATCAAGTGGTAACTCCTTTGGCTTAGCACAAGTTTGTAGAAGTCCCTTTGGATCTGAAGAAAAGAACTGCTGAACCACTGTCCCATGTTAGAGGAGACCCCGTGGGCTTCTACTAGTATTGGTTAGTAGTGATGTATATGTTTCCTTCTAAAATCCCAGGTTTCTGCAAATACAGAAGTCCCTTACATCTGTTAATTCTTTTTTCCTTCCAGTTTAAATTTGTCTGCTGTGGGGGCTTCAGTTGTTCACTGCCTGTGTCCCAAAACCTTCACACTCATCCTCTGCCCTCCAAGTCTTTCATCTGTCTCATCTTTCATCAGTCCTGCTAGTCATCCTCAGTCTCTCTCACCCCAGTTATCTCTCCCAAATGAGTTTGGCTGCTTACTGTGCCACCTTACCTGCTTGACATCTCTTTGATGAACCTAGATCAAATTCTTCCTGCAAGGTGCCAGTTCTTCTGTTGTTTCACACCTTTTTGCTACATCTGCTTCGAGTCTTGCTGCAGCTCCTGTTTCATGCTTTAATTTTAGGGGTCACTCAGCTGCATAAGAGGTGCCCCAGTTTTACACCCTGAAAACCTGGCCCATTTGTACTGTACATGCCTGAAGTGAATGTGTTTGAACATAACTCCTGCACAAGTCTTTACAGGGTGTGATTAAATATGGGAAGGCAGCAGCTGAGTAGTCCATGGAAGAACCAGTTAATTAAAGTGTGATGTTTTTACCATCTGTAATCAAAATCTGTATTCCAAACCAGAGCTCTCTCCACAGCAATTCCTAGGTTTCCTTGGTACAAGATGCAAACATGGTGAAATCAGTGAAATGGGAGGGGGGATCTTTCACTGATTTCAGCATCCTTTGCCCCTTATTTCCTTTAGCAATGATAAAATGATACACAAAGCTGGGACTGTACAATTTCATTTTATTTTGTGTGCTTTTATAGGATATAAATAAATGACAAAATTACAAAATTTATAACTGGAAGCCCAAGCATATTTACATAAGTATTTGTTGCAGTGAGGCTACTATTTACTGTTCTCCTATACAATTTTCCTTTTGGTACCATATTTTTAGTGTTATTTTTTTTTTTTTGCTGTCAGTTGACTAAGTACATATCAACAGTGAATAAGCAAAAATATGTACAAGGAACTATTTTGTTCAAGTAAATTGAATACTGTATTAAAAGTATGTCATCACTCAGCGCTATGATTAGGTTTAACTAAACCATATACAATTATCAGTTTTAAACCAAGTTCAATTAATCCATTTTTTGGAATATACCAACTGATGATTCTAACTGAAAAACCTCAGCTGGATATGAAATAATAATTAAAAAAACATTAAGACAACCACACAATTTATCAATATCTCTATAATGAACTTCAAAATGATCCACAATTTGACTGGATAGAACAATATACGTTAAAATGTCATTTTTCTTCTATAATGATATTTTTACTGTTATAATTTCAGTTCTACATAAATATACATCATGGTATTATACAAATACTCCACAGACATTAAAAAAATTAAAACACTTTAAAGAAAAAGTAAGTAGATCTTATTTAACCAAATATTAAGCAAATGCTTAATTATTTTGTTTCATGAAAACATTTTTATTACTTTGGAATTTTTTTCTTTTTCTTGCTGTTTTTATTTAGAAAATGTTTTGCAGTAGAATTTTATCAACACTCTTCCAAACAAGCTTTCTGTGACAGAAATCTTGATAGCAAAATCCATGGGTTTGACTTTTTTAGAACCACTGAGATTTTGTTTTAAAAATACTAGTAGAATTCATGGCTATAGCAATGTTGAGCTGCATAAACTATATGTAGGTGTAGTAGAATGACCATTCCATTTTCATTCCAGACTGATCACACAGAACATCCAGTGCACTGAAGCTACAACTCTTATAATTCTCATAATGCTGCGAGAGCAGTCATTCACTTAACTTTAAAATAAACAATATTTCTCATCATTAATCTGGCTTCCTTCCATAAATATTCATATGTTTTCCTATAGTACTTCTCTTCCATAAAAATATCTAATAAATGTTTTCTGTTCATTATTAATACCTTTCTCTAACCATTCATAAAACTCTGATCCTTTGCTACAATGCAAGAGGTTCTTATTTCTGTAGAGGATCAAAGGACATCAATGATTACATATAAAATCAGCGCACACAGAAATCAGGGTGCCTAATTTCTTGTCACTTTAATGAGTTCTTTATTCAACACAGTAATTATTAATGAATTCAGTGGTTTCACAAATAATCTATTTATTAATTCTGGTTCTATTTCAATTAAAAACTGCCAAGATTTAAATAAAAAACCCAATCAAATACTCTACTCATAGGCAGCATTAGTATTAGTTTAGAGACCTTTTGTTTGGTTTTTTTTTCTTTAAAAAGTAGAATTCTAAAATAAGAAATCAAAGAAAGCACTGTGGCAGAGTCACAAGGGAGAACTGCATGAAAAATAAGGTTTCTCACTCCTCTTGTGGACTGTAATTTTAAAAGTCTTCATATAGTGTCATTCTTCTGTCAGTGCTGCAGGAAGAAGAACATCACCAGAAATGACTGTCAGCCTTTTTTGTTAGTTACAAGGCCACTCATACAGTGCAGTCTTCCTCTCTGCTGGATTGAAACGTTGCCATAAAGGAAAGGCTGTGCTGTGACTGCTTGGCGTGCAAGGCACAACAAGGAACTGGGGGACAGTTTTGTATCAGAAAATGGTAGTTTCATACTTGGTATTAATGCCTCTTTTGGCCTCTTGTCCAGGTTCAACAATCCAGGGTAGATTCGCAAGAGTCTTTTGTTCGGATGGATCTATCTGCTTTAAGACAAATGCAAACATACAGACGGGTTACCATCTCCGTGCAGGCAGCTCGAGCAGAGGGGTTTTCTTTAAACTAACAGGGCAAATCCTGAATTGACAAAGTCGGACAGCAGCAAGTATGGTGGTGTCTACACTCCCATGTACTCATGGCTGCCTTCTTCTTCCTGTTGAGATCAGAGCTGTGTTTACCCCCAAGCTATAGGGCATCAGAGTTCATTAAAGCCACACTTCATCCTGAGAAGTCTGTTCGCTAATGAGACAGACGATGGCATCAGGAAATGTTTCTACTTAAAATTTTATGGAGGAAGATTCTGTGGCAATGGATGACAAAGTGTACAATCATACATTTCCCCCCCCACCCCTTCCTCTCACCCAATAATTAAGTGTCACAGAGTACAGTTTTCACTTTATAGTCAGTGAATATGATACAGTGTGCGGTCATTTTTCTCCTTTCCCTCCCAAATCACCCTCTGCCTGTGTTCTCACTTAATTTATAATAGTTTTCATAATTTTTTTAAAAGGTCGACTGCAAAAGAATGTTTCTCTGTCATCTCTGCACCTCAGGAGGGCACTTTAAAGACAATCAATATGCATGCTTCAATGAGCTTTGTTTCTTAGGAGTCTGTGATTAATACTGAAAAGGTATATGGAATCCCAGAATTAAAAAAAAAAAAAGTAAGAAAAGAAGTTGCTTGGTCTGACAGGATAATTGTAAATTGATTTGGATTTGTAATTTGATTAGGATTCATGTGCAGTGATTGTGCACCAAACAAGTTAGGCAGGAGATTAGGAATGTGCATGGAACCAAGTTTGAGAGGTGTGCATTGGTTAAACTGAATTAATTTAGGCTCTGCAGTTCCTATTACACATATATACACAAGACTAACCAAGCAACATCTTAAACCGGAGGAATCTGAAATAAGCAGTTGTTTGAAATGACTGCCAGTGCTGTGGTGACACAACCCTGGCAGCTGATGAGCAGAGGTGGCACGATGGAGCATTTCTGACTCAAGAGGTATTTTTATTTGTACAGCTTCTTGTATATAAACTCTTAACTGTACAGCTCAATTTTGAGGTTTTTTGCATGCATAACTACCTTCTACTTACCACTGACTTCCGAATACTAACACGTGGTTTGGGAATAGGTTTAGAGGGTTTGTTTTCAAAGCTTTCAGGGAGGGTTGAAGAATGGCCCCCTTTTCGTGCTTGTAGTGCAAGCTGATAGGCCACCTCAAATGCTTGTCCTAGTGTAAGAATGATTTCGTAAGCTAAATTCTGGAACAAAACAGAAACAGTTAAAATTGAGGTGAGGTTGAATTATTGTCAGATACATGAAGAGGGGTAGTGATTTGTAATGTAAATAATTAATTAAAGTCATGCTGGTAATAGGTTTCTCAGTCTCTGTAATGTTCACATCTGTCATTTGATTTCTCATTGATTAAAAATGATCTAAATGTAATTTATTGTATTAAAAGTAATTACTTCTAAGCCCCTTGAAAATGTCTCACTAAATACGAAAACACGAGTGGGTGAGTGTGTGTCATCTCTTTTTAGAACAAGTACATTAACCTTCCCACCTTCCCAACTCATCCCATAGCTGCTGCTCCCAGGATCCAGCCCCTCCTGCACTGCTGCAGTGTGACATTTGGTCTCACTCTATTTCAGAACTCCTCTGCTACCCCATCCTCCTCCAGAGCCAGCAGCCTGATGTGCTGCTTCCCCAGCCATGTGCCTTGGGATGGATGCTCTGTGCTCTCACCCAGCAGCACAGGAAGAGGCTGCAGCAGGGCTGTGATGCTTCCAGAAGGACAAAAAGCCAGTGCTGAAAGTCCTGGGGAAACCTTCTCATGGGTTTGTTTTCTAAAAGTGAAATTGAGCTAAAGCAGTCGTGGAACAACACTTGTTAGCAAGGGGAATGGAGGTTAGGGGGCATAACCAAAAAAAGTTAGGTTCTTATGCCTCAAATCAGTTTGGAGTTACAGGTAGAAAACTTTAAATCCTCTTTGAATACGGGGAAGACAACCTGTTGAAAGATTCATAAGGCATGTATGAGGTATCAGAGGGGTTGGTATAAATATCTTTTCAGCACAGATTTATATCAATGAAAAAGCAGCTGCGAGTTTCAAATTTGACCTTAATCCAAATGGCAAGTGAATTCCTATGGTAATTTTTCCTCAGGTTTGTGGGCTTGTTTTTGTATATTTATTTTTGGGCTCCTAGTGGAGCCTGCTTTTAGGCTCCTACTAGAGTCTATTTCTGGGCTACTAACACTGCAATAATGTTTATAACCCATGCAGAGCAAATGCAAGCCTATTGGCTTGCCTCCATATGGTGTCCTTCAGTCTTCTTAGAATAATTCATAAATCTTTGATGTGATTCAGAAGTTACCCTCTCCTTCCTCAACCTCCATAGCCTATAGTTGGAAGCAATTCTGAATTGCTTTGAACCTAGGTGATCCCTTAAAATTCCCACATGATTCTGATACTTTATTCAAATGAGATATGTCTTTACTAGTCGAGTCCAACTGTTAAGTTTGCAGTAAGTGATAAAAAAATGCAATGCAATGCACTTGAAGTACACTATTTGCAGCCCTTCAATCCTTAAAACAAAGTTAAATGGATGAGCATTTTATTTCATGCCCAATACTCTAATTTCCCTGAAGAATTTCCATTCCATTTTTATCACTCACGTATACTGAGATAATATAGGGTAGATTCAGCATATTTAGCTCATTATAGGAGCTCCTTATAAAGGCGCCAGCTCTGTATTAAGTCAGACAGAAAACAATTCTACCCCTGTGCTGGGACATACTCTCTGCTGTCACAACTACAGTCACAACAGCAAGCCAGCCAAAGTTTCATAGCTTCCCAAATAAAAATGTCTGCCTGATTTGATAGCTGTAGTCTCCAAATTATCTCCCCTTTAACTTCAAGGGAAACTGGCCAAGACTGGAAAACACTAAGGATGCAGTTTGCCAGTGGAATAATAAGAGGAAAACTAAAGAGGCTGTTAGAAAGTGCTCTGCCTTTTAGCAGAATGCTGGCTATGGAATTAAGAGCAAAAGAGTATAGTTGTTAAAAATGTAGAAAATAATATCATTTGAAATGGAGTGTGCTTTTTAGTGGGATAAGAATGCTATTCTAAAGAGCGATGTCTTTAGAATCAGCTGTCATGACAGTAAGAGAGCTACTATATCATGATGGGATTGTCTGCAGTGGATATTATTATTATTACTAAGGAATACACCAGCAGGACAAGGTGTAGGAATGGCTTGTTGCAGAATATGCAGGCTGCAATGGCAGCAGAAGGGAGAAAATACACCACCCAGCGTGGCATACAAGATCACTGAGCCCTGAAAATTTTGTAGGTAAGAGTGGAGACAGATTGAAAGTTTGACATACTGAGCCATAAATTTAGTTCTACATCTTGTATAAAGCCACTATAGTGTGTTTTCCTTTGTTGTCTGCAAAATGTTAAAAACAGGCCTGCCTGCCTGGGACCTGAAAACCATAAGAAACATGTAACTGTTTCTCTGGTTAATAAATACTTGAAATAAAGCAAATAAAACAGAACATTCACTGTTCTGTTCAATATTCAAAATGCAAACTGAACCCTAACTTGTGCATAAATTTCATACATAGTGTACTGTGGTAGAGCCTTGACAAAGGGAAGTCTACAAATGCAGGTAAGGAGGGATTTAAAACTGTACCTTGTATAATTTAAAGAAGTTCTCTGAAAAAAACCCAGAAATTTCCCTACTGTAGTACTGGGAGAGGATTATAAGGACTAAAGTTGGTACAGATTCTTGCAGGGGCTATATTGGAGAGGTGAGAGCAGAATTCCCTTGAGGGTAGGGGTGGAAAACCAAACCAAAATCCCCCAAACCTTTCCCCTTCAATATTCTTTAATAAAGTCTGATGGTTTTGCAATTTTGATTATAGAATTTTAACTCTGAGTACTCAAGTTAAATGTACAGTTACTCCTAAATAGTATCAGTAATGTTTGTGGGTTACAAGTCACTACACTAAAATATTCCCTATCTACAAAGAAATTGTTCCTGCCCACATTTCCTGAGAAACTGAAGGACCCGAGAGATTGATTTTTTTAATAACACTGCATATATTGTATTAACAAAATTTACATGATTAAAAGGCATTACACCTTAGTGTATATATCTACCATTTTAAACCCTTTCTTAAAATGATTGTACTTCTATCCATTGACAAATGGGTAGAATTTTTTCTATTGGTGAACGGGAAGATCAGGTTAACATGAGAATTAGACATTAAATAGAAAATTTAATTCACAGTATGTTTGCATTCTGAATATCTAGCTAGTTTTTATAGAGCTTGTACTTCCTTCAAAAATGCTAGTTCCTGAGAAATAAAACAACACAAAAAGAGAATATTTGAGTAGGTAACACCCCACTGAGGATTAGGTTGCAGGAGAAAACTAAGTTCAGACAGACAGTAAAGTTTCTGTATTGCTTAAAATAGCCATTTAAAGTGCTTGGGATATTAAATGTTCCTCCTAAGGTACAGGAAGTGGGCAAAATGTAATTATTTCTGGATCACTTTTCTTCCCTTGCCAAGAAAGATGAATTTCATCTGCAATACCTGAGTCTATGTTTCTGCTTGATTACTAAACCTATAAATGAAAGTGCAGTACTTCAAAACCATTAAGTAGAATTTAAATAGATCAGGAGAAGTAATAACCTCACTCAATCAATCTAATTTCAGTTGATTCACGTATCGCTAAAACCCATATAATGTAACATCTTGTTGATCATTGTCTATCTATTTTTAACACAATTTTGAAGTCTTTACTCCCTGTGGAGACTAAAATGTCAGCAGAGAATTTAAATAACAAAAGCACTCAACCACAATGCTACAATTCCTCTAACCTACCTGTACATCTTGTTATTTAAATGCTCCCACACACTATTGCTGTGCAATGTTAACTATTTCCCCAGCCCCAAATAAAAAGCCACAGTTCAGGCACCCCTGTTCTTTTGATTTAACTTATTTATATTCATGTAAACATGTTTCAAGAAGTCATACACATTATTATTATTATTAAATATTTTTCTTGAATAATTTTGAAGTTTTAGTAGCACCTCAAATTTCTCTTGTGCACAATTCAGAGGGCAAGTATTCTTGGAAGTTTCAGACTATAAACCTTTCTCATTGAAATTTTACCCACTACTTATTTCACCAAATTTAGCTGAAAACTGCATGACTGATTAATTGATATGCATTCATGATTTCTTGAAACAATAACAGTTTGTGCATCCCCATCTGCAAAGCATTAACTATAGGAAGAAATTAGTAATTTTCAACCACCATAATAGGAAATCCACAGACTCTTGCTGAAGTTAAATTTTGAGATATGTAGGCAAGAATTGTAGAACAAGGAAATAAGAATTAAAGAATTAGTTTGCTATTTTCAAAATAAAGGCTATCTTTTGGTGTGTGCTGAGATTTCAGAATGGATGGCCAAACCTGCTTGTTACAAAATTTTTGGAAGGTTTAGTCATACAAGTCTTGGCACGTAATTCTTATAACCTAAGCTACTTGCTAAGTGTACAGTCAACAGCTGAGGTAACAAAAGTGAGTTATTTCTGATGGGAAATGAGATATCAAAGAAAACCTTTGCTCTTCTCCAGAAGTGTCCTTTTGCTACCCCATAGTAATCTTTTCATTTGATAAATGAACGATACCTTCCATTAATCACCATTAACATATCCTGAAAATGCTTTAACAGAACTAAATAACTATTTCTAAAAGAAAGAACTGTGAAATGAAGTATCTTCTATAAACCAACCACATCAAACGCAGTGAATACGTGGCAGTAGTGGTGATTGGTCTTCAAGTCTTTCGTGATGTACGCAAACGTGGAAAGGTCTTCGGGGTCTTGTGCAGCACAGGAGATGTTACGGATTTCATGCTCAGCGATAATATTCTGTTTAAAAAAATATTTTCTATCAATTCAGGAATTACATTTAAAAGGGCTGTAAAAGGTGTGGGTTTAGAGTAAAATTTATGTTGATCTACTGTAACAAAATATTTCAGAAATCTGAAATATAAGAAGAGACTTAATATACCCCATTTGTGATCTTATGCAGGTATTTGGAATTTTGACCCTCTCCAATTGCCAGTCATCTGGTAGGAAAGCGTTTTGTTTGAGAGTCTTCCCTATGAGGCCACTTGTGCTTTGCAGTTTATTCAGGATCCCTTGACAAAGAGACATCTTTCCTGGCACACAGGACACAACTACATAAGATGCTGGTATAACACTTTGAAACTGCATTTACAGACACAGTTCCAAAGCACTACACCAGCATCTCATGAAGTTGCTGGGGTTTTGTATAATGATCACAACAGGACTGTCTTTCAGTCTACTGACAGACAGGATCTGGTGAAACCTAGCAAGCTCAATAGCCGGGTTTTCGCATATGCTGTTTGACAAAATTTACCTATGCTTCTTCAGGAGAAAAAACCACCAAGCATCACTTATAACTGAACCTGTGAGATATTAAAAGCATTCTGATTACTAAAATGGTAACTACAGGAGGATCTGGCAACTTATCTCCACTTACTGACAACAGCATCCTGTAAGAGAGATGTAGGAAAATGAAACTGTTCATGCACTGAGCCACACTACTTGCAGCAGCCAATGTAAGCTATAGCACACTGCTGGGAGAGAGGAGGGGCATGTCTGTCTGATGGAATAAAAAAAAAGATATCTTAAAGCTTTGGAGAAAATTATGAATACTCATTACATAAATTGCTGATATGTAATTATTGTGTTCAGGCCAAAGGAACCATGAAGCCAGAGAAGAAGATACTGCAGAGTGGCTTATGATCAGGCCTTGCTTCAGCTACACACGTGTTTCAAATGGCTTGTTTAAAGAGAAGAATTATTCACTGAATAGGAATTTACTTAGGGGTTATTTTATATGCTTTCCTGAATTTTCTGCTGGCTGTAGCTCTGGCATTTCCACAAAAGCCCACAGTGACATATCCTGCTGCAGCATGACATCACTGCTGCATCATGGAAGAGGTGACACCTGTAGTGTCCCAATTCCTCAAACAGCCATCTCTTGCTGCTGCCACCATCCAAGTTAAAACAATCTCTGAGCATATCTAGTTTTCCCTCACTTCTCTCTTTTCCTTCCCACCTCCTTTCCTCCACCTCCTCTTTTTTTTTTTTTTTTTAATATATGCAACAAAAGCACTTCAGATGCTTTGCCATATCTTCACTCATTTACTAAGTGGCAACTTTCCCCCTTGTATGTAGGTGTCAAATTATCGAAAAGAGGTATTAATATATCTAATTGAAGAAATTATGACTTAGAAAAAATCTTAATTAAAAACATAACAAATTTCAAATTATGGAAAAACTGTGATAAGGAAACTTTTAATGAAGAAGAGAAATAATCCTCTTAAATTATTGCAACATACTTGATAATTTCTGTTTAATGCATTATTCATAAAAATGACAAATACACCAGTACTTGTGTTTCAATATATGCCAATTTATAATGACATGTATAATCTCTGCTCAACAATTGCTTGCCTTTTATGTTACTTGAAGCATTTTATTTTCTTTGTTCTCAATTGATAACTTTTACCCTCAACAAAGATTTTGATGAGAATTAGAATTATACCAAAACCAGGGATTTAGATATCCACAGACAGAGCTGTAATACACCGTCATTGATGTAGTGTTGGCAACACTGTAGTTCAGAAAGCAGAAAGAATTCAAGCTTGGAAGGTCTTAAAATCATATATGAAGTATTTATGCCAAATCATGAGCCACAATGTAATCATCTGAATTTATGCAGCATATGTGAAAAGAGCTTTGCTATGCTGAAACATTTTCTAGGTGACCTG
This sequence comes from Entomyzon cyanotis, assembly GCA_024500445.1. Lineage (NCBI taxonomy): Eukaryota > Metazoa > Chordata > Aves > Passeriformes > Meliphagidae > Entomyzon > Entomyzon cyanotis. The sequence continues at coordinate 12,971,447 of JAKEPQ010001018.1, read as the reverse complement.
GGGTTGACACAGAGATTTGCACTTGAGTCAAAATTCATGGAGATTATATTAATGTTTGAATTTTAAACCAAGTGAATTTTAGAAATTCATATATCCATATGAATACATATCAAGCTTGTTTTGAATCAAATAAAGTATACCTAAACTAAATCTTCTGGATGGCAATTGGTAGTGAAATCGAGTTTTTCTCTAGGTGCTCTAGGATATCCTCTGCGATCTCCTTTCAAAATTAAACATTTTTCAGTGCCTGTGTTTACTGTTTCCTACTGTCACTATTTCAGCAGACCATGGTCTCATTCTGTGGGAAGCAGAAGGATATGAACCAGCTTGCTGTTCTGGGTACACTCCTCAGGCGCTGGCTGACACTGTACAGCTGTTCTAAAAATTCTTTCAGTTTGGCAAGAGAAACCTCCAGTGCTTCTCAAAAAGTGGGGAAGCTGAAAGTCAGTTCTGGTTCTGCCAAGGAAATACCTTGGAGAGACCAGGTTTTTGCTAAGCAGCCTTCCTTTTGCTTGCCTACCTCATGCCAGCCAATCTCCCTTCTGGCAGAAACCACCCAGAAGTTAGGGTGAGCTGTGAGCCACGAGAAAATTCCGCAAGTCTGCTTTTTCCTGAGCAGCAATTTCTTTCTGGCCTCACTTGCAGAGGAATGGTGTCATGCCAAGCTTCGAGGTTGACATGAAATAGCTGTTGTGGAATGAGGTCAGGGCCCCTTTGTCACCTGAACCTTTGCCTGCTGTGACTGGGAATACAAATCCTTAGCTTTGTGGCACAAAGGAAAAGGATGGGCAGCCATGAGAGCTGAGTTTTCAAGCACGGAGCTGCTAGCTAGTTTTGTCATTAAAAATATGCGTTTATTGCTACGTGGTGCCCAGCGCCGTCAACTAGAAGCTCATGTGGAAGCAGAACAAGTCTGAATAGGCTCTCACCTTAGTGCTAATCTGTTTGGGCTCTTGAAGGAATTGGGAACAGCACACTGTGGACAAGGATGGTAGCAACGCTTCTGCGAGAGTTGCAGGCTATTACCTGGTTTTTACAGAAGGGAAAGGCAGTGCAGATTTTGAACTGGAGAGAAAGCAATCTACCACTTGAGAAAAAACATTGGAATGTGGCATTATTTAACTCCATCAAATACATCTGTTGCTCTACTAGGTTTCAGTGGGACTCATCAAGAGTCGTCTAATGCAATTTGCCAAACTTCAGGTTTCCATCTTACATAAGACTCTATGCACTGTGCAAAGACACAAGAAGCTCCTTTTGTTCTCCTGATTTTTTTTTTTTTTTTTGTAAACCTAAGGACATTGCAGTTACATCCTTTACGCTACAGAGGAGATTTAAGAGCTGAAAACAGCAAGTTAAAGTGAATAGCATTACAATGTCCTGATTTATGCCCTACACATCAGAGAACATGAAGGGAATGAGGGTTGCAGAAGCTCAGTTTTGAATCAATGGAAGAAAAAAGGAGCTGACAGGAATCCCTGGCCCCTCTGCTCTGGCAAATATGCCAGACTTGAAGCAACAGCAGTATCACCTCAGTTTTTCTTTTATGCCATCTTCTAACTCTAAATATGGCTTCCAAACTCTGGCAGAAGTTCACAAATCTGCCTCCATCATTCACTTAAAACACTGTTCTAGTTAAAGACCTTTAAAAAACTGATTGATTTGGCAAGTTTGATGGATACTGGGTTAGATGTACTGTTTGATCTGAATGTTCAGCAACACAAAGCTGCTATATACATTATTAACCTGGTCAGGTAGTTGGGTTGTCAGATTTATGTTTTACATTGCTTAGTCAGTTTTAGTCACATAACAGAAAAGATAATTTCTTTTCTGTTCATATAAAAGCATCAGTATGGATTGCATTTCCTTGCCATTTCAGACATACAAAGAAGAGAAATTAATGCATTACTTTACTTCTGTTTACAGAGCTTGTACATTTTACTTTGGCTAAGCAATAATCCATCGCTATACCCATCACTGAGTTCTCTGATATCTCAATTTCTGCTTTTGTGGCTTTAGTTAGTTGGGGTTTTTAAAAGATTTTGCATGTATTTTAAAACATAAGAAACAAAGCACAGGAGTATTGCCAGACAGGAAGACGAAAAAAATTATAGAATAGTAACTATTAGGAAGCTGCTGCAGTTCAGGTAGTTAAATGGCTAGCATCAAGAAAACAGCTCACAGAGAGAGTCCAGTATTTTAAAAGAACATTCAAGGCTTGTGTTTCTTATTCTTAAGAGGGTGACCCTGAATAAAACTCTGTCTTTATTCTTCATTGAGACATCTTTTTTTTTCAATTTGCCCAAATTATGTATATATATTCTGCATATTTAAGGAACTGTATAGAGAAGAATATGGTAAAGGATTCCACAGAGGCTCTCTGCTGAATGCCTTTTGTGATAAGCTTGCATTTAATAGCAGAATTCTGGACACAATGTTCTCCAAATAAGCCATTAAAGCTGTTTCACTTGTCCTCCAGACTGAGTTTCTGGAGAATGACAATGACATTACATCCATTTTGGAGAAAAGCGCAGAAAAAAAGGAGAGGAAAACACGAAGTGCAAATCTGTGCCCTCTCTGGCCTGGGCTTCATAGGTATTACTGTTTCTCCTAGTTGTGAGAAACAAAAGCTAATATTGAATAATGGCACATACCTTATTTGTGGCATCAATAAATTTGACTCCCTTGTAAGAGACAGACAGGACAATGGTTGGTACTTTCTTCATCTGTTCCGTAGACTTCTGAAATCAAAGTGAAGATATTAGAGTTGTGTTGCATTACAAGAACAGTGCTCTCTTCTGATTAAATACCTAAGTTAAAAAATATTTTACTTTTTCTTCCACCAACTGCGCTCTGGGTTTATGCTCCCTTGTAGTTAGAAAACAAAAAAAAAAGCTTTAAGTTTGTTGTGAGGACGGTAAAAATTCTTTTTCCTAGCACAATGACGAGAGAATAAAGTAATTTCTCCAGTCTTAAAAAGACCAGTCATGCAACCACTGTTTCCCAAAACATGTGTGATTAGAACACCTATCTGATATGCCTCATCCATTGCTGCCTCCCTCCCCTTCTCTTGCCCTTCCCAGCTGTAAGAATCAACAGAATCCATTCTTGTAGCACCATTGCTTTGCTGCAATTAGTTGTTATTTCAAAATATCTGCCTGTTTTTTCCTTCCTGCAGTTGTATTTGTGACATGATGTATCCCTGCAGCCTGTCAGTCTGTCCCTCAGCCCAGCCTTGTACCTTGTCACTCTGTCTGTCTGCACTTCCAGCCCAGCTGCTCCTGGAAGCTGCTTTACACATGAATTGGCACAGAGGCTTATTCTGCATTCTCTCAGTGCCAGGTTCTCCTACCTACAGTTCATGCCTTCCTTTAAGATTGTTTTTTCTTCTATGCTAGTCTATTTCTGTGTGCCTTCAATGTGATGTGCATAGCAAAGGTATTTCCTGCTGAACAGACTGGGAAGATATTTGGGGCAGATTTAAGTTCTTTGCAGAAAAAATAGTTCATTACTTTACAGATTAAATTTACTAGATCAACCCCAAACCCAACTAAAAAAATCCCAAATATGGCATAGTAGTTTACAACTGATTTGAATTCTTTTAAGGTGGAAGACAATGATGAACTAGACTATTCTACACAAAACTACTATAGATTAAGGTAGAGAACTCTCAGAAAATGCTTATTTACAGGATTATCACAGATGTCAATCAAATATTTTCTGGAGAGGAAATGAACTGTTGAGAGTTACAGGTAAACAAGAAGAAATATCAGCACAAGGAATGAGAGTGTAAACACTCTGAAAAGTCTAGAATTGGCACTTAGGAAGATCATTACAGCAGCTGAACAAAAGTAGCAGGGTGGTTTTGTATTATTAAAAAAACCCCAACAAACAAAAAAACCTAAACCAGCAGAGATAGAAACTTGAAAACACAAACTGTAACTAAAAAAATATGTTTGAAAAAATAGGTGATGCTAACACTAGAGAGCAAAACAAATAACAGCTTAAAACAACAACACAAAAAACCCTCCTGTAATCATATCTCCTTATTGGCTCTCAATCCTTCCAGAATCAAACAAGACTCCATTTTTGTCAGCATAAAATTCAAAGCTGCAGATCCAGCTACATTCTGCAATTAGTGTCCATGAAGGCTAAAACCTCTGATTAAAGTTTCAAGGAGAGCCCCACCCATCCAAGTAATAGAGACGACTGTAGGATCCCTCCATCTCAAATGACCAGAGACTTGAGACAGCAATCAAGTGTCAGTTTACCCCAGAGAAAACTCCTTTCACCCAGCATGCTCAGCACTTTTAAGAAATGAAAATTTAAAACATCCTGAAGAATTTTTGACAAAATCTGAAGAAAGACACTAATCTGATTTGCATGCCTGTGAACTGAGTGGAGAAAGAAAAGGTATTCCTGCCAAAGCAGGGCAAGTGTCTACCTGTGTGTGTGTGACTATAACAGATCTCAAATGAGCCTTTTCATAAAATTCAGTATCAATGCACAGAAAGCATGACGGTGACTGTGCAGGAGCTGCAGCACACACATCTATCAGAATAACCCCTCATGTGCTCATGCTGGACAAGATAGTCACAAATATGACAATATCACTTTAATCATCTGGCAAGGCAGCAATCACCCAACTTTTGTCCTTTCATTCTAGTCCAACAGCTACACATGAGAGCACTTTCGTTCCCGTTTTGATTATTGTAATTACCTCCTCCATTAACAACAACAAAATTCCTTTTTTCCAATGTGCTATACAAATACAGGTTATTAAATTCACATATTTTAGCTTTTCAGTATAATTCCAACTGTCTGGTATTTGCCACGAAGGTGAAGAAGCGTCCTGTTGGATAGCCAACTGCACCAATTGCCTCTTTCCTCGAGACCTGTAGTTTGTAATTTAATCATTTTCATCTGCTCCACATTCACCTGGGTTTGTCTAGACCAGACCTGACCTCTAGCATTTAATTGAGGTTGCAAACTGCCAGAAGACTGTATCTGAGCGAAACAGGTCATCAAGTTGCTATTAAATTACAGCTGGCAAATTAGGAAATGAATCAGAGAGTGATGGACATTTGTTATTTATTAAGCCAAACAGTCTCAGCTGGTAAGGAGCACAGGATGTTCCTCATCAGCTTGCAAACCATACAAACCCCAGGATCTGTGCAAAGGTGTTCTGGAAGACACCAGTTCAGTGTGGAGTACTGATCTGGGGTAACAATTCTGCACTTGTACTCCCATTGAAACAAACAGATGAGCAATGGAGTAACATCCTTTGTTATTATGTCAGCGCCATCAAGAAAAATATTCCCTGGCTCAGCTCTTAGTGATACAGTAACTGAAGACCACCAGATAATTATCATTTCCAAGCAGTTTCCAGGCTTCAACAGTTTTGAGTCGTAATGGTGAGCTCAGACTATTTGCTTGTTGCTCCTTTCCTTTTAATGAAGGAGTTCTTTGCCAGCATGTGTAACATGAGAATTCAGAGATGCAATATGAACAGCTTTTGCTCATGCACTGTAGGTGCTTTGGCTCTGAATTCTAGGATGCTGAGATGAAGTCCCACAGCTTTCTTGGTCAGACACTTCACACCTCTGTGCAGGCCAAGTGGGCATCTCTGCCCATGTCTGTGCCCAGAATATGAGAGAAAGGTGGGACACAGGACCAGTATTCCTTTCCCCGGGCTTTTCAGGTTCTAGCCACTTTATCAACTCCACGAGGACACAACGAGATGACAAAATATTCTTGTCCATCTGGTGTCTCTATGGGAAGCATGTGGCCTTGAGCCAAAGCTATAGGAGCCACAGCTGAAGGCTGGCACTGGATGTCCTGTGCATGCTGACATACGGTCTAATGCTCCAAGGCATGTTCATAGCATGGTAGCAGGATTAGATTTCATCTCACACAGAAGCAATCACAGTGACAGCACACTGTCTTTAGGCAAGTGCTCACTAGCCTGGAGCTGGTTGTAGTTCCTATGAACTCCACTGCTGGTACCTGTAACTGGCTCTTAATTTCAACACTCTTCTTTAGGAGAGGCACCTGGGTGAACAACAAGCCCATTCCAGGCTCCTTGCCAGAGCCTGCTGCAGCTCAGCTGGCCACCTACATCAGGATAGATGTGCACACCCTGTCTCCAGCCAGGAGTCTGTGCTGCCCAGCCTGCACTGCCAGAGAGACTGAGCTCTGGTGCCACCTCTGAAACCCTGGCTGCCAGCCAGGTGAGTGCCTACGTGAAAGCAGGCCGTGGATAATTCAAGAACCACGAAACAGGCTTGTCTGCACACACAGGAAGATAGAAGGAAGCATCACCATCCTAAATCTAATGTGACATACATGCAACTTCCCCAGACTTCTCAAAAGACACAGAGCATCTTTCTCTTCAGAGCAAGGAACATCAGGAGTACCAGCCCTGTCTGTATTTTGGTGCAGCTGCTGCAATGAAGCTGCTTCATCCCCTCAGCACCCACAGTGGAGATCAGCCCAGTGGAAGAAGGTAGAAGGCACCTTCTGCACACCTGCCTGGTTACTACAGTGATTGCTTTACAATAAAGGACTGAATTTAGGACTCTTCTGAGTTTGCATCTGAACCCACTGCTGCCATAATGTAGGACAGTGCCAAAACCCTGCACAAGCTTGGGCAGTGCTGCTCCCCATTCCTCCTTTTGAAATGGGTCATAAGGGGATGCAAGGGCAGTGGTGCCAGAGAACAAGGGAGGGAGCGCAATCATGCTTCTCATCTTATTCATGGATTTTCTTTAGTTTCACTGAAAAAAATATCACTCTCATATCCAGAGTCTAAACTCATTTTCATATTATAGTAGTACTACAAATTGTCTTAAGTAGGTAAAGCATTTCCATTTGCGTATTGATTTTGAGTTAGAGGCTGTGCAGAACTGCTAGACATTTATTTAGAATATAAACTAAAATCCAACTAATTTGAGATCCACCCTGCCACTGTGCCTAACAAATCAAGGCAATTAAAAATGGCTTAAGAGGCAGAGGACTGTTCTTTTAATAAAGTAATATAAACTAGAGGTTTGTTTTTACAAAGCAAATATAACACCTGCAACCCTGAAGGGCCTTTAACTGTTTCAAGACAGGATTGTACCTCAATCCCTTATTCTGTGCAGGACTGAGAGCACTAATCCAACACCTTTGAATGCTCCCACAGTGCACAAACCATGGTATCTCTGAGCACACATGTGCAAAGCAGCTGAGTAAGAAATTCAGGCACACACATAGAATGGTGTCCAAGTAAGATGCTCACACATTCCCCTGATACGCTGTATAGCACATGGTGTAATGCAGCACACTCTGAAAATGCTGTCATCTCATTTATTTATTTCCTGCCAAGAGGAAATGGGATACACTGGTACTTCTACCACGTTGACCACTTCAATGGAATTATATATGCATTTATAATTAGATTACTCAGCTTTCATACAGTGGCCAAAATGAAAAAAGGTTAACTTTTAGGTTTATATGTAATTATATTTGATATTGCAAATACACAGTAAAAAACCCATTATTCAGCTATGGCAAGTCATTAACAATCCCATACATAAATAAATTCTAAGTAAATGTTTATGAACCTTTAAAATATTAAGTCTTTCTCTTGGCTTTTTGCTTTTGCAAATGAATCTTCAGTCCTATATTGATTTTTAATAGCTATATGAACACTGTAGCTGGCAATTATCCTATTCAATTATGTACTGGATTCCACTTCATTATAAGAATCTGAACTTTATTACCAAACTAGTAGCAACTATTAATTCTAAGTGTCATCAGACTCCACATTTCAAAATATGTGTTGGTATCACCTATTATCATATCTATAAGTCTGCTATTTATTTAAGGCTTATGAAACTTCACAAAACAGTTCACAGAATCATAGAAATCTCATTTGGAAGAGAACTAGAAGAATCATTGAATCCAAATCCCAGCCCTGCACAGCACCGTCCCTGAGAGCCACACCCTGTCCCTGAGAGCATTGTCCAAATGCTTCTTGAGCTCTGTCAGGCTGGTGCTGTGACCACTTCCCTGGGGAGCTGTTCCAGTGCCCAACCACCCTCTGGGTGAAAATCTTTTTCTAATATCCAACCTAAACATCCCCTGACACAACTTCAGGGCATTCCCTCAGGTCCTGTCACTGTCACCACAGAGAACAGATCAGTGTCTACCTCTCCTCTCCCCTTCATGAAGAACCTGCAGACTGCAATGAGATCTCCCCTCAATCTCCTCCAGGCTGAACAGACTGAGTGACCTCAGCATCCCCTCATACAGCTTCCCCTCAAGGCCCTTCACCATCCTCCTTTGGACACTCTCTAACAGCTTTATATCATAAAAGGTCTAAGTCCACATTTGACCAGTTAGTTTTGAAGCCAATTTGCCTTTTAACAAATATTTAATAATTTCTCTCAGTCCAATAGGTTCAAAAACGCATTACTGACACGATTTAACACTTCTTGGAATAAAACTACATCTGCAATCCTTGTGGTACAAACCTGTTTACTTCTCTACAATTAGTGGATGCCTCCAAGCTACATCATTAATATGAACATTGTACCAGGGGTGCACCTGCAATACACCTACTTGAGTGAGATGGTTTGTTTCTTTTGCAATATCTCTGAACATTCCTCTGCATTCCTCCTGCACCTCAGATTCCTTTCAGCTGGAGTTCAAGGATGTACAATCCTCTGAAGAACATGGTACAGCATGATGTGGGTGTGCATAGAGACTCTATGTCTATAAGATGTTCCACCACTATTTGTTTTTCCTTTTGAGTAATACTCATTGCCTGTTCCACTGCAGGCCCTCTGAAAGCAGTGGCCACACAAGAGAGAGGCAGAGCTCAAAGTGCCAAGAGAACAGAGACTGAAGAATCTAAATCCCAAAATAGTCTTTGATGCTGACATGGTATTTGCCTGGTGAGATTCACCAGGAGGCATATGGAAGCTTCTACACTTCTACTTTTGGAAGAAAAATGGAGATTGAAAAGTAAGAAAGGGTTTGTAGAAACAAGGAGACTGCCATCTAAATTCAATTCCTTCTTTATGTAAGAAGAAATGAAATGAGGAAGAAAGGCCCCAGATGCTGCCTGTTTTCAGTGAGTCAACTCTGCTTCATCTTCCTCTCCAGAGATAAGAAAAGCAGATTTTGTAGCAATTCCAACTTTGACATTTTGGTCTTAAGTCAGCAAGACATTTAAATACCAGCTTTGTGAACAGAATTATATTGCTGGTTCCTCAGAACTTTGACCTGAAATTTAAGAACCTATTTCTAGCAAGAAAATATTTAAGAAAGAAATAGAATACTCAGGCAGGTGGCAGGATCCAAGAATGAAATTTAAATTCCCTTCTGCTGCAGTAAATATTTGACTGGCTTAGACTGTGCAGGTGGAGTATGCAACACCAGGGATTCAACACTGCTGCGAAGGACTATACCTTGTTGCCATGCTCAGGCCAGTATGTATAAAATGATCCCCTTCCCATCTGGTCAAGGAATTCAGACGTGTAAATGCCAGAGGAAGTCTTCTGTAGAGAACAAGTCCCTTCCTAGCTCAAATTTAACTTTATTCTTTGCCTTTATTTTGATGCAAAAATATCTAATTCTCCATTCATGTTCCTACGATAATTTGCAATGAAGGCAGCGATCTGATTGAAAATGCAACTTGGAGCATTTCCTATGCCACACTGAAAAAGATGAAAGCTCTTACTTTCTTGAAGGCATCTCTCAAATATAATTAATAAATCTCTTCTGGCCAGGACAGCAATATTTTATCTCCAAGTAGCAAAGGTCAGTTTACAGCAGGTGGAGATGAAGATATGGAGACATTGCTGTCCACTAGAGAGGGAGTTTGTGAGAGAAAATAGCTGGAAACAAGTAAAAAATCTAAAAACATAAAGGAGTACAAATATATGAATGAAAAAGTAAAGTTCCTGACAAATATCCATAATTTTGGGTGGTTGCAGGAACCTGCAGATTGGGTGGGGGAAAAAGTATGTATAACCTTGACCCCAGTGCTGAGCTCAAGCTATTGCATCTGCACGATTTTCCCCAAACAAATCCATCACCTGCCCTGCTGGAGATCACTGCTGCACAGTGCTGAGAAGCACAGTGGATTGCCAAGAAGAGTTATTAAGGTAAAGGTTCCCAAGTTTTTGGCTTTTTTTTTAATTACTATTGGTGGTTTCTTTTTCATTACAGAAGACTTAGCATCTCTTCACTCCTAAGCTGTAAAAGAAGGCTGCTGTAAGCCTCTCTGCGGAGAGACACAAGGGATATCCACATGACACTTCCCCTGAGAACTAAAACCATCAATTGCAATAACTGAAAGTCCTGGGAGCATCTACAACTAACAGTGAGGGATCTGCAGTCAGCAAACATGTCATTTTCGTTGTTTCTCTGTATTTATAAATGATTAAGGAAGATCAAGATATTTTTTCACTGATCCGCTTCTTTCATCCTTGTGCACCTGCTGACTGAAAGACATCCAGTGAATGTCAACACTTTTCTGAGCAGCATTAGGTTAAAGATGAAGAATCAAAAGCCACATTGACAGAAAAATTAGGTACCTAATTTTCATGCATTCTCCATAAAACCATTATGTGGCTGAGTCCAGAAGGATTAAAAAAATTGTGGGAAGTGACCTCAACCTGGTACAAGTTTTTATGTGACATACCATGCTCCATGTTTCTGATTGCAGCATGGTACAGTTTTGAAATCTGTACATGGGAAAACAAATGAAATACTAGAATAAATAAATATTGCTCTATCACGATAGTACAATCCTATGTAAAAATCTTACTGGCTCCGGAGACACTGGACAAGTGTAAAGGATTCAGTAGCTGAGAGCCAGACAAATAATGTATCTAGCTTTTCACTTTTTCTTTTTTTTGTAAGTGTAATGTCCCTTTCAATACATTTAATGTAAAATGTAACTATAACAGAAGCCAGCCTTTCAATGACAACCCAGGGTTATTCAAATACAATAATGAACATCACAGCAAAATTTCAGGATGACTTTGAACAACCTGGACTCCTAATTCACGGACAACAACTTTCAGGAGACATCCAGAGGGAGAAAGTTTTGAAAAAAGATACATTTTTCTCACTGGGAAACAGGCTACAATAATAATCTGTTCCCATTAAGTCAAAGATTTTTGCTTTTGACTTGAATAGGAACATGATTAAAAAGACTACATAGAAAGAATAGATGAAATCCTCATTAAAAACTGTTTTATTCAAATATCTTTGCAATAAAAAACTTCAAATCAGAAAATAAATACTCTCGCAGCACAAGTGTTTCAAAAGGGAATGTAAAAAATAAATGTACATAAACCCCATCACTGTATTATATAAGTGTCCTGTATGGCACTATAGAAAACTAGTGCAACTCCACTATTTATATAGGAAATGTGTTTTTTAAGTTAAATTTGTTTTCAAACACTTAGTTTTTTCAGTTTTATAATTTTAATTGGCCAAACTTATTACTTACAGAAATATATATCAAAATGTCTATACATTATTTAGAGTGCCTTTTTTGATGTTAAGCCTCCTAGCTCAGTCAGAAAACTTGCTGAAGTTGTCATATGCTACTATGGTGTCAAATTCTGCCCTAATTTCTGCACAGGCATAGGCCTACAGAACTGAGCTACTAAGCCTGACAGTTTCAAAACTAGATTGGAAGATGGTATGCTTGCAGCCTCAATTAATTCCCCAGAACACGTTGATGTGATTGTAGATCCCTCTGTGTCAAAGTGTTGGTGGTTTTTTTTCAGAGGAGTTTAAGCCCAGGTAAGGAATGATTAGCATGTAATTAGCTGAAAAGCCTCAGATCTTCAGGCAATCTAGTAATTGTGAATTACTGCCAGCCCTTAGCTAAAGCAGTTTGTACAAAGGTCTGTGAGCTGCACATCCGTAAGCAGCAGGAAATGGTTGTCTGATTGCATGAATTTTACACATATTCCAGCTTTCTAACTGAGTGTCACGTCTTGTGCTCAGAGACATCTTGCACAAGAGACCTATGACACACAGCAGAAAAGGTTTTGCTCATTCATCTAGGTAATTGTACACGTTTGGTTGATTAGCAAGCAATTACATTCTTCATTAATTAATAATGCCAGACCATGATATGTTCACCATGGCTGTGAACAGGTGTGTTCCCATTACAGTTACAGTTGGGAATAAATCAGGCTATGGCTTGTTTTGAGTTTCCAGCAGCAATATGTTTCTTGGAGATAGACTGCTGTAATTTTCTACAAACCAGTATCAGGCCAAAGAGCCACAGGAAAACATATTCTTAACAGCCTGAAGGAAACCTAGCTGCTTTTCCACCATCAGATGAAACTGACTTAGATCCCATTTCACCCTTTAATCAAAAAGCATGAAAGTAACTTATAATTAAAGGAAATATTTATGTGAGGAAAAGTATCCATACTGACTGTTGGATTTGACCATATGTAAAAACCAGTGTGTTTGGTAACATGCTAATATATTTACTGCTACGTATTTAGCATTGAAAATCCAACCTAGATTATCATATAAAAGCTATAAATTCTGTTTATAAAACAATTGGATATGCACATGCTTAAAATGTGTGAAAAGTACTTTGAAACACACTCAAAGATTCATGAGAAAACATAACATACGTTGGGGTTTTTTGTTAGATACAGCACGCAAAATAAAAATTTACCTTTAAATTTTGGTATTACTTGAAATTAAGATATAAGGCAGAATAGATTTCCTACTGAATACCAATGTAAAAGCAAGGAAAAGAAATGGGTAACTACATTACAAAAGCAACAAGGGCAAAGTACGAGCAATCACAGATTGATGTCATTCAATACAATTACAAGAGAGAAAAGAGTAGGTTTAAAAACTTACCCTCATCTTGGCACATGCATCCTGTGTTGACTCTGTGCCTCTTAACTCTTTTACCAGCATGGAACCTAAATACTAAAACAAAAAACCATTGAACTGAAATTAACTGGAATTCCAGAACAGACAAACATCTCCAGAAATGCACTAAAAATGCTTTTAAAAACCTAGTGGTATAAGTAAATTTTTTAATATTTTGCATCAGAGATTTTTTCGCTCTGCAGTGCTTTCACAAAACATTCAAAACAATGTGTTAATCAAGCCATGAAACAAGAATGCACAGCAACAAGTGTATTGAATCAGCTGGGGTCCTTTGAAACGATATCTGAAAGTCTTCTAGCTTATTTTAGTGACTGAAAAAACAAATAAATGCTGCAGATTCCATCTTAAAAACGCCACTTGATTAAAAAAATGGAGAATCTGCTTTTTTTAGCTGCCATCTGCCAAATTCCTATTGTTATGTGTACAATCACATGGATGAGAAGGCCAGCAGTGATCTTAACCTCAGTGTACTCAATCTGTAACTAATTCACGTGCAAATGGCAGAGCCCAATGTCAGCAAACAGAGAAAATAAATCTGTGCTAAAACTAGTTTAAATCACTATTTGGTCCTAAGGAGAGGCTGACCCTGAGCTATTCTTCTGAAGGCTTTACTGGTCTGGAGGAGGGCTGTGTGAGAGGAGGCAACAGGGTGCTGTGTCCTGGCAGGGTGCTGTGTCGCTGGAAGCCACTGAGCCCTGGGAGGAGCATCGTCACCCAACCAGATAGTGAATCAACTCCAGCTTAGACAAAAACCATCAAAAAGAACTTCAGCTACAGAGCAATGCAAGCTGGAACTGAACAGAGAGTACTGGTTCAGTTCTCTGGTTTCCTGACCTAAATTGAGATGTTTTCTTTAAAGCCTTCAGTTCACACTGTTTACTGCAGGAGTCTCTGACCTGCAAGAAAATGCATAAATATTTCAATGTAGACAGTAGCCAACACAGCAATTAGTGAGCAACACTTTATAGGGCATTATAAATGGGCCAGTGAGCAGCACCAACGCTACCAGACAAGCTCAAGCACAAAAGAATGAATGAAGGGCATTCCTAGAGGACTGCAGATGTGAAAGATTCATAAACAGAGCAGCTGTGAGTCCAGCTGGGGGCTCGTTGGTGATGTGAGTAGGGCTTTGGGCATTAATTTGATGGGACAGTTTGATATCGCCCTTGAAGAAAAACAACAAATGTAAAGCAAGCTCTGAAGTTAGAAGAGTAAACAAAAGCATATTGAATTGAGCTGTATTTTTCTCGGGATCCTGCTGTCTGACACCTTTGGAATCCTGAGCCTTCTCAGGGCCTGTTGCAATTAATGTCTTCAATATTTTCTTTGTTTGGTTGGATAGTTGGGTTTTTTGGGTTTTGTGGGGTTTTGTGGTGATTTTTTTGTTTGTTTTTGTTTTGTTTGTTTACTCTCTTTTTTGTATGGACTACAGTACAATAAATTGATTTTTCCTTGAAAGCTACTAGTTGATCAGGCACCAGGGTAAAAAAAGCAGTACTTTTTGCTTATGGCAGAACAAGAGGAAGAAAGAGAAGGGCAGCTCCTGTTGCATGTGCACAGCAGCAAAAAGCCTCAGCTGAAGGCATTCAGAAATGCCTCCTAAGGTGGACTGTGAAACAGCCACACAAATCACAGTAGTACCATCCAATTTAGTTGTCAGAAAAATCTGAAACTCTAGGAGGATATTTTGCTTCCTTTTGACTTGCTATGGTTTTGGAAATGCTCTTTCTCAGGCACCCAGAGCTTGTGGGAGCAATGCAGAGAACACCCAGCAGTTTAACTGAGTGACACTGACACTTACAAGCCAGGGTTTTACTCTGTAAGGGTGAGGACAAAACAGCTCAAGGAGCTGAAACAAAGTGGTGACACATGGTCCTCAGGAAAGGAAGGTGTTTCTTTAATCACCACTAACTTGGATATTCCTGGTCATTCCAACTTCATTTTTTTAATGATCCATTTTCCAATCTACTATAAAGGTTACATTCCATTATGAATTTACTGCTGGATCATGCAATAAGAGAAAAGGCATCTTGAGATAAACATGTTTGCTTCACTGAAAACTATGAAATATATTTAAAGAACTAGAAGTTGCTAATCTTCTTTTCAATCTGAGGTGAGCAAGGAGGTTTTGAATAGTAGGAGAATAAGACTGAGAGCAGGTGAGCTGGTCCTTGACCATAACTTGCTGAGGCAGGCAGAGGTTCTCGTTACTGTCCAGGGATAATCACTGCATGCACGGCAATTTTTAATCCCATGATGGAAGATACAGATGTGGTCTAGAAAGACAGGTCTGTAACACCCCTTCTGCCCCTCCTCAGTGAGAGTCAGGCTCTAATTCCTACTTTCCCAGATATGCTTTAAATCTGGTCCAGCTACCTCCAACTGTTCCCCAAAATGCAGCAGTATTTAGTGAACATTATCCTAAAAAGCACCAAAGATCCAAGCCCCTTCAAGAGAAGAGGATCTCAGCCCCATGTCCTGGACCAGTAGTTAACCCCCAGCTATTATCCTAAAGACACAACTTTGTGCAATAAGTCAGTCTTCCCTCATTAGGCAGTCACCTCCAGAGAGGTGGTCTGGCAAGTACCCTCAGCAACTTGCTTTACAATGATTTCCAGCAAAGTAGGAAGGGGAAATGCAAGCATTTCAAAAGGTGGGCTGAGGTTCCTCTTCAGCTCCCCAGAAGCTCCAGTCCCCCCCCACCCTGTTGACAGGGAACTTGAGATTTCAGAACACTGTTTTTCATTAAAAAAGAAAAGCCTTCCAATGACTTTCTGTACTGCAGGAGACCTTTCTCTGCTCCACAAGCATTTATAGCAGCCAGAGAAGACTAACTGTCTTTAGTTGTAGAGGGAAGCTCCATTTGCCCAGGGGTGGGAAGTGGCAATCACCTGCAGCCACAGGGAGGTAAAAATTAGTATGCCCTGTCCTGATGGAACTGAATATTTCAAGTGGCCATCAGTTTGGGAGAAGTCTGAATGTGCCCTTGTCCCATGGGTGGAAAACACTCAGGACCCTCATCTCCATCTTCTCCATTTCCTTTCCCAAAAACGTGTATAAAATTCAGCTGAGGCAATACTTAGTTTACCTGCTGTACACACAGCATTAAGGTAGGCACGAGGATCCCATATTATGTTTTATTATTCTTTCATAACTACCAGACAGGGATTTGTAACAGATGAAAAGTGGGGGTGTTTGCTCTCACCGTCACTTCGACAGCACTTTGCCACTTACTCATAGTGCCATTTCTCTAACACTAGTGTCACATGGACTGTAATGTATCACAGAATTCATAGCAAAAAAGTACTGTGCATCCTTGTTTCTCCTTTATTACAATTACAGTATTTCAGAAGAAGTGACCTGTCTCTCTAAAAGTGACTGAAGAAATATTATAGATCAAAGTAAAACACAACAGCCTATCAAAATCCAAGTTTCATTTATCTACCCCAAATCAAACCAATACATTTATCAACACTTACAAATGCTTTATAATCGCACGACTGGAAGATGAGTTTCTCTGGATGATGTTGCCAATATTGTACAGGTGTTGATGCTGTGGCTTCATTTGGAGGTCTCAAGGTAATTGAAGGCTCTCCCCAGTCTCCTGTCTGAAAATCACAGTTGTTCAAGAGGTAAGAGTATGTGCAGGCAAATTCACTATAAAGTAGCCCTCCGTTGTTGTGCTCAATTAACAAGAATTTATTTTCTACTCATAGAGCCACGTTACTAAAATAAGGGAACACAACTCCTACAACAGTTTTCATGATTTAATTTATAATCCAAAGTCATCTACTGTAGTGTTTAATGAGGCTTTAATTAAATCTCTTTGCTTTGAGAATAAAATCATTAGGCGCCAGAAATGTTCCTTAAAAATAAGTGTTTACAATACATGTATGAGGAGGAGAGCACTTGAAAAAAATCGTGAGATGCACAAAAATGCCTTTCACAAATTCTGCTATGTGTTTTACAAGCTTTACTGCACAGTTAATAAACCTTCCATTATCTGGCACACATAACCAATAACTAACTTTCCTAAATGGCTAAATAACACAGACTTTGCTTTGATCTGAAGACTTATTATACATTCTTCAAACACATGAGGCATTCTTTAATCTCTTTGCGAATATTTACTTTGATCACCTTCTCTTGACGCCTCACTGTGGAGGTACTAACATTGCCCTTCCACATTCATCATTCTCATTGATATAGGACATTGCCTTTCTGAGCTGTCATCTCCTCTCTCTCCTCAAAGCCCTCAGAGAACACAGCTAGGACTGCAGGCTGCTGCCAAACCCCTTCACAGCACATTCTTCTTCTCTCCAAAAGAGTCAATACAGGCATCAGTACAGCACTGTTCCTAGCCTGGCAGTGCTGGTCTGGGTCACACTTGCCATCGTGTATTTTTGATCATGGCTCTATAGGACCTGAATTGACCTCTCCTTAGGCGCTCCTTCCACCTTGCAGGCCCATGCATCAGCTCACTTTAACCAAAAATTATCTGTGGATGGACTTCTCCTCCTCCCAAGCCCTCATTCCTCTGCCACCAGCCTCACTTCTCTCCTGTCCTGTCTGGTTTGGACTGCCTCTCAATTCCCCCCTTCTTCCAGCTCTGTCTTCTTTTAATTACATTTTTCCTTCCTGATCTTCCTTCTTGCCCTGCTCCTTTTCTCTCAAACTATTTTACCCTTTCCTACATGACTATTTCAATTTGGATGATGTTACTTCTTTCTTTACCTGCACTTATTTCTGTGTATTTTCTATTTATGTCATATTGTTAAAATATGCGTTGAAACTGGCAAGGAATTGTCATTGGCATTTCACACAGAATATGGCTAGAAGTTTAGACTTTTATAGCAAAAAAGAAGTTATGCATCAAAAACACATGAAAAAAAATCTTATCAAACACATTCAAAGTCTGGCAAACTATCACATCTTACTAATTAAGTCAGGACAGAGTAAACAAAACAAGTACATCATTTTCATGTGTCACAAAATAACGAAACGACACGCATTTGCACAGCTCTGCAATGAAAAGCAAGGGATAAATCTGGAAACATCAACATTACCCTGCCAATATGGTAACTTCAAGCAAGAGAACACCATAAAACAAGGCAAACCTAGTTACTGTTGGCACCATTAGCAAATCTACCAATTACAGAGTAGTGTAATTTCTGTTTTGCCTAGTTAAGTTGCCTACATTCCATGGATACGAGATCAGCACCAGATTTTGAAAGGAAAGCAGCACGAGAAATTGCTCCAGTTTTTGACAGTTTGTATCCACAAAAATAATTCCTTCTGGCCACTAACGCATAAAAGATTTCTATCTTATTTCATCTGAAGTGGGAATTTGATTTCTTTATGAGGCAGTTCTTCTCATAAAGTAAGATTTCCAGCATATTACAAGGGGCAAGGATTTGCATCCTTGTTAGTGGAGTCTGTCTTTGAGAGCAAGAGAAGATGGATTGTACCCATCACAAATTCCCACAGTGTGCTCAGCTGTCTCTTATGAACTGTTCAAGGCCACAGCTAACAGACCACTTGAAATAGTTCTTTTCCCCCCTAATAGAGATATATGCCTGCATGTTCTGTGTAAGGAAGCAGAGCTCAGGAGGTACATCCTATCCATTTAGTAAAAGGTTACTATGATGGAGCAGGAGTAAATTCAGGACAGAAAAGCTATAAAAGCTCCAAACTCTTCTGTTGCATTGCTCAGCAGGTGGCTTTCCTCACATGCAGGAAAGGGACAGCACTGGCAAATTAAGCAGAGTACATAAGGAGTAAAATGAGCACATAATTTTACAGTTTGGTTCCCTTTTGCACATTAAGTATGAAAAGCATAGAGAACTGCATTTTTTCTGTCTGTAAGTAAAGGGCAGAAAAAGGGGAGTAATGATAACCCTTGTTTTGGCTCAATTTTATAAAGAAATGAGAAATGATCTTCAACCAGGCTAATAAAACTAGCGTGTGAGACACTTAGAGAGGGACTGTGTGGAGACCATGTTTGTGTGCACTGATTGCTCTATAAATATAATCATCCTACTAGCTACTCCTTTTAAATCAGACAAAACAGAATTGCCAGGATTGCTATACATATCTCTAGGATGTTCTAAATATGCAATAGAGCTGAGGTTAGGGAAATGCAGAGATACAGGATTTCTGCTGCTCCCACCACTGCACCTGGAGGCCTTTCATGTTTTCCAGTGTGTCTAGTAGAGGGAGCAGCTACTAAGAAAAGTTGCATAAAATTAAACACATAGGTATAGATTATTATGGTGGATGAAGAAGACATTATACACAGTCAAAATTTTCTTTTACAGCTGTATCATAGGTGTTTTTTAACATTCAGTAGAAGTGGTTTCTGGTTTCCTTTCTTTTTGTTTCTTACCAAACTCCTTCGACTTTTTAGCATTCATAACCTATTTACACTGAGTTATAGCAGGGTAATCTCCAAACCCCAGATCCATGAAGATGTTTAGAAGTGTAATTCCTATTACATATTCCCCATTCCCCATGCAATTCCCTTTCCTTTTTTTTTTTTCTTTTTTCCCAGGGAAGAAAAGCTTTTAAACAAGATTTAGACAGTAAAATACATTCATAAATCCATGTCTAAAAACCTCAACAGGAAGAAAGGGAGCTACTCAGCTGACTGGCTGTAGTCAGATACTGAATTTATGAGATTTAGGATGTGATGATGACAGCCAACATCAGGCAAAATACAAAACAGTACCATCTTTGACCTAGAGAAGACTTGAAACCACAAGGCTCAAGTCGGGGTAGACAAATATGAATTACTAGTAGTCCTAAATCCAAGGAGCTGATGTGGAACAATTCACGGGTGATGTATTGAGATTCAGGTCCTTCATAAGCACCTAATACACTTTTCAAGCAGCACAGAAATGTTCATAAATTGCCCTGCAAGACCAACTATTATGTTTGATTTAAGTTTTAAAAATAGATATGATAGGATAAGGATTTTCTGAATATTTAATTTGCAATTATAAGAAATAATCAAACATTTAAGCTTATGTATTTTTTATGACACAATATACGGATGGAGATATTTATCTCTCTGATGAAGTAGAAAGGCAAGAGATAATTTCTTCCTCATCTAACTTTACAGCTCATCAGACAGCTGTGCAATTTATCACATGGTTTTTGCTGTACTGCCTGTCTTTTAGTATTCTAACCTCCCTATAATTTTAACCAGCACCTTTCCTTTCTTTGGCCTCTGCTAACTTGAAAAAGATTTTTTTGCTCCACATTTTGCAGATAAAGAATTTATAATCAGAAAATGGTCTCAAGTCAGGTGTCAGAGTGGTAAGTATTCAATCCTTTTACAATGACAACTTTTAATAGCCTTAGAGACCAATACCTTGCTCTCTTGCAGTGCTTTCTAACCGCGAAGATAGGCAGTTCTCAGGGCTCCAGAAAGGGTCAGATGCTTGATGTCAAATGAGCCACAGAAGCAGACTACAGCTATTAGGTATTTTTTTTTACAATTGCTGCACATTTTCCTAGCTCATCCTATTCTCTGAGAAGTGTATTTGACTCGTATTGAAGGCACCTGGATGCAGACATAGCTGCAGATAAGAAGTAACCTCAATAAATCTTCTATAAAAATCTAACACCTCCCTCATCTTTTTATAAAAATGTCACGTTAAAATGCCTCCATGCTAAAAGGAAGAAAAAAACAAGAAGGCCTCGTTTTAAGTGGTTTGAATGTAGTTATTTTTAACAAGGACCACATCTTATAACTTTTCACCTGTTAAGCCTCATGCCTAGTTATGGTAACACATTTTAGTTACCATGACAACAACAAATTGGAGCACACATGGATACAACAGTTCTGGCAGAAAAATTTATAATTTTCTCCCTGTAAAAATTTTAAATGTTCTGCAGAGCAGTCAAATCCTCATTATTTGCTTGTGTTTTAATTCCTAGAGGAAAACAAATCTTTTCAGCTCCTTATAGTCTGGCTTTTGAAATAATGGAAACAGGTTCACTGTGTACTTGGATTTGAAAAACTTCATACGCTCCGTAGTCAAAACAGCCCCTCTCTGGCAGAAATGTTCCAAGGAGGCGTGACAGAATTGGGAGAAATCTACAGCTGCTCTCAAATACTCCGCTGATCACACCGCAGTACGGATCACCAGGTTTGCTCTCACGTGCACAGTGTTTGTGACTGCCACAGGAGTGACAAAATTCAGGGCACCATCCGCGCTCCCTCCAACCCCCCAAAGTGCCTCTGCAAAGGCACTTTGCAGCGAACTGAGTGACCTCAGCTGGGCAAAGCCTGCAGACCAACACAGAGAGGGCAGCACGACACACTGCGGGGCGAAACTGTGCAAACCCAGCCGTTTACACTGTTTCCCGCTTGGGAAGAGCGAGTGAACAGAAACACCAGGAACAGAATTCCAAGCTCCCCCTGGGCCAGATGGCTGCTGGCAGTGCCCCCGTCCTGTATGACGCACACCACAGAGCCAACACACGCTAACCACACGGCACACACACGGATGCACACACACGGATGCACACACGGTCCCCGCGCAGGACAAGTCACGGACTGCTGTTGTCACCCCAGCGACACGACACCCGTGGAGAACACCAAGGCGACAGACTGTACATCCATAGAGTGACAACACGGCCGTTGATCGCTGTATCTTACATTATGAACCTGATGGATCGATGAGAAAGGATATCCTGCATTCTGGTTGGTCCAGATCTCACAGACCGAAGACTGCTAATATAAACAGAAAACTGTATCTCATCTTGTAAATATAAGTGCACTGCAACTGCCAAAAGGCAAGAATAATTAAGAAAAGGCTTGCAATAATACTAAAGGAGGAAGTAAAACAGTTGTTAAAAGTAATTTTTTAATTTATTTGCTGACAAAATATTTTTGGACTGACTGAAAAGAAACGTAGCTTACTCAGAGAATTTAGAAGAGGTTTCAGACCACGAGTACAAGAAAACAATTTAGTCAGAAGTGTTCACGATGTAAAGAGATAAAGTTATGCAAGCATAAGTAGAAACTGCCTAGAGCAGAAGAAATATTGGTTACTTTCAGTTTTTGGCAGGGAAGAGGTTTGAAGTCAACATCCCAAGTAAGTTTGGGACTTAAATCTCTCTCTGTTGGAGACGTTCATAGGGAGAAAGGAAGGGAAAAATCTGGCAACACAATCAACAGGAAAATATATTTTCTTTATAACAATTACCAGAAATGAATGCATTGCAATTTAGTGAAGCAGCTGCCCATGATCTCCTTCTAACAACAGTTCCTTTGCATACTAAGATACAGATAATATTACCTTTGGCATTGACCATGACCCCAGTGTGTAAATGAAAGGTTTCAGTCTACCCTCTACATTATTGTACAGAGAATCTGCAGTAGCAAAGCAAAGTAAGCATCCTGTAGCATCTCCAGCAAAAGCAGCAGAACTAGGCAAGCACAGCATTCACCAGCATCTTTTATATATTTCCTTGTTTGGACAATCATCAATAAAGCATCTGTGGCATCTCAGCAGAAGCTCAGATAACGTTTTACAGTAGCCAGGCAACTAAAACAAAGCATCAGACGTAGGGTCTGCCCACGCCATCTTCAGCAGGCAGCAACAAAAGGCAATAAACAGACATGAAAAACTCAAGTGCAGCATACAGAAGAGACAGCAATTAATATATCAGTAATTTAACAACATCAAGAATGTGCATTGCTGGTTCTTGTCAGCAGCAGCAGCAGCAGGAATTTAGCACCAATGCTCAAATCAACCCGAAGAAGTGCAACTCTTCTTAAAATATGATGCTTGCTCTTACCTTTTGTAGCCTGCAACCTGGCTGCCTGGCTGATGACAGAATAGGTTACCACTTCTGGTTACTGTCAGGGAAGCCTGGCATCCTCTGGACTCAATACAGAGCACTGCCAGACAGCCTGGTGGCTGCCTAATGTTGTTAATTGTCCCTTATTTCCTTCATGATCTGAAATGCATGAGCACACATCCCTCCCTCCAGCTTCAGTAATTTTAAAACTTTCACACATGTGGTTAATTACACCTCCCTCATCTTGTTTTCAAAGTTCTTTGCTTCTCCTTCATGGTGTGCAGGGCTCTACATTTTGACAGAATTAGCTAATTAGAACTCTGACTTTTGTTCAGTCTTCTACCTCATCCCCTGCAGCTTGCTACAAACCAGCCCTCCTCCATGTGATGAACACACAGTCTCTGTGCAAGGCCAGCATCAAACACTGCTGCAGCTACTTCTGCTGTGCCATCCTTAGCACATTGTACTAGTGGTAACCGATGACCTTTTTATGTGTTTTTCAAGCAAAACTGTCCAGAACTGGAGTTATGGATGTTCTGGCCATACCTATTGCTGTTATGCCTGTATTTGTTTGCCCGAGGAGGGGAAGATTCCTGAATAGGAATCCATGGCAGAAGGTTGTGCCTCTGCTTTTTGAGAGCAGAGCAAAGAGAAGGCATTTCCATGCTGGTGCAGCCTGCCCAAGCATCTGGTAATAAAGGAAACATACTGCACTGCAATTTGGTACTGAAAGCAGTAAGGGATGCAGCAGGGTATGCATGCTGGCATATGTTTGACTTCTCCCCAGCACTGGCAAGGGGTTGCCACGATGCTGCCACGTTGTGCAGCCTCTTCTCAGCATCACGATATTCTTGAGACAAAAGTGTGACCCTAAATCCTGCCCCTCTTGGGGACTTGCCTTTAGGGATTGGTGTGAAGCCTCAGCCAGCTCAGCTGTGACCTGTAGGCTGTTCCTGAGCAGCAGAGGCATGCAGGGCTCTCCCACTGCAGCACCCAAAGGTGTTGGTACATCGGGGACATCCTTCAGCTGCCCTGCTGCTAACTCAGGGACAGGGAACGCTGCAGCAAGTGTGTGTGCAGGTTTCAGGCTGCTCCATTCAAAAAGAGGGCAAGGAATTAATCCTCTCTTACACTTGTCAATGGTACCCATCCTGCCCCTCCCTCCCCAGCTCATCTTCCCCCAGATGGAAGCCCAGCCCAGTTAGGGAACTCCCCCCAAGAACTGGGAACTCTCAGCTTGATGCCCTTCTCTGACTGAGGGAAATCACAGCTTTGCAGTTCACCTTCATCTTTCACAGGTTAAAGCAGCAGCAGAAGACAGGCTGTCTTCAACCCCTTTTATAAATGGGGGGAAGAAGAGTGCCTAAAAGCAGATGTTTGGAGCACTCATGTATGAGAGAAAAGTTTCCGGTCCAAGTCTCTGCTCAGAGAACTGTTCAAGTGAACTTCCCCCCTCAAACAGACCTACCTCCAGAATTAAAGGTTTGAAGGATCTAGGCTTAAGTGAAAACATCTTTATATACAATCAACAATAAATCAAGCGGAGCAGCAAAGACAGAGAATTTCCGTTGACTCCACCAACGCCCGGTCAGAAGGGCAGCAGTGTAAAGCTCATTAGTCAGTTTTGCATTCATTAATGTTTGAAAGACAAAGGTACTGAAATGCAGTGCAGATGGAACATTAATTTCAGAGACGGTAATGAATTCAAATTCAGAAATCAACCTTTTCCTTGCACCACTGTAAAAATATTTAGCATTTACTATATACATATTTTATATCTTCAAAGTACTTGAAACTTCTTATGAATTATGAAATGCCCAGAAGAAGTACTTAAAATTGCATATCCCTGTGCTGAAGAGGAAGGAACCAAGGCAGGCAAAAAGGTTAAGTGATTATCTCAGGCCAAAAAATAGGCAGTAGAAGGAAGAATGGGGATTAGGCTTCAAACACTCACAATTTGCAGCTCCCAAAACATATGCTCTCAAAGGAAAAGGTAAAGAATTCAATCTGTGCATACACTTCCACCACAATAAACACAAATACACTTGGGCACCCAATACCACTGGCACAGACGTTCTGTGAAAGAATTTAATGAAGAATATTTTCCTGAATAAGAAGAGCAAAAAGAGCATCATCTGTTGTCTGATTGGTATCAAACATGCTGTTATATCTTAATACTTCCCAAAAGATAAATGCTTACAAGAATGTCGCAGCAAGATTCTGCTGCCATATTTTTGTGGTCCATGAATAAGAGGTTTCCTTGTCTGGTCATGGAGAAACACAACTCTGACAGGCAGAAGTGGCAAAGGAAGAGTGAATAGAATTATCCAAGGAAAACTTTACGCTTCCTCCACATAGACTAGGAAATCTAGGTTGTTAATCTGAAGAAAGCAAGTAACCATAAGACTGATAATAGAAATCATATGCTTTCTAAGGGGAGGAAAGGAGGAAAGTGACCAAAAAGAATACCTGGATAGCACATGCAGGAGGAGCAGGAACTGGGTGGAAGGCAGTCCAGATGTATTCATTACAGCTCAACGAATTTCACTTGATGGCATGTTAGGAGATGCTAAAGGTTTTCCTAAATTAGAAGCCGTTATCTTTGAAAAGTCATAGAAGATGCTAAAGGACTGAAGAAGGGCTAAAAGAATATTTAGGATGGGAGAAAAGGAAGGTTCAGAAAGTTATAGCCAGGCTAACTGCAGGGACCAGCAAGTGACTAGAAATTTTTAAAAATCCAGCCACCATCTGCTAGTTCTCATGACCTTCTGACATCGCTCCTCGCCATCTGCAATAAGCACTCACGAATGTATATGTATGCATGTGTGTATTTATATCTATGCATACATTACTGAGAATAACAAAGAAAAAGTGTAATATGGCCTGCCATGTGCTACCGAGACAGTTTCTATGTGCCAAGAAAAATTCAAGATGTTCATAATGAGGTTCTTCAGTATGAATCATCTCATATCAAATTTCCTTCCTGTGCTGGGAAACTGGCCGATTAAATCAGCAGCAACAAGGAGAAGTACAGCAAGACTTGGACACTGTGTGACTCCCGGTGCACCATGTTTCCAGAATAATTATTGGTATTTAAGCACAAATGGGCTGAACATGTCAAGGCAATCTGCAAGGACCTGCTCCATGCTGTGGCTTGGAGGAGTGCCAGCGCTCCCTAAGGAGGATCCAGAAGTGGGGGACTTTTCAGAACGGGGTAAGAACCAAAAATGGATCCAATGAACTACAGATCAGTCAGACGAAATTTAGTAGGATTACGCACAGATATAAAATAGCAAATAAATTAGCAAAGTGATTTAAGTTGGGGGAGGTCAAAAAAGATCTGAAAGTTCCAGTATACTTCAAATTAGATAGAGCAGTTTTTCAAAAGAATAAGGATATAAATCACAGGAAAATTCATGCTTCAAGGAAGCTCAGGAAGTCTCCACTCCAACTCCAGCTCAAAGCAGGAGCAGCTGTGAGATGAGACCAGATTGCTCAGGGCTTCGTCCTGTCAGGTCTTGAAAACCTCAAGGACAGACTGTGAACAACCTGTCCATATGGGGAGAAAGTTTCTCTTGGCATCCAGTTTTAGTACCCAAAGCCACCTCTTCTCCAGCCAGCCCTGGTTGTCCAGACTCTCCTCAGAGAGTAGCTGCTTCAGCTCCCAACCATCTTGGTGGCCCTTTGCTGAATTTCCTTCTCCTATACAAAAAACCCCTAGGTGATTAACAAAAGCAGCATGGGAAGAAAATTTTGAGCCATATAGGGCAGCCACCAGCGAGGTCTTATATGGGGTAACGTTCAGTTTTAGCCACTGCTGTGCAAGGAGGGAATCCAGGAGAGAGTGACAACAACCAACAGAGGTCTAGAAAACACCAGGCCATGGCTCTGCACAGGAAAATGGTTTGTTCAGCCCTAAGCTGGCCTGAGTAGAGGTTATTGGTGACTCCTGATCTTCTGCTGCCTTTCCCACCTCTCCTCAGCAAGGCCATCCTCTCACACTTCCACATGGCAGAGATGGCGTCCAGGGAAAAGAGGAGGTGCTGAACATAAGCTCTGTGCTTATTCCCCTGCCACCTCTTCCTTTGTGTCTCACCACAGGCTGAGCCTTGGAAAATATCTCTCATCTCCCAGCACTGCAGCTCCAGCAAGGTGCAGGAAGGATGGAGAGAAACAGCAGCAAACCCTACTCCCTCTGATGTGCATTATCTAACTTGCT
The DNA here is from genome assembly GCA_024500445.1 of Entomyzon cyanotis. Classification (NCBI taxonomy): domain Eukaryota; kingdom Metazoa; phylum Chordata; class Aves; order Passeriformes; family Meliphagidae; genus Entomyzon; species Entomyzon cyanotis. Next base: position 12,944,482 of record JAKEPQ010001018.1, on the reverse strand, counting down.
AACTGTAATTCAGTCTAGCTCCAGAAATAAGGATAATTTTGGATTAAATCCCAGAAAAATCACTCCTGGCATGGCAAACAAACTTTGAAGGTGCAACAGCTGAAAGAAACAAATGAAAATCAGATGAATGAGGCTGTCTGGCCCCTTTTATAATTGTCACTCCAAGTGTTTTAGGACCATAGGAGAGCAGTTGTGCCATCTCGATAGATGTCACTTCCCTGAATGTTCTCAAAGCTCTGGGGAAAGCTTGCCTCACCAGCAGAAATTATCACAAATTCTCCTTCAGAAAAAAGACCTTCAGAGATGAAGAGCGAAATTTAAAACTTGTATTTCTTTTAGAGAAGAAGAAACTTGAAATATCACTTGTTATTAGAAGGATTACATGTTTTGCAACGGTATATTTCTTCTGCTTCTCCTGAAAATACTTCACATTAAAATTTTGAGAAAACAGCTGGGGCCCTTGGACTGGGTCTCTTGCAGAAGAAACTTCTGGAGAAACACCAATGAAAATCATGAGACTTTAATCCCTGAACATAACACATAGATATCTACCTTTCTGCCACAAAATACCCCCAAACAACAAAAATGCTCTTTCAGAAGAGCAGCCCAAACTCTAAATACAGCTATTTTACAGCAGATCAAAAATGTAAGTGTTAGATATTGAAATTCTGTTTCCATACAATCTTTTCAAAATAGACCTTCTAGTTCACGAGACTGGGTGTGAAAACCAGTAAATTAATGAAGAACATTTGTCCTCTTCTTGGTGTAGTATTTATGGCTCAAGTTTGGATCATTAATACCAAATATAGAAGCGACTCCCTAATTTCATTTGCTGAAGCAACATATAGGTATGATCCAACCTCACAGAACTTCAGTTCTAACATGTTGGCTTCTGTAACATCCTTGCAAAAATTCTATCTCTCTATTCAGGCAGAAATTAAGTAGAATTTTGATACCATCTCTATCAGTTTACATGTCCCTTGCCCTGAGAAGTGTTGGATGTCCTGTCCATGGGAATGTTCAAGACCAGGTGGGATGGGGCTTTGAGAAACCTAGTGGAGCTCTAGTGGAGGTGTCCCTGCTCAGGACAGGGAGGCTGGAACAGGATGATCTTTAAGGTGCCTTCCAACCCAGTGGTGGTTCTATGGTTCTATGAAATACAAAATACTCAAGGGATCTAGGGATGAAAATTACCTGAAATTTACAGATCAAGGTACAGCCATCTATGGCATTTGCATCTATGTGAATTACAACTACAACTGCCAGCAATATCCATACCATGTGGTAGATTTAGTTAAGCATTTTCCTTTTGATGTTAAATTGAAGGTCATCACAGTTCAGTCATCCTTCAATATTAAAAGTACAATGCATCTAAAACACAAACCTTAGAGCATTTTGTTTGGATTTGACCTTTTTTTTTTTAAATAGCTGTCTATTTATCCTCACAATGTACACTATTTTATGCTTATAAAAAGTGGAAATAAGAAGCTTTAGAAGTAACTGGAGAATGAATCTAGACAACCATATTTTTGTATGTACTGCTTCATAAATCAACTAGTAAAGAACTCCATTATTTTATGAGTAATTTCAACCATTGATAAAAAAAACATTCTTCATTGCTTCTTAGATAATCTCATTTTACACACCAGTATTCTCCTGAGCATATCTTTCTTCATTCACAGTAATATTTAAATCCTTCAAAAGCAGAGAAGGAGATGGGAAAACCAACACAAAACAAGTAAATAAAAAATGTCATATTATGGTTTAAAGTTACAAAACTAAAGGTGAGTTTTTTATTTTCATCTCCTTCAAACTTTCTACGTCATCTTAATCAACCTGCAACATCCCTGTCCATCAGTTTTCCTACCTGAAAAATGGAAAACATTATTTTAAATCACACAGCCCCACAGTGCACTGGAAATAAAAATGCATTAGTACCTGTGAAATATTTGGAAGACATTATCGAGTTCAAGGTATAATTTCAGAAGGAAGCAAAATTATTTCATTATTTGAATATAAACCTGCCTTTGCTAATTCTGTCTTTTGTTTTTATTACATTTCTCCTCTTTCACAGATAAAGGATCTGTTGTACTAAATCCATTTAAATTATTGTCCCCTGCATATCAATCCTAACCTGGCAATGAATTATTGTATCTCACAAAATAATGTTGAAAAGCAGAATCCCAACAATCAGGAGAGATTTCCTTCAGATATCCTACTGTGCAGTCATTACAATGACCTTACATTTAAACTATTTTGTGTTTTAGGAAAAAAAAAAATTTTTTTTTTTTTTTTTTTAAAAAGTAAGAACCCTCAGACCATGTGACTGAAGAACCCAGAAAGGCTTCCAAAATTAAGCCCGAGTTCAGCAACTCTGGGAAAGAACTTCTCCTATCAGCCTTTGTGAATAATTTTTCCAGCTCTCTCAGATCTTGAAAGATCTCTTCCTTCCATCACAGCTCACTGGGGTGTCCCGCTATGGGTCATGGGTAGGTTTATCCTACTGGAAAGCCTACTCTGGCTCATTCCCAGTTTGTCCTCCCTGAGGCAGACCCAGGCTGGAGCTTTCCCCAGAGAGGCTCCTGCCCTCTGTGTCCCCAAATGACAGAGCTCTCCCACCTGGGGCTGCCAGGGGTTCAGCACCACGGGGAGAGCGTGGCACAGCACAGGGGGATGCCTGTCCCAGCTCTGCTTCTGCCAGGAGTGCCCCAGGCAGGGGTGCTTCCTGCACCTTCCTGCATGGGGAAGATGTTTTTGGCCTTCACTCCTGGCTCAGGGCAGGGTGCAGAGCTCTGAACACCACGGCGAGAGGTCTCACGGACCAGGGTGGCTAAAAGCACCATATGTCGCTGGCTGGTGCAATAAATAGCCACAGCCTTGGGGCTGGCAGTCTGGAATATGCTTGCAGCTACTACCTACAGCTTCTCTCCTGCCTGGAGAATTGCAAATCCTAAACAGGTGACATTTTAACTGATTTATTTTAATGAATTTAGCTGTGATTCCTTTTAACCACTGAGGTTCTTCCCTGCAACTATTTGAGGGGTGAATGAGGAGCCCAATCCCTTCAATGGGACTCCTCCTCCTACCAGTTTTGGTTCCAAGGTACTCAAGCTTTGCCTGCATGATTTCAGTTCTATTTTAAAAGTTCAGGCAATCTTAAGAACGACCTCAGCTATTTTAAACTACGTTAATTTGATCATACTAACCTACAGTGTGCAGGCTCAAAATTCAACATCCACAGTCAATGATGACTCAGACTACTCATTCCTTTCTAGATTTTTTTTCTCCTTTTTTTTTTTGGGAAACAAACTATCTCACAACCTTCTGTATTACCATTTTGGCATTTATGGTTTATACAACCAGACATCACAGACTTTCAGATCAAATGGGGGATTGGATGACCAAACCTATTCCACTGGGGAATCTAAATTGGTTCGACTCATTGTTTATATTACGACTTTCCCCTTAGGTCACAAACAGTCTGCTAGGGAACTGCGAATGAAGGTACATGCTGGCCTTGAGACAAAACCACCCACATTAAGTAAATTTAAATCAGTGCTTCCTCCAGGAAACAAAGAGTTGTATTACTTACAAGCAGATTTGATTACGGTTTAGAGAACTGTTTAAACCCATCCAGCGCGCCAAAGGAAAACAGATTTAAGCTGCTGTGCTCATTGTTTAAGAAACACTGGTTGATTGATGCAAAGATCAACATGCTTGATGACTCCCTGTAACAGTTCCGTGAAAACACCATACGACACAGGCCATAGTAAAGATGGAAACATCCAATTTCATCAAAATATCGTCACATTTTAGATTTTAAATTAAGGATAACATAATCTTATTCTAACATTTTTGAAATAAAATCAGATTCACGAAAGCAACACAATGAATAAGTTTGCAATACCGTGTCAGCCTCTCTCTTCAAGGCCATAAAAATGCCCATTAATCTCATCATCGAGAACACACCTAAAATACTTCCAAAACATCACAGCATCCAAGATGTCTTTATGCACATTTGTACACTACAGCATCAAGTTAACATGCAGATTCACACAGCAGCATGCAAACAGCCTAGCAAAGGTAGGGTTAAGACAAAGAACATCCTCAAAGCAATTCAAATAATCCCTCAAAGATCATTCTCTTTGTGAGAAGTATTCTAGCTGGGAAGCTGGACTGGTATCAGTTCAGAAGTTGCTGTTGATCTGACACAAGCCAAAGGAACCAGCAAACTGCAAGGAGAAAGTTGCTAAATAAAAGAAAAACCCCCAAAACCCCACAACACACAGAGCAGAAGGTTGATGTTAAGAATCAGTTGGATCTCCTTTATTTTGCAGAAACAATTATTTTACCTTTAAATTTAAAGGGGCTTCGGGGGAAAAGATTGAAGGAAATCTAGTTCATTTTGCCAGAGCACATATTGCAAAAAATAAATTTAAGAATCTATTTTTGGGCTAGAATGGTTGAAGAAATCCCTGATTAGTCTCTTAATTGGGTGAGTCCAATTTATTGAGAATGATCACCAGAGGGAGTCATTGACTTTCCCATTAAAGTCAAAGGGAATTTTACATACATCAGGAATGCAGAATTTGGGGGCAGAACTGAAAAAGACTTCAAATGGATTGGAGTTCAGGGAACAACACAAACCACTTTTTATGGATTTCATCTGAATCCATTTTTCCCTTTGGAGTCCCACAGGATGACTGCTATATTCCATGGTTAAAGCTAGAGAGAAGGCACTGAAGTCATCCATTCAGTGGGTACATACTCCCACAAAAATGAAAAAAAAAGAAAAAAAGAAAAAAAATAAAAAAATAATATCCCTTAAGCACTTAATTGGTTCTACAGGAGTTTGGAGTGGTGCAAGTAATAACTGCTCAGTTTTCTCTTTGGACATGCAAAATATCACAGCCCTTCTGGAGATGCAGTATTCAACAGCACAAAGAAAATCTCCAGGTGTTATATATGAGAGTATGTCACACCTCTTGGGAATATCAGGACTTCCATCAATAAAAGAAGAGAGTGAAATGGAGTCAGAGAGAATTGCTCGCATAGGGGGTTTTTGGGGTTGTTTTTTGTTTGTTTGTTTTGGTTTGTTTTATTTTTTTGTCTTCAATATTAGTGACTAAAAGAAGTAACAAGCATCAGGATTTGTGAACAAAGTGCTAAAATGAACTGCTTAGACAAACCAGGCTACTCAGCCACAAGCAAGTGTGGATTTTATGCTTGAACACCTAAATTTCATGACCTTCAAGAAATATTTTCATGTTAAAAACTTGTCTTTTTTTTGCTGGACTTCAGCTCAGCCCTGTTCTTGCCACAGAAGCCCAGCAGACTGGTTTGAAAACAAGCTCATTCCCTCCACAACTTTCTCCTTAATTCTGTACAAGAAGATTGTATAGCAGAAAATTAGATTAAAAAAGGGGAAGGCAACAGCCCCACCCAGCCAATTGCAATTTCACCTTCCTAGAAATGTCCTCTGAACAAATGAAATTCAATTTGTTTCTGTGTTCCCAGGTAATGGCAGCACCTTGTTTTGTTTGCTTATTTAATTACTTCTTGTTCATGTAATTAGCTGACAGACTGCAGCCTTTTGTTCATTACAATACAGTTATTTGCATAGCTGTTTCCATTTTGAGGCTGAATGTTGGACAGAGGCTCTATTTTGGGTTGTGGCAGGCACAGACCCTGCTGGGAAGCCTCATGCAGGGAAGCTTGCAGCAAACCTGCTCCTTCGTGGAATGAGTCTCTCCAGGAACTGCCCTGGCTGCCCATCTGCTTCTGACAGCAAATCAAAGTCTAATTCCAGCATGCAGCTGAAGGCCTGGCTGCCCTTCATCATCATGGGTATCACCACAAACCAGCTGAGTTCATTCTAAGGCATTTTCACCAACAGGCTGTCAATGAATAATTTACTGCTCTTTAGACTGGATATTAGGAAAAATTTCTTCACTGAAAGGGTGGCCAGGCACTGGAGTGAGCTGTCCTGGGAAGTGGTTCAATCACCATCCCTGGGAGCATTCAAAAAACATGTAGGTGTTTCTGGGACACAGTTTAGTGGGGAACATGGCAGTGCTGAGTTAAGGGTTGGAGTTGAAGACCTTAAGGATCTTTTCCATCCTACATGGTTCTATGATTCTGTGGCATTACTCTGCTCAACATATGCTTAATTTAAAATTATCAGCACTCTTTCAGTGGTTGGGTGAAAAAAATTCAGAGAGGGAGGCTACTTTAGGCTTTCTTTCATGAACAGCTTGATTTAACATCCAGTTAAGTCTAGCAGTGTTCAAATGAGTTTTCGCACAGTAAAATCTTTTTTTTTTTTAATCTAATCAAGATATATCCCCAGATCACAGTTTTGCAGAATGCTGACCCTTCCCATTAATAAATTCAGCAATCATTACCCTTCAAGCCCTCTGAGTTTCTGGCAGTGAACTGCTGCCAGCTGATTTTTATCTAGGTTGCTCAGAATTTGAGGAATCTGCACCTTATTGTAAAAACGAGAGGCAGAGTCGGTGCTGGGGGAAGACTGCACACTCTGGCACAGAAACCACCTTCATCTCAGCCTCCAGGCATCCAAACACCCCCAAAACTCTACCTCTCAGCAGAAATTACACACCAACACACCAATTTACACTATTTGAAATATAGAGAGCTGGAACAGACAGCTTGGAGAAATTGCCAGCCTTTGTTGTTTACAACTCAGCCTTCATATCCAAGCCACTGCTCTGGTCAGGATTAGCTCTGTAACCAAAAGCAGCATGGTCCAGCCTTTTATCGGCGCTGTTTTCGTCCTACCTGTGCCATCTGCCTCTCCAGCTTTGACCGGGGAATATCATCAAAGTAGTTTTCATTTCTTCTTCTCCTTGCATCGCCCTGCATGATAATGTGGGGAACGTCCAGGGAGCCACCAGTAGTGAAAGTGCTTTGGCTAAGTGATGGAGACAACTGAGGAGGAGTGTGGTTACCACTGGGTTCCTGGACAGAGGAAGAAAAATGCAGCGTAAGAAGAAGAGCATATTTCTGACTTTAAATCACACATTTGAAAGTGCAGTTGAATGGCTCACACTAAAAAAATTATGGAACAATTCCTGCAGTAGAGGTTACTGTGGATGAACTTTTGAGATTTGCTACCTGAAGTGCAGAGCCCATGTGGAAGGAAAAATAGTTCACTATTTACATGAACTAGTGGCAAATTTCCTCTCCAAAACCTCCCTGCATAATATATACTCTCTTCTGGAGATAAAACAGTGAGCTACCTCTTGTCAAGGCCCAAATACAGCCATGATTTAGGGCTAGCTATTTGTAAGATGAAATACATTCTCACCACTTCTGAGCAGCTGCTCTAAGCAGTGAAAGTGATTCCAAAGTGATTTGAACACCAGCAACATCTCTTGCTGGAAAAAAGAAATGCCTGTCCATTCACACAGTATAGACATTTTGTTGCAATTTTTATAGGTTTTGCAGAACATCCATTTTAACTCGAAGTACCAAATATCAGACACAAGCTAGATACTAATTCCTGGAGTGCATGAAAGCATCAAACATTTTACCTGGCTTTTCTTGTTACCTGTACTGAACTGTTAACCTTCTATCAGTCAGTGTGCAAACACCACATTGAATTGATAAATAAATCCCACCTAATAAATAAAAAGCTCCTCCTGGTACATATTTCAGAGTGGGAAATGTTCCCCTCTCCTGATGTATGTGACTGGGCAGAATGTCTCCAGGATCACATTCACACTGGGCAGAGCTTCTCTAAAGCTTCTCTAGACCTTCTCTAAACTACCTGCTGCTGGAATATTTCAATACTGAGAAACAAGAAGGGAACTGAAGATAGTGGAGTAAGCAAAGACCTGCTCCAAAGTGGAAGGTAAAAAAGTTCTGCCTTTTTATTTAAAGAGAAAAGGTGGATGATTTATGCATGATTACATTGAAGTAAGCCCCATTCTGAAAAGCATCAAGGTACTTTACTCCATGCTATTAAGAAACAAGATCTGGTGGAAGAAATCAGAGAGTTGTAATCTCTTCCAAATGGAAAGTTCAAGTCATAGTAATGTCTGATGTCAATATTTGAAGTGTAGGATTCTATGTGACTTTATTCCTTGCAATCACAGTAATGGATTAGTATTTTTCATGTTGCCAACAAGAAAAATGTTAGGAAAATATAGCTCTTTAGTAATTTTTAATTAACTGGGATTTTTTTTTTTTTTTAATTCTCTAGCGTTCCTATGATCTGAGACAAGCACTTGACATTTCCCAGGGCAAAGAAAATAGTGTTTTCCTCTTAGGAATAATCTTTTCCCTCCTTCACAAAAATCCACCTACATTTGGCCCAGTTAAAATCTTCTGAAAAGCTGTAGTCTGCACATGCTCAGAAGGTTCTGTGAGGCATAATCTCCAAAACCTACAGTCCCTGGGCCTAACAACATGGTGCACACAGCTCTGCCCTGCAAATAACCTGAGTACAGGGGCACCAAACAAGAGCCTCTCTAGTGACTGTTGCCTGCTGCTCCAGCCAGGCAGGGAACCTGTCTCTGCTCTGAATCTGGATTCACCCACTGTTGTAGGCTGATAGGGCCACCAGTGTATCAAACTGACAGATGAACACAGAGATTCCAGCCCTCATCAAGCTTTTCATATAATATATTCATATTTCAAGCTGCATATAAAGAGGAAATTCACTCTGAGATCTATATTGGAAGATTGCTGGCAAGGCAATACAGACAAGAAATACCAACTCAAGAAATAAAAGAATTACCAAGCCTCTGCATTATGGAACAGTATGTCATTGTATGATTTTATGCTATTTTCTCAAAGTTGTCCTTCACAGCACAGATGGATCCTCAACTGTGCAGCGTGTTGTCAGATACTCAGCACCGTGTTATCATTAGTTACCATGCAGTCAGTGTTTTATTCTCGCCTCCTTTCCTGGCCCCAAACCTCTTTCCTAAACTCTTTTCAAATCCTGCTCTGAAGATGGGATGATTAATGTCATCCTATTCATGATGCTCGTAAGTGCTTTACAAATGTCAATCAATTAATTTTCACCACACCCTGTGACTTCTGGCATTTTATAATCACTGCTTTAGCGTGGGTGACACGAGACACATGGACAAAGGTTAGAAAGTACCAGTCACTCAATTACAACACCTATTGCTTGATTTCCCAAGTGCTCGAGTTCCAAACTCCATTTCTGTTGATGCAATTTTCAGCAGTGTGCTCAGCACTAGTATAAATCAGACTCAAGACTCCAGTCAAATATGGAGATTGTCAGTAACACACAATTAGTGACTGTTCCTGAGGCAATTAACTAAATAACTTACCATGCATTGTCCAAGATTTTTGTGGCAAAAAGAGGAGTAAATCTGTATCTTCTTAGGTACAGCTATTCCCTTAATCATGAGTTTTTCTCCCATTCTTCCTTCATTCCTCTTCCTCACTCCATACCCACCTCCTCATCTCCTAAAACAAGCCTGCAGACCAGGCATGGACAACCTTGCAGGTGCTACCATGGCCTCAGTACCACACTACTGGTAGTCCCCAGGAACTCATATCATGTTCCTGGTTGTAAATGCAAGGACACATGGCCTGCAGGGATGTCTGATCACATATTTCACTGTCGAAATCTGCCTTATCCCCTCTCAGACCTGCTGCTCTTGTAAACCTGGAGCCACAAAGGTCAGGGCTGGAAGGGAGCTTCAGAGATCCTTCCTCAAGTTGCCTGGGCACACTTCATATCCCACAGATATTTGTCTAACCCAAAACCAGGAATTCTCTCCAGTGAACTAATTCTTGTGTTAAACTATTATTTCTACTGTAACACTTCTTCTCCAAGTTTTCTGCCTAAATTGTTGGTCCTTCACTTTAAATTCCAGCCTCCAGTGCTGACTGGGTGAGGAAAGGCTCCCATGAAGAGCATGGAAACTGGTTCTGTAATTAAAGATTACCATGCACTCAAGGAAAGAAAGCAAGATTGCACAGATAACTTGAGATCCAGCAATTTCTATACATTTGAGTATAGAAAAGTATATTTGTATATAGTGTAGATATATATTTGAATCTATATAGTGTATATATATTTATAATATATATAGAATATGTATATATTTGAATATAGTATAGTTGAGTATATTAGGAATCAAAATAATGTTTTCTTAGTACACATACAACAAGGTACATTGTGAATATTTTTAAGCTTTTTAAGATCTTTTGCTTTTCTTCAATATTTAACCTTTTACTTTGAAATATTTAAAAGCTAATACAAAAACAGTCAAAAGAGATGAAGCATTAGCATTTCTTAGATTGAGCTTGGGAACTTAAAAGTAGACTTTAAATGAAAAATTACCTTTTCTACTGATGCAGAGCAGCCTGATCTAGCGGGAAGTGCTCCTGCCCATGGCAAAGAGGGTTGAAACTTGATGATCTTTAAGGTCCCTTCCAATCCAAACTATTCCATGATTCTATATAAATCCATCTTATAACAGCAGCAGGCAGTTTATGTAAGCGAATTTTCAAGCTACAAATTATTGCAGACTACAAACTAAACACTATGTCTTTGTTTCCTGGGAAATGGCATAGTAGCAGTTGATGGGAAAGAAAACCTTTATTCCAAGTGCATGTCCTCCTCTTCAGGATTCTCTGTGAAGGCTCCAGTTCCAAGAGGTGATAAATGACATTTAGCACTGGCCTGCATCAGTAGCTCTAGCTGTGCAGCATCACACTACTTTTTATCATTTTGACTACAGATGGAGGACATCCAGTTTTCTCTTCCGTATTAACTGAGAATATACAGTCTTGACCAAGAGTGTGGACTGTGGAAATTTTCCCACATGCTGAAGAATAACTAATTATCGAGTCCAGAGTATTGAAGGCATTGAGCAAAAAAGTGTGCCTTGTAATCTGTTTCTCTTTCCTGGGAGTGTTTTAACACCTGCCATGCATCAGGAATCATTCACAAAATATATAAAAATAAAATACTAGAAAAACATCCACACGTTTGTGCAATATGCCTTAGAGCACATTACAGACCTGTCAGAACTTTTTAAATATGGCATTGGGAATAGGTTGAATTAAGGGGTGGGGTCTAAAATGTCTGCAATGGGGCATCTGAGAATAAGCAGGGTGAAAACAGGCTGGTCACAGAAATTTTAAGTACACTTAAAAATAAGTCCTCATTCTGTCTTTCTGTATTTCTCTTTACACCAGGAAATTTAACTTGGGAGCACAGACACTCTGACATTTTGAAATTTAATCCCAAATGAGATTCCCATCAGAAATGCAGCCCCACAAAAATAATCAGTTCCAATCAAATGCAAAAGGTGTGACCTAAAACATCAAAATAAAAATGTTGCTATGAACTCTGTTGGAGAACGCAGCAGGAATTGGCCATCAGACCACAACTTGATAAGAGCAGCAGACAGCAAGTAAGCAAAGGCATTGGATTAGAGAAACCGAGTGAAGGTGGTGGAATGAGAGGAGATTAAATGTGGTCAAGTGTGGAAAAAGCCCAGGGACACTGCAACAGGATTTCTGAGAGAGGGAATACAGATGAAAATTTAAAACATGATGAAGCTTTTGATATACACAGATGCCTTAATAGCATTTATATCTCAAAAATTTCAAGAGGTTCTCCTTAAAGAAAGCCTAAAGCATATGTCTGAAAAGTAAGTGCAAACATTTGAAAACATGAAAGGAAAATGGTAACTCTCCTGCAATATCGATCGGCTGGGTTGGGATTCCTGTGGGCAAATGCAGACGTGCAGCTTTTACATCCCTGGTCCTGAGCTAGTTTCTTGAGCAAAGATAAGCTGGTACTTCTGAGATACTACTTATCTCGTCCTAAGGCAGACATCTGAAACAGGTCAGATGGATCACCCTGTAAAAATGTCAATGTATCTCTGCTGGCCATGCAGGGAAGTGTGACAGAGCAGGTCAGCCTGAGATGTCCATCTTGTACACCTCTGAAGTGAGGGAAGTTGAATCCCACTGGAAGTAGCCACTGTTTTCACGTGAATGTTATGGAACCCTTGCTGACTTGCCAAGAAGTGCAAACAAATTTCCATGGGGACTCACCCTGAGGGTTATTGACCGAGGTGGTTTCTGAGGAGGATCTTCGTGAAGTCTGTCTCCCAAAGATGCCAGAACACGCTTCCGGTGGCCAATCAAGCTAATTTTTAAGACCTGAAATAATATAAAAAATAAATCATTAAAAGAGCATATGGCAATCATTAAATGAAGATCTATTCAGATCGAAGCCATTTTCTCTTTAAACCTTTTAACAAGTTAGTCCTCTAGACAGGCTGAGCAGACAGGGAGCTGTGAGAGGCAAACGATCAGCAGAGAAAATGAGAGGTGAGATCAGAGGAAAAAACCTGTAAAATGAAGGAAGAAGCTAGAGCATGTATAGATGTGGAAAACTAAAAAAAAAAAAAAAAAGACTAAAAAAATGAGTAAAGAGGAAACAAAAATGAAATGAAGGCAGAAGAGCAGGAAGAAAAAAAGGGAAGGGGATGAGAAGAAGACTGGAGAAGGAAATGCAGAGGTACATGCAAACAGTGTGTGATGAGGATTAAAGTGATTCATGGGATGGATGAAGAAAAGAGTGAGAAACAGCCAGTGAATGCTTAGAGGGGGCAAGAAGGGAAAATAGGAATTATACAATAAATAAGTGTTACCACTTTTAAATCTATCCACCACGCCTTTCATAGTGTTGCCAGGAAAGGGTTAAAATTGGACGATTTGGCAGAGGAGGAGAGAATAGTTTTGCTCAAAGTGACCTTGCAGCTGGGAATGCCAAAAATGTTGGTGTGGGGAAACGCCATTTATTATGCCTAATGTTGCTCACCCTCTGCCTGTTTTGAGAAGTAGAATTCCTGCGCAGGGATAACACAATCTCAGACACGGGGAAGCCTTGCGTTATGGAGAGGCAGGAGCCTTCCCCTCCCCTGCTGCCGGCTAGAACAGAGCCGTGTCCCAAAATAAATCTACTCTTTGCATTTCGGCTGTGGTTTGATGGTTGCCCTTGGTTACCTGTATGGGTACACTCACACACACAGGTAATCTCCAAATATCTCATATAGTTTGTGTTATCATGTAGAATCATCCTTGTGTAAGAAACACAGGGTGGACAAACTTTGCCCTGCAGTTCTATTACTTTTATCAGATGCAATGACAAAAATCTCTGTTGCACAAAAACATGTCCACCAGTAGGTATGTTCACACACCTCCTGCTTGTCCAAACTCCAAGAACGCTGCCAAGAAGTTGCCCCAAATTTACTTCAACTACTCCTAATTTGTATTTCTCTGTGTCCCTGCCCCCTACAAAACCACCACTGCTCTCAGGCAAGCAGGGAGAACAGAAGTAGCAAGTTGGAAATCTTAAGTATTAGTGGGAAAAAAATAGTATTTGGATGCTATTCTTTAATGGCTGCAATGGCTGGAGTGTAAAGAGTGCAAAGCAGCACTAATTGTAGCAGCAAGCCTCTGCTCTGCAAACAGCAGTGTCCTTACGTAACTCTTCCAGACTGTACATGTGGCTTCATACTCCAGAGCTGCCTCCATTCCCTCTCAGAAAACAGTACTTCCCACTATATTTAGGACCACCGTGTGTCAACACCCTTCAGTGGAGAGGAAGCTCTCGCTCAGCCTAGAAAAAGTAATAGTCCCCCAAAAAAACTGGAAATGCTAAATCTTGTATGAACAACTACCTCAGCTTAAGCAGTAGCACTAAGAGCTACAATTCACGAGAACAAACAAAACCCAAACCCCAGCAACTCCCCCGCTACATCTCTTAGATGCAGTATCTCAAGATACGGTACAGCAACATGCTGTCATTATTCTGGCACCCTTGCCTATCCATCCATTATCCTGGCTAACCATGTGCACATGAATTCATCCACGCTTGCTCTGTCAGATGTCTCTGCGCTATCTGATCCTGTTGAACATCAGTAACCTCTCTTCTGCCCGCATCCACGAAGTGATGGGCTGTGACACGAAGCAGATGGAGGCCTTCCTCCGAGAGGCAACTTACAGGGGTGTTGCAGACCCTGCAGCTCAGCAGCAGACACAAGCTGCAGTCCCACAAACCAGCCTGCTATGTGCTATCCTTCCAGTCTAAATCTAGAGAAGCACGAGTGAAGCTGAGATAATGCAGGGCACAGAGAAATGCCTGAGGCATGCAGGAGACTTAGTTATGTATTCAGTTTACATTGAGTGTTAAACAGAAGGGTGCACAGTTTATCTCTGTATTTAACTATACGAAACACGTGAATGAACTATAGCTGCTTTAAGCATTACTCAAGTAATGCACTTCAGTGAACTTGCTTCTTTCATAATGCTTCCCCATCAAGAAGATCATTTATCCAGAGATTTTTAAGCCAAGCTAAAGTTCTTTGGGTTGTTTCAAGGTCCTCAGCACTCTGACTGCCTTATTAGCTATATCAAACCACACAAAGCAATTCTGTTTGGCTTCACAGAGCTGTTGAAAAACAGGAGAGAAAAGGACACAAGTCTTGAGGGACTGCACACATAAGAGATCAGCAGACAGGTCTAAATGACTAAGTTATTTCAAAAACTGTTCTCAATTTGCAAGTTATACAGATTTTTAAACACCATAGGCACTGCTAAGCTTACTCCACATTTTTTTTTCTAATACAATGGTGGTTGCCCAAAATGTGAGTGGGAGGGATTTAATGATGCAACCTACAGAAACATACAGTCCTCAGTCAACAGGCAGCTGCATCCCAGTCTCATGTGGAGCACATACTCCATTAACTGAACACAGCTGTATTCTTCTGGAAATGACTCCCTAGCAATGTTCTTACTCGGAAAACCTGCTTTTCAACTTACAAACGTAAAATACTGCTTTCTGAAACACTTCTATATTTGAGTTATGAGGGTTTAACAAACATCCTGAAACTCTGGAAACTCGTCCCGTGATGGATTATCCTTGACAGTATTTACCAAAAATGTCACATATCACAAATATATGTCAACAGAGTGGAATGGTACTGTTGCCTAAAGCAGTACCACAGAAATGTGTTAATGTTGTACACCAGGTAACCACTAAAAGTGTTGCTCTTACACAGCCCACAAGTTAGCTTTCCTGGTATATAACTTCTATATATCAAGTAACAGTGAACACCACCATAACACTGAACCAACACTGAATAGTCAATGCAGTGCACCTAAGTGTTATGCAGTGAAGCATTTTGTCAAACGGACTGTAGCCCACTTACTATACAACAACGAAATGAGTTTTACAGTGTGGCTGCAGGAATCAGCAACATCATCAAACTGTTCAGAGTAGCTTAAGGTCCTTCACAGCATATTATTTCATCACCAGGACAAAAGGGAAAAAAAACCCATGGACATGACATGCCTCTTTCCACACTGACAGCAGGATATCTGAGACAAAAGATGCTATTCTACTTCATATATTTGATGTTGCAATACATTAAAAGAGAATGGGGCAAGCCATTCACCCGAAGAACTGATACATGCACAAAAATTTAATCTTATTTTTACTTCTGTACTCTGCAATGATTAGCATACAAAATGAAATTCCACTAGGAAATGGAAGAAATCCACAAATATAACCAATGTAACATTTTGCATTTAGATTTCCAGCTTAGTTGACAGATGTTTCAAAAAACACATGTAGCTCAATAAGTCCCTGATGACTGTGTATGTGCAGATGCTGGAATTAACAAGTTATTCCACCTAAAAATGAGCATTATTTCTGCAACATTCTTCTGCCTGATCTTTTCTTCTAATTGAATAATAATATCCCATACCATACAATTCTACTTTTTTTTTCTCGAAATATTACAAAGATTTCTGGAATTCAAGACATCAATTCTCTTTCTTTTGGAATAATCTGAAAAGTTAATGTATGGGCTAAAATTAGTATCATAATATCACAAGAGGTCTGGACTAAACATGTAGTAGCAATAGAACACTTGGAATGAGCTACAAAGTGGAAAATTACAGAGTGACCAGAACAGTGCTAGTGATCCTCTGGTAGCAGCACCAGACACCAGAATTCAAGAAAAAATGGTAAGTGCAAGCCAAAAGAGTGGGAACTTCCTATTTCTGCAAGAAAACGGCCCCAAACACTTGCTGAAATCAATGTTAATAATATGGTTAATAATATTCCAATATGGCCAGCAGTTTTACTGCTGGCCATATTGGAATAAACTCCAAGCTATGTGGAATTACAGGTGAAGGATACATTTGATTATATACCCCTCTCCTGCCACAATGCCACCCCACAGGGCTAATCCTAAAAGGTGGCAGTGCCCAAAGTACCCAGGAGGTGAGCCCAGATCAACCATAGAGCTCACCTGACCAACGGAGCTGGTTTAACTCAAAATCTGTGAAAGGATTAACACAATTGTTGTATAAATTCTCAGCATCAACTTTACAAATCCTATCCATAGAACTGCAGTCTGTGCTAACAGTTAAAACAAACATATAAGCAAAACCCATCAAACAAACAAAAAAGGTAAAAAAATCCCATATTCCCCATATAGACCCAAGATTACTTGGTGTAATAATTGGTATATTTTGAAAATTAAATATGTCCAAGTCAGCTGTGATACTTAACTCAAAGAGGGCAGGTTTATATTAGTTATTAAGAAGAAATTCTTTACAGTGAGGATAGCAAGGCACTGGAAGAGGTTGCCCAGAAAAGTTGTGGATAGTCCATCCCTGGAAGTGTTCAAGGCTGGGTTGGATGGGACTCTGAGCAATCTGGGATAGTGGAAGGGGTCCCCATGGCAGGGGGTTGGAACTAGGTGCTCTTCAAGGTCCCTTCCAATCCCAACCACTCTGTCATTCTACGATACTGAATGCCCAGTGCTTTACCAATACCAGACAAAGCCAAATCCAGTCAAAACAAATTAGGCTTCTACTGCATTTTTCACATAAGGATACTTTATGCTATATTCTCAGCACATGGGAACAGAGAAGCACCAAAGCATCCTGCTGGTCAGAGGCTTGCTGCAACCTCTCTGGTGTCTACAACTGCAGGGCAAGCATTTATTATGCCTATGAAGACACTTGTAAGAGACTCATTATTTCCTATCATAATGATTTCATATCATAAGGGTATGAAATATGTGACACAATCCTCTGGAATTAATTACCCAACTGGAAACAGATGTCAGCTGTCTTGGTGACAGCATTTCACAGAGGCCAGTGGAGGTCTCATAAGTCCCATTTCTATACGTTACCATGAGGAACTGATGTTTGTTTGGTTCCCTATCACTCCAATAAATAATTGAGATGCAGATTCCAATTTAAGGGCACTGAGGAAGCGAAGGCCAAGAGTCTTCTCTGAGTAAAGTGGTGTTACAATGCTGCTCAGCCATAGCCATTCCAGGTCAGACTGAGGCAGGTGAGAATTCATTATTTTTTGTAGAGGTTCTCTGGACAGACTTTGGCACTACCAAGGCTGATGGAATATTTGTCCTGGCTTGGTCAGACAAGCCACTTTTGTCATTAAAGTGTATTCCAAATTCTCATTAGTTTAAGAATTGGCTGACTGAAAATACCAGGTGCTATTGCTTTTGGCTCCACTGAAGATAAAAATAGTAACAGTAATTTCGTGCTTGTAATCAATAACCATTAATATTTCAATGAAAAAATATCAATTTAATACTTTTTTTTAAAAACTCAGGAAAATGCAGTGAAGTAAGACCTGGCCAAAAGTGAGACCTGGCCACTTTGCCTCCTGAGGATGCGTCTCAGGCTATATGCTGGACTGCACTTTAAAAACAATTTTTCAATTAAAAAGTGAAATACATGGCCTCTTCAGAAACAAATCACAGTTCAATCATTTACAAGCCTCAGATGTAATGACAAATACTACATATGTGCATTTTTATCACATTACTCCCAAACCCCTATAAATCAGAAATCCTAAACATCTCTTATACACACAAATACCAAGATCATTCCAATAACGATTCCCTATTTCAAGAGACAAAGCTGAAAATATTATTTATGTGAAAAATGGCAAGCATTAAGCAGGTCTGCATGGGAAGGAAAACATTCCATTCTCACAGGAAGTAAGTAGAAAAAATATTAGACAATTTGAAAGGTGGAACACATTCCCAAATTGTGTCCTAGAAGACAGACTATTCCCTCCTCTGAGGACCTGCATTTCCACCTGTGTGTTGAGCTAATGATAGGTCCAGTGACTCGTTCAGATCAGATCTGAGAAGTACTTACTCCTTGAGGTCTTCAGTGTTAATCATGTAGAACTACAAGAGAGCAATTGCAGTACCAATATGTCATCCCACAATATTTTGCAGGATTACTTACATGGCAGATTAATGATAATTAAAGTTACTGGTACTACAACACATTTAGTAATGAGCTAATAATTTATTTATCTATTTTTAATAGGCAATTATCAGCAAAGCACATTAATCTGTACACAAGCATGAAATACAGCTCACGTAATGAGACATAAGAGATAAAATAAAAATCTCTATAGAAAATTTTAATAGCTCTAAAATTTATCTCTTTTTTTTTTCTGATTTTGATTCCATTTCATTGAAGACTTAATTCCAAGTGAAAGGAAAAGAAACCCAAACATTCAAGCCCATTTAAAGAATGGAACATTTGTCTACTAAATAAATAGCTTTTTTTTAAAGCCTTCTAATAACACAGAGTAATGAGAGTTTTTACAATATCAGAAGATGCAAACAGCCATTCACCGCTTGGAGTAAAAATGCAGATTACTGTAGCTCACAGTCATAACCAAGGCTGTAATATGTGAGTAGAATCAGTTAATTATAAAGACATTAATATATTAGAATTGAAAATAAATTGTTTGCTTCTATATCATGCAATTATATAGTCTGACAAAAATTGCAGCAAAAATAGTGAAAAATCTAAGACTATGTTAAATATTTCCTTCTATTACTAGAGTTTAATGGAAGTCCCTTTATGTTTTTTTGGTTTGTTTTTTAGATCATCAACATTCTTTAGATATAAAATGAGTGCAGAAAGACTGTCTTCAACACACAGAAAGAAAAGCCAAACACTGGAGAGAAGAACCTGGACTGAGGATCAGAAGTAATGTTAAGAAATGCTATTCAGAACACAATTAGCTTCTTAGTATATTTGCCAGTTACCAGATGCATGAAGACCTAATTACTTCTGCATCACAATTATCTCAGTTTTATAAAACTATTTTTCTGAATTTTAAAACATTCACATTAAAAGCGTTGATTCCACTCTTGAATATCTAGTTCAAGCCAGATCTATGCACAGAGGTTATGGCTTCATTCAGGCTGTGCTGTCATAGAACCACAGAACCATGGAAATCATTTAATTTGGAAAAGGCCCTTATGGTCACTAAGTCCAACTGCGGAACTGAAACTGCCAGGGCCAACACTAGACCATGTCCCTGAGTGCCACATCTACACATCTTTGAATATCTCCAGGAATGGTGTCTCCACCACATCCCTGGGCAGCCTGTGCCAGCGCTTGACAACCCTTTTGGTGAAGAAATTTTTTCCTAGTATCCAAACTAAACCTCCCCTGGTGCAGTTTGAGGCCATCTCCTCTTGTCCTGTCAGCTGTAACTTAGGAACAGAGGCCAACCCCCTCCTGGCTACAGCCTCCTTTCAGGCACAGTTAGGTGCTCCCTGAGCCTCCTTTTCTCCAGGCTGAACATTCCCTGCTCCCTCAGCTGCTCCTCATCAGACTTGTTCTCCAGCCCCTCCAACAGCTCTACTGCCCTTCTCTGGACACACTCCAGCATGCTCTGGAGCAGTTCATACAGGACATACAGCAATCCAAAACACATTTATCCCCTACAGCAGTATATATCCCAGAGTTACAAACATGACAATGCATTGCTGTTCTACTGCTAACATTAATATTTACCCACTTTTTAAGGGGAAGAGTTGTAAAAGTATCATAATGATAAAAATCAGAAAAGTGTTTGCAGACTGTGATGCAAGAGACATCACTGGTAATGTCAGTAATCTACTACTATGAACTGGCAGCATGATGCTAAGGCCACAACCCATTCCAATTCACTGCCAAAATACAGGTGAATTGACCTATAAATCTCATGAAAATGGCACAGAATTGCTTCCTTAGAAGATCTGCAGAAAGAAATACCAGGGTTTGGTCCAACAGGAGCAACAGGTTCTGGGCTGCACTGTGGGAGCAGCTGCAGCAGAGCAACCTGCCAGGGATCTCACTCCTGGGATCCATCCCATCCACTCCAAAAATGGACCTGGGAGGTGGGCAGGGAGCAGCTCTCTGTGTGGCCAGCTCCTCATCTCCATTGTTCCTTGATCACACAAATGCTAACACTGGCACAAGTAAATGGCCTGGAAAGTACATCCAGAGAGGGAAGAAAGAGGAAGGGGTGGAAATCTCATGTTCAGCAGCTGCTTGTGCTCACAGCAGCACAAGCCAAACATGAGATGAACCCACTGCAGTGAAACTGCAGCTTCTCTCACAAAAGACCACCCAAAAGAGGAGGGCAGCTAGGATTAAAAAAAAAAAAAAAAAAAAAAAATCTGTAAAGAGCCATAAAGCAAGTGCTTTAACAGAAACCATGGTCTATAAGCCCATGCATTTTAGTACTCAGCAGATCCTGTCTTAACAGTAATCAGTGTGGACTCACCCTACTGCACAGTGGCTGCTTAGCCTCGACCACACCACTGTCATTGACAGCACCTGGCACACTGGAGGAAGCAAAACACATTTTGTGACACACTGTGACATTATTTTTGGGCACCAGGTGTTATGCTGTCTGGGAACGTCACCACTATCAAGGTTTTAATTTCATTAATTTACAGGAAATATGCACCTATATGACATGATGTAAAGAGGGTCCTCCATTATCACTCTACCTGCACTGCAGCAACAGCCAGCTGACCAATTTCATCACTTTTCTTTCAGCAAGGACACTTCCTAGAAAAATAAACTTTCAATAACTGAAAAAGTCAATATAGGTTATGCTGTGACATACCACTTTAGCATAAAAATAATTAATAAAAGACTTCTCCATCTAATTATTTTTCCAGACATATTTTACTATCTTGGTTTGTAATCTTTGCTCATTGAACAATTATTTAATTAAATGCCAGCCCCTCTTCCCAAGTTTCACACTCCCATCCACATTCACCCACCTCATCCTTTAATACCAAATGGAAGAAGCTCCTGCATACATAAGAGCTACCAATTCATCTCAACTCCAGCTATAGTAATACATTGTTTTCTTTCAGGTAGTCTGATTGATCAGCCTACTTTAAATAAATTAAGAGGAATTTTGACTCATCTACATTAGGCTAGGGTTTTGATGTTGCTTGTCAGATTCTCAACCCCAAATCTTGCACATTTTCCAAACACATGATATGGCTTTAAAAAAAGCTATTAGTTCTCCCTTATATCCTGGCTTTGTTGAAATCCTTAATGCTGCCCCGACGGTATCAATGATAGTCCTTATCTTAAAAAAAGGCAGTGGCCACCATGGCAGAGCAGAATCATAGATCACAGGCAGAGCCAGCACCATCCTGTACTTTGACTCTTAATCTGTGAGGAGGAAGCACTGTGGGTGGGAAAGAACAGGCTCTGTAAGCACAGCAGGATGGCTGGATTAACTCTGCCAGGGGCAGCAAGGGGACAGCAAAAGCATTTCTCAAAATATCCTTTTCTTTCATGCTTTGAGGTAAGAGCAGGAAGGAATACCATCAAAAAAATGGGGTTACAAAGGGATACAAATAAAGTGGCAAAAATATTCATCAGTCAATAGCTCAAGTAAGTTTTTCCCATGTGGCTCTGAGCAACACAATGAATTCCAACAGAAAAGATTACTGTCTCGGTGATTTGAGAGAAATTGAAACCACAAGGCAGTTCAGATCATACACATCTTCTTATGCAGATTCCTTCATTAAACATTCAACATTAGTCTGGCTTAAGGAAGAAACATTTTTGTACATAACCAAATTAGAACAAAGCAAGCTGTACTGAAGAGCTCTCCAAACACGAGGCTTATTTTGTACTATGGTTAAAAAAAAAAAAAAGACAAATCGAACTTCATATTAACAGTAAAAACTGGCAAAGTTTTGGTCATCTCAAACTTCTTGTCCTTAAAGTTATTTTAAAAATTAAAAAGAATATAGATGTATGTTTTTGAATCCACAGTTTGGGCAGATCCATTATTAATGAAGCATTCCAGCAAAACCCACCAATGAATGGGTTGTCATGGGAAAGGCTTTCTTGCTGTAAATTCTATTTGAATTTTGTCAGTGAGAAGGGCTGCAGAGGAGTGACTCCTCATACAAGGTAGGGCAGCATGTCTTCTACACCTCCACTCCTTCTTCTTTTTCTTTTCAGCCTTATCAAAACTTCCTGGAAAAGGAAAGTTCTCTTCAAAGGGAGGATAAACCTCATCTCCAAGGCTCAGGCTTTGATTTTCTTGTTCTTTATCCTAGCCCCATATAACCCATACAATAAAGTCAAACGAAGGAAAGACAGTTCCAAGGATTCCATTCCCCATTTCTTCCATCAGTAGCAGTGACACCAGCAGGTCTGTATTTTGCAGAGTGTTACACAAGGGGATGTTTGGACCTGCATGATCCCAAAATGACTTTTCGAACCTGTGGGTTCAGCTAACTGCAGGATAGTTGTCCCATGTTGCAAGAAGTCAGAGGCCCTGAATCACATCTCCAATGATTTCCAAACCACACTGAATGTTGTCAAGAATATACCCAATCTCTAGTCATGTCTTTTTAAATTCAGCAAATATCTTGGCAGCGCAAGCTTAAACTTACCACTGTTAGCCTAACAGTCTCATTGTCTTAGAGATTTTTCATATCTAAATGATCCTGTGATTATGAATATCCTTAACCCAACAACTAACCCCTCTGATTCCTGAACTATGGTTTTTGTTAATATTTAACCTAAGTGGTTCACTTCTGTATCTCTTGCTCTGTCCTCACTGATTTATGAAAATAATTCATCGTTATGAACAGTTTTACTTTCTTCTGCAAATTATTTATGGTAACATACACGCAATTTTGCAAAACTCTTCTCCCAAGAATAGAAATTTGTTTTCTTCTCCTAGTTTGTTTTAAGTGGACATAAAGAATGCAATGTACAAACACATTATCCCAGGTGAAATATGAAGGGAACCACGCTGGGGAACAGAAATCTACATTTTTATACACACTCCTCTTGCTACTTTGCACAACATTCATATATCACTAACCTTTTTTTCTGTTCTCTTGTTGACTGATGATCAGTCAAATATCCAGTAGCTCTAGTCCTCTTGCCTAAATTGTTCCCCCTGTAGCGCTGTTCTGTGATATACTCAGAGCTCATTATGTTATCTCATGTGATGTGTACTTTCAAAATAAATCACTTTCACATTTCTTCAATTAAATCTTATATAACTTATTCAGCCCATTTATGCATTATGAAGATCATACTCTATTTTAATCCTATTTTACAAATGTTACTACAATGTTAAATAATCACCCTTCAGATCAGCAATAATGCCATGAAAATCCACATTTGTTTGGGATGACAAGTTTTGCTACAGCAAAAAAAAGAGATTAGTTTGTATGTACATTTTTATCTCTTAATTTATAGTATTAGGTATAATAGCCAGAGGCATTATTGTGAAGCCAATTAAGGTTCTATATCACCTTGCCACAAATGTGCACTACAGTATGGAAAACATTAACTCACTATAACAGAAGAAATCCTGTCATGAACATTTTAAGCCAAACCACCACAAGAACTGTGATTAATAATGAATCAGAAAAATAGAGTTATATGAATAACAAGGAAAGAGAAAAAAACTCTAATTATGGACAATTAGATGATAATGTAACCTACATATTTGCTATGTTCTAATATGTAGCCACCTGGGGTATTTTCACATGACTTACTTAGACTTCAAATGTATTTCTGAGTTGTACTAGAGAATTAAATAACATTTTTGGCTTCTCAAATTAGTCCATGAGCCTAAATTTAGTCACTGTTAATTAAGTATAGTTTTAGAAAGTCTACTATTCAAGCATACATCTCATTTATGTGGGTTTTTAAATTCTTCCTGTATTTGTGATCTAGATGTGGATCCAGAAAAGTGTAAGCCTTTTCTCATTTTAAGAATCCTGATATTTAAACTGACTTGTTTCTGCTGTAATATGAGCCTTTGGATAATAAAATATTTTCCGTTCATATTTTGTGTCCATATTTTCTTCTCAAACAGATTTTTCACAGATACTCCATTGCAAGATTAAACCAAAAGTAAGGCCTTATACAGGCCACAGATTCCTTTGCATCCTTTCTCAGGGAAAGCAAACAAATGACAAAACAAACACCCTGTGCAAACCATAAATGAAAAGATGGTGAGAGACACCACTAAGTGCTAGCTGTACAAGGACTTATATCTGTTGAGAATTTAAAATGCAAATGTTAAGTTTTGTTAATCTGCTTCTTAACTGCAGATACAACCAACGCAAGCTCCTGAAATAATAAGGCAAAATGAGAATTTGGAACCTACGAGAGATAAAATGAGTGCCAGAATTTTAAGAGGATGAATAACTAGGGAGAAGAATAGGAAAACCAGAAAATGGGTCATTATAGTAATCAGATGAGAAATAGCTAATGGAAGGATTAACACTTTACAATAAAATGAAAAAGCAACTATTTGAAGGATATCAGTAGGTGACATCAGAAGGCATTCGTGATAACCAGTGTAGATTATTTTATCTGTCTCTTCTGGCTGTTTGGGTAACTTTCCTATTTTCTTATTTGCAAACTCAACTTCCCTCCCTCTCCTCTGTCAACCTTCTCCCTCTCTTTCTTCATACCTTATTTTCAGCTCAACAGACCCCAAATTAATTTTCCCTTGCAGATTTCCTCTAAGTCCTCTTTATTTCTTTACCACCCATCAGCTCAGCAATTCAATCTGCACTTGCAATTATATTCCCACCTCATCCAGCTGACCACTGCAGAGGTGACAGGGAGAAATGACAGCAAAAGAATAAGCAAAAACTGCTGACCAATGAATAAGGCAAAAAGTCCATGGAAAAACAGAAAGGAAGCAGTTGTATTAATAATAAAATCAGATTTGATTTAATGACATCTGCTTTCCTGCACAAGCAGTGAAAGAACCACGTAATAAACATTTTTAATATATGTTTGATGTCTACTATATAGGTTATGTACAGGATAACCACTCAAGGTTGCAGAAAAACACTGCCTCATTCTTAGCCATCTCTGTCCTTATTTTGCAACTCTAGATACCGTGGAAATGAAGAGAACAAACACCCACATACATTTCTATTCTTTCGTGGTCTGTGCAGTCTTGTGTACAAATGGTGCTGCGAGGAGCTCTGCAACCACCTCCACTCGTCAGCTGTGACCCAGGAGGACTCAGTTTACTACCACACATAGTGGGATTGCTTAATCCTTATTGAGATAAAACATATAGAGAACACGATGTTTTACCTATAGCAAGCATTTTGCAGAATGCCTGGTTATTCAATAATATTTTGAGTAAAGAACTGATTTTGTGAACATGGGCTCCTGCTATGAATTATTAGTTGTATAAAATTGTTCCTCTAATTTTTAGCTATTTAAAATCCCATGAAATCTCTTCACCAGGATACATTTTCTTACTGTCTAAATAAAAAATTATTACTGTGTCATGATGCAAGAAATACTTAGAAAATATCAAAATTTACTCCTGTATGTTACCATTATATCATTTTGATAAAAAATTTCATAAGCCCCTAGGAAAAGGCACATATAATAAAATCATCTAGGGTCATCTTTAGTAGTTTACAAGCTTCAGTGGTTCAGAATTTCATATTTTTAAGAAAAAATGGCATGTGTCTGTATCAGCAAGTTTCATCCCTCATTATCCATCTCCCTCCTACACCTTTCTAGTATAAAAACTCCTTTTGCTTGCTGACAGAATACTAATTTGGCTTCATTTAAATGCTAAAGCAATGTAGTCCAGCTATCTCATTTAAAACATGTGTAAAGCTGTGAAACAATTGACAAGCACCATGAAGAGTGTCTACCGTAAGATTTACATGGAATTATTTTTCAACAGGCACTAAAAAGTCAAAAGCTTATACTAGCCATCTTTTTTTCCCCCACATATATCTCTTTAAATCAGGGAAGGAAAAATGGTGGTATTTACCTCACAGCTCAACATTTCATATGACCTGTTTAGATTAAAGGCCAGGAGATGTACACCCAGAATATATATATATGTGTGTATATATATATATATATATATATATATATATATATAGGTTTCTCTTTGTGCAAGGGCAGTCACTTATTCTTTTAATTTCTACCACATTTTTATTCTGTGTGTGTGATAAGAAAATGTGCATTAACAAAGCCTGTATCAAAAATAAATCAAGGGCAGGGAGAATTTCCATATATGAAGAGTAAAAAAACTCTGTGTCTATGGACAAGACCTGGGCTTGTATCCCTCAGAGGTACCTTCCAGAGACCTGCATTGACAAATCACTCAGACTACCCTCCTCATAAAGGCATAAAATGGAAAGTATAATGAATCTTGCATTGGCATGATCCATTGAGATGATTCCAAATCCTTGGTGTGCAAGTTTGTGGGGTTTAAATAAATACACCCACTCTTAAGGAAAAATGCAGGATGTGTGTTACCATCTTTATACACACAGAATGGCTGGAAAGCAGGAAAGAAAAATGTGCAAGAGATCCCTCACACTACTGCAGCAGACAACTCGTCTGAGCAACAGAGACCACCAAAGCCTGGAATTGAGTAGCATTGATCTGCTCCAGGTCAGAGCAAGCTGGGAGCTAAGCCTCATCTTTCTGGGGTAGGCAAATGAGGAGTTACTTATTCAGATGTTCTCACAGAGGCTCACACCATCTATTTTAAGTTCAAAATCAAGGCAGCTTCCCCCACCCCAAACAAAAATGCAGACACAAGCTATTGTGCTGAAATGTTCCTCACAACAGCAGAGAAGGTCCATGGACAAGTGGGATAGCAAAACCTGATAAAATTTACAACTGAGATTTAAGATGAGAGGAAAAACCTTTTCTCTCCAAACTCTCTAATTCTGAAAGGTTAAAATAACTTCAGAGATTTATCAGCAGAAGAGTCACTAGTAAAAATAATTTCTATGTTAAATATAAATATAATTTTTGTTGTGCAGATTGCAAGAAGACAAGAACTGTTGTTGGGCACATCTATATTTTTAGATATAATAATCTCATTTACAGTTCAGTATTTTAAAGAAACGAAAATGTGGAAGACCTGATTGCAGTTCTAAACCTGCTTTGTGCAACAAGACTAATGCAAGGCTGTCTTACGAAGCTGACCCATATACTGAAAAATAGGATCTAAAATTAAATGGCAAAATGTACATCATTATTTTAACTTAGCTCAAAGTTGC
This sequence comes from Entomyzon cyanotis, assembly GCA_024500445.1. Classification (NCBI taxonomy): domain Eukaryota; kingdom Metazoa; phylum Chordata; class Aves; order Passeriformes; family Meliphagidae; genus Entomyzon; species Entomyzon cyanotis. The sequence goes on along the minus strand of JAKEPQ010001018.1, from coordinate 12,917,033 downwards.
ACAGCTAAATCTCTGTGCAGCAAACTGAAAAGTTATCTATACACTGCAGATTATTATGCACTCAGTGAACACACATTTAAATCATTTTTGCCATGTTAGTGGCATTGAATTTTTCATGCATTTTAAAGTTGGATAAATGGTTAAGAAAATAATTCAATGGGTCAGGCATTTCATTAACTTAAATATTAACAACAAAATCCTCCAAGCAGACTCAAAATGCCTTTTTTTTTTTTTTTTTCCCTTGCAGGCAGACCCATGTACTTTTTCCAGAGCAGGAGAATCCAGTGAGTGAGAAGACTTCTCAGCTTGCTGGAAGCACCAGGGTGCTGGACATCTGGGGCCGCACAACCTATATTCCCTGTAGAAATTGCTTGTGTTTAGATCCAAGCTAACACACACTTTATCTTTTGTCCAGATTTACACTTATGTTCTTAGTCTGAGCTGCCCTTGGAAGCTTTTGGAAGGAACATTTGCCTTGGAAGAATTTCTGAATGTACACTGAATATCAGCTTGACACTGTTTAATAACAAAGCATCCATGCACTAGAACTTTAAAAGTATCTGAAATATTTTCCACAAGTTTATATATTACCTGCCTGCAATGATCTAATGCCAGTGAAAGATTCAATTTCAAACCCCACGTATAGGTAACAAGGATGAGAACCTGGTTTTCTTCACGTCAATGTCAAAATACCATTGACTGGAATGAAGCCAGTGTCTCGCTTGGACATGCTGTACTCCAATAAAATAGGGATTACACCGCATTGCAGAACTGAAAAGCATGGGTACAGTTAAAATGAAATGGTAGAATCAAAGCTGACTGCGTAAAAATAGTATTTTCTTATTCAGCAGACCTACCTTACAAACCTATTCAGTCTCATAGCTGCTTATACTCAGAGGTAGAAAAACACTCTAGGATTAATTTTTATTTCAATTTCAGAGGTGGCACAGTTATGGTGAGAGTAAGTAGATCCTGTCTGTTGTCTCTTACTCTTGTGATTTCATCAACAAAGTCTGTCTTCCTCCCAAAATAACAAACTTCTGAATCTCAGCTTTTGCTAGGAAGACAAATGCACAAGTCCCATGACTGCATAGACAGTTTTGAATTATGACTTTTTTTTCCGATGATACTTGAAGCCCTGAGGTTGACTAGTTTTTCATCATGTAGATAATCACCAATCAAAGGACAACTGAACTTCCAAATTCTACACACACAAACAGTCTGCCCAAGCTGGAGCAGCCCTGTAAATTGACACTTTACTAGTGTATAAGGGCAAGAAAGAAGCCTTACAGACACCAAATTAGACTTGCAGGTAACATGCATATTCTAGTTAAGAGAAGCCTCTTATTTCCAAACTTGACAACCTTTTCCCTGTGGTTCATAAGACAAAATGAACAGAGCACTTCATTACCCTTCCTTAAATATTCTGCTTTTCACAACACTGGGTTGTGAAAGATTCTAACTTTCACTTAAGTAGAACAAATCTATAACCTCTGAGAGATGCAAAGAAAAGCTTGGACACGAGTGTAATCAAGCTACAAAAATCCAAAACCCCACGCAAAGATGAGAGAAGTTGTCTGATGGTATCTCTCCCTGTCTGTGTTCCCTAAAGGGCTCTGTTGAGACTCAGGTGTAAAGGACACTGCTGTTAGTGCTAATCCCCTCCTGCCACCCCACTGGTCCAGTGTGTAGAACAGGCAGATCTGAGACAAGCTGGGGACAACCTGCAGTTCTGATGTGCTTCTCCCTCCTCTCGAGGAACCTCACCCAGGCTGTCAGGGGTAAGAAAGAGATCAGAAAGAAGAAAGAGACAGATCAGCTCATCCCAGTCACAACATTAGTGATATGCTAGGGTAAGATGCAGATGTTCTCAGCCTTTACTAACAGCTGCTCTTGATCCTATATTTTCAGCTCTCAACGTTTCCAGACTGCTTTGTTAACATCCACGTTTTGCTGCAGCAGAAGCTCACAAGGATCTTGGGCCTCAAGAAGAATGATAGCCATGGTGAAAGGAAGAGAACTGGATGCATCTGATTTGGTAAGGTTTGTCCTTGCATTTCAGGCATCCAGGACTTCTATCACTCCATGGTAAAGTATAAGAGAAGACATGGGCCAGCAAGATGAAATGCAAAAGGGCAGTAAACTGAACATCAAAATTTGGAACTGGAGAGCAGGGAGCAAAGTACAAGTGCTCAGACACGGCCTCCTGCTTCACTAGATAAATAAGAATAGGGTAGAGCAAGGTGATTTAAGAAGAAAAATATATGCCACAGCATGTTTTATTTCACAGCGTGCTAAAAAATGATTAAAGAAATGTGAAGAAGAATAAAAGACTTGTTCTTTGAGCTTTACTTTCAAATACAGCAATATAACCCAGAACCATTCTGATACATGGCTGTATGCATCACTTCTATGTCTATTATTCAGCTTCTTAGAAAAATGAAATCCAAACCTACACATTTTCCAACAGCAGCACAGGTTTTGTAGAGTGAGAGCTTACTAATGGCAAAACACAAATTTAGCACAGTGAAAAACACAGTCCAGGCTCAGGGGTCTATTCTCTTCTTATTGCTTTTACATACTTCCAGTATTCTGGAAAGTTACGTAGAAGCATTAGGAGTAGAATAGACTACTGTGAAATGAGCTCACAAATTAAATTAAGAGAGGGAGAGAGCAATGAATAACTGAGTCCCCTGAGCCAGAAGAATGCCATGCTGGAGTGTCACAGAAGGATATACAATATGTGCTTCTATGCACCCACTTTGCAGTGGACCCATGTAATTTATTAACCTGACAGCAATGCCATACATACCCACAGGCTCTTGCTAACCTCCCTCCTGCCCATCAGCAGGCTTCCACAGAGAACTGCCAAGGAGACTGACACAATGAAAATTCAGTGGTTTGGCTGCTTTTCAACCTTCTACATACCCTGGAGACACAAGGATTACTTATTATTAGCAATTAAGCAATTTTATCCACTATCCTACACTGCATATGATCAAGCTTCATTGTCCTCTAGTGAGTCTTATCACAGTACAAACATCAGGTTATAAGCCTATTTTTTAATGCATTGACTTCAATTTTATATAGTGTCAACCTTCCCTGTTGCAATGCAGTCACTTGATTCTGTATTGTTGATGAGAGTGTGGCTCTCGAGTCTTTGAATAATGCAAGTGTATGTTTCCATCAGTGCAAAGGGGAAAAAAAATACTAACTTGATTTCTCTTTCCTATTTTCTTTTAAACAAATGCAAACCTGAAGCACATGTGGATTAACTGATAAATTTAAAGCTGCAGGTGAAAACTTGGCATACTAACAGGAATGAAAACCGCATCTTCTAAATCCTAACACCATGCCTTATTCATAAAATCATCCTGGATTTACTTGCTGTATCCACACAATCAGAATGGGTGAAATAAGACCATTAAAAAACATCTCCCGTGTATGCAGTCTGGCCAGGCACTGTAAGAAGTGATTCACAGTCTTCACTCTCTGCAAGCCTAAAATTAGATGTTCCACACTATTTTCTTATAGTGATCTTTGTTCTCATTAACCAGTGATGGTATTTATGAAGATAACAACCTTCTTTCTCATGGACTGCTAGTTTAAGTGAAAAATTGTTATGGCTACATAATACACATTGCATTTACTGATCAAAAATATAAAGAAAATCCCAATCAAGCATTGGCAAACATTAATCCTCGTAAAAAAAGTAAAACATCTGATTAAAAATATGTGAGAAGGCAAAAGTTAATTTCTAATGTAACAATCTATCCCTTAACTCCACTGCCTTCCATCCCAGGTAGAAGGGGTATTTATCTGCCTCTGCCTTCCCAACACATACATCAAGGAACTTTCCCACAAACTGTGGCATTCTGCTCAGCCCAGCTCCCGTGTGGCTCAGGCTTTTTCCCTGGGCAGGAGATGAGAGTTCCAGGTGCTGGTGGCTCTCATTAGTCAGGGTGCAATATCACAACTGAGTGCTTTTTCTTAAGCCAATATGCAGCACTTTTTCTTAAGCCTTCATCACACAGTGACTTGTTTTAAAGAGGCAAATGCTGATTGCCCAGTACCACCAGCAGCATAAATAAGCACATTTTCCTACGGATTTTCATCTATGTCTCCACAATCCTTCCCTCAGCCCATAGCAGAAATCCTCCTTTCTCTGTACCTCTTTCTCTGTATTATTTTCAGCTTCCTCAATCCTCACTGTAATTTCAGCTTCCCACCATGGCTCTACGATTTAACTGCACTTTTTTCCACACTCAGCAGTGCAAGCCACAGTACCTCTGCCACAACAGGATATTAAAAGGGTTCCATCTACTCACTTCCATGACGGTTGTGGGAATTTAGTACCTCTGAATGAAACCATTCTTCCAGCTCACATGCCCAACCAGTTTGAAAGACCAACAGAATCACTACAAGACCCTACTTCTTTAGGTTAAAAAGTATTCTCCAAAAAGAAACTTGAATGAAGTAAATCAGTGACCAAAAAAGCTAAAATACATGCCTTTTAATAATACAGTTCAGAGCAAGAACATCAAATCTTGTTTCTTATGTAACTTCACTTAACTGCAATTATTTAATTACTGTTCACCACATCAAATATAAAAGGATCATACTACACTCATTCTTTTGATTCTAACAGAAAAGTTAAAGCACTCCAAATTTAGATTCAATTCTGTCCTTCTGCAATGATAAACACAAGTCAGCAAAACAAACCTAGGCTGTGCACTTGTGTTTACTGAAATGACATGACGTTCATGTAGAGTGAATGTCATTCCGTGCTCCTGTCAGAACAATGATTAATTAAGCAACTGTCTTCACTGACTCCTCTCACCTGAGCATGCACATCCAGAATTTATACACAGCATTCTTCTGATGCAGACTGGAAAGAGAGATCTGGTGCTTAGGAACAGCAAGGATGAGATTGATTTCTGAGCTTATAACACACCTGTATTAACATATTAAAGTATTTTGAAAATAGAAAAATTCCAGTTCTTTGATGATTTATCCACAAAGGGAAGCATTTTAATCAAAATAGCCATATAGGTGATTTTCTATTCAGTGAAGAACCAAGTCACCAACCTGGCTGTTCAAATAAAAACATCAGGCAGGCAAATGTTGTCCTCTGTCAGTCTCATTATAACTACTGGGGAATTTTAAACAGCAGTGAGATGAAACACAAAGCTCACTAAATCTGGGGAGTTAAAGAAGTCCAACAGTCCATGTTAGTTTGCCTCTGTGTGATGATGATGATCCAAGGGTTCTCTAGATGTTCCCAGTGCCAAGATAAGTCAACACTGAGCCCCAACATGCTGCACTAGGTGTTGTCAGAAGAGGTGAAAGTGAGGTGAGGATGTTCAGACAGGCAGTGACTAAGCCTGAATGTATAAATTTCCTTAATGCACAACTTTCACTCGATAGTACATGAAAACGTAAAAAAAATTATTTCCTCTAACTCCAAGGTAACAGAATTGTATATACTGAAGGCCTTATCCAGCAATGGCTCCAAATACCTTCTCTTTCCCATGATCTACAGAAGAGAACCAGCCTTATTGGTTCCTTTGACTCATGCTGAAGCATAATTGCTGCTCTTTTTTTATTGCTGCACCCATTTTCTCTCATTTGTCCTGTTTTCCTTTGATTTCTTTTGATCTTCCACATTTATAGATACAGAAACAGCTTTCTAAATGTCATTCTTTTTAACTCTATTGTGCTTTGGCTTATTTTTCTTTTCTGCAACTTTCCAGGAAAGCCAGATACTGTGAGAGTGCCATTTTGCCTCGTTTTATTTACTCATTGTTTTTGCTGAAATGACAGCCAAAGGATCAGGAATAGTTTAGTTCTTAAGTCACTGTCCAAGCCTGCAGCTATTTACTTATGAAATGTCGATGACTGTGTTAGAAGTCATTAGAGGTCTAAGGGAAAATGCCAAGTGTGATACAATACAAAAACTACAACAAACTGTAATGTTACCCACAGCTGCAAATACTTCTTAGCACAGGTAGGGCACATTAAGATCAACTTTGCTATCTCTTCTCTCCTGGTTTTGCCTGCCCATCAGCTGTCCCTTGTAGACTAATCTTGGTCTGCATCAAGACTGATAAACACCCCATTTTATTTAAATTAAGCAGGATCTTGCTTTGCAAAAAAACCCGCCCAAAACACAAAAAACAAACAAACAAAAAACCCTAAACCCAACAAAACAATGAAACAGAGTGATCAGGACTACAGATTAATAGCCTTTTTAAATGTAAAACCACCAGGGTGAGAAAATCTGTATGAGTGGAGTGGAGGTGAACTGCAGCTTTCTGGAGCAGTATGTGAAAATCTGGAACCAAAGTTGAAAGTCTAACAGGTAATCTTGAGGGTTAAAAAGATTTGCAGCCACTAAAAACTGATTGACATGAGGAAAAAGTCAATGTTTACCCTAAAAATAGCAGAATTATACATGTAATTTATTATTAAACTTCAGTCCTTGAGAGAAGGAAAGGTGTCAAAAATTTAGGCAAGGGTGACTCAAATTGAAGCAGAGGGTCAGGCACTGATCTTTTGTCTCTGGTGACCAGTGACAGGACCCAAGGGAACAGCATGAAGCTCAGTCAGGAGAGACTCAGGTTAGATACCAGGACCAGACAAAGTTTTTCACCTAGATTGGGCACTGGAACAGCTCCCCAGGGAAGTGGTCACAGCACCAAGCCTGGCAGAGCTCAAGAAGCTTTTGGAGTATGCTGTCAGGCACCTGGTGAGACTTTTGGGGATATCCTGTGCAGGGCCAGGAGCTGGACTCACTGATCCATGTGGGTCCCTTCCTACTGAGGATACTCAAGGATTTTATGAATCATACTAAAATAATGTTCAGCCATACCACATTTGCTAATTCGGCTAATGCTGAAGACAACTTTCTTCTGAGTCAACATGGCTCCCACCACCCTGAAAGAACAACTTTTCTTCTTCAGTGTGACCACAGAAATCCTCCTCCATGCACTCAGATAGTCTTCCTGCATCCCTGAGCACTGCTGAGACCTGGTTAATATATTTCAGACAAGCACAAAGGTGTTTACCTGGCTAAGAGAAACCTGACTTAAGAGCAGCAAGCATCAAGTTGACTGCATATGCTTCCCTCTCACAAAGAGCAGCACAACTGAACAAGATGCACAGCAGTGAAATTTTGGTCATGGATACAGCATCCAGCACCACCTAGCCAGTCACCATGCCAGCAGTGGCAGCAGGGGGCATTAGCATTTACCCTGAAGGCAACTGTGGCCATTCTGAATTTCCAGACTGGTGTGAGAAAGGAGGCAGTGGAGTGGCCTGGAGACCACCTGCCGGTGTTCTTGGAGGCAGCAGCGAGATGGCAGCCTGCCACAGGAAAGGAGCCAGCTTCTGCCCTGGTGACTGGCAGCTTTGGCCTTGATCCCTGGAGGAAAATGTATTGCTGCTGAAAAAGCAAGCCCGTCTGTGAAAGGCCAGAAAAAGTATGAATGGACAATTATAGCTACACCTTATAAATCCCCTTATTCTGGTGCCACTTACCTACTTGTTTTGTATCTGAAAGAACCCATTTTAAGACATTAAATAAGTGATACAGACTCTGGTGCTTTACTAAATAACTGGACATTCTTAGTAATTAAGCATTTATTCTACACAATAGAAAGAAATATTCTAATGAACTGATTATATATTTTTTCCATGGCATGGAGCATATAAAAGTAAGCAATTTCAATAATCATTATTGCTGCTCCAGTATATATTAATACATTTCAGATAAATCATTGCCTCTACTATCAACTCAGCTACTGCTCCTGCAAATAAAGCAATACCTTGTTACCTAGCAACGAAGCAAGTCCTTGCTATGCTGCAAAAAAAAACCATAAAAAAGGAAATATATATATTTATATATTCCCTTCATTTCATGTTGAGAGAACATCCGTAAAAAACAAAGAATAATCCACTCAAATGCCCTGAAATTCAATATTTAAATAAAATGTTTGATCATCCACATTTCATGAGTATTTTCAGAAGCCCAGTCTAGATTAAACATGCATAACCTCTCGCTGACAATATAATGTTCTTGCTATGTATTTCTTGGAATATTTCAATGCATACAGAAGTACACAACCATAACACACATAAGTCAAGACAGGCTCTTAATGCTACATCTGATCTCTAACAGAACAGGAATAGCTATCAAAGGGCTTGTTTAAAGTTCGTTTGCTTATGCTAAATCAGTTCCTTTCCCATTTAACACAGCAGTGCAGAGTATCACCTCTTACTGATGCAATAGCTCTTTTTAGGGTGCTGTCATTTGTACAAATTGTTCCTTTTGTTGCATTTAAAAACAAAATATGTACTAAAACCCCCACCACTTTGTTGCTTTATATTTCATGTCGGTTTCTGACAGATTGCCAGCATTGTGTGGTCAAAAACAAGTAAGAGTAGCTCAGGAGTCCTACTTGGATGAGCTACAGTTGGACAACTTGCAAATCTGACAGCAGCCTCTGAACTCTCTGGTTACCAGTGTGTGACTGGTCCATGCTTTACTCAGGGTTGAAAGAGGCAGCACAAGGATTCATGGCCCCCTGATATATCCTTCCCTGTGACAAAGACTGCAGTTAAACTCGTGCAATAGGAGAATCTGAAGTCATGGAAATTGCTGTCCTGAAGGCCTACAGTTTCATTAGTAGGTTCTCACATCCAGTATTGTCTAGGTCATCACATTGCCCCCAGACACAACAAGATACATCTTAAGCCAATGCAAATTTCACTTCAAATTTAGTGGCTAAACACATCCCACTACTGCTATCACAACTTAGAAGATCACTAAACACCACACAAAAAATTTGAATGTTGTTCTTGGTAGCAACATCTGTAGGGAAAGCATTCCTGAAACATTCTGTTGAAGTTCTCTGGAAACTTTTTGAAGTCACCTACCTCTTAGCATGCAAGGATATTGGCTCAGTTAATCATAGCACAAAGGTATACACATAATCTATATCATGCTGCCTCGAACATCTGCTGCTGCTGTAATCCTTGATAATTCACAGCAAAAATATTCAGAAAATTGTATGCTCACACCCAAAGGCACCTTAGTTTTTCTGTCTCTTGCCATAATTTCTGAGCTTTATGTACTAGTTGGCAATTTTTTGCAGCATGGTTTTGCCCATTTTTTAATGTTCTTGCAGTCTTCAACAACTAGGGATCATAGTTCACCTCTCAGAGGGATGTGTGGAGTTCAGTAAAATGCATAATGCATACAGAGAGGCAAGGATGAAGCATCAGCTACTGTGGTGTTCAAAAGCCTCTTGCAATAAAGATTTTAGAAGTTAGTGTAGCACTGGAATTTATACATATTAGAAGGATAAAGCAAACATCAGAGACTGTACCCTACAGGCTTTGCATGACGAAGTCTGTGCATATTGTCTCTCCCTCTGGAAATCTTTAGTGACAGATGGCACAACCACTACCTACAGATGGCTCCAATGGGGGCTCCATAGCTTTGATAAATACTGCAATCAACTCCTAGGATAGGTATGGTTCAGGCAGCAGAGCAAACACAGGAAATAAATCCCTCAAGAACTTCTTAACTGTATAATAATCACACACATAGTATTATCCTAAACAGACAGATGAATGTCCAGGGCTCTTACTGAGCTGACAGAAATTCAGGACTGCTTAAGAGGAGGTCAGTAGTTTAGGATAAAAGTGTTTGAAATGAGCATCACTCAATTTCTTATCTACTTCATCCAGAAAAACATTTCCACTTTCATCATGGACCAAGTGTTCCTGGTGAAAGTATTCTTGCTTTCCAGTGGGATTTGTTATACTTTGGAGGAGCAATCAACCCTATCACTGAACAAAGCCTTGGTTTGGTTGGTAGAAAACATCCTTGCCTCAGACAGATGATTCACTACAGTGAGCAGAAGTATTTGAATCTACTACTCTAACAAAATCAAAAGTCACGGAGCTATACTGGGGCTCTTTGTAGCAGACTAAGACAATCTCTTCTAATCTTCTACACTGGGCTTGAAATAAGAGCAACTGGAGTGATTTCATAAAGGAGCATTTGCTTTATTTGAGCCAATACCTCAGAGACCCTGCTCTCTCACTCCTTACACTGCTCAAAAAACCAAGAGTGACTTTGCAATGTCTTTTGTGGCAACACAGGGCTGGTGATGAGCCACATTTGCTATGACACAATCACAGAACATTTTGGGTTGGAAGGAACCTTCGAGAACATCTAGTTCCAGCCCTCCTGCCATGGGCAGAGAACCTTTCACTAAATCAGGTTACTCAGAGCCCCATCCAGCCTGGCCTTGGATATCCCCAGTGATGATGAGTCCACAACTTCTCTGGACAACCTGTTCCAGTGCCTCACCACCCTCACAGTAAAGGATTTCTTCTTAATAGCTAATCTAAACTTACCCTCCTTCAGCTTGAGGTCATTCCCCCTTGTCCTACCCCTATGTGCCCTTTGTGAACAGTGTTCTTATAAACCCCCTTTGTTGCTGTTACCTGTCTTAGCCACTCACACTTTGTGCCATTTGGCACAAGAGCTTTCTGTTAAGTAGCATTTACCAGAATATTCTCATTGACCAAGCATTGCAATGCTACAGACACATATGCAATTCAAAATACACCAATTCCATAAATTTTACACATTCATTTAAATAATAGGAATGTTGCATTTTCAAGTTGATGTCAGATATGTACTCCATAAAAACTAACATGCCCTTTTCTCTAATATGCATAGTGCCTGTAATGTACATACCAAAGATAAACCCATGTAACTATCAAAATACCTCCCTGATACATTAGGGAGGGCTGACTCAAATTCTATACAGAGTTGTTGGATTACACAAGGTCCCCAGCCCGCACCTGGAGCATAATAGAAAATAGTATCTTTACAGGATCCTCACAGATGTAGCTCAGTAAGTCTGGTACCCCAAAAAAGAAAACAGCCCCATCCCATAACCAGGCAATATTTCAGTCTTTCAAACCAGCCCTATCAAAATCTAAATGAGGATATGCCTATTGGGTTCTTGTCTGTGGAAGAAGATACCAGACTACAAATAAAAACTGCAATAATTTAAACCTTGATTATGGTCCAGTTAATACAGTATCCAGAATCACTCCTGAAGACCTGAGGTTTCTATTCGATGCTGCCATCACTGTTTTCCAGAACACAAACAGGAAACACTAAAATTGCTGTTTTCAACTACTCCTCTTCACAATTTAACAAGCTTACTTTCCCTAACTTTCAATCTTCACAGCTTGTAAATACAGAGTACTGTAGTGTAAGGAAGAAGTCCTCTTTGTCAGCTTCAAGAAATAGAAAAAAACCCCTCTATATAATTTTTTTATGATGATTAACTAACTCAACTTTTATGCTTTTTCAGATTACAGAAAACCATGACTGACATTCTTCTTTCTGAGAAACTGCTGTGTGGAAAAGGGAGACAGAGATTGCCATGTCAATGTAATTTTTGAATGCATCACACAATCTTTTGTAGTATGTCAAAAGTATAAACAAAAACACTCCATGTGTCACAGTCTACAAAGGGTATCACGTTTGATAGCATAATAATGCATGACAGGTCTCTTAATGCTTCTGATATATCAGTAATTATGTAAATGCCTTCAAATTTGTTTATACACTCACACACACCATTAAAGTCTCAGCCAAATTCAAGCTGCTTTATCTGTGAATTCAGCAACATGAAAGCCTTTAAACCAAACTTGGTTATGTCAGTTTTCATACTGCTGGACTAGACCCTCTGCTCACCACAGCAATGCAACAGAGAATGACTTGAAGTTATACTATGATCCCCTCATCCTCAGTTTGAACCTGTAGGATGTGAGGATGCCTAAAGACTGAGTTAAGCTTCAGCCACCTGCTCCCTCCCATAGGCAAGGAGATCCAGAGCTTTGTCCTGTGCTGAGGCAGGAAATCAGGAACATGAGGAACCACAGGAAGCCAAGTGGTGAGATCCATCCTGGATCCACCAGTGAAGAGGATTCTCCACACTCGCTCTGGAAGGGCAGCACCACCTCTCCTTCACCCATGGAGAAGCACAAAGGCATCAGGGCAAAAGGTCAGGATTTGTTTTTTGGAAATGGCAGATGTGAATAATGAAGTATAAGATGCATAATATAAAAGTATAAACTTAGACTAAAAACATGGGGAGAGGTAATAGAAAAATGTAAGATAAACTGAAACTTAACTTCCACTCAGTTTACACATTGAAATCAACTGCTTTCGGAACACCTGATTTCCTACATGCCTAATAAATTAAAGTAATACTTCAGGGATGTTATTACTTTTTAACAAGCCCCCTCACTCTCTTAGTTATGTCATCACTGCTTTAGGATCAACATAACAGGGTTTGAACAAGATCAGGGCTGTGGTGGCTGAAATAAAATATTCTAAAAATAAAATTTATAAAAATGTGACACATCAGCCCCTAGCAATAGCAACAATACCAGATATAGCTTTTGTATAATGCATGAACACAGGATTACTTCCATGAATCAACAGTTTTGCATTAAAGTATAAAATCATCATCCCATACAGATAACTAAAAGTGAAGATTGGTTAGAAAAGAAGAAATTTTACTTTACATTAATATTTGTATTTCCAGTATAGAAAGAGACTATGAAGGTCAAAGAACAATCCTATTACTTAAGTTACATAACTCAAAACAGGGTGCATGTCAATGTTAAAACAACATGGAAAGATGACTGCTGTTTTGTATTTATTCACTGCTTCTAACTCAGACTGTTTATTTTACAGTACTTTTGTTCTAAACTGCTTTTGCAAAAGTAATGTTTTTCGCACAAAGTCCAATTTTTTTTTACCGTAAGTCAAGAAAGGCACTTTTTAAAAACAAATTCTATGCAACGCTCTGCAGATAAAACAGGATTCTTCTCTTGCAAAGATCCCAGCATAGCTTACCAACCTCAGACACCAAAGAGTGAGAAGCTGGGGAATCATTTCCCAGTAACCAAGCTACTGTCCTCAGCTGAGGTGATCTGAGTGCTACAGGGCATCACCGATTCCTCAGGTGCCACACATGTATGCTGCTGCACCACACCAAGAGTCAGCAGAAACAAGAAGCAGCTTTTCTTTACTTGTGAAAATATTTAGGAAACTATTCAAAAAAAGAGAAGCTTCCCAATTTTCTGTTAACTAGAGTAGTCTTTGGTACACAAATAACCAAAATAATAACCAAAAACTAAAATCTCAATGGAGTCAACAACTTAAATGGGAAAAAATGCTACTGTGGGGGCTATGATTTGCTCTCTAGCTTATGTTTTAAATAGCATATATTTTTTAATGAACTTTAACAATTCTTTTATTACAGAAGTATAGTCATGCAGTACTACCCTTAAATATCAAGGCCAAAGGATTTCAACAAAATTTTTGACCTAGGAACATCACTTGCTTGTATATACAGTAGAACATGGCATATTTAGTGAAATATACTTCAAAGGGAAACTTAATACTCTTCAGTGAAGGTTTCCAGATCAGGACCACCTAACATGAGCTTCCTATTTCCACAGCTGAGCATTTATAGAGAATATCAACTAACTAATGCTGCCTCTAAAGGCACCTTTCCCTTTGAAAACCACGTATCGAGTGTCCTGTTCGACATTTCATTTCCTTTGAAGTTTCAGCCAATTAACTGGTCAATGCAAATGAATCAAGAAGTAAATAAAATTGTGTTTAAAGATGGCATCTTTAGCAAGACTCCTCAGGGTTTCTCTCAGTGTCAGAGCTCTCATGACTGTGATTGCAATAGGGAGATGCTTGCTACCTTCTGAAAGGTATGTCAGGAGCAACCCAAATGCTGCTTCGCCGCAGTGATAACTGAGCATCCTGTTTCTAGTCCTTCTTCCTAGTATCCAGAAAGATTACTCCTGACAAGGTGCCTGAGACATGATCTTGAGCCTGTGCAGTCAACGGAATCAATGGTGCTATGACAATTTTCACTAGCTGAGAACCTTTTTCAAAACCTCTGAGCGCAAACCCTCAGGGTATGCGATGCTTCCTTCCCCTGCCCTATGCTTCCCTGTGCATATCATCATTGCAGAGCTGCTGCTTGGTCCCAGACAGCTCTGTAAGGAACAAAAATGGCAACAGCAAGGAATGGGCACAGCCAAGATGGGCACAGGTGTAAGGGGCCTATTCATCCAGGGAAGAAGCCCAAAGTTTATCCTGAGCTGGTTGGACAACGCTTATGGAAGGAACATGTGGACAGCATAAAAAATTAAACTTGTTATTACCGTGCTGTGACTGTAACTAACACACACACAAAGTGTTTAAAGGACAGGTATGGACCTGTCTGGGGGATACTGAGATGCTCAGGTCAAGGCACCACGTAATGACTCCAAAATCTGTATCTGTATCTCATATCTAAAGGGTCTGTTAATCTTTCACACAGGTAAAGGATACTCTGGCCAACAACAAAAACTAGGATCAATAGAATTCAAGCAGAAAATGATAGTTGTAATATTCAATGTTATTTCCATATTTTGATGCTAAAGAAATGCAACTTTGCAGTATAGAGACCATATTAAAAATCTATTGTCATTTTGCACAAGTATGCAAAAATCACATGGGTTGTTAATTAATTAAATTAATAAGCAGTGCGGAAATCCCTAGGAAAAGGTTAGTGCAACCTAGGTTTTTAAACCTGTAAGCACCTGTTAAACATAACACTTTTCTGTGAGTTTTCAAATGAAGATGAGATTTGGAAATTTTTTTTATAATATGCCTCCTATAGAAACAGTCTTTGCTTCTGAAATACCCAAGGTGGGCATAACATGGATTAGAATTGAGAAGTACTCACAAAAGCCTATGAAAAATCCTTGAATTCTTGTTTCTTGCCAGTGCTAAGAGCTGGACCCCTACTACATTCATATTGTAAAGAGAAATAATAACTTGCATCCAGTTTATAATGGCTTCAGTAAAAATACAATGAATCATACAGTACTTCCCTTAGGTTTTGCTAAAGTATTTTTCTGTGTGACTATTCACTCCAATATCCACTTACCTCTGTGGTGGTTTATTAATACTGGTACAGAAAATTGAAGTTCTATGTATTTTGATCATATAATAATAACACAGGTGCTTCACAAACCAATTGGGTACTCATTTATAATGTACTTTCCAGGTGGCTGCACTACTAACAAAGTAACACTTTTCCAAGATTTTAGAATTATATCTGGAAACAAAAGCATTAACAAAGCACAACAGTGGTATAACAGCTCTTTGATTATGGGATCCTGAAGGAGATAATTACACAATTTTCAGTTAATTTAAAAATCAAGTATTTTAACTATTTGCAAACTGGCACTTACCCAGCATAATTATTTATGCAGTAAGTGACATTATCTAAGATTGTATAAACAGTAAAAATTTACTAGACTATTTTTACAAGCACTTCTTATGAATATTTTTAAAATTATGAGAGCCTTAATATCAACTTCAGTGGGGTAAGATGAAGCCTAAGAACAACGAGATGGCCATGTATTACAACAGTAAAACTTCTAGAATTAATATTATTCCTATTATACATGCCTACACACACACACACACACACACATTCTAGTATTATATAATAAATCTTGATGAACACTGTAATTGACTCAACATTTTCCTATATTGGGAGTAATTACATCCAACCATTTCTGTGGCTTACCAATTTACTAGCGGCTTTTACCATCACTGTATTGAGATACTTAGAAACAAAGATATTGTGTGTAATGGTGCTCTTCATTGAACAGATACATGAAGAAGAAAGAAATTACCTTCAGTATACCCTTGGTAAAAGAGACAAATATTCTCATGGACATTATAGCAAAAGCTTTTTTTTGAAGTACACAGAGCCAGCAAAGGCAGCATACATGCAAATATCCAGAAGCACTGAAGGTCTGACTCCAACCTGCAGCCAGGAGGACCAGTCAACTAACAGAAGAGTTTAGACAATCATCCACAGCTGGACAAGCAAAACAAGTGTTTGTCACCTTCCCATTTCACCACATTTAAATGTACTGCAAAACTAAATGTTTATTCTCCACTGCAGAGAAGCACTTTCTGGAAAAAAGAACTTCAAAAAATTAAACAACGGTCTAAAATCTTCTGTCAAACAGACGAAACTCCCTGCTGATTTCATCTGCTATTATTGCACCTATTATTAAATTTACCCTTTTTACAGCCTCAGAACTTAAAATATTCTAAACAATAGAAAAAACTCTCTCAACATTTGCCGACTGCAGGAAACAAGAACAGAATGAAGAGCAAACCAATTACATGTAACAAACTTCATATAAATCACCTTGGATTTCCTGCATCAAAAAGATGGAAAGATGTAAGAAAAGAGACACATCTTTCCTTAACATGTCCCAGTTTTGTGTTTCTAGAAAAAACAAACCCCAAAGACAAAGGCCTGGGAGGAAGAACTTTCATTTCAAGCTTCCCAAGACCCCACCAGACACTTATTTCAGGCACTGCTGATAAGCCTACAGCATGTGTGGTACATTTAGAAAAAACAGGATGGTTACAGTTACTTAGTTCTGGACCAGCTGGAATTTCCAGTTGGTTTTCCCAAAGGAAAAGCACTCTCCTTTTAGCAAGGGATCATGCAAGCCTTGGAAACAAGCCAAGATATGAATATCCATGAGGGGAAAAAAAAAAGTACAATCTTAACCATCCACAGAGTGAGTATACTCCAGTGCTGAAGACTGCTTTCTAATGCTGAGCAAGTGCCCTCAAGTGATAGCACAGCCAGAGATTTTAGAAGGTCCTCAGATACACTGTCATTGCTCATTACCTCTTCTCTTGTTTAAGCTGTGTTTCGGGCATTTGACTTTAACCCAAACCCAGTTCTCAGGGCACAGATATATTGGGATTTGAGTCCTAACGAAAGAGACGAATGCTGGGTATTGTTAACACTGATAACACTGCAGCCTCTGTGTTCTTGTTATCCCTCTAGAGATATCACAAAGATACTATTCAACCCCACAGGATGGGCCAAGCAGGGACCAAATATCATTTGCCTTTAGGAAAGGCATCACAAAGCCCTCTAAGATGTTCCTCGGTCAACTGAGTTAGAAACAACCCACCAGTAGGAGGCTGAAGGCAATAAGTAAGGAATGGAGGAAGAATGGATATGGTCCTGGATTTTCCCCTTCATCCTTGAGTATTTTCATGACAATAAGGACCTCTCTGACTCTGTGGACAGAGACAATCTCCAGATGTACCAGCACTTCTCAAACCAAGAATCACCATTCCCTGAACAAGGAAGATAGCCTGTCTCCCTGGTGATTTTCCTTTGGTTGAGGTTTGTTTAACACCAGTATCATCACTCCCTTATGCCAGGCATAATGGTTGCTATCTGCAGCTAACTTGAAGATGGGCACAAATGACACCTGAAATGTTGCAAGATACTTCACTTCAGAGAAATTCACCGAGGGGTGACAATGTCAACAAGATCCTTTAACACCACGCTCAAGTTTGCAAGAGCGAATCCAGCCCAGATTTGAGGGTTTTTTAAATGAAGTCTTTGGAGAGAGAAAGAAATGTTTCCTACTTGACCGAAGGACTTGTACAAAAATTCTACTGCTCCAGAGTAGGTGAACCAAAAAGCAGGAAAACAACCCCAACTCAACACCAGGTATCTCCTCTTCTCCCAGACTACTGAGCAGGATATCAGTCCATGCCAAAAGCAATATGAACACTGAAACTGTCCCAAAAATGCCCCACTGTCTCTACATGTAATCTGTAAACCAAAATGATCTCTAAGAGCCATTCAAACGTAGGATTAGACTGACACTCTACAGAGCTAAGCAGTTGAGAATAAGGTATGTGAAGACCTGCATCTTTGAACTTTGCAGTGCCTAAAATACTCAGCTTAACATGCTGAAACACTCTAATGAACTCACCACATTTTGAATCTTCTCTCATCAAAGGCAAAAAATACAGAAAGACTACGGATAGAGATAGTAAGCAAACTAAGACAATGAAACACCTTCCCTAGCTTAATTACCTCGTCAAAGCCATATTTATCTGAAACACAGCCCCTTGATACTTGGAACCATGACTACTGTCTTGTAGACAAGCTGGCATTGCTGGCACATGGACTAAAAGATCATGTACAAGCAGCCCTCTGTTATTGCCTACACAAAGGGAAAAATTGCACTGGATTGCAAAGAGTGCCAGGATGGTACAATTTTCTGAAGGTGTTATTCTCCAGAATTTGACTGTGATTTCTTAAAAATAAGCTTGCAGCTCGTATAACTGTGAAGACAACATTGAAAATGTGAACTAGTACAAGCCAATATGTTCTGAAATGTACAAACAATACCAAATCACATCTCTCAGAGTAAAAGCCAGCCAGTTCATCACAATGAGTGTTGATTTGGAAGATTAATATAATTTTTCAATATTTAATAAGCAAAGCATTATGATAATAGGATCATCAGAAAAAAATCTAGTCATGATTGGTATTTGGCAAATGAATAAGCTTGGACCCAGAATGGTGCCTTTCACTCTCATCTATGTTTTAACTTGCAGTCTGCATGCAGAGCAGATCTCAGGACCAGGAGCCAAAAGAGCATAAGTCCAAGGCTTGGCAGTTTGTCAGTCTGTCCAAAGCAAGGTGGGAATTTACTATTTGTGAAGAATATTATTCATTATGCCTATTACTGACATGTAACACATAAATACATAGATCCTTACCAAAATGCTGATTGTTCAAAGTTAAAATAAAGTAAAACCTGCATCCTCCTGAGTGATGGAGACAAAATTAACATTTCCAACATGGAATTCTGATTCCTCCAACACTAAAGTGTCTTGTCCTTGGAATGTAAATCAAAACATGACTGACCCAGGTCACAACTCCCTCTTAAGTTCCTCAGTAGCAAAACTCTTACCTAGAGCCAGCTCACTTTAGGTTCTTCAGTGCAGCCACCTTTGATGGTGGCATCACTGCCGGTTCTGTTCCAAATTTTCACATCTTCTACCCTCCCTTTTTAACTCCCTGTGCCCACTTCCAGTTAGAGGTGTCATTCTTCTCTTCCCCCTACCCAAGAAAAATGCTAAGAGAAAAAGCAGCAGGCCCTCAGCTTTCTGAATTAATTTTGGGGTACTACATTTAAATGCCTTCTAAGTAGAATGAGTATGTATAGTGCATTTTAATTTGCCTTCTTACTGGATAAATTTATCTCTTCCTGACTATCACATCTCCTTCCTCTGGGAAAAAAAAAAAAATTATAAAGGAGCTCACCAATTGTAGAGAAAGCAGAGCTTAGTTTGAATACATCAGCAAGCTCTTCCAGTTCTCAGCTGTCAACCATTTGCACAAATTCTTGAAATGAAACTTCTCAGGTGTGTAAAGTTAAGAGGGTGTGGGGAAGAAGCAGCACAACTGCAGCTTGTATGCGTTATACACATGTATCAAAAGGAACAGATCTCTTAGTGAGCAAGTGCCAACAGACCAAAATTTATCTGCTAAGATCACTTACTCCTCATTTTTTTTTTCAGAGCACCACTGAAATTTTTAGAATGTTATCAGAATGAAGCTTTAACTCGTTATCCTAATTATACACCATAGGATCAAGGTTTTGTACTCAGCAAACAGGCATCAACTT
Organism: Entomyzon cyanotis; assembly: GCA_024500445.1. NCBI lineage: Eukaryota > Metazoa > Chordata > Aves > Passeriformes > Meliphagidae > Entomyzon > Entomyzon cyanotis. The sequence goes on along the minus strand of JAKEPQ010001018.1, from coordinate 12,897,377 downwards.
TACATGAGTGCTTACAATTTGTGATCGTATTTATTCAGGGAAAAAAAAGCCATCATATGAACAGCCTTCCACTGAGATTTTTTTCTGGCAGGTGGCTATATATTTTGGCATATACAGAAGAGGACACAAATTGGTTCTTAAAGTGCATTCAAATGGGAAGTTACTATCCATCATGCCAAGGTCTAGTCTAACACTATTTTGTGCCCCATCAAGGGAACAAGTTAAAACGTTCTTTAAGGAGCCATGAGATACGTTCTATCGGTAACCCTGTCACAGATGGACACTGTAGCATTCCTCATTAGTAACGCCGCTGCTAAGAACGGTACGGAATACACCTTGATTTCGGGCATGTTGGCATACATTGCCACTGCTCGAACAGCTAAAGGGATTTTGCAAGGCACGTGGCAACATGCATCACTCCACATGCTAAAAATGCCCAGGAAAACTGTTAACTGCACGTGTGCAGCAAACTAAATTACAAATTAAATTCTCAGGTATCATTTGTCTCCCAATACCAATGCTGCCTTCTCACCATAAGGTACAAGAACTCTTCGTTACTATTTATTTTTTAAACATGAGCCTTTTCTGAGATACGGAAATATAAACCATCATTCTGATCTTTACACACTTCTGGTTTTCATCCCTCTTTTTTTTTTTTTTTTTTTTTTTTTTAAGCAACCGTAACACTTCGCCCAACTAGCGTTCCTAAAATACCGAGCGGACAACCAGCGGTGCCGCGAAGGCGAGACCTCGCTTGGCAAGTTTCGGACCAGGGCACACCACGGCCAAGTTCCCAGACCCGAGCAAGAGGAGCTTTGCAGCGCACACGGACACAGCCCCCCCGAGAGCCGCTGCTGCGGGCTGCGCGCCGCGCTGCCGCTCTCCCGCTCTCCCTGCCGTGCGGCACAAGCGGTGGGTGCTCCCTCCCCGCTCCCCCGGCGTTAATCCCCGCTCCATCGCTCGGCTCGGAGGGAGCGCACCGCGCCTGGCGGGGCTGCCCGGGACGCGCTGTTCCCGCGGCCACGCCGGCCCGGTGAGAACTCACCGGCCGCCAACACCGGCTCCGTCGGGCGGCTCGAACTCCGTCCGCCCCGCCGCCCACCGCTGCCCCGCGGCCGCCTCCCCCGCCGACCCCCGCCCGCCCCGGAGCGCGGCGCCCCGCAGCGCCGCCGGGCGGGATGGAGAGAGCTGCCGCCGCCGCCGCTCGCCCCAGCGGCACCGGCGAGGCGAGGCTTGACATAATGCTGCGAACGCGGCAACCGCAGGCGCCGCCGGCTCCCGCCCGCCCGTCCCCCGGGGTCCGATCCCGGCGCTTCCCTTCGCCCGGGGAGGATGCGGAACGGACAGCGGCGCCGGGTCCCCGGCTCCCGGCACCCCCGCGCTCCGGGCTGCGCGGCGGGGCGGGGGCGGTGCCCGGTGGCCCCGCGCCCGGCCCCCCGTGCTCGCCCAGCACCTCCCCTGGCCCCCGGTCTCACCTAGGAGCGGCGGCGGCGGGCTGAGCTGCCGAGCCCGGCGGGGGCGGGGAGGGAGGGGAGAGAGGGGGGCCCCGACGTCTGCTCCGCAGCCGCTACCCCTCCGCGCTGAGCATCTTCCCCGCGCCCCGCGGTGAGTCAGGCACGGAGAGCGCCGCGGAGCCGCGCGCACCGGAGCCCCCGCCGCCCTCCCCGTCCTGCCGCCGCCGCCGCCGCGCGCGTCCCCGCCGGCCCCCCGAGTCCCCCTCCCGCCTTCCGCGGGGGCGCGCGCGCGCTCCGGGCCGCGCTGCCCGCGGGGGGAGGGGCGGAGCGGGACGGGGGCGCGCGCGCGCGCTCGCTCACCGCGGCTCGGTGCGGTCCCGGCTGCGGCGGGCGGGAGCTGCCGCGGCGCCTCCCCCGGCCCCCGCCGTTACTATGGATATGGGCCCGGCGCGCCCCCGCGCACACCGCGCGGGCGGGGCGCTCCGCTCCCGCGCGCCGCCGCTGCCCCGGGCCTGGCGGGGGCCGCCGAGCGGAGCCGGGGCGGCGCGGGGGCCGTGCGAGCCGCCGGCCAAACTCCGGCCCCGCCGCCGGCTGGCGAACGCCTTCTCTTGCTCCCTCGGCACAACCACTTTTTTTTTTTTAAACACAAGTGTCTAAATAAATCTCATCCGAGCTCGAATTCCTGCGCTAATACGAACAAATAAGCATCCCACGGGATTGTTTACTTCGGTAAGTGCATCCCATTAAGCAGCACCCGCGCTGCCTAATAAATGAAATAAAATACAAAAGAAAACGCCCCTATAATTTAACTTTACAAAACGTCAGAGGACAGAGTTGCACTTTCAGTCCCCCATGGCGGCTCTTATCTCTTACTCTGCTTCCCTGAGGAAGTTACACACTTGATGGCTGAGCACATTATCTGATAAGCTCAGCCGGTGGAGACTGGAAGAAACATTTTAGCAAGGCAAAAATTTTACTCAGTTCCAGTAGGTGAAGTGATGGGGACGATGTGGTTAGTAACGCCTGCTGCATTTCTCCAGCCCACTCCCGGCAGATCTACCCAAGACATCAGCCAGGCAGGTGCCTCAGGCCCCAGTCCTGCCTTTGGAGGCTTTCTGTGTTCCGTGAAATAAAATCCTTACTGAACAAGTGGAAGAAAAACCCAGTGTTTCTCTCTGGGCACAGCTTTACACAGACAAGTCACAGTGCTGAAATTCACTGGCATTTTCAGCCTCTGCAAGAAGAGCATGGATGAATGATGTAGTAGCTGCAGATCCAGCACACCAGCAAGGCAAACTTTCCAGGCATGCAAGTTCACAGCCAAACTTCTCAGAGACCTCACACTGATTAAATGTAGAAACCTAATTCAGTAGCCCTTTTGTCAGGCATGTTCAACTGCATTTACTTAAACAGAACTTCAAGCATAGATGGCTTTGAGCACCAAAATAAATTGTATTTGAGGCTCTGAGCAGATGTTCCTCAGAGCACTAATTAGGTCTCAAACTACTGCTAAGCTGCATTTTTTTCAAAAGCAAATCTTTCAAGGAGTAAAGGATCATATTCACGAATGGTTCTCTTGGTTACAAACTGGTGATAACATGCACATAGCCATGAGCTCAGTGACGTGTAACGCTTGGCTGGACTGACTCAACCACAAGATAGTGCTGACTTTGAATGCACTGCTACATGTGTGAGTAAAGGCACCAGTGTTTGCCTATGAATCACTATGATCAACTGCTGATTATTTAAGAGTTGAAAGGAAAGCTTAAAGTAGTAATGAAAACTCCTAGAGATACTGTTTTCTATATCATAACTGATTTGGACTAATTACTCCTGCCAAAATAGTGCTGGGGAACCCTAAGCATTAGTTCGAAAACACATTTTAAGATGAGATTTGGAAAGTTATGTTGATTTTAAGGGAATACTCTCTGCTTCTTTGCAGAGCTCCGTTATTTCAATAAAATCTTATAGACACAGTCTGGTGTTTATATAGATTTGATGTAGCCCATCTGGAGAAGGACTGAACAGAATACAAAAGTTTAGTTTCATCCTGAATCAGGAGAAAACATAAACATTTTGCAACATTTCCGGAACAGAATTCCAAAGACTGAGGACGTAAATATGAAAATGTCCATTTCAAAACATTTCTTTTTCATCTTTTCAAAACATGTCAATGTAGCTTAAAATTTTACATCTAAATTGTCAGTGTCACTTTTGTTCTCACATGGAACAGGTCTAGTCAAAGCAGATGCTTCGGCAGCATTTCCTTAAAATGTTGAATGATTTTTATGGATTTGTCTATACTTTTCCAGTACCTTGAGTCTCCACATCTCTATCCCTGCAACTAACAAGACTTTTAGCACAGTTCCAACTTGCTTTGTCCTGGATTTTGTGATCTGCATTGCTAAATTGAAATCAGATCTTTAGTGTAGGTGGGATGTGATCCGCTAACAACTGTCTGAGTTAGGTGCAATAATGAAATGGAATTGCTCAGCCAGAGGAGGAATCAGTTAAGGCTGTCAGCATGAGGCCAAGGTGATGATGGCGGAGCATAGCAGATGTGCCAGCCGTTTTCTATACCTGCCATAAACTTCATTACTTCCATTGATTGTAAGATATTGCAGACTATAGCAGCTCTCCAGGAAGGAAAAAGTGAGTAACACCTAGCAAGTCCTAGGAAAAGATGAATGTTTCCAGCAACATGGTGAAAGAAAGGGCATTTTTAGACATTTAGAAGCTTGGCGAAGAGTGAAACATGAACCCAAATTTTTGCAATGTTCTGACAGGGAAGATCTGTGTGATTTCACCACGTGGTACATCTCCTATTCGGTCACTCTGACCTGCCTTTTGCCTGGATTCTTTTCCAGGCAGCAGCACTTTCCCTATGGTCTGACCACCTCCAGGTGAGCAGGTGCTGTGGCTGTGTCAGTGGTGAGTGAGCCATGCCTGCACCTTTCTGCTGGCATCAGCCCAGAGAGCTGGACCTGGTGCTCTCACCCTGCTCGTGGGATGGAGCTGAAGAGAAGGTTGGCTACTCTGCATCCTGACAGGGCCAGATAAGTAAAGATAAAAGTAAATGAAGTGAGGGACCTCTATCGTAGCAGGAAATGTGCATCAGGATACCTCACAGTCTGTTCTGTAAGGGAGATCTTGTTCTATAAAGGGAAAAAAAAGCCTCATGGGAAAAGACTACCATTACTGTAATTGTCTGAATGAAATTTATCTGACCAGAAGGGTACTTTGATGAGGAAGTCTCCATTCCTAAAAAATGGCTATTACAGGATCTGCTTTCCTACACTCATCTTGTATGCAGATACACCTTAAAATCAGCTACTCTGGGGAATTTCTCATTGTTGTGGAAACCATCTGTGGGGAGAAACATTCCATAGATTCTAGACCTGAGTCACCTCCATGTGAAAGTAGCAGAAATGCCTTCTCAAATGAGATTGCAGAAATGGGAGGGCTGGATTATTTCTGGGAAAGGATCATCCTAATCTATAGCATAAAAGACCATTTTAAATTAAGAAAGCAGTTGCTGCATGCATAGAGTTAATCACATCCCAGATTTACCAGGCTTAAACCATGAGTATCATCACACTGCTCATTGATGAATAAGTCAAAATAGACATTTAACAAAATGGCCACAAAAGTTATTTTTTCTACTGACAAACAATGTTACATATATTTTCACAGAAAGTGAAATCTCTTGAAACACAGGGAAGAAATCTGTTTTCTGCTTAAACCTCATTGTTAATAAGCACTTAATTAGCTTCATATTGGAAGTTTTAGTTATAGAAAATTAATGTCCTTTAGCAATGAGATTTATTTCTGAAAATAAATTGAAACAGCTCATTTTTAGTAAAATGTAAAAATACTATATCCTGATTCTTCAAATTCCTTCTCCAAAAGTTTGTTCTCATTTTTTTCTTTCACCAGTACTGTAAAGGTCTGTGCTATAACTACTTGACTCTTTTTTCTTAGAGGTAAGTATTTGCTAATTTGAAGTGCTTTGCTGATATTCATACTCTTACTCATTTATAGTCTATCAAGGGATCTAGAAAGTTAAAGCAAGATAAAATTAAATCATGTTTTCAAGTAGAGAAGCTATCTTCATTAAAAAGCAAGATAAAATGACAGAAAATATGTAACTGGACTGCTTTTACAATCTTTTTTTAGAACCAAATATGTTGATTTTGAATTTCCTGAATAGGGACTGAGCAGATTGACTTTATACCATAGGTTATTAGAAGTACACATAAACATAATAATATACAGATTTTGAGTCAAGTAATTGTTTACATATATTTACTGAGCAAGCAAATTCATAATATGAATCTAAGAAATAAACAGAAAGCATATTAGAAAATTTTACTAGTAAATTATACTTGCCAAAATGCCCCTGTAGCTGGTATATATACACCCCTATAGCTGGGAATATACAGGTGAGAAAGGACATGTGGAGAGGGAGAGCTACAAACAAGAACCACAGATGTCTCTGACTATGCACAGTCCTGAAAGTTCAGCACACAATTAAAGACTGCACTCGGTAAAATCTGCTTACATAATTCTCATGATATATAACTCAACAGAGACTGTGACACTTCCACCAGTGCTGTAGCAAATCAGGACAAAGGGAATACACTGACTGAAGATAGATGGAGCAGCTGTGTTGGCTCGGGTGAGAAGTAGAGATTTAGGTTTGAAGTGAGGAAGAGAAAGGAAGTTGTTTTTTGAACACAGAAAGCTAACAGAATGATGTTTTAAGCAGGGAAATATCATGGGGAATTTACGCCAGTCCTGCAAGCTGGCTTTATTTTCAGCTCTGGGTCAGCACTCAGACAAATGGGATATTGCTGTATAGGACAAACACTTCTGACAGCTTAAATATTCTAGAGGAAAAAAAGTTAAGGACTGGAAAGAAACCTAGGTATCATAGTGCAACCCGAGTTGTCTTTATAAATTTAATTCCAACCTGAGAATAAGAAGCTGAAATGCCCATGTTTCAGAATAATTAATAATTAATTTTGATTTTTATTCTTAAACATATCCAGTGTTGGAGAGAATTTCCAAGAAGATGATAAATTCAGACTATACAGCCCCTTTGGAAAGAGCAAGTTCCAAATAAAGTTGTGTGGGCATGCAGTTATTGTAGGGCCCAAATAGATAACTGGAGCTATCCTCTGGAGCCACTGGAGTCTCTGCAGGAGCTGCTGCTATGGTGTGCTTGGGTTTGAGAAGAAATTCCCACTGGCAAACACAGTTTATGTGATTCTTTCCCCCCAAGGACAATCTCATAGGTCTATAAGAAAATTAGGCGTCGATCGAAGAAATTTAATATCTGAAGATCAACTGAATGTACAAACAGAGAGGTCTGGTCCACACAGGCTCACACAACATCTTGTTCTTTCTTGCTGAGAACTAACAAACACCTGGGTGCCAAAGGAATGGAGTAACTACAAATGCCCTTAACCTGCCTTTGAATAAAGTGTCAAGAAATTGTCTGGTCAATTACCAATGATGGTGGTGTTTGTAAGCATGGAACGTGCTTATAAACATGGAATGTGCTTATAAACATGGAATGTCTGTGCTCTCAGTTTCTCTGAGAGCAAAGGACAGCACAAGGGAGATCCTGAGATACTACAGACTTCATACTTTCAAGGTTGTTTTTTTTAAAATTTCCCTAGAAGAACCACATTACAACCAGAATTGATGCAAAAAAAGATATAAAAATAATTTCTAGTAAATTACAGAATCTAGTTTGAAGCATCTTTAATTTTCCATACAGAATATGGATATAAATAGAATCTGGTTTCAAGTAGGTTAATGGAAAGAAACAAAGAAATCTAAGAAAAGTACATAGATCCGTTTTATTTCGGTGACCACAATGGTCATTCTTCCTTTTGATGAACAGAAAAGAAAAGAACAGAAAAGAGAAAAAAGAAAAAGACTTGAGTGAACAGATATAATCTAATGTGTGATCAGAAAGTAAAGCAATGAGAAAGAGTGAAAATCTGCCCTTAATCCTGATTAAGAAATGTATAAAGTAGAATATTACCTCAAAACTATAGAACAGAATATTTGTTTCCTAGTAATCAGACAATTAGCCATGGACCCATGAAGGGGATGTATGTGACTGTTAGAGTGCAGTTATTCACTGGGAGAAGGGAAACAATAATGGAGTATTGAAGTGAAGAGACACCTGGCACAGCCACTTGGTGATCTTTATGTAGAAGATGAAAGCATAAAATGATAGAAGTTGTTTTGTTCTATTATTTTTCCCAAAAATGTACTATTTTTAAAGCTTGGAAGTCAGAGAGGAAGGAATAAATGCTTCCCAGAGAATTAGAGAGAAGGCTACTTGAGAAAATTAATTTTGAGCTGGATGGTACAGTTAGTCCCAAAATACCATGAGATGATCAGATTCTAACAAAAAGGAGACTTTACTTGACTTTGGAAATGCGTGCACATGCATGCAGAATGTATACAAACACTAAATATATGGCTTCAAATGTAGATTTCATGTTACTGTAAGATGCATATACATGTTTTAAAAAAATCTAAATACTGAATATTGCTATTGGAGTCAAAGGCCATGCTGCAAATGGTTACTGTATTGTAATGGTGGCCATAATATATTTGAATTATTCAAATATTAGACACAAACAGTCTATTTCTAAGACTCTTCAATTTATCAAGATATTACTAGCAGATTGACAGATGGCTTATAAAGTAGAGTGATCAGAAAGAAGTTAGAAGAGGATCAAAAGATGCACAGTATCCTTCCTAGGTGGCCTTACTGATGTAGTTTCCCTATACTTAACATTTTCCATTAAAACCACTGAATTTTCATTTGGAAGTCTAGTCAAAACATTTCTTCCTCAAATGTTGTGTTTTGAATAAGTAAAATAAAATGAAATATTCCACATTAATAACGGCTTTCTTCCAACTAAAAAAAAAAAAAAAATTATTGACTTTCTTTCCAAATCAATGACTTTCTCACCGGATCTATAAGTAAGTTTTCTATGTTTTCCCAGAAGGGCACAATCCCTTAACATCATTTATGACAGTACAAGATTCCTTCTGAATAACTATCATGGTGAATCAGAGGAAACAGTAGACTACAGCCTATTTTAAAATATGTCTATGAATACTGTTCTCACATGAAAATGAATGGAATAGATGTTTAAGCTGCAATGCTGCTATTTTGTTTTTGACTGGAAATTCAAAACAAATGTCTGTCTATGACCAGAAATACAGACATATTATACATCCAGACTATGTTCTGAAAATTTTTTCAGAATATTTTCTCCATTAAATATTTCCTGATTTCATTTTTTTGACATGAATCAGTTAAAAGACATTTTAAAGTTATAGACTATTCACTGAATGGAAAATATTAATTTTTACCATTTTAAGAAAAAGATCTATTAAAATTTTAGGAATTAATCAAAGAGAAAACATACACTGTATAAATACAAAACCACATTAATGATTCAGAAAATTCCTATAATCTATATGCAGAAGGTATTGCTACATCACAAATGCAAAGCAAAGGTACAATGACCTTTAGTTCTCTCTCTGGGATCAAACATAAATTCATGCTATGGTAATATTTCACACAGCTCCAAAAGGGAGCAATGTGTTATTTTTCCGTACAAAGATAGTGGAATGTCATACTGTAAGACAATTTCTGGCAAGGGGGAGGATCTCAGGAACCTGTCTGCCATCCCAGGAACACTTGTATGCAAGAAGGACGAAAACAGACAAACTCCTCCTGGGCTCATCAGAACAACATCAGCTCTTGCTGCTCTGTAGTCACACCTGACTGACCTGGGCAAGCCAGGGGAGACAATTTCAGGACTCTCATTGCTGCTGCCCCTCTTAACATCACTCTTAATTTTCCCCTTAAAGTGGCCTCTTCCTCCTCCCTGTTTGTAGCATTCCCTTTGGGCTCAGATGTTATTTTTCATTCACTCTGGAAAAGCACAATGCAAACAGTGAGCAAGATGGCTGTGCAGGACTCGACAGTGATTAAAGATCAGAGCATTGTCGAGGGACACAGTATTTAAAAGGATGTGCTCTGGCCAAGACTGGAGCTGCACAGAGGTGTTTGGAAAACAAGATCTATGTGGGATTATAGAGCCAAGCAAGTGCCATCCGGAGGAAAATGACATAACAAGAACTGTCTACGAATAATTAAAGGCATGTCATAAAGTAGGCCATTTTTTTTTTGATTAATCAAAGACCAAGGAACTCATTTAACATGCAGAGGGGAAAATTTAGGTTACACATTAGGAAAGACTGTATAAGATTTGATCAAATAAGAGTTCATATACAAACCAGAGTGTGCCATCACTAGCTTAAAGGGAAAAACCATTCAAGAAGTCTTAATTTCTTTGGAATCATTTAGAAATAATTAAATAAACTCTGTGCTTTGTAAGAGAAAGTTTCAGGTGACCCCTAGAGGTCAACTCAAGACCAAGCAACTCTACAGATAAAATTGCCTATGGCTTTTGTTAAAAGGCAGCAAAAACCTGAAACTGATTTACACCTTTGTATTGTTTAAAATTGCACTGTATTTATTTACCCATCCTCTGGGTACTTCAGACATCTGCATACTACGTATGCAAACCATTCCTTTTCATTAATGGTTTGCTTCAAATACCGTTAGATTAAGGATGTTGGTGTTACTGGATAATAGAAACAGAAAGTGGTGATTTTTGGGCATAAGTGAACGAAAAGCAGACTGAAAAGCCACACTGTGAAAGGATACATTCGGTTTTGTAAGTAACAACGTTTTCAAGGCTGCTGTAGAGATCAAAAGTGTTATAGGATTGAATTGTGCATGACAGTGACTACTTAGTCCCCAGTCTTATAATTTGCATTGTGGTGAGACAATCACTGCCAGCATGGTGCAAAGTCCAGTGCCTGGCAAACAATACTGGATGTTGCATATTTTCATCCATTAAAAAAGATTTCTAAGGAAAGGCTTTTTTCTCTCTTCCATAATAATTTCTCTGAAAATACACCAAATTTCTTTCTTATTTCTAATGAGCTTTTGTGGACAATGGGAATACACTTTTTTTCTTTCTAAATGCTGTTTGTTCCTCCTAACTATGCATTAGTCAGTGGCAATTTTAGCAATCATATTTTTGTCAAGGTAAAATCTTGCAGATCCTTTAACTCATTATTTTTAAATAGCATTCATAATTACCTATTCAAATTATTTCTTGAATTTGGCATGGTATTAACTGCAAAGGCCAGAAGGGCTGTTAATTAGCTGTTAATTAATCTGAACATGTGATAGTTTTTATGCATATGTTTCCTGCATTACATCAGCACCCCACGGTACATACATCACTAGGAAAGTAGAAAGGGTCTCAAGGCAAAAGTCTGTGAGTAAATGAAGGTGTGACATAATTCTCTATCCATTCATTAGTGATGGGGAAAATGGATATAGCAGAAGGTGGATTGCTTAGAAAATTCAATTGACTGCCTCAAAGGACACATAAGCAAGGCTGCCCAGCCAGGTAATTTCAGACTTCTGTTATCAAAATTCTGCCAGTTGATAAAGTATCAAAGTTTAGCTGGCTGTATGACTCAACTTGATTCACATGTTTTATGACAGTTTTTAATGTCAGTATTATATCTGTCTATCTATTTATCTCTCTCTCTATCTATCTATATATATATACACATATCTATATATACACACACATACATATATATATCTATCTATATATATAAAATTAATGCTTTAATATAGTATCACTATTAATGATGCAAATACATAAAAAACCATGAACTCCAAGTACAAGCACAGAAAAATGTAACTCTTTGGTAATCCAAGCTTCTGGAAAGTTTAGCCTGAAAGACTTTTGGTTGAAGAGCCTGAAGTCTACCCACAGCTTAGGGGTTCAACACAGCCTCACCTAGAGCAGTAAAAGGGGTTTGAGTTCCTTTTTGTACAATTTTCTCTCATCTATTCTATTGATTTCATGTTATTTCAGGCAGAATGTAGCAAAATACCAGCAAGCTTGAGCCTGTTCCTGAAGGGATGCTGCTTTTTTTTGTAGTCAGCAGAACCTGGGCATGCTAGAAAGAGACCCTGATTAACTTTTTCTTTCCTTTGGCACTGCACAGTTTTGATAGTTATTTTTTCATTAGAGTATGGGAAGGTTCACTGGTTACAATTTTCATCTTCACTTACGAATCTATAAAAACATTGTCAGGTGGCAATAATGACATGAGAGCTTTCAGGGTGTCAGAAAAGGTAGCTCTAGGATAATCATGATTTTCAAGTTGTTTTCCAATCTGGTGCATGAAATCAAGCTGTTTACTATTGACACAGGCAGTTTTGTTGTTGATAAATAAACCTAATATGTATAACATTTTGTAACATTTAAAAAATTGATATAATAACAGGTATTTACTCAAATAAGGCATCATGTTCTATCAAATAAATTACATATTTTAGAGGCCAAATGACTAAAGTCAATTATGAGATGAAATCCCTTTCAATAATACATTTTCTTCTGCTAAAATAAGCTAATAAAGGCAATCTTAAATAAACATATTGGGGTGCTCAAATAGAAAATTTTAATGACATTTGTAATAATTTCAAATTTGGAACTATTTTTATCTTAGTTTCTCAAGATAACTTGCATTTTTTTTCCACATTCACGATACTACAGTTTTCAGCAAATGAATAATGGAATTATGGAACAGAATAAAATTATTCCTTACTAATCTGGAATCTAGTATAGTGATTAATGCAAGTGGGCCATGCCACTGGAGCAACCTACCATAAGTGTAAAATTATTCAAAAGCAAAACACTCAAGTCTGAGCCTAGAGAGGAACAGAGTCTTCTGGATAAAAATAGAATGGAAAATATGCTAATGGCTCTGTAAAGATGCTCAATCTGGTTTTGGTAGACAATTAAGGTGAAAATAACTTGTTCCTACAAAATGAGTTATTTTCCTTTTAGCTTTTCTTTAGAAGTTCTTGCTCTCTTGAGATATTGTAGAAATTAATCCAGCTTTACTATTTTTGTACAGCATTCTATAAAAACACAAACTGTTGCATTATCCGTAATTATTTTTTGTTATCCAATGTTGCATAATCAGCAATTGCATAAATCAACATCTCTAAATTTTTTCTTCCTTGTGTTAGCAGCAACTGATACAATGGTTATTGGAATGAAATATCATGTATATTATTGGGTGAAAGTTCAGGCTAACTTCTGCCACCAATATATTCAAACTTAACTATAATAGCTGAATTCCAGAATTAGAGTTCTCATGTGAAAAACTAACTTCTGCTGATGTTTTCAAAGTATAAAATAAAGTATCTTCCCTTACCTCTTTTCAAAGAATGGAAGCCCAGCAGTCTTTCTAACTTGAAAAACTGATTTGCTACTCTATATTTTTTATATTCCAGGACAAAAATTAAGTTTCTTTTCCACCTTTCTCTGTATTCTTTGGTAACTATATTACAGGATTGTCTAGTGGCAGACTTTACACATTTCTCTAGTTAGGTCTATTTCCAAACAAGCAAAAACCCCCAAATCTGTAAACAAATAAAACAGCCTTTTGTATTTCAGTGATGCAGCAGTATATTTACAGCTACTTATCTACTGTATTGAGCAAAAAAAGAAATAAAGAAACGGATGAAAGCATCAGGACAAGATTCTGTCTTAATAAAAATGTGTGGTCAGCAAGGAATACTTGAAACTAGGTCTTCAGCAGTAAGAGCAGCAGCAAGGGCTGGTAACACTGCCTGATTCTAAACTCTGAGAAAAGACTTGCCACGAGCAAGAAGTCCAGGCTGGGGCTTGTGAGGTCTTTATGAAGCAGAGGATTGCCTTTCCAGGAAGGAAATAATCCTGAAAGAGAAACCGGATGATTCATTTTCACGGAAATATTTTGGTTTATCAGGTTTGGATAAACAAAGGCAATCACAGGAAATATTTGACGCTCTTTTTCTTCCTGCAAGACTGCTGAGGAAAAAAATCTTCAGATCAATTAAGTAATTGCTGTTATGGTTATCCAGAGGAGGCCAGGTTTGAGATAAGAAAGGAAGAAAATCTTCCACTGAGAATGCAATGCCAGTAAGATGTTTTCCTGGAAAAGAAGCTCCTGATCCTGATGGAAAGATGGGATCAGTAAGACATTTTGCGTAGAAGTAGTGATTTTATTTAAGTAAGACATTTTGTGTAGTAGTAGGGATTTTATTTAATTAAGACATTTTGTGTGGTAGTAGTGTAAGACATTTCGTGTGTGTTAAACAAGGAGGAACTCCCCTGCACATCTAAATGAGTGTTAACTGAGCATCATTTTCTTATAGTTCAGTCAGCTGTTCACTTCTGCCTGTCTGTGCTGAAAATGTCCCTTGGCTGGCAAGAATCTGAACATAGTTGGTCCTGGAAATGATGACTCAATCCCAGGTCTCAGTCACATCTTTCTTAGGGCTGTAAAACATTGATTTAATGACACAGAAATCCCACCAAACCCATGAGCACAGAGGTAGTTAGAAAACAGCTAATGCCAATGTCACAAACAACTGACTTTGTGCCTGATTTTTACAGGATGTTTTCTTCTGAATATCAGGGGAAAGCGAGTTGGGACTGTCCAAGCTGACAGCTACACCCTACATGATTAAGCATGATTAAGATTTCACAGTTCAGAATGAAAATTTCATATATATATTTATGAAATTTATGTATATAAAAATTATATATCTATATCTATCTATCTATCTATCTATGTATATTTCACCCCCTTGTATCCTCTCCCTTACAGAGCACACATCCCTTGCTGCACTCTGACAAAAATAAGACATTGAGATTTGTATCAGACATTTTCTGGGTAATATTTACCTTCCTGATAGGCCTCTAAAAATTTCTGAAAATTCACTTGTTCAGAACTGACCATACAGGATGAAAATGTTCCTGTGCTTTTTATTTTTAGACATTATTTCAGGTTACAGTCTACTAGAACTGCAGATAAACAGCTTTTATATTTATCATTTGGACTGTGTAGTTGTCAGACCTTAGTAATTGCAGTCCTCTTTATTGTGATGGATGTCCTGTAAGGAAAGCCCATAACACTGAGCAAAATGCTTCTGGTTGTTTAATGAATGCTGCTTTTCCTTGTGAGTAAATAGCAAAGTAGTACACAAAGCACAGGCCATGTTACATAAATGGTACCTAACTACTTGCAGTTGTAAGGGGAAAAATACTTCTAAAATTTCTCAGAAAACACACAAATCTTGCTGGCTGACTCTTACTTTGGATAATTTACTTCACTTTATTCAGTAAATTACCTAAATTCTGTAATTCTCATACTTTTTTTTCATTTGATACATCACTACTCTTTTATTGTTATTGATTTTTTCCTGTTATTTCTCCTTCTATTCCTGCCTATTCTCCACAACTATTTTCTGCATCTTGCATTCTCTGATCTGCATTTAAAACTCTTTAAAAAACCCTGTTTTGATTGCATAAAATCAGTTTGTAGCAATGTTAAAGTGCATATAAAGTTAGTCAATTCCAGATGATTGAACGAAATATGATCTTAATTACAAATCAGAATATATAAAAGTTCCTAGTGAAATATCAAGGAGTTTGGTGAAATGTACTAGTGTTTTACCAGTTCTAGTAATTTACTAGGATTTTATTTATTACATTTTTCTAGAAGCATTTTGGTAAAGGAATACAGATACTTACAGGCACATATTCTACCATGTTAATCAAAGGCTTTGAGATTCAATTTCAGTGCTGATAAAATACAAAAGTACTGCTAAGAAAGAGCATCTGAATTGAAAAGTTAGAGAAAGATCAGCAGCAGTGAGACCCTACTGTACAGTTTTTCTGGAAATAAGCACTGAAATAAACAGGACTGATCCTGTGTGTGGTTGCAGGACAGAAGATGAAGGTGGTGAAAAATTACCAGCAGTAAAGGGCAAATTTCACACATATGACATATTGCTGGGAAATCTGTATTAGGATGAAATGAGTTTTTATTACATCCTCCAAACTATTAGAAGGCTTAACCTCTTGAGAAATTTTCATTAGTTGTACTAAAAAAAATGCCATCAGCTGGCTTCCTTTTTCCAGCCAGGGATTCCACTCAAGAAACTCTGTGTAGCAGCTGGCTTTGATCTTTGTGCCATTAATTCAGTTTCATGCTTCCTCTCAAAGAGTTTTATAATATCCACTTCATGACAAAAATAATTTAACTGCCAAATGAGAACTCCCCTGATAAATCTAGAGTTTCTAGATGTTTTAAAACACATGACAAAATACAGTAAAATCTACACTAAAACACACCCTTTTAACATCTGAAATAAGCAAGACAAAATGCATTAGAAAATAAATGAATAAAAAGGCAGTCTGGGAAAAAGGAGCAATCATGGTAAATACGAGCAAGAGTTACAGTAAGAGCACCACAGGAACAGTCTCTCAAGATTTGGTACAAATTGGAAATGTGAAAAGATGCTTGGTAACAGTGAGAAAGTCTGGCAGCCAAGACGTTTCTACATCCAAGATACAGTCATTTGCTGTCCTAAATTTCATGGTACAAACCCTAAAAAGGCAATAGTCACAAAAGCCTAAACAGCAGACATTCGAGGCCCATAAATGAGTGGCCCAGATGGAAGCTAGACTTTTAAATCAAGACACACAAGAGCAAAATATTGCAAAAAGGAATTGAACATATTTACATTTTTAGTATAAAAATCTTGTAACAGGGAATCTTGAGGGCATTTTTTCCCTAAGGAACATCACCATAAAAACATATTGCCATAGGTAAATGCTTGCTCATCTTTACAATGCAGATTTCTATCTGAAGTACATTGCCACTGGCCAAACAAACTATCTTAGGGTTGCCTTACTGGATCTCTGCTGGTTTCTCCTGGTGTTTGCTCTTGTGCTTTGCTGACATATCCCTGTAATTTGCTTACTTTCCTAACCACAAGAAGATATTGCATCAATGACTTTAAGTTTCTATTTAACATCAACATTTTGGGTTGTCTTGCCTGAAATTGATCCACAGAAGTTAGAGCTGGAGAAGATCTTTATTAGTGTCCCATTAAATCTCCACAAATACAAGGATATTCCCTATATTTTCTAAGGCTTTTTCCCCAGACTAGATTAAAAAGTCCCAAATGAGAAAATTTTGGCTATTTTCACAACAGTCTTTTACTCTGTACCTAAACGATACTTTACGTCACTGATACTGAACTCTCAAGGTTTTTTTCTTTGCTTTGACTAATGGCCTTTGCTGCCATTTATTCTTTTCTGAATAAATTTATTCTTCTTTTGTATTTCAGTCATTTGCACACTGTTATGTTACTGCTTGTGTATGAAAAGTTACACAAATATTCAAAAAGCTATACCCTTAATCAAATGAGATCAATTGAATGCTTTATAATATTTGTATTTAGTCTCTCAAGACCAAGGTTTATTTCCTCCACTATACTTCCTGTTATTTCCCTGACAATGTTATTCTCATAATAAAGATTAATATTATTTTTGTAGCCCATTTCTACAGGTATGGTTCAAAATAAGACACCAGCCTTCCTAAACTTATATAATTTCTAATAAAATTTTCAATTTGGTTTAAATAGAGCATTTCTACAGCTTAGTGAAATCCCTGTTTCATCAAATTGTCTAATAAATACAGCAGTGTAAGAAACAAAAACCAGAACACCTATCAACAGCAAAGCCACTGGGAATTAACTCTGAGGAAGTGACAGAAGAGGAAGGAAGGGAGGGAGGGAGGGAGGGAGGGAGGAAGGAAGGAAGGAAGGAAGGAAGGAAGGAATAGACAATTATTTAATCCCTAATAAGTATATGCACTAGGATCATAACAATCATATCATATCACATCAATTGCTGATATTCCTTCCTGCAGTAGGAAAAGCAGACATTTAAATAAAATCACATTGCATCCTATTTGTTGAGGGTTCCCTGAACACAGGAGGCTCAACCTTTCATGGCTCTTCTACCCAAAGTCCCATATTCATTTATGTGTCCCCCTTCCAATACTATTTCCTCTTCCCAGTTTTCCTTCCCCCACCCTGTGAGCAAAGAGATTCTGTTTCCCCATGGTAAACTCTGGCTGCACCAAGGGCAAAACAGAAAATTTATGTCCTTGAGAAATGGACTGTTTTCAGTGTTCTGGAAAAAATAATGGGAAGGAAGAGGATTGGCACAAATGATCTAGCTCAGATGATAATAATAATGAAGCTTAATAGACAGTCCAAAAGTGACAATTATTTGTGACATGTAGTGGACAGTTGAGGAAAGGCAAATGAGGAACAAAGGGCAGACTCAGCAATTTGCTACTTTGTGGTGCCTAATTACTACCCACAGCTTATATCCTGACAGAACAGGGAGGAATCCTGCTGCAACTTCTGGCAGAGGCAGAAGCTGTGTGATAAAACCAAACAAAGGGGTGAATTCTGGCAATTCTTGTAACTTTTTTTTGAGAAGTTTTTCTACTTCTGCCATCTTTACATAATCAAAGTAAGTCACTTCAGTACCAATGCTTGCTACAGAAGGGAAGGAATGTATTCACCTGTCTGTCATATTGAAGAAAACACTTGGGATTTCCCCCAAATTGAAGATGACATAGAAAGACAAATTGCTGGAAGGAGTTCCCAAAAAAGTCATAATCTAGCCTTGTGAGGGAATTGTAAGAGAAAACATCCTAGGTTTTTTTAGGACAAATCTTGACTGAAAACTTTATTCCTTTCTTGAGAGACTTAACATGATACTAGGCAAAATAAAAGCACAAGGACACAGTCCTTGAGCCTTTGTTCAAGCAATTGGAAAGACTAAAAAAAAAAAAGGTGATTTTGGAGTAGAAGTCCTTGCAGTACCACACTTGCTGTACTGTATGTGTTGCCACTGTAGGAGGGTCAGAGAACTACTGAATACACAACTGAGCACAGACCTCTAAGGTACCTCAAAACTAGCCAAAGAAATTTGAGCAGGAACATCCTGCAGTAAAAATCTGCAAGTTTCTGACCAGAGAGAAAAGCTGCTCAGATGTAGAAGACAATGCTGAGTTTTACTACCCAAGCATGCAAACTGCTCCATTTTAACTTTAAAATTAGATTACATCTCTTTACGCTTATGCATGGACAGCATAGTAATGCAGTGTTTTTTAAAAGCCTGGGAAAAAACATGACATATTTATGAAACTGAATACCAGATAAAAAGGGGGTTTTCTTGTCTTATTGTAAGAAATAATCTCTTTTAATGTGAGATGGTTTTTCTATGGTAAAAGGAGAATACCAATGAATATAAATGGTGCAGTGACACATAAATCTTAGGTTCTAATGCGTATGCCCAGTAGTATCTGAGGACTCTAGAATTTGCAAACATATTTTTCTAGTCCTGTTTCTTTTGAGTCCTCTTATGTAGCACAGATGGCTTCTAGAGGTCCCTTCCACCTTACATTACTTGGATCCTATGAAAGAAACAGGGTAGCATGGAAATACAACTAAGACCTGCAGATATTTTGCAGTAAATGATACTTTAAAAAGTAAACTCTAGCTTCAGTGTTCTTAGCTGGTATTTAGAAGAATGCCTCTATTTGAATGATGAATTTATACAAGCTGTCCTTAGTTACTCAGGTTCCTTCCCACTGACTCCCTCAGACTCTGGAAGTTGTTTAAGCAGGATAAAAATTATTTCATGGAATACCACCAGAACAATACATTCTGGGGTATTTTTAATAAGTAAGTTATTTGGGTTCAGACAGTGATAATTTCTTTAGATTTCAGTGACATTACCACTCAAAGAGAAACTGAGTGGCCTATAACCAAGAAAGGCAGAGGGTAAATTTGAAAATCTTTTCACAATAGAAAAAAATATACAGTTCAAAAAAGTAATCTTCTTTTCAATTTTGTAGAAACATCTGATTTGACAATTAGCAATCATATTATTCTCAAATTGCTATTCCTTGTGATATTTGCAATTAGATATGGGCATTATACAATATATTTATGTGTATTACATTATAATTTCTATATGAACATGTGAAGGTTTGCCGATCAGTAAATTATACAAAATCTCAAGCAAACTGTAATATGCAATAACAACTACACTAGTTAAATGACAAAGTATCTGACACATTAAATTGTTACTGCATGATACTTACCAGGAATTAATATAACTCAATTAAGATGATATTCTTTCACAATAAATCACTCAGAGAATGGCTACAGTGCATTTCCAACCAGCACACTTCACCTGGTGGAAATTCTTCTGAAGGTATTTTCAGGCCTGAGGCAGTAAGGCAGGTGTGCTTCAAGGACTCATGTCCAAAGGGCAGGAGGGGTATTTTGATCTAAGCAGGGCCATGTCCAAGACTGTTACAGAATGAAAACTCTCTACATTCAACACAACCCCCCCAAATCCAAGGAATTTATCTTTGCCAGTGACCTTTAGCCAAGGCCTGGATATGTCAGAATAAATTATTATAGGCAAACACTCCTATCGGAATAGATAACTTACTTTTTTTTTTTTTCATTTCAGTAATGTATAGATTTCCTATCAAATTTACTGTGATAATTCTACCACTCTGTGTAATTCAAAATACTTTCATGGCAGTAAAGAAACTTGAGGAAAATGTCCAGTCTCTATCCATGGGGAGAGAACAAACTCCCAAGTTGTGTTCATGTGTTTTCTCTGCCAAGTACCAGTTAACACTGTTCTATGTTTTCCCCATAAGGCTCAGATGGTTTGCTGGACTTCATTCCTTTTGAGTGACAAAAAAAAGCAGAAGTAACTCCTAAGTTAAAATACTCATACCAACAATGAGCTACTGTTCAGGACAAGAATTGTAACCTTCACATTGTACTCTTTCACATCTCATTTTCTTCAGCTGACTGAGTGAAATACTGAGGTAAGCTGTCATTCAGAAATATCAAACCTTAAAACTAAAATCTGATTTGAAGTACTCTGTGCAAACACAGGTAGACTTGCTGCATTGTTCCATTTATTTTTTCACAAATCTTATAAGTTTTGTGAAATAAAACTGGAGTTGTGGAAATGAATAGCCATTCAGAACACTAATGCAGCCATTGACAATAAATACCTTAAAAATCAATCTGAAAATAATTAATGCATCCAGTGGCACAAATTGACAAGTTATGTGAAACGCAAATTTAAAGAATGTGAGAAGTTATTTCTGATGCATCCACTAGCCCGCCACAACAATTGTATTTTGCGAACTAATATATGTAAATTATTAATATTTGATAGTTAATCAATAATAGCCAAAGTATGACCCAGTGACCCTGAATGGTCCCTTTTGGACTAAATTCCCATCAACTTAGTTTAATAAATTTACTGCTTTTAGAAGGATGGACAGTGAGTTTTAATTAATTATGTGTTAATGACACTTGTACTTCCTTGGATTGGACATTCCAAATCAAAGCCCCTCCAAAACAGCTTAAATTGAGCAGCAGCATTATAAAGTATAAGATCAATGGCTTTAGACTGGTAACATTTTTGAACAAATGAAAATCTCCAAGCTACTATTTGCCTTACCTGAAACTAATGCACATGCCATTAGAAAAACAACTACAGCAACAAAAATGAAATAAGTTGACAGCTGCTCTGTGGCTCACTGATATTTGCTTTCCTTGCCTTTTCATGAAAATTTAGCACCACCCTCATGCTCAGGTTTCTCAGCTTAAAGATGAATGGGTCTGCAGATGCCAAACCCTTAATCCCTACATGAGAGGAAGTGTCCATATTGCCCAGCAGTAATTCTTCTGGGTAACTACACTGTGTTAATGGGTTCTCAGGAGAATCTTTATTTTTCCTAGATCAGGAGACAGTGATCAACATTAAAATATTACTGATGGTCTTGTGCACAACAGCAGAAAGGAAAAAAAAAATCAAGAATTTTAAATTAGGAACCTGAGAAGCTCTTCTGAGGCATACTTTATTACCCATATATTCTGAAAAATTCTCTGCTCAAGTTTTCCTTGAACTTCAGGGGATTACGGATAAATCATGAGGAGAACACAAATGTTGCTTTAGCTTTCTCAAAGAATGAAAGCATAAATGAAAAGTTCTGTCATTGGAGGAGGAGAGGAAGGAAAAGAGATCACTAAGCCCTGCAGCTCTGGCACATTATGGGAAGGGAAGGACTGTCCTGAAGCAGGAAAACAATACCCTAAAAAGAGGTACTAAAGCACTCAGAAGAATTCTTCCTTATTTGATTATTAGTTCAGTTCATAATCAGACTTTTTTCTGTTTAATACTGATTTTTAAGAACTGGGGTTTGTATAACAGTATTATTTTAGTGGGTTCTCTCCTAATCCTGAAAAGAATTCAAGGCCACATATTGGGCAGAATGTCATCAAAAAGAACTTCAGTAGTTTCAGCTCTTACTCAAGGCCTGGGCATGGCAGCCTTTCATAATAAAATATAAATTACCATGCCTTCTTGCAGAAATTTCAGCAATAATGAATACCTTTGAAAACAAACATTCAGCTAGTAGCACAACAAGAGTTAGTTAAGGAACTACGCAGAGCACCCAAACAGAGACCAATTTACAAAAAAATTGGATGAGGTGCAAAGAATAAACAGACTTTTTTTCCTCAGAACACCTTTTCTAATTAAAAGTAAACAAACTTCCATTTCATAAAGCAGACCGATTTCTTTAACAGCTATACTTATTACCAACCTCATTTCATGCTTGCAATGGAAAATTCAGTAGAGAGGGGTTCAGATGTCATCTCCAGGGAGACTAATTCCATAATGAGCTGATGGGTTTCAGGAAGGAAGGTATCGCTGCTTTTCCTTCCTGTTGCCATGTGCTTTGGATCATGCTCATATTGAATTACAAAAAAAAAAAAAAAAAACAAACCCTCAACAGTGACACTTATTGCAGAAAATTTCCATATTTTTTGATTAACTACTGGAATAGAGAACTGTACTGTTCACAGCTTTCTGCTAATCAGGTAGCACCATGTGAGGAAAGTGGAACTATTTGAAAGTGAGCTAGAGTGAAACATTATTTTCTACTTAGATCATGATTTGAACTGATGGTATTATGTTAGTGCTTTGGCTGACAGTCTTTGATAGCCAGTTCCTCCAGATTTAAGAGAGGCTTTTGAAGTTGTTGTGAAAGTGCTTTTGATGGCTTCTCCTGGAAGATTATACTGAATTGTGAAGTTTTAACAAAAACTGAGTCCTTTATGAAGCATCATGGTTTAACTCCAGCTGGAATTAACTCAAATCCAGCCAAAACCAGCACATGCACAGAAATTAAATGTATAGATAGGATTATGTGAAATTCATAGAGGTTTGGGTTTGCTTTTTTTTTCCTAAAAAGTTTAAAATAAGCCTTTCAGCAAATAAAGTCTTTTCTATCAAAATGCAGATCTTCTCTACACATTGAAGATTTTAATTTAAGAAGTGATCATTTTCACTTTATGCAAAATTATGCCTTACATTGTTCTGTTTCATCCTGAGAAAGGCTGTTATCACTATTTCAGTCATCTCTTCAAGCAGTTCTCGCCACAACTATCACAAAGAGCATTGCCCCACGTCTGCTTTGCTTAGAGAACTGTCTGTTCTCTGCCATTCTTTGATTCCCTTCAACCTATGACCCACCCCATTCATTTATTTAAATGCAGACACATTCAAAACTTGGCAGTTGGTAATTTCAGCACATGACAAAGCCTTTGATGGTGAGTCAGCTGCATGAAGAAGTCCTGTGCTTCTGAATAGGCATGATACAAGATCCCGATGTTTGGTGCCTTTGAGATGAGGCACATTTTAACTCTGTTTCATTTATGATTCAGCACATTAGACTCATTGAAGCAAATACAGAAATCCTGTTTCCAGGTGGCAAGTTCCCTGCCAAAGTGCTCGGGGTGAATAACCAAAAACCAAAGCCAAAACAACCTTTCTCAGTGCACATTTCCACATGTGCTGCGTGAGAAGCTGGACCAGGTTCTCACCTGGCAGTCACCGCAGAACCATGATGTGTGTTCAGCATTTTGCGCCTGACTTGCAATACATCAAACATTTCCCTGAGACCATGAAAGCCATCAGAGTGTGCCCAAGAGAAATACCTGCTTTCACCTGCCTTCAGCCTGTTTTCTATCCACTGAGAGTCCCACCATCAGATAGCCTATGAGAAAGATAACGATATTGTAGCAAGTCTCTAATCCAGGAGGTACAAACTGCTCTAAAATTACTAAGTCTCCCATTACTGCTTGCTGTATAGGATTTAAAAAATTCTGTGCTACCTCTATGTTTAGTAAGTAATGACAGGGCAAGACTTCAGTGTCCTTAAGTCCTCCAGCTGCTTTGGTGTTTTTCTAATGCTATAACACTTTCAGAGTATTGCTGAAGCAAGAAAACAGAGCAGTAAAAACTGTTTTTTCCCCACTACACATTTTAATCCCTTATCTGTAAATCAAATAAGACTTCTCCTACCTTTTCTGATTTGCTTGACCATTTCATCTCTCATAACTGCTTCTGATCCTCATTTTTCCCCTTGGCAATGTAACACATTCCAAAATAAATATTAATGCCCTTGAACTTACCATGGCCATGTACTAGAATGGAAGAAAATATACGGGTGGAAAAATTAACATAAGGTCACAAATATGATGCCATACTGAACTTTTAGAGATAATAAGATTTTCGTATACATAAAATGAATTAAAAACTGCACACACTTGAGGATAAAATTATTTTACGCTTTCTTTTCAAAAAACATACAAATGCTATACGGTATGGTTAGATAAAGATTAGAAATACTTTTTCAATAAACTTTCACTTATAAATAACACTTGAATTTGTGGCAGCGTATATACATCATGATCACTAATTGGTACAGATATTGCTGCTTCCCTTTGCTTTGGAATTGGGGTTATAAAGGTTCAAGCAATCTAGAGGCTTGGCTGCATGCTATGCAGGTAGTCCTTCTACTCCATCACCATCTTGGGAAAATGGAAGTTCCTTCTGCAGTGTTAAATCAGAGTTAAGAGGCAGGACAATGTTTTATACTTCAGGACTTTCTTTTAACAGCCTTATGTGCCCCTATTAGCCCTCCCCTCTGAATCATTCCTGCACATCGTGAAAGTCAGGCCACTTAAGGAACACTGTGGCATTTCCAATGACTCAGCTCTTTTTTCTCTGCCAGCTTGTGCACCTACTTTGACCTTATTAACATTTTGGTCAGAGTCCCTTTCCCTCTCATAGAAAAAAGATAAGGTGAGTGGAACCTGTAAGTACATGAATATGTAACATCCATTCCCTCTTCAGGTGTCCTGTCCAGACACTGCCAGTCAGAGTAGATTTGAATCACTGTTTAATGGGTATTGAAATCCTGCCCTGCCAAACTAAGCGGCTGACACAGAAGCCATAGCTCATTAATACTATTTTGTATAGTATAAGTAGAGATCCTTCAAGAACAGAAATATGCCAGAGGCTTCCTAACTATATCTCCACTCCAGCTGTCATCAATTTAGTCCAAATTCTTGGAGAAAGAAGTCGTCATCCTTCCCCATACCTCTTTCCTACATACTGACTAATTAATCCATATAAAGACCAAGAAGAAATATCTTTCTACAGTTGACATAAAAATAAGAGATGAAACATAATTATAAGAAATAGAAATACAGTTTTAGAGATTTCTTATTCATATTTCAAATTAACTGTTGATTAACCTGAAATATGTACTTATATTCATCTTTATGAATTGGAAGTCTTACAAATATAAATCATAAATAAATTAAGAAGACTAATAGTCAGAGCCTGCATTACCAAAAGTATTCTAGGGGAAGGTAACTTTTTTGCAAAGAGTAGCTGCCACTATGGCTAGCAAATTCCTCTAACTTTGCAGATGCCATAAGTCTTACAACAGATGTTGAAAAATGGACACATAAAATAAAAAAGAATCCACCACGTTTTCAAAGGAATTCAGGCTATATCCTTACCAAATTAAGTTCCCATGACAAAACAGTCTTTTACTGGTGAGTACAAATTAACAACATCTTTCATACATTTTTAAAGCATATCATGTGTAGAAGTAAATTTATTGTCTGCAGGGATATAATGTCCTGCAGCTCCGCAGTGATAGTCTGACAGAAATTTGTCTAGACCATTTAAACAGACTAAATATGAAAAAACCACATTGTACTGGCACTCACATGGGATCAAGATGCTGGTCAGGATCTAGTATAAACATCTGGCTTCCATGACAACTTCCTGGAATTGATCATTCTACATCTCAAAGAGAAAGGCTGTTCAAGGACCACTTACATCTTTTGTCCCTTGTATAACAGAAGAGTTTAGTTGATAAATTTTCTTGTCCTGTTTATGAACTGAATCTGGTATCACTGGCAGAACACTGATGGAGAAATGAAGAAACCTTAAGTACCTCTTATCTTGTTCACAGGGAATCAATTAGTAATACTGTAAGTTATATCTCAATCACATGTTGTTTAAAAGGAAAGAGTATTTCTCCAGTGTAATGTATTTCTCCCCCAGTTCAAAAGAATCTGATAATGGCAGCTTATCTATGGTAGTTTTCAGCTGAAGAAAAGGTTAAATATATCTCATTGAACTAGATCTCTTTGAACTTATTCATGCATACATGTTGTTCCCTGCTGACTCGATCCTCTATATTATTATCCTTGCCTACAAAAAGCAGGAAAATGTTGTTTAACACCAATTGGTCACTCTCAGCTTTTATGCCATTTGCTAAATCCTTGGTCTCAGGACACTGAGGAACTTTTCAGTGTATCTTTCCCATTTTGGGCCTTTTTTTTTTTTTTAATTAATAGAATACTTTAATTCTGGCTGGTACTATCTTCAAAGTAAGAACAGCCTGTCTTGGAAGGGTTAAAATGCAGTTACTAGTCTTACTACTTTTAAAACCTTTGCCTCTCCTTAGGAAGATGTGTGGTAGTCTTTGAAAGGCTACTGTTAGAGTGCATTGCAGGGAAAACACACTAGAATTTAAAAAAAAAAAAAGAAAAAAATCAAAATCCTAATCTTCTTCCTGGAAAATGCACTCCAGTAAGGGAATCAAAAATGCTTCTTTTTTCTAGCATCAAGTACAGCATAACATGAGGTGAAAGAACTGATATCAGAAGTTAATACCTTGCTATACCTCCAAGGGATGAGAAAGGGAATGAAAAATTGTGTTACTTTTAACAAAATCCAGCTATGCCTCCAAGTTAGCAGCTGCACAATAGCAGAAAGGAAGACTTACATTAGAAAAGAATAACAAGGTAGAAGAACAAGAAAAATGCTGGAAAAGGTCAAGAAAAGGAAGACTGGACAGAAAAAAGTTGTATCCAGGAACAGATGCTGGATATCAAACAGTAAGGCTGAGCTCACTGACGGACAGTGATTGACAATGCACAAGTGTATTGGCCTTTCTAACCCTGTCCTAAAACCTGCTGAAACAGAAGACCACTGAAAGTCTTCTACTTACAAGACACACACACAGACTCTGTACATATAAAGAATCACAAGAACAGCTATGCTCCATGGTTGTACAAATCTGCACTAATCCCGCACATTGCCGTTTTGTATGTTACTTTATCTTTCCAGTCCACTATGCTGTTGTACCTCAAAGGCACATTTTTATTACTCTAGGAGTGAATTTCACTGAAAAATGCCATTCAGCTGCATATCCCCTTTAATAATGAATTTTACTGGTAAAATCAAAGCAGGTACTATAGTGTGCAATAATTTCCTACCCAACATTAACCACTCAAAACCTAAAAGCCACTTTACAAACAAAGAACAGTGTTTTCTTGGCCATGACCCCAAAGCCCAAGAGGACACCTGAAGAACCAGAATTGCAGCCTATTAAGAGCATTGTGACAGACTCTCTTGATCTGCTCCCCATCCACCACCTCTGTGTAAACATCTTGCTGATGTGAAACACCCCAAATGTCTACCACATGAAAGGAGTATCACTCTGTAATTTGGATACAAGGAACATCTTTCAGCACATAAACAGCGATAATTTTTGTGACACAGAGCAGAATGAGCCAAGGTGGATCTTTCAGAATACAGTCTGGAATTAGAGGACAGCTAATATCTGTTTCAGGCAAGAGTTTCACTATTCAGTGTTTGGAGAAGGGTTCTCAATCCACCTTGCTGTCCACTCTTCCAGTGCACACTTCCTGAATTGGCCTATGAGGACACTGTGAGAGACAGTGCCAAAAGACTTCCTGAACTCAAGGCAGACAATATCCACTGCTTTCCACTCATTCAGCCCAGTAGTTGTTTCATTTTAGAAGGCAATCAGTTTGCCAATTTACTTTTAGTGAATTCATGCTTACTACTCCTGATCACCATTTTGCCATCCATGTGGACAGAGATGGCCTCCAGAAGGAGGTGCTCCATCATCTTTCCAGGGACTGAGGTGAGGCTGACTGACTAGTGGTTCCCTGTGTCCTTCTTCTTATCCTTTTTGAAGATTGGGGTGACATTTGCTTTCTTCCAGTCCTCAGGCACCTCTCCTGACTGCCGTGACCTGACTAGTGTCCACCAGTTCTCTCAGCCCTTGTGGATGCATTCCATCAAGGCCCACGGCCTTGTGGATGTCAAGTCTACCTACATGTTTTCTGACCCAATCCTCTTTGACCAAGGGAAAGTCTTCCTTCTGAAATTCTTTTACCCTGGGTCTCCAGGGTCAGAGATCCCAGAGGACTGGTTTTATCACTGAAGACTGACACAAAGAAGGCATTCAGTAACTCTGTACTCTCTGCATCCTGTTACCAGGGTATCCCCTTCGTTTAGTAATGGGCCCCCTTTTATTTTCCTTTTGTTTTTGAAGTATTTGGAGAAGACCTTCTTGTTGTCCTTGACATCCTTCTCCACATTTAATTCCAGATAGGCTTTGGCCTTCCTTGTCTCATCTCATTTCCACTCACTCTGACAGCTTCTCTATATTCATTCCAAGTGGCCTGACTCTGCTTCCATCTCCTGTGTACTTCCTGCTTATGTTTGAGTAAGGACAGCTCTTTATTCTACCTCCCATGTCTCTTGCCCCCTTCACCCTATTTCTTGCTCATTGGGATGCATCATTCTTGAGCCTGGAGGAGATGATCCTTGACTATCAGCCAGCTCTTTTTCACCCCTCTTCCCTGCAGGGCCTGTTCCCCTAGCATTCTTCCAAGAATATTCCTGAAGATGCTAAATTTAGCTCTCCTGAGGTCTATGGTTGCAATCTTGGTGTCCAGGCACTTTATACAAGTATTTAATGGCTCAATAGCTCAGCGGCAGTGTGAAATGATGCCCTACAGTCCTGTCTTGGGGTTATGTCTCTGGCTGCTTGTGCTTGCTTGACATTAGAATTTAGGGACTAAAACCTGTAATTTAATATTTTTTATGCCGAGTTTCATGGCCAGTGCAGGCATATTTTGACTCATCAGAGCATATGTCTTATTAGAACATCTTCAGGGGTTTGAAATGACTGATTGTACGCATATTCAACTGTGAAAGAAGTAGCTTTCCAGATGGCAATGGCTAAACCCTTTTTACAATACACCAAGTGCACTTCTATTACAGCTCAAACTACAGCTTCATCGAGGTTGTCAGACCTGTTCTTTGTTCAGCCTGTTGTTTTCTGAAGTGCCCAAAAAATAGTCTTGTCCCACCAGCTGAAGCCACTTCAGAAAAATATCCTGTAAAAGTAATGCCTGGTCCCACCTCCTTCTCTCCTTGATGTATGAAGGTACTAATGATCTTTCATGCTTTCCAAAGCCATCATCATGACTGCTCATCTATTCAGGGCAACTTATTCATATGAACTGCACTGCTAATCACTGAGGTTCCCACCTGCTCTTTAACATAATTTTGAAAGAATGTTTTAAAATCTGTTTTGAAATAATTTGAAAATATTGCTAGTCGGGGGCAGAAGAATGAAGGTATCGGTGGAGTTTGATTGTAACTTCAGGAATTTCGTTCAGTGGATATCTCAACAATCACCATGAAAACATACCTTAATGTGTCAATATCTGTTCAGAATATTCTGTAGTTGTTCTTAAAGGCATTCCTCAAGAGACACCAGCTTCCTAACATCCTGTTTTCCAATGAAAGGTGGAGAAATGCCTGCAATAGTTGAAGCTTGCCAAAATTTTTAAAAAAGTAATCTTGCTGGATTTTCCCTAAATAAACTATTGCTGATTTTAACTGTGAGTTTATGTACATGTAAAATTATTTTTTATAACATGAAATTTGATCTATCTTTAACAATGGAAAAAGTACTGTCCCATACTGGGAACTTATCACCAGGTATCCATTTATGACTATCACCTTATTAATAGCTTAAAAAATATGTGACCAGACTTTTGTGACCAGAAAAGATACACTTTTCTTAATAATTTTTGGGTGTCACATAGTAAGTGGTAAGTGAAAAAACTACCTCTAACAATTAAAATAACTTGAAATTTATTTTGCCTGATGCCCTAAAAAAATGCAAAACCAGACAATCCAGCCATCTAGGTATATTGTACCTATCAGTAACTAGCTTAGAGAAAAAACCCAAGATTTTAAAATAATAATCTCTCTGGGATGCAAATAGCAATTAATTATATAGTATTTTCGAGATTTCCCCCTTTTGATCCTATTCATTATTCATTGCCATGTGAATTGTTCTAATTTTCCCAATAGTAATTATCATTCAGTTTATTACAATATTTTCTTTTTTGTTGTTCCTATTCACATTTAACACAGGTTTCTCTTCACTGCTTTCAACTTTCTATGTATTTCTTGAAACCTTTTTGGTCATTTTGTTCATTCTTTCAAGTTCCCACTCTCCCACTGGAGAAGTGGATCAGTTCCTATTGCAAACTTCCCCAGAGCCCTGCCAGAACTCTTCAAACCATTTTGCAAGCATCAGCTCCACAGACATGCAAATAATTTTGCCTTTGAGTACACACAGTATTTAACCAATACCACTGACAATTTGTAAGAAATATAGAATCTAGAATGGCAGCCATGAAATGCATTTCACATAGTCCACTTCAGAGTCATCAAACAGCAGCATTAACAACTCAGTATTAACGGCTTGTGCCAGCTTTGAAGGATTTCAGATCCAAAAAGAAAGAGCAGGCTCTGTATAATGCTCCTAATTCCTCAGCTTATCTTGCTGCAAAGAGATGTGAATGTGTATTGCATGACTCAGAGGAGTTCACTCTTTTTTGCTATGCAAAAAACCAATACCTTCATCAGTGTAGAAATACGACCATCACATATTACCACACTGAACAATTAACAATGCCAAGGTTTAAAAAGGGATGCAATACTAAACTGTACCAGAATTATCAGGCGTGTACTAGGCAAGACAGCCAGCATAAAATGAACCTTGTTCCTGGTTTTGCACAGTACTCCCATGTCCAGTGTTGTACATCTGCTTGCCCCTTTGACCTCTTAATACAACTTCTCCTCAAAGCTGGGAACATGGTACCTAATAGTTGTCTTACAGAGTGGATGCACAATCCCTGAAACATTGTTCTGCCCAGCCTGCAGTGCTCCTTCTTCTCCCCCACAAATGCTGGAACAGATCATCGCTTCCCCATGATCTTAGTCCACTGAGATCAGGCTGGTTGGAGAGCAGAAGGGAGAGAGAGAAAAAAATCCCACCTATGGCTGTTGAATCCTTGGCCACTCTGTCCAAAGACTTCACAGGACTGTGAGAACTTAAGGCTACCAAAATTCATTTCTGTTACTACATTTATCAAGACAGCATCAAATTACACAGCTCATTACTAATCCAATGATGTTCTTCTTAGATACCAATGCTTATCTACTGTGCTGTGCTCCATGAAACATTTTCCACAATTATATAGCATATCAGAATATCTTGCTACAAGTCCTAAGCATTAAAAAAGGGAATGGAAACAAGAATAATACACTAATATTAAGCAACACTCTCTTGTAAGAAGAAACAGAATCAATACCTGAACAATGGAACAGATGGAGGTTTTGCTAAGGATGTTTTGTTGGACTTCACGTTGATTTCTACTGACACTTTTCCTCTCTCCTTCAAAATATATTTTTGCTAATCTTTGTATCTATTTTTACTTTCCACTCTTATTTCTCAGATGTTCAGTGTACAACTGTTCTTACAGGTTCTAGAATGACAGCAAAAATAAAGCTATCTGGGCCATGCTCCTGTTAACAGCACTTTCCCTTTGGCAAACAGCAATAAAGGAAGGCTCTCGTCAGAGTCACAACACTGTTACCGTGCAAGCAAGTGCACCTCTGAAAGTCTGAAGTGGCTCATCTCACCCAAGAGGAAGAAACCATATTCCCCACTGTATACTTGGCAGTATTTATGCTCATTTCCCTGCTTCTTGGTTGTTCAGGTTTGGTTGTTGGGTTTTTTTTCTTCCTGGTGAAATTCCACACCCCTGAAAGAAAGATTTCTCCCACCAAAACAAAAAAAAATGCTCTCATGGTCATGTCTTCCTTTCTAATGAACATTTTTTAGTAAACTTGGAGTTTTACTCAACTTTGTTTCTTTTCTTGCCCCTACAATTAGACAATAGTGATATATGGTTTCTTTTCTTGCTGGTCCAGTCTCTACGGAACAACACCTTTCAAACTAATTTTCAAAACTTTACTGTTTTCTATTAGTGCAAGGAAGACTGAAATGTAACCTTGCAATATGAATCCGTCAAGATTATTGCCACCTCAAATAAAAGGAAATGACAGATCATTCAGAGTACTTGTAAAATAATTTCAGATACATTTTTGGGGTCATCTGGGAAAAATGGTACTACACTATCTCAAAATACCAATTTTTACCCTGAGGCAGACTACCTACTGAAATGAAAGACTTTTACTTTGAGAATGATTTTCAATTTTTACCATAACTGAATTGACTAATTCTGAGTCTTATTTGAAGAGAAGCGGAGGGAAAAACAGGAAGGAATAACGTTAACAGTGCAACTGAGTAGAAGAATTCCTAAGATGAGAAAAGGAAATGTGCACCATCTGGAAGAGAAGTTTCTAATCATAGGCTATTAGGTTATATGGTTCATGATTAAAATCTGGCAAAAGCTTTCTTTTCTCTGGCAGAACAGACAGTATCTCGACTCTTGAATAATATTCATGATACTGCTTCAGAGCAGAGAACATTAGTTTCTAGGGATATGAAGTTCTGGATCCCCTGGGAAGAGGCCAATCTCTTGCTTGAGTTGAATACATTTCACACATGAAGAGGAGGAAGGAGGAAGAAGAAATAAAAGATATTACCTGTTTATCATGGATGCTATTAGTTGGGGAAAGCCTGGCACAGCTTCATACAATGGGCTAGCAAATATCAGTAATAGTTTTATTTCTTTGGTTGAAAGGACACAACTTTTTGAATCAGTTTTAGTAATTATTTGAATTTTTAATTTATCAAAATCCATAGTCCAAACTGGAGCAATTAAAAGATGGCTTGAAATATATTAAAATATATACAAATTTAGAACTAATTTTTGTAGCTGCGTTCTGTAGGCAGCTGTTCCTTATTAGTGAAATTATGCAAGATAACCTTGAAAAATCTGGGTATCACAAGGGATTTGGGAGGAATGACACCTGACAAATCACTTTGCCAGGCACTACACCAGAATTTCTTCTATGCAAGGAAAAAAGGAGACTAAAATGAAAAACAGGTAATGCCACTCAGAATAATGCATGAAAAAAGAAAATATTTTGTAATTGCTTATCTTTACACTTTTATCAGAGAAGAAACCTTCTCAATTACGATGATACAGCACAATTCAGCACAGTTTACATCAGTGACTTGCAGCACCACAGTCACACCAGGGAGGAGATATGCCTTGTCCAGCATACAGAACTTCTTGGCAGAACAAATTAAAGCAAGGGGAGTGCAATAATGCAGTTATATTGCTCCTTACTAGGTAAGGTGCCACTGTCTCCTGCAAATACCCTAGAGCTTAGGGCTGCACAGGGCTGTCTATGCCAGTGACTGCAGCTCCCTCTAAGGTTATGTTCTGTGTTTAGCTATTACCTTGATTGTTCAAGAAATGGTGTATTTTATTCAACTTTGGAAGACTGACATATTTTTCTATCTAATTTTTCTATTTTTATAGATGTTTTCACAGTAATAATGCCAGTTATTTTCTTCTAGTCTTGAGATCATTCTCAATTCACAAATCAAAAGTATCCAAGATGAGATAGTCATGCTATGTTCTACTATTATTCACCTTCTGCTATTATTCACCTTAGAGACATTTGGACAGTGTGTCTTTTTAATACTTAATTATTTTCTTAGATTTCTCAGAGGCTGTGGAATATTCAGGGTCACTTGTCTTTACAAGGAGAACAAGGAGGCCAGAATCCTCTCAGGTCAGGAACTATCAAAAATGAAGAATCGTTTTCTAAAACTGATGTGAAAAAAGATAAACCACGACTAATGCAACAATATGGTAGTCTAAAATCTCCAGCATGCAGGCTGCACTCAGGAATTTTCAGATCATGTATCTGATTATGAATCAGGGGAATTAGTTCCATGAATTATAAGGGCAGATTGGATAGATTAGAGAGTGTAGCTGTTACGTAAAATTTGTTGAAAATAATTTAGGAAGATTTCATGAGCAGATTGGTGTCTGATGGTCTGTTAAAGATGTCAGCAAGGTTTTCTTCAGGCGGAGTGCAGAATCTCCCTTTTGGGAAGAAATTGAGGTTTCTGATTTACTGCAGACCAGCTGGGTGCAGGAGGCACCTTCCCCTAGAAGACTGCAGAAAGCCATTTTTCACTGTAGGTCTTGGGCAGCTGATTTAGCAGGGAAGGGAAGAAAATGAAGGTAAAATGAGCTAAAATAGCTAGGAAAGTAGCTTATAGTATTTGAATGCAGAAATACACATACTGCAGCTGCGGCATTACAGAGGCAATTAAATGGGTGTTCCATAATCTTAGCTTGACTCACAAGCCGAATGGGATGTACCATTTTAAAATTCTGCCTTCATGTACTACATATGTGAATAAGTGCTGTATAATAATGTTCTAGTTCCAGATTAGTGGAGACAACATGACTAAGTGTGCTATTTTAATCACCTTTGCAATGATGATTACTGTAAGATACTTCTGAGAATGTTGATCTAAGCCTAGTCATTCATCTCCATTTCTTTCTTGTCACAATCCACCCAGATGCTGTCTATTGTGACCTTTCTGCTCTTATTTCACTGTGCTGTTTGGCAGAAGATTATTTTTGATCCCTTTGCTACTTAATAACAAATCTGCCTTACTGCTGTCTTTATATAGACTGAAAAATAGTGGTTATCTCAATATCTATGATAATCTGTTTAAAGTAGTACAGTGAAAGCGACTGCACAGGAAAAACTTTTAAGTCATTTAATTCTACTTCTTCTATCTGCGCTACCTTTGTTTTTAAAAACGGAGAAAAGCAGCAGACACAGGATGTTTATGTGGAAGAAGAGAAATATTGGATAAAATTGCTCTATTCACTAAAGGACTGTGAATGGGATACTATCACTGCAAAGCCACTCACTGCAGAAATAACCTTTATATTCCTTTTGTGCCACCAAATTTGTATACTGATAAATAACAGTGATCCTTAGCTATTCTCTCAGGATATGAAGCTCATACAGGAAAAAAAAATAAATTGCAGAACCTGCATTCCTTTGGTGCTAGTTAGTTTGCTACATCCTTACTATTCATATAATAAAATAATGCTGATCCCAAACTGGTGATCTCAGAGGGCCTCAGGTAAGCCAGCAACATCTTTTTTATGAGAATTATGTTAAAGAGGCTTACCCAAAATTCAAATGAAGGGCTGTGTGTTATCTTCTGTTCTTTACAGAAAGTGTAGAAGAAGTGATGGACCAAAACTTCCTATATATCTGAGAGCTCCCATTCTGCTATGCTCCAACAGATGGCAGGGCTTCCAGGAATTTCTAGGGTTTTTCCTGCTGGGATCCTATGTAAGGTATGGTTGTCCCTCTGCGTGAAAAAAAGGCAGAAGAACAAGCCATCATAAAACATAAGGGATATCCTTGTGTTTATTTTGCTAAATGAATTTACTTAAATAAAGAAAGAGAAAGCTATAATTACCATTTTTGACTGCTAGTGTGTTGCTGATTTTTTAAGCACATCTCTATAAAGGGCAAAAAATAAAAGTTCATACTTTTCTAAAGCTGACATTTGTTGTCAGAGCATTACCTGTTCTAAGTGATGGGAAAAGGTCTGGAAAAATAACATGCATTTAATTGTGTCTATTAGTTATTTGAGACAATAATTTATTTACTAGGAACAGCTTCACAGTTTTTTGTAAGGTTGTCAGAAGGAGCATCTGCTAACTACTTGAAATAAAAAACAGGCAATTAAGATACACAGATAGGAGAGGAATAGTGATCTGTGGAAACTCTGGCCATGCTCTACCCTCAGATCCCTTTATATAGTTCCAGAATAAGTGTTCCAATAGCTAACAGTTACTCTGCAACTCTGCAAGAAGACTGAAAGCAATGCATACTATATTTTTGGAAACACAGTGTTAATTTCTAACTGAGACTGCAGAAGTGAAAGAAAATGAAGGTTAAATTATATTAACTTTAATAAACCTGACTTGAGATTGCTTAAGACCCCACAGTACTAATTGTCTTGCTGGTAACAGTTACCCTAGAAGTGCTACTTGAAAAGAGTCTATGATCATTGGCAATTAAGATGTATCAATGAATGTTTCTGATGTAGCAAACTTATAGAATCTTGGACTGCGCTGAATGAACTCTGTGCTACACTTAGAGCTTGCTGTAAAATATATATAATATTAAAAAATATAACTTCCTCTGTTCAGACTAGCATATGCTTGGTTTTAGTTACCATAGAGCAGGAAGAGCCATAGTGGAAATGACAATTTACAATTCTTCTATGTTTCAAGTCTACAAAGAATTTAAGCATATTCTGGATTTTGAATTAGTCCCACTGAAATATTTTTTAATAAATTTAGTTAGTTATGGCTAAAATATGTGACATGAAATGTCATTACGACCCTAATGATATGGGTCTGCAATATGATTCTATACCAATGAACATATTCTTATGTGTAACTTTCTTTTTAAATTATAGTAACCACCACAAAACCATGGAGTATATAACCAATAGATTTTGTCAGTTTCTTTCTCTTCCACAAATTATTCGAGGTAAAGGGCAGGTCAATCAAATTGTAACAAAGTATTTCATTCCATTATGGAGTGTGAATTAGGCGTTCAGGCCAAAATTGACCAGCTTAATTCACCATGATGTATCGGCAAAACTGACCAGCTGCCTTGGTCAGAGCTTCAATTTCTAATCACTACATATAAATAATCACACGTCAGAAACACACTTCTGATTTAGTAATAGAATTTAGAGTAACAGAAATATATATACTTCCTAAACTTCTAGAATCAAGTATTAGTTTGAGGGCTAGTTCCTTTAGGTGTATCAGAGTAGATAATTTGTGAATGCAAAAATGAATATACAGTTGCATCCAGATATTTTGGGCCAGTATTCAGAGCTGATTATATGAACTTGGACACTAAGGAATAATAAACACCTTTCCTTAACTACAGCACAAAATACCTCAGAATTGCAAATGACCTTTCCTCCCCTCCCTCCTCCCCCCATCTTCAAGATCTAAATACTCCCATGACAAAGTCACTTCAAAAAAAGTATGCCAAAGCACATTGGAAATGGCCAGTTGATGAAGTATATATCTACCTGAGTGGAATTTCCAGAAATACTTACTTGGAAAAATGCTGACTCTACTGTGGCTGTGTTTAGACTCATTTTGAGGCTAGTTTTTGTGTGTCTATTCAGGCAAATTAGTCAAATAGCAGAACAGTTCACAGAAGAAAGAATAAGACCAGAGAAAATTTTGAACTTAGAAATGTGACTGCCCATAAAAATCTGTAAGTTTCTCTTAACCAGTCCTGGAACACAAAAATACTATATGACTCATACATCCAATCAAAACTGTTTAAAACAGCTTAGATGTTGAATTTCAAGTATTCATGAACAATCTATACACTAAAACTTAGAGAAATTTTCTCATTAATACATTTGAGAAAATGGTTACATGTTCATGAACAATCACATGCAAAACCAGAGCCAAAACTAATTAAATCAACTATTTGCCAGGAATTATTTGAAGCTCCTAGTCATCACCAATATTAGATACGAAACTTGTGAAATAAGAGTAAAAATGCTTTAAAGCAAGAACACTATCAGTCCCTTCCAACACAGCATATTCTGTGATTCTGTTACAGTAGCCAACATGCACACCCTTACTCATGATTATATTATTTACAAATGTTTTTAGCTACGACAGAATACAATCAGTCATTTTTACTTAGTTTCTCATTTTTATTAAAATTGTTTCTGAAAAAGGTTAGTATTGTAACAACTGCTGGAAGCATGCTAGATGACTTACAGTACAATCAGAAAAAAATTAACTTTATGCCAATGAGTTTATTGTAAGAATGTTTTTTCTTTAGCTTTCTGGCAATTTCTTATCAAAAAGCCCCAAAGAGATTGATTATTTTCATATAATCAATTTGTACTATATATTTGGAAAAACATAGGGTCACAGACTTCTATGCAAACAGATAATGAAACAGCAAAATAAAAACTTCATTTGTTCAATTTGATACTGTGTATAAAAATTACTTACAACCCTTAAAACTGTTAATTTAGCATGAAGCCTTAATTCATAACATAAGCCCAAGTGGATATGCTCCATCAACCCAACAGTATGGCTTTAGACCTACAGAAAATGAAGAGATGTGCAGAGCTCACTTAACCTCCACTAAAATGATTTCCTACTGCTGGGGAGTTGCTAGAAACAGAGAAAGAAACCCAAGTGAGAAAAGCAACCTTCAAATTGGAGATATGCTAATATTTCCCTAATCAATAACAAATAACTAATGTGATAGTGCTTTGAGAAGGAGCTGCAAATTCCCCCAGAAGAAATCTGCTTAAGATGTGCTTCACAGGAAGGAGAAAAGTTGTTTGGAAAGTCAGCACCTGAGTTTGAACTTTGGGGATAATGGCCCACAGTAGGGCTTTTGAATGGTTTTTTCTCTAACCAAGAAACTGTGAGGAGGAGACTGTTCTCCCTGAAGTCTACAAATCACAAACAGTTGCAAAGTGAAACAGCTGAATTACTAGCTAAATAAAACAAATTTATTTGAATAATTTTTACTTCACCACTTGCAATTTTAAAATTCACATTCATATTTCCAGTAGAGGACTTTGAGGATGGCCTGAGAGACACAGTAATGCAGGAAGAATAGGAGACATGATATCAGGTATCTGAAACAGGTGAAACCTTTTTGAATGAAAAGGTAAAGAGAGACAAGGCAGTGAAATGCACTGCAAAGATGACCCTTTATTAATGTGCTAAATTATTCAAATGAATGTTAGTTGTGAAATGTGAAAACCAATTATTTCTATAAATTCAGGGTTGTTCTGCAATTCATCCTCATGATTCAGCTATGGACAAAAACAATAACATACTCTCATATATGTTATTATTTATGTCCACTGGTGAATCAACAGCATAGCTGCCAATAGGTTACTTCTTCTCATTCTCTCTTCCTTCTCCCAGAGAAGAGAGAAGGATAATATGAAGGGCAATGAGTCTATGGAAATAAAGAAATGGTTTCAGAGGAAATCTAGCCTTTGCTCACAAGCAGCAAAACTGTGATTCCCTCCTGATGTTTTGTTACAGTCCTGACATAACTCAGACAGAAAGAGTGAGCCTCTGCTTACCTTTCCTATAGTCATAGCAGAATAAGGTCACCAGGAATTGAAGGTTCATGATATCTTGGAAGACCTACTTTTATCCCCTGAATAAAGGCCAGCCACACTATGCTGGATGCATGGTAAACAGGCAGGCATACGTCACTTCAGACTGGCATGTTGTCAGAAAAGCACAGTGTGGACACAAACCTGGGTATCATTCTCTAAGAAGTAAAAAGAAATATATGACAGCATCTTTAATGTCTCGAGATAAAGACATCTGTGTTTGTATGACAGCAGGAAGGAACACAGTAGTTTGTCGTTTGTATTTTTGTTTCTAAGTGTTATCAGAGCTTGGAGGAATTTCCCTTCTGGAGGGTACAGATTCCTCCAGAAGGTTCTTGGCACTTTTTAGTCTCAAAAAGCAGAACCAGGATACACATGGAACATCACCGTGCAAAAGAAAGAACTGTTATTCATGTTGAAAGAAAATATTTTTCCACATTGCTTTATTTTTCTTTTCCCTACCACTTCTACAGGGGACAGGAGTGTTCTGCTTCTCTGCTAATTCAGATTCGATATAATATGCACTTGACCAGGGACACTGACAGTTTGGCTAAGTGTTTTCATTTCTTAAAAAAAGCAATCCCAGGAGATTATTTTCTCTCTATCTTACTTTCTGCTACAGTATTTCTTTATCTTGTTGCTCCTCATCGCATTTTTTTGCAGTACTGTTTTGATATGCTGAGGATACAAACTCTGTGGAAAGACAAAGGGGTTCACATCCTATTTTTGCTTACTCTTTTCCCCTTTCTTATTCTCCTGGGCTTTTGCAATTCAGGCTGTCTTCATGATTCCTTGCATAAAAGGAGGAAGACGCTGCCTCAGTCTTCTGTTCTTCTGAAACTTCAGTTGCAATGCAGCTGAGCTCTCTCCTGGCCTCTTTCTGTTGTTCTATGACCATACGTAATATCTTCTCACTTGAAGAAAAAAAGAAAGGCATGAGGAGGCTAGCAGTGATATGGTGTACTCTATTTCTCATCAAGTTTTAGACATGCAACATCTAAAAGGTAAGGTGGCAGTGAAAACACTAATTCAGATCCTCTGGGGACCCCTGCCTTAGCATTGATAAATCACCTTCATGGAAATGCTCCTACTTAGAGGACTAAATCAGAGTACAGCAGTAGATAATGCAAACCTGTATGCTCTGTCCTAATAGTGAAGGTCCTATTAGCACTGGTTAGAATCAGTTACAGAAGATTTGGAAGACCTTTTGGCCTCACAAGCTTATGCTATCAGTATTAGTAAATTCAGTAAACAAAAATCAAACTTAGTAAACCAGCACAAGGAGAAAATATTGATAATGTGACGTGGGCAGCTAAGCATCTACAGATTGAAAACTAGATAGGCAGCTATTCCAGTGCCATCATCTAAACATGCCAATCAATTAATTAATAGTAGATAGACTACCTAACAAAGTAGGCTACCTTCTTTCCAGTAAATTGATTTAATATTTTCTATTTCTTCTTTGGAATACTCACATGCTGCAAGGCATTTAACTTTTACAGTAACAATGAGATTCCATCTTTACTTTGGGGGTTAGCACAGCTCGTACTTCAGAAGTGAATATTAAAAAATCATCAGCTTCTTAGAGTGAAATGTAAAATGAAGAAGTGGTCTATAAAGGATATTGTGATTGACACATGCAGGTGGTTAGTAGAGACATTAATGAAACAACACATCAAGTCCTGGATGCTGTCTGCTAAAATTAGAAATTATGACATCTATTCCCACAAAAAACACACACCCATAAAAGCTGTGACATTAAAAAGCAAAATACCTTGTCTGGTGGCTTCACTTTTTGATAGCTCTCTGTTTCACTTAAAGTAAGCTCTCCTGCAGGTCCAGAGAGTTGCTTTCCCTTCCAGGGGTGCTCTTTCTCTTGATCACCATTTGGAATGTTTTCTGTAATACCTGCCCTCCCCTCATGATACAGCAGATTGTTCTGTGGTGCTGTTCAATAACATGGTAGGCTCTGCAAATGCAAAAAACTTCACAATCTATTCCAAGTCATTTAAGAAGAAGCAGATGTATCAGCCTACCACAGAGATTCTTTTGCTTTCCAAACTCAGAAAGACATGGCTTAGTATTTGGTCCCATCACTCTTTGTTGCTGTGACCAACATCTGACTGATGCCTGGAATGCTTGGAATAATCAAGATGAGAAGATCCTCCATGATGTAAGAGCCAGTGCATCTCCTGCTTGGTTGTGGGTTTCAGGAAAAGCAGCTTATATAGTAATTACTGACACGTAAATAGGTCTAGTGGTTAAAAAGAACCAACGCCACTTAGAAAACCTGAAAATACAGATTGCAGAACCCATCTAAGTAATCAGAATTAATTCATTAACTCTCAAGAGGTAAGCATTTACCTCTTCCTGGCTCAGGAATGACCTTTGCTGAAAACCATCCAGATGCAAGAAGAGTCACACCCTCCTGGAATTACTATTATAGTGCAGGAGGTGAACTGGGTCAGAGTCTGAACAAAAGCTGAAGTCTGGCTCTACAGATTCATATTTCCCCCTTTTTTTTCTCTAAGCTCTTCTGGGAAAATAGTCGTTTTTGTGCAGTAGAGAAAGAAAGAATTATAGTTCTCATAAAAACAGATACAGGCAGCTGCAAATCTAATTCACCCATTGCACCCAGGAGTAAAAGATCAGTGATCTGGATTTGATTAGCTGCTGTGTATATATATATATTTAAAACTTTTTTTAAAAATTCCTGTAGAATGGGACTTGTGACTGTGTGCCAGGGCATTTTTAATGGTACACACAAAACTGGATTACTTGGCTAGGTTGCTCAGAAGTTGCCTTTATCTCATAATAAAATTGCAGTAAGACTGCACGAATGAGAATGAGGTATAAGCTGTCTTTTCCTTCCATCTCAGGCACCAGCTTCTGCCAATGCTCCAACAGAAGGGCTTGCATCAATTTGTAGAGCAAGGCAAGAGAAGCAAAGCAGCAACCCACTGAACAAGACTA
The DNA here is from genome assembly GCA_024500445.1 of Entomyzon cyanotis. Taxonomy (NCBI): domain Eukaryota; kingdom Metazoa; phylum Chordata; class Aves; order Passeriformes; family Meliphagidae; genus Entomyzon; species Entomyzon cyanotis. The sequence continues at coordinate 12,855,120 of JAKEPQ010001018.1, read as the reverse complement.
AATCACAACTTGCCTTTGAATCAATGAGCAATGCCCATTTACAAGCCTGAAGCCTGCAGAGAAAAGCTGCTCATTCCAGCAAGGCTAGCTCTGCTTATGGCTAAACTGCTCAGTGGAATGGAGCCAGGGAGTGAGCCCAGGCACCACACTGCTGATCCTACATGTTAATTAACTGATAGCCTTCACCCTGGGATGGCAAATTAGCACTCTCTGTGGCACAGCTCTCAGGACAGCCTGCTCCAGGGACCACTCTCACTACATAGTTCAGACACTATCACCTGTTCTTTTGGAGGTAAGAATGAGATTTTCTCTGAATAGGTATCTGTCAGCTCATGCCACTTAATTTTAGAACCCACCAACATTCCCTAATCTTGTTCTGTTCACAATCTAAATCAGCCTATCTCTACTCTCAAAAAATTCTTCTATAAATACTTTTTAACTTTACCAGTACCTACCTACCTTACCCTACCTAAGTCCATCAGCAGAGAATAGCCTTAATGGCTTTCTAAAACCTATGCACTGTTTCATCATACACAGGACTTAACTGCTTTTCTTAAATCCTTAAAAACTCATATGCTCTGCTGGTTTGTCAGTGTTCTTACTGCAGCTGAAAATAGAAAAGAAGAAAATTCAAGTTTTGAAGTTGTAAATACTACATGGTAACAAAAGTGTCAATCAGAGGACACTTTTCCACAAACCAGCTAGCAGCATAAAAGTTGCAAAAATATCAAACTACTACATTTTTGGAGTCTGTATCAACTCTAACACTTAGGAATTTCTCCACAACTACGGGATATGCGACCTTTTCCTGAGTGGAAGTATTTTGCTTCAGAAATAAGATAAGTTACTTTCAAATAATTTCAGGTGAAATTTCCTGCCTTCTGAATTACCCCCAAAATCCAAACTCCACCTCGGAAAACAAACAGACTCTGACTCCTCTGGCTGTTGCCTGCTTCTGCTAATGGGTAAGAACATTTCTTTGCCCAACTGATATGATATATTGGATGTAGAAGAAACAAGAAGCTGCTGGACCACTTTGAGAATTATCAGAAACATTCTGAAATTCTTCCTGCTCCACCCTCCAAATCAGCCCAGAGGATTACTACACCACTCAGATTTGGTGACTCATAAAAGTCAGAAGTTTTCTGGCATATTACTCAACATGCAGTCACTGCTGTGATGCAAACATTGCTCTCATCCCCAACCACTGCAGAAGGGATCAATACCCAGATATAAAGAGGACATTTTCCAATAGAACAGAGCCCAGCAACGTGGAATCTGGATATAAGCACAATTTTATTCTCTACCATATAGTCACCATTGAACAGTAGAGGTCAAAAGCACAACTTCAGAATAAACCAACAGTTTATCTTGCGATAATTAGTCATGGGAGGTACCGTTTTCCCTCCACTGACCTTGGAGAATGCCTACAAGGTAGCAAGGACAGTTAACTAGTACGCTTATGTCAAAGAATAAAATTACTAAATAATCTATCTACACTTTCATGAACTTAAGTGTTACAGTAACTAAAAAATATATCTCTTTGTTTATAAAAAGTACAGCATTTAATCCAACATAACTTATTTTCCCATATTTGCAACTGAAGAAGAACTAAATGGCAAGAATGTGATATTTTGTGGAAAGTGTCGGCTTTCTACCAGCCTGCACAGTCTGATCAACTCAATTTTTAGAAACCTGTGAAAGTTTGAAATTAATTTACAGAAACAGAGGTAAACCATGCCAAACAACAACAAAATCACCAAGCTTCATATTCAACTTCGTTAAAAGAGCTAAATTGTCATAAAAAAAGGAATGACAAGCCAAAGTCAGATATCCTAGAAATGATTCTTGAGTAGAAACACTTAAAATGTTCCTGTATCTGATATCCTGAAGAGTTTCTCCAAAGGTAAACTGCTACAGCAATGCACTACTGATCCTCAGTAAAAGGGTCTCTGTTAAACTCAGATTTTGACATGAAGGATAAAGAAGATCACATGGACACCTCATAGAAACCTTTTCAGCAGCTGTTGAGTACCTGAACAGGGCCTACAGGGAAGCCTATCAGGAATAAGGAGTAATGGGTACAAATTGAAAGAGAAGTAATTTAGGTTAGATATTAAGAAGAAACTCTACTGTGAGGGTGGTGAGGCACTGGAGCAACTTTTCTCAAAATCCATTCCTTTCCAGCACCAATGGTAAAACATTGCTTTAAGTGTTCTGCAAAGTGACTCCATCAAACAGACGATGGAGCTCTGTGACATGTATTACACATCTGCTCGGTTCAGCTTGGAAATACTACAGTTTGAAAGAACAGCGCTCGAGACTTCCGTCGGCATCTTACAGCTAAGTTGAGTCATTTCTGGCTCAGGCACTGCCAGTCGCAGGGAAGAGCTGTAGGCGCAGTGGAGGCTGCTCTGCCTCGGGTAAAATCTGAGAAGGAACAATTCATTAGTAAAGGATAAACCAGCTTGCTGGAGTGCAAGCAAACAGAGCCACCCTGTTGATGCAGGATAGCTGGAAGAGTGTGTGTTGCTTGCTTTCTACCTGATCAAATAAAGATAAAATTAAAATCACTCATCATAAAATATGGATATAGCTAATTTTTCTTCTAGAGTGGACAGACAAACTGATGATGAGTCAGAAAGTCACTGTGACAAGCACTGTGCAGATAATATGGCGATCCTCTGAGGATCTCCTCCTCCTCTGAGGAGTTCACAAAGTTAAAGTAGTAATTTCTACAGAGTGAGCAATGGAGGAAGCAGCAGGCTTTAATTTACTGCTGATGTCAAAATTAGAAAGCAATCGAAAGACCTGGGTATCATAGAATGTGAGATCGCTGAAAAGTAGAGCAAAATTGCTGGAAAACGGACAATAATGGAAGATATATAACAGTAAATGCCTAGATTATTCTCACCCATACTTTGTATCAACTCTTAAAGCAATTTTTCAAAATTATGTGTAGTAATAAAGTAAAACACAGTAATAAGGGCAGGTTGCCAAATAGTACTTACAACACAAATCAAAGGAGTATGCCAGAGTACACATTAAAATTTAAACCTTTCATCTGCTGCTTGTATTGTGAGACAGACAGAAATGGAAAACTTTTGTCACTAATTAAAACTCCCTGTTGAGATGCGAGTCGTTAGAATTTCATATAAGGTGTTGTTACAACTAGACAGTAATGAAGATGAGTTTTGGTATAACTAAGACAAAAAGGACAGAGAGTTAAAGATACACATTTGTCATTGAAGATAACACAGGATATTTTAAAGCTGGTTTAATGAATGCATATGTTTTATGATTTCAGAGTAAAAATCATGCTGAGGGCACAAATGCTCCTGCCTTTTCCAGAATACTAGGACACAATGCAATGAGCAGAAAAGTAGAGGAAGGAGCAGAAAAGTAGATGAAGAAGCAAAAAAGAATCTTCATTTTTTCAAGCACCTCTTCAGTGCTAGTAGGTTTATGCCAAAAGGATACCTGTGTCCTTCTGAATGTGTGCTCTAGTGCCTGGACACGTTTTCTGAACACTATTTAATTTGCTAATACAGACATAACTATGGAATTCACTGCTCTAAAGTCACAACTAATTTGGTAATGTACTACAAACCAGAGAGGTTATGCCTGTTGCTTGCTTATTATTGCAGCTAGTACAAATCCACCAGGAACAAGAGACACTTACACAGAATTAAAGAGGTACTATACTAGGTGGTCCAGATGGAAATGAGTGCAATAATGGCTTTACAAAACACCTGTGGAATCAGAATTCTAATCCAAACCATTCTTCAAAGTTTTCCGTCTCTAGTAGTTTCCAAAATTGTCGTGGTGTGTCAAGAACCACCAGGATATTCTAAAATCTACCAGGCTAGTCTGCGACATTTTATGTGTTCTCCTGAAAAACAACATATCATAAGAGATTACTCTAGAAATAAAGCTCACAAAGACAAACAGTATTTAGGACATGATAGAAATATTCTTTTGAAATATTTCTATCTTTCAAGAGAAAAGAAATATACTTTCAGGCTTCTGAGTTCAAGGTCAATTCTGGCAATGCAGGTTATGAACCACATGAAACAGCTTTTCATGCCAAAATGACTGACCCCAATGGTTTTTATTTTGAGGAATAAGACATGTTTGAAATGTCCTAATATTGGCAGAAGATTATTTTGTTTTCATGTAACACATAAATTTTGTAGATCATGAATAATGGACTTCTCCACGTATGTACTCTTCCTTTAAGGTAGGGCTTGTGGGCAGAACTGAAGCATAGGAGTGTTGTAGCAGCACTAGTATGGTTGCTTTTTTACTGCTTAGGAAAAAAAGTTAAAAATAATCCTCCTTGCTAGTTCTTCACACCCACAAATGCCTTAGTATCATTACAATGATAATTCCTGGTTATGTCAAGCAACAGTAGTCAAAAGAATTGAAAAGCAAACTTCCACTAGTTGTTCACTCATGAGATTCTGGGTTTTAATCATAAAGACTGAGTAGTTTTTTTGTAGTTCAAGGGCCTGTCTGCTCCAAATTCACTAAGAAAATCTGGCAGAAATAAATTTTGCAAATACCCAAATTTCTTCACCCAGTACTGGCTTCTAAGTGCTTAATTACATTTAAGTATAAAGAGAAGTAATTTCTCCCCACAGATACATTTCTGTATTGCAACATCTATTTCTAGTTGGTCTTATGTTTTTCTAGAATAACAAAGATCAGAAGGGTATTTCAACACATGAATCACAATCCATTGCACATTGGATCTTCTATTTACCTGGCATTTTTAGGCAAGCTTCCTAGAGCTCAGAAGGCATTTACAGGACACCTCTGCAATGCTTCTGATATGGATGGTTTGCTATGGCAAGATGAAAGGAGTTTGAGCTTTAGAAGAAGTGTACCACCTTTTTTTGTTTATAGAAAGATGGAACTTTCTGTCTGCCAGCCAAATAATTGTTTCTTAAAACATATCATAGCACTTTTCAGACTGATTTACTCTTTTTGATGAATTTTTTTAGATGTTGCAATTTTTTGAGATCCTCATATACAGGGAAATAGCTCTGCTTCTGGTCACAGGAAAATACCTCTACTTCTGGTCTTGTTCAATGACCGAAGTAGATCTCCATCCTACACCTACCACGAAAAGAAATAAGACTATCCTGGTAAAGTGGGGCACCAATGCTATGTGGCATGGCATTAGATGAAAATAGCTGATGAGCTGATGTTCTGCACCTTTATATTTAATAGAAAATGCACAGCCTTGTTTTATGAACTTTCTTAACAGTGAGCTAAGGAAAAAAGAAAACAGAAACCAGATAAATTGTAATTGTCAGTAGTACTTGATATAAGCCCTCATTTCTGGCCTGATGTGAGTCTCTGTTGCACTGTGGACCTCTGTGGGTCTGACAATAATTTGTAGTGTCTCAGCAGGGCTATTATCAACAAGCTCATATTTGCTGCATATGAGCCCACATATCTACCAGAAATAAGACCACATACAGTGAATTATTTTAAAAAAGATTATCAGAATTGGTTTTTTCATGTGCATACTGGTAATTCCTCATATCTGTTATGCTTTATTTTCTATATTATGCTCTGTAATATTCTGAAACTCATTCATTAACATATTAGGAAAATGCAAACACAGCCAAAACAAACTGAGTTCTGCAGTTTGTTTGTGGAAATATTAGGAGTAGCTACCTAGCATTAATAACAGGTACCAGATCTGCAAAAATAACCAACTGGGCAACACCAGAAATGGCAGGAAAAAAACACAAACCAAACTTTTCAGACTCTTTTATAAAAATTTTGCACTTTTTGTGGAACCAGCAACCCAATCTAAACCTTCTCAAAAGGGCAGGATTTGTAGTAATGAATAACACTTTTGACTAGATCAGACTGACACATCTGGGATATACAGATGTTTGGGCAATAAGGCCTTTCTTTAGGTCTCAAATAGCAATAGCAGCCTTTAAAGAAGAACACAAGTTGAGACTATGCAATATCTCAGGCCATCTGAGAGAAAAGGTAGTTGGTATTTGTGAAACAGTGGAATTGCAAAGGGGACAGGTGATAAGTATAAACTGTTTTTAATAAAAATATGAGTGGCTGCACCGGGCAATAGCAGAGCTCTAGAGGCATGTTTAAATTAACATCCTAACTTAAGCAATGGCCCACACAAAAAGAAAGTTCCCCTGGTTGTTCACGTTCTGTTGTCACATTCTACCTTAGATGATAAAACTGTTTTAAATGTAATAAATTTACTAATTTAAAATTCTGTTTAGATTAATACTTTGCAGAAAAAAACCCGTAACTAAACGTCCATTGTGATTACAGTACAAGTTTACAAATTCAAGGTAATTTTGAGAACTGAAATAAAACACAGCTCTAGTAGTTTAGACAAATACTAGCAGTAAGATAAATACTAACTACTTAGCAATGGAATGACACATTATTGAAGTCTCATACCCTGGTCTTTTTGGCCATGGGTATTTTATCCTTAATCAATAAATATGGTATTAGCGCTAACATCCAAAATATAACTAAATGTTTGGATTCTGACATACTGAGATTAGTTAGGAAAACAATACAGGAAAAAAAGGAGCACAGAATTGCTGTGCACTAGCATTCTTGATCCTTGTTAGAAGAGCACCAGACCCACCTAGTGGAATTTTCTTTTATTACAATGATTCTAAAATGCCATCTTGAAAGCAAATATCTCAATATATGCCACTTGGTGGGAAAGCTAATAAGTGTTATTGTCACTGAATCACACAAGTGATGGCTGGGGAGACTCCTGCTATGTTTCTTCCTGTCACACACATTTATCATGCTTGTTTTCACCTACCTTAGATTTATGAAATGCTGATATTTACACTGCTCATTCATAGAGACAGTTTTTTCTAATTTTTCATAAGTCATGAACCTTTATTTTCCCTCTAACTAAATTAAATGTGTCTGTTTTGTGTAATCTTATTTTTTAAGCAATTGAAGGCATTACTCTGACAGCTATCTGGTTTTAAACTTCAAACCTACAAAGTTCTGTCACATTCCTTCTGTAGTCCATCGAAGTATCGGCAACAGTATTAAATTCTGTTACTGACATCTTTTAAACTCTCTGGTGAACTTTTTCTTTCTTCTCTCAATTCCCTGAAGCAGATACATATCTTTCTGGGGATATGTGCAAAACTGTACTAAGATGATGCACAGAAATATCAAGGACACCTAAAAATATGTTTTGATAACATGCCCTTTTATAACTGTAAGACCATATTCAAACTATGTTGTACTTTAATCCCAGGAATACGGGCAGGAGTTGGTGATTCTGCATGTATGACTCCTCTGTTTTCAGCACATAGGAAAGCATAACCAGATTTCATTCCTTCTTTGCTGTATATGTACATATTTTCTAAGAGAACACAAGAAAAATGTTTATAAAATTTCTAGGCCTCAAATGTAATGCAGATATATTAGTTGAACCAGCAAGGCATGCAGAGCTATACTTTCAGCAAGCTCTTGGTTTGACTGCTCAACATAGAATTAATATTTATTATCTTGCTATGAAGTTTACAAATTATCATCATATATATAATTTATCCTTAGGAAGTACAAATGGGTTCAAATCTGTAGGCATAGCTGTAAAAAGCATAGCCCTTATAAAATTGAGTCTGTGCTATTTGAATGGGATTTATCTTGCCTGAATAAAAAACACTGGTCCTCGATGGAGCACAGGAATTTAAAAAGAGAATTGGAAAATCTGTTTTATACAGTATTATTCTGTACTTTTCCAGAAAAATGGCAGGTCAGGAAAATGAGGTTATTTACTTTAGATATTCTTTCTATTCATAACTGAGAGTGTGGGTTAAAAAAGACACGGCAGAAGTCATTCTCTTTTGTGATACAAATGCCATAGAAGTAAGAGAGACAAAGTTGCAGGACTGAAAAAAACCAGACATATGATATATGATGTTCCTAAGGAGTAGGCAGCATTTAGCAGTCTGGTACATCCAGTGGCTGTTAATGATAAAATGTGTTGGTATACGATGGTGTGCTACAATTCCTTTTTCAGAACATACCGAGACTTTCCAGTACGTTTCCTCAAGTAAGAAACAGGTTTCTAGGGGAAACAGGTTTCATCTCAGAAGTTTTGATACTGGGACTATTTTTTAATTATTATTTTTCCTGGATATCACAATTTTAAGTCAATAATTTCTATTGTATTTTCTCAAGTACAAAGCCAAGCAGGGATTCAGAGCAATTTTCATCTTACAGCATATAAAAGGTCTACAATAGAGATCTCAGTACTCACGTAAAGGTTCCTTTAATTAACAGGGAAAAATAGGCACCTTTAAGGCATGACTCATGTGGTGTAATTTAAGCATTTGCTTTAGGACTAGATGAATCACATCAGAGAAATGGCTGCAAATCTTCAATGATTATAGCAAGTAGCTAGAAATGTATCTCCTGTAATATGAATTTCACTGATACAGTCATAAACTGAAATTTTATCCTTTCATAGATCCTTCTTTTACTAAAGCAGATTACAATTTAGCGTGTTCAATACAGGTCAAAGAAAACTCGAGTGATTTCATTCCAATTGTCTGCAATTTCAAGGGATCACCTAGGTACATGAAATAAACATTCAAGATGATTTTTTTATATTTATATATTTTTATATTATATAGATTTTCAAAAGCAATTTAATTTTTAAAACATTTTTAATAAATGTCAAAATTTTCTTTTCATAACTGTGATACAGTTATGAAAAAGAGTGTGTGTTTCTTAAGGCAATTAATTTTAGTAAAAAATAAAATAATCTGGAAAGTTACCAGTATGTCCGTGATTGCTTACTGTAGGACCAATCATCACAAGGATCTTAAAAATTAACACATGCATAAGAAAAATATACGGTTGTCCAATAATGTAATGTCTTACTCCACTTCCACCCACTTAATAAGTGGAATATGTAAAATAAGTAATTAATATAATGGGCAGATGAAAGACACAGTTATAAATTTTGCCCAACATTGCCCTTTATTTGGAATAATTTAGTAAAGTTGTGCCTTAAACCATTTTGAACTTGAAGCATCTTGGGAATGGCTGGTTAGAAGATGCACTCTAAAATATCAACAATGTAACTGAGGGTTCTTCTGCTTATCCTTGATTAGGGAAACTGATTGAGTTAAAGCTCGCTGAGAATATTGTTAGCCTTGTTTTCTATAATACTAATTTTCTGCAATACCATATGAAGACTGGCAAAAGAGAAGTCTTTAAAAGCCAATGGAGGGAGGCCATAAGCAAATTAAAGATAACACAAAAAGCAGACCAGGATAAGTATACATTAAATTATATCACACTTTTAAATGATTATGTAATGCTTATTTTTTTTTATATTGCTTTGTATATAGCTTGACATATCAACTGAACACCTCATGGTTTCCTACCACCACAGTCACTCAAGTACATGCACTTAAAACATTCCCAAGAGCCTCATGGCAAGCACTGCACTGAACAAGTATGCTGGGTTACTAAAATATCAGTAGGTTTTATAAGGAGATATAGAAGAATTCCAAGTTTTCAGAGTCTGGCAAGACAGCTTTGGTGAAAGCACTGAAGATATAAGACCCCCAGATATGTCCCAGAATGTACATTGCACTGATGAGTGCTTGTTTTTAAAGTACCAAGACTACTTACTTTTGGCATGTCAGCCAAACAGCATTAGGAACTCAGGTGGAAACGAACAGTGAGAGGAAACAAAGTTCTGAAATGTTTCAGTGGAAACTCCCCTTTAGATAAAAGAGATGGAGCAAAAAACCAAATGAACAATGAAAATAATTGATTTCCCACAATATTTTTCAAAGCCAAGTGTCAGCTAGCTTCTGAAATAAATAAAACATGCTACTACTTATTATTTTACTAGTTGCATGTAAAAACTGACTGTGGGTATTATAACAAACACTCATCTCTTACAATTCAATGAAGGATTTGTTATACAGAGATAGCTCTTTTGACAGATACTTGGGAAAGGTTTTGGGATTTTTTCCTTATTTTTGTTTATTTGTTTTGGTTTTTTAATAACTTCTTTTATTTGCAAGACATCAGAAGGACATGACGATGACTGAATCCCAGTATGAGATTTCACGTATTCAGAATTAAGTGTGTTGTTATTCTGAGGACAGATTTCTGCAGTTATCAGTGAACACGTTTCTGACCCTCCTAGTCATTTAAACTTACCTTGACATTTTCACATCAGAAGATTTATATTTCAGAACCTCTGAGTCTATTTAGTGTCTTGGTAATTGCTGCATGCACAGCCAAACAAAATAAGTGAGTTTCAGGACCAAATAAAATTCTTCATTTTCCTATTAATTGGTCTGTGTTTAACTATGAGCAGTATCTTCTGCAATTCCTTGTAGAAAAATGCAGTAGCTAATTCCATAATCAGACAGAAAAAAATACTTAGGTTAACATAAACAAATGGGATGCTAAAATGCTGATGCTTATGGAAATACAACAAATTGTCAGCAATAAACACAAAATCTCAGGCATTTTGCTTAACAGCAGCTCCTGCAAAACGGTGAGGGGGTTTTATCCTTGACACATTGGAATAATCTGTGTTAAATCCCTGGGGAAATGCAGAGAAGATAGCAGCCAGATTGTTTCTCTTCCTTACCTGAGTTCCAGCAATCATCAGAAATCTTATGGTGAAAAGCTGAAGTACATTATCTCAAAATCCACTGGAAAATATTTTGCCGAGAGCCTCAGCTTAAATGAAACATCTCCAAAAAATCTTCTGTAAACTCTTAAACTCTTTCTCACATCAAGGCATTCTTAACACAAATCTCCTTACCTGAAATACTAGCCAATGTTTTTTTTCTTCTATAATACATGATATTTGGTCACCTGTCACATTTTCTATAAATCATCATTTTGATATCCATAGTATTGTTTATTAATAACACCATAAAAGCACTGAGAAAACTATAATTCTTGATCATATTTTAGAGTGTTCTAAGAGCTCACTAGCAAACCTTGAGGGTGATTCCCTGATGCAAAGGGTCAGCCAGCTGATTTGACTAAAGGAAAACAGAGCAAACCTAATTGTGAGAGCAATTTTGAATATTTGAAACTCTACGTATCTGTGTAGTCATTTGCTTCCATTTGACATAGACACAAAATAAGGACTTTCATCTTTTTTCTGTTTTATATGATTACTAGATACTCTGTGTTTGTTTCTTCAAAATGGATTTCTAGTCATTCTTGCTAAGCCCATTAGCATCTAATGGCACTTTTTTCCTGACTCTTGACATATCATCCTTGCATATATCTCCCTCATTTACTACTAACTCTCCTCAGTTCTCAGTTTCCTCTTTCCCATGCTTCAGTTCTAGCGAATTTCCAAAGCCAACCACTCCATATGCTTAGAGGCACATTAAACTTCTGTCTTTTTTTTTTTCTCTCTCACATTGTCACATCTTATGCTTCTGATTCCCAGGGAGCCACGAATTAACAGAAAAAAATGTTCTCAGATCAGAGCAGATAACCTAAAATAATGGACTTTTTTTGTTGGATGTCATGTACTGGTGCTACTGATACTCTGCTATTAAAAGTGGGTAAGAAGAATTATTTCTGCTTGCAAATTGTTGCTCAGCTTCAACTAAAGAAGCAGCATAGACCTATCACTCCTCTTTAATAATGTAAATTTATGAACTAGCCTGGTGTTTTGCCATCCATCCTCCTCGGCTATGGCTTTGATGCTTATCTATTGCTTATATAAATCTTACATAAATTGAACTTATAAAGCAGGAAGCAAAAAACTACCTTGCATTTGGTTATGTTCACTGAAAACACAGTAGAACCATATTGCGTGTGGGAACACAAATGTTTTAAATACTCATCTCTGCATAATTCTTCTCCTTGTGCACATGAGTGCATATGCATTTCTTTGTGGCTTACTGGAGGGGAAAGTATTTTAAAGAAAGACATTATGACTGTGTTTTCTGTTTTCAAGTAGATCATGCATGTAGAAGAGGAGATTATGAAAAAATCCATTTGATGACAGAGACTGAAAGACATTAGCAGCTCATCTGCAACTACTCAATAGAATTATTATTGAATTTATTACTTTAAAGGGTAGCATGAAGTCCAGACCCTGAGCAAATCAGGATGGCCAGGTGTTTGGCTGATGCCTCAAGAGTGATCAAAAATGCTACCTGGAAAACTGACAGATGTCCTTTATTGATGAGTGTGTTCATACAACCTGATTAGCTCAGACAGGTTATGATCCAACTTTGAATACATGAAGAAAAGAATAACTAAAGTCTAACTAGACTTTTTCCAGTAGCTTCTGTCATTATTTCATCTCAATCAGGTACTTAGTTCATAAATTAAAAAATCACAGATAAAATATTCTAATAGATTCTGAAACTGATTTTCTGTTTTGAACCCCATGAAACTAAAGATCTCTAATTTTCTATTAACAGACTCACAGATTCGCAACAGCTACGTTTTAATTCATTATCTGAATACCATTTTGAGTATCGCTGCACAAAAAGCCAAGTTTAACTGCATTTCCTCAAATTCTTTTTCAAATTATAGTAGTGCATTCAAATCCATACAAATACTGCTTTTGGATAAATACTGCATTTTCAAGATCTCTACGTGGTATGAAGAACATTCTTTAAAATAAGCAGTGAGTAAGAAAGTACAAACTGAGGCAGGAATATAAATCAGGAGTTAAATGTACATAACCTTGCAAAGTCTTGATTATTACGAAAGGGATCACAAATACCTACCAATAACTATTTCAAGGATGTAAACATTTGGGGTGCCAGTGTGTTATTTACATCTATAGAAAATTTGTAACTGGAGATAATGGTATGTAATTTTGAAATAATACAGACTGAATATGACAGGTTTCTTGGCACCAACAGCTATTAGAATTGTGCATTGTCCTTCATGGAAAGTGACTGAAACCTTATTCCATTGAAAGTTAAAAACAGTGAAGGACAAAAATCCTGGAAGATGACTTTAAGGACTCAAGTCCTGTTGGCTGTAGGCTACAACAGAACCTTTTATAGTTGAGTAAATACTTCCTTTCCCCCACAACTTTATTGTGTTGAAATATTTTGACCTTACTTCTATTAATAATCTTGGTATATTGCTTTTCAGTCTTTTTTGAAATCCAGGACTGCATCTGTATGATACAAACGCAGTGGATTTGCAGAGACATCCAAAGTAGCTCTGAACAACATGAGACAAGAGAATCAAGCAAAAGACCCAGGGTGATGCTGCTGTCCTAATTCTGGCACATTAATTACACCAATAGGTCTACATGCCACAGCACTGCATTGGTTCTCACACCTGAGAATGTTAACAGAATCTGCCATATAGGGAAAATATTTCAAAAATATTTCTGATCTTCAGCATCTTTGTAGTTAAAATGACAGCCATTCAATCCTCTTTAACTATTGAAATCAGTTGCAAACAGAAGACAAATCATGCTAGCTAAGATCTGATACACTCAAGAATTTTAACTGGGAATATCAACTCCTCACAATATCCTATAGAGCAATGTAGAAGTAGAAAAAAAAAAGAAGATTTTAAAGAAGAAAGATTTCTCCTTTGCACACTGCTGAACACAGTATTCTTTTAAAAGTACCAAAATAGTACTGCAGTCCTTGAAAACATTATGTAATAAATTCTGCAGCTATATTTCTTTGCAAAAAGAGGATACTTCTTAATGATTTTTATCACTGCAAATTATTTCAAAGTAAAGGCAGAAGTATTAGTTTACAACATTAACATAGTTATGATGTTTGCTTTTATCTAGTATTTTATATTGACCTTCAATCAACATAATATGTTTTAAAATGCCATAAGCTAAAACTATGAGGTTTTGTGGGCAGAAAATGCAAATATTTGAAAGAAACAATTTATTCCAGCACAAGTATCACAAATATTGTCTATAAAATAAAATACGCCTAATGAAATTATTTAGGGCAGCTATCTTTTACTACAATCGACAATTCCTGTTGTACTGAAGGATGCTATCCCTAAGCCTGTACATTTCCGAGGTCAAATTCAAAATAGGATGCATACAAAATTTCTAAATTAGTATCAACTTGATCTGTAAAATGACACTATTTTAAAATAGAAAACCAATTTTCTTGCTAGCTCACCAACACTTCAAAGGTTAAGCTGGTAAAATAAAATTCTCTATTCAGGCCTCTTCTAAGCTACTGAAGGTAGAACAAGTTGTTGCCTAGGCAAATAAAATATTTAGTGCCTGTATTTTATCTGATTTTGTAGAGTACTTGTGGGCAGGCAGAAGAGGTTATTTTCCAGTGGTTTTATAGAAAATAAGAATTCTGTTGTACTCCCTGGAAAGAAGATCACATTGTGAAACTTACAATATGAACCTTCTGATAGAACACTGAAATTTTAGACAGAAAATCAAATGATAAGGCAATTTATTTGTTCCCTGAATGGAGACAGATTTGTTAGGATACTTCACAGACAGTACTCTCTCTGGCAATAGGCAGTGCAGGTTGCTTTACAATTCAAGATAATTTTTTTATTAAATCAATCATTTATGCTACCTAGTGTGTTACAGGACAAGAAAATGATCCTGCAGATGGAACACAATAGGTGCTAAAATTGCTCAGCTTTGATTATTAGTGCTAAAAATGGCTGCCAATCACTACCTGATTATAATTTGTTTTGAAGAGAGCGTGGGGGAACAGAAGGAAAGAAATAAAAAAGAGGGGTGGAAAGCTCTGATTTTAAGAATTTTAAAGCAAATATTTGCCTCAAAAAAGAGGGAAAAGCAATAGTTATCTGCAAATTTCAACGGCTAGATTTATGGGTCAAACATGGTTATTTTAATAACACTTTTAAATCAGAAAACAGAATTTTTTCGTTATTGTCAAAATATAAGGAAATAATAGAATCAGGGAAATTACTTCAAAGTACTTATATCATGTCTTCTATTTAAATAACTTGTAGTGCAAAATGATACCAGATGGTTTACAAAAGAATCATTATGCTACCAAAAAAATAAATGTCGTGACATTGTTCACAGTGCAAGTGTTTCCTCTTTCTTTAACATATTGTATTGTAAACTGAATAAAGCACTGCATTTGAACTAAAAGAAGTGTTTTTCCTCCCACTTCTCCTGAGTCTGAGCACTGCCATGATCCAATGTGGGAGTGGGAAGAGGTAAACAGAAGATGTTTAAAGGAATTGCCACGGTTTATGTCATCTTGTGATCTTTTGCAAGTAACGTTAGAGAGGAAAGAGAATTATGTATTTAAAAAGTATTTTCTTTAGCCTGAGGAACAGATGGAAGTTTGCACATCAAATCACTCAAAGGCTGTAAGAGCACTACCTATGCAAAATGTTATATGCAGAAACTGTACATAAGGGTTAAACATGCTATGAAGTTAAAATACTGGCACATGGACTTGCTGAAAATACAGAGCTTCCAATGAGATTCTAAAAACAGCCATTGCAATACTACAATGTAACAACAGTTTCTAAATTATAAGTAATATCCACAGTAATTTAGGAACTGTGTGACTGATGGAGCTGCTACCAGCATTCTAAATGGAAAGAATCTGACTGCAGAAAATATAATTTTCAAATGCAAAATCCAAAGGAACAAATTTAATATATGATTGCAATTGGTAAGTATTTAATTATTGCAAAAGAAACAGATATGCATTATTGAAACAATTTTGAGACCTGTGCCCTGGATGAAGGAAATCTACACAACTACTGTATATGGGGAAAAAATGCTATTTGTATAATATCCCATGGCTTTTTGGGTACATTTAATGACCCGACTGAAACAGTTTCAAAGGGAAATAGAGTGATTTACGGAGTTATCCTTTGTATTTGAAACCATAGTTTCAAAGGCTAACACATATTAATGGAATCCCATTTATAGCATTGTTCTACTGATGCAAGAGGAACCAAACAAATCTAAATACATCTTACCTCATGAAGAAATAATGCATCATGAGGAAAGCTATTCAATTCTATGCTAATCTTCAGAGTTTTTGATTTGAAACATATGAACAACACTTCCATTGTCAAAATAGCGATTAACATTTGCTCATATGTATATATGTGTATATATATATATATATATATATATATATATATATATAAAAATTAGGATAGCTTCACAAACTAAGCCAAAGAATTTGAATGGACATTGAAACTTTCCTTCACATTTCCTCAAACGAACGAAGGTTGTCCACTACCCATTTCAAAATTGTAGTTATTTAACATAATCCCCACCATAAATGTAGTAGAAAGTTTTTCGTGAA
Organism: Entomyzon cyanotis; assembly: GCA_024500445.1. Classification (NCBI taxonomy): domain Eukaryota; kingdom Metazoa; phylum Chordata; class Aves; order Passeriformes; family Meliphagidae; genus Entomyzon; species Entomyzon cyanotis. The sequence goes on along the minus strand of JAKEPQ010001018.1, from coordinate 12,838,798 downwards.
TTTCTTCATAGACTATTACATGGACTACTACTTTACCAATGAGTGAGAAGACCCAAAGTTCAGTCTGCCTGGTGGAGAACTTTAAAGATTGTCATAAAACTTTCAAAGGCTAGAAATAACTGTTCCTCCGTAAAACAGGCACATTGGTTTTGTCCTTTTGGTTTTACACCAGGACATCAATATGGTTGTCTCTAAAGAAGTATTGGTTCACATTTACTCCAAGAACTTAATCAAACAACGTAGTAATATGTTTCCAAATATTTCAAAAGAGTGAACAAAGAAAAAGTCATACAGACAACTTTCTACACTCAACAACTATAGAAGATATTTTTAATAACACAATACTTAGTAACTTGAGATGCCACAGCCTATTGCTAATGCAGCCTCATGGTCTTGAAAGTTCTTCTGACAAACAAAAATTTTTGGTGCCATTTAGGAAGCAACTACAGGAAGATCTACGGGCATCTTTATCAATCAGCAGTCTCTGGGAGATCAGAAAAAACTTTGGTTCTAAACACTCTTAGTTCATTTCAGTGATATGAAATCTAGCAGGGGGGGTCTGAAGCAGAGAGGAAAAGGAACAGGAATTGTAATTCTGCAGTTGCAATGTCTGAGAGTATGTTTCATTCCTCTCTAAAAACTGTCTCTGCAGAGTAGCACACTTGGGAAATTAAACAACACCAAAAGAAGAAGAGTCACAGAGTAATTTTTCAAGCAGAATCTGAAGGACAGCCCTCCTAAGTAAAAGACTTATTTTCATGCTCTACAGCATGGGAAATTAAGCTGTCAAGTGAGTACTGTACAAAATCCATCCATTTGGTGGGTACTACCCAACCAAACTGTGAAGTAACTATCTTTGCTGGAGTAGATGAAAAAGCTGCTAAGTGAGACACCAACCCGATCAAGGTAATTGAATGCAGTATGCTATGTTCAAGCTCTTTAAGCAGAGACTACAAGTTGTATGGACATTGTGGGTGTATTAGTCAGCTAAGGCCTCATGAGAGCTCTAAGCTCGACACAGTGCCTTTCATTACTTTGACCTAAAGGCTCAAGCTAGATATGTATAAACAAATTCTGACTTTGAAATTAGACATGTATCACTGCCATTCTGTGACTGTATTGGAGCTGTAAAGAGAAGGACCAGAAAGATACAGAACAAGGATTTCTGGATGTCTGAAATCACTAATGATGTAAGAACCTTCAGTTTGCAAATGAGACCACTGAAAGGAGAAATTATAGAAGCGTGTAAAATGAACCACAGCACAGAAAAGATAAATCCAGAAGGAATTCACAGATGAATTTGCTGAACTGCTAGCAACGATGTGTAACTTTTCCCTCAAAATCTGAGGACTGGAGAGTGACAAAATTGATGCCAATTTTTGAAAAAAATTTCATGGAAGATCCATGGTAATACTGTCCTCTATTCCTATCCGAGGTGAAATAGTAGGAATTTAAAAATGCGTACTAGTAATAGACACATGAATAAAGACAAAAAAGAAGAGTTAAAGTGACTGCACGTAAGGATGCCTCATATCTCAAGAGCCTACGGGTGTTCCCTGAAGCAGTCAAAATCATGTAGAGAAGGTTAATGATCTGCTTTATCTGCTTGTTTGCCTGAATTTCAAAAGTCTTTTTATGAAGCCACTCTTAAAACACTATTACAAAATAAACCCCAACCCCCACAAAACAGCAGTCATGACATTAAGCCATAAGAAGAGGTTCTTTTATGAAGCAATAGCTGTTTAAACCACAAAACTTTAGGAGAAAATGCAGTCTTCCAGGTAGAAGAAGGTTTCTAGGGAATTCCTCTAGAGATCTCTGAATGGACCTTGGCGACTCAATATATTTACTCATTCTGCAGGGAAGAAGACTAGCAGTAAGATCACAAAACGTGATGATGACAGGAACTTATTCCAAGTTAAAAAGTCAAGGACAAGTCAGGCCCATTCCAGAAGTCCTTGAGCTGAAAATTACTATTTTAAGAGTGCTATGCAGATAGTTCATAACATGCTTGCTCATAATATAGTTGCTATGTAGCCTTCCCTGGTCATCTGTTGATGGTGATTTTTATAGACATCACAGTGGGTTAGGTAGACCCAGTGCTCTACTTCACTATGACCATTTTTAGGCTCTTTCATTCCTACAGTAAAAACATCACGGGCTGCAACAATCATATAGCCACTTTAAATAATACTAAAGAATCACTTTTTCACACAGTATATAATTCAATTAAATTGTGGAACTCGTCAGTGATCTTGTGAAAGGTCCAAAGTATTTAGCTATAAACTAATGGAAAGCACACCATTGGTAGCTAGTTTCTCTCTCTGGTATTTTTCCTCTGATTCTGAACAGTAATCATTCTACCCTAAGGGAAACCAAGAATGCAGTTTGGGAGAGGGTTTCAAGAACACTTCCCAAAAGGATAAAAATCTGGACAGCCATTTAACCATATAATAAAGATTAATTTTACAGAAGACAAAGGCTGAATCATCCATGCTAAAGAAGTATGTACAAGAAAAGAAGCTCACAGTGCAAGATGAACTAATTGAGAAGAAATGTAAACCAGGCCACTTCCATGTAACCCTCCTCCCAGGAGTTCAACTATCTGTTATTCCAGACCTACTTTCAGCACAGAGCAGCTGTGCAACTGTTCTCAGTTTCCTTCTGAGAAGATTGCTAGGGCGTGAGAGGGAGCGGTGAGAGAGTGCACAGGCTGGAAGCATTTGAGATAAGAAAGGTAAAGTTGCAGACATAAGTAAGATTGTTGAGACAGGGAAAACTGGCACCTCAAGGATTCAAGGAACAGCACTCACATGAAGAGGTATAAAATCCTAACGAGAAGAAAGTGAAATTGGAAGACAGCAACTCAGCAGTACCACAGATCAGCCTGTTCCAGCAAGCCCCAGGGGCCAGCTCTCCCCTGCCTGAGTGATGACTATTTGCCCATTACACTGAGTGACTCATTCAGTGGGGGTTGATTTAATACCTAGTTCATTAGTCCTACAATGTATTGTGTGTGAGAAGATAAATAACCTGCTTTGTGCTTTTAAGGTGTTTATATCTTGCCTGAGAATCTCTATGGTAAAAGTTCCCTGAAGAGAGTGAGTCCCAGAGGGGGAGGGTTACGTAAGTAATCCAGAATAACAGACAAGAATAATATGATTAGTCATATAGAAAAGCATTTATACCTCAAAGCACAGGTGCACAGGTGGGTTAGGGAATTACAGAACATACTGGACTTTTTTCCAGCAGATGATACGTATTTCAGAAAAGTTCCTCATAGCTATAGGACTGAATAAATTATATCTGAATCTGGTTACAGAATCTGATCTCTCTGATGAATTGATTTCTCTTTTCCCAAGAAACCTGGGAAACAAAAGCAGAAGTGTTGGGAAAGTCTAATCTGGGACAAGGTATTCTGAATACTTACAGTCCCAGGATAAGAAAATTAGAACAATGATTCCCAGAAAGCACATCACAGAAGACAATGGATCTGGGAAAATTCTAAACTATCTAAATGTAAAATTAATTAGTGAAAACAAAATCTAAATTTCAAAGCCTGACTTGTGGAAAAAGGACTGAGAATGCTGGTGGGAGCTTGCAAGAAACACAAGTGAACAGCTTTTAAAATGGCTCTTCTGATTCAATCGCTTTTAGAAATTGCTGCCTGATTGCATTTGAAAAAGCACACACTCTATGTACACATAAAAGTTTGAAAGAAACTAGCACGTAAGCTAGAAATGACATTACCTTGCTGGAAAAAATTGCAATAAATTGTAGGAAGCTGAATATTAAATTTGTTTCTTAATGCCAGTGAGCTGTCTGGAGGACCAGAAAAGCTGAGGGAAGATGGCCTTTACCACAAGTGCCTCAAATATTCTCCCTTTCTCATATGCTTCTTGATCCATATACAACTTAAGCACCAAGAGCCAACCAAACCAAGGGTACTCTGAATTCTTTTCAGGATTCTTAGTCTGTTTTTTCTCTTAGTTTCCAAATGCCTGGATTTTGACCTACTGAAGTGAAGAGTCCTGTTCCTGACTTAGTGGCTTTGACCTTTATGCAATCTTTTATGAAAAACTTTCTGCAATAAGCTTTTCTTTGCCATCACCTGAAGAAGCGAGACCTTTAAAATCAATTTCAGACAGCAGGCCTGCTGGTCAGAGCTAAGTATCTCGTTCTGACAGACTGCACAATGCTTCAAACCAATTTCTCGTCCATTTCTGAAAGATTACCATCAATTGAAAGAAAACAGTAATAGTAAATACCTTTCTAAGCTGCAGACTTTCTCAGTGAACATAATATCATTACTTTTAGCTCCTACTGACTGGGGGGAATCAAATATATACTGGCTGGACTAAAATAGAAATTCTTAGAATGCAAAACTGTTTTATTTACTGCACTCTTGAACAACATAATTCAAACATAGCAGGTGGGAAAAATACTTATCTCTATGAACTCCTATATCTATTCAAGTAACAATACAACTATTAAACAGCTTCTTCTTGGAACTCATGGCAAAAGGGGATGTTTTTCCAAGAAGTACAGACACTCAAATGGAACATAATGTTAAGCTTTAAAATTAGAGGGACATAGTGGTCTGGTTTATACTAGTTTTACTAAAGTGCATTCCTGTTAACTTTAGTGCAGGTATTCCCCAGTTCATCAGTTTAAGCAAGTTTGGAATCAAGCCACAAACCTTTAATGACGTTTTAATGATCCACTTGGGGGAGCTAAAGGGTAATTTGTTTCCAAATTGATTATGGCAAAATGGGATGCAAAATTACAGAAAACAATATGGGCAGAGTCCTCTACGTTTTTTTTTTTTCAACTCAGTGCTGGTTGATGACCTATATTAGCTTCTGAGGCAAAGGGTCCCCAACTCTTATTAAAATTCCAGCCACTTAGAGAAGAAAAAATCCCAGTTCTAACTAGCAGGGCAGCAGATGCCTGTGATGGATCAGTCAAATCCCGACTTCAGTTACGCACCTACAAGATACATTGAATGCAAGAGACATAACACATGATGTAGAGTTTGGTCCTTATACTACATTTTCTGTACTAGTTAACATCAACTGTGACAGCAAGGAAAGGAATTCTAACATGCAATGGTTTTGTCCTTCAATTAATATTAAATAACTACTTTTATATTTTCTTTCTTTTCCCAGAAAATTGTAGCCTGCTGGTCTCAGGCTACACCTGCCTGTGCCTCATGCAGCAGTTACTGTGTTAAAACCCAGCTTTGCACCATAGTTATGTTCTTCATTTCTCCAACCTGAGGCACAATAGGAACTATTTCCTGGTGTACAACTACACCAGCTGCTTTATTTTATGCTTGATTGACTATGGTCACTGGTAGCCCTTTGACTGTACTGGGACTCAGGCAGAGATGTAGCATCTCCTGTACTGGAAGAGCAGAGCCTTTTGTCTGTGAAGAATCAATAACATACAGTATCAGCCTTTTCTCCATGTAGAGGTTGCCCTGAAAGTTCATATAAACTGACATTACTGTTGATTTCAGAAGTCATAGCAAAGCTACAATCATCCATCTTTTATAAGAGAAAACAACCCCATTTCAGACACATAACTCACATGAAATTCCACTTGCAGAGCGGTACTGTCAAGGTCTTCACTGTAACGATACAAACTTCACTATAACAGTATAAACTTCATGTTATTCCAAATTACCTTGCAGTGCAGTCCACATCAAAGTTTATGGTTGCCCATATATGGGCATCTAATTGAATTGACTCAAGTAAATGAAGTTTCAAGCAAAAGGGATAATTATATAAAAATTGTGTTCTTCTAGTATAACTTATTAACTATAATGTTTCCTTATTTTATGTCTAATTTAGCTGGAGCACGTAGAAAAAGTAAACTATAAGTATCTGTACAGGAAGTACTGTTTCTAGGTACTTTAAAAGCAAAGACGTGGTTTTCAGCTATAAAATCCCAAAATATATTTTTAAATGTCATTCAGCATCCTGAAGGCAAACACAATCATGCTGATTGAATACCATGCTAAAGACAATGGCAAAGTAAATGGAAGCAAAGGGTACAGTCAACCCAGCTACAGGCATGAAAGATGTAGTCATTAACAGCACTTGATGACTGTATTTGTAGTGCAAATTGCTTTTCTGCATTCTCCTTGATGTATAAGGACAAGTACTGTATAACGTATTCGGGAGGAACTACTGCTATAAATTCAACTTACATTAATTAATTCAATCTCCCATATTTTTTTCACAAGGTCCATCGATGTATAGCCATTAATTAGAAAGGATTTGGTATAGTCACCCAGTTCAATGGAATCCAGCCATTCAGCTACAGAGGAGGGGTTGTAGCCATCATGACCAATCTGCTTCATCTGAAAAACAAGAATGAGCAAAAATTACTGGTGATACTCATTAAATACCTTTCAGAACAGGAGTTACATGTATTATTTTCCTTAGTGATCTTATCCTCTGATCAACATTCTTTTAATGGTTAATACAACATGAAACAATCGTGAGCAAAAGCAGTAAAATACTGTCATTTTCAATGCATCTTTTTCTTATGGCTGCTTGCCTTTTACACCAGAGTATACTAAGACTGTAGATGGAGTTCAATTCTTACTAGACATCAGACAACCCATAAGTGAGGGAAGAAAAAAGGCTGAAAGAAACATTAATATCCTCACTGCCCAAAAATGTCAGATTTTCACCTAAGATTTCATAGAAGGGGAAGAAATTAGACTTAAAAAAAAGACCATTGGAAATGGAGGCTTTTTTGGTATCATACTGCAAATGAAATATATGGTCTTGGTTATATTATTCCTAATTTATCATTTCTACCAGGCTATATGTTATTTTATAATGGTTGAACCTGCACTATATTTTTCCACCCCCAGGGAAGGTTTGAAAAAAGTCTCTTTCCTCTGCCTGCTCACATTTTTCATGGAACTCTTGGGAATTTAACACATTTTAGATTGCTCCCTGTCTGTAAAGTTGCCTGAGATTAGACAATTTAATCAGATATTATCGGAATGGAATTGACAGAATAATGTACACAGAAGTGTACCACTTGCATGTATATAGAAACACTGTCGCCTAACCTCATAAATATTGTTTTCACAAAAAAATGAAGAAATACCATTGGCATCTAATTTTTCTCAATTTTGTTAAGCTATCAGGAAGTGAAACTGCAATTTCTCTTTCACAATTGCCTCTCAGTGACACAAGCGAAGACTTTCAAGCTAGCCATTAAAGATAAAAACATATAAAGTCTCTACCTGTGCAGTTTGTTATGCCATACTTTTTAAATGAATTTTTAAGTAATCTGCAATAGCGGCAGAAATAGAAGTAGAATGAAGTTGAAAAAATTCTGCAATAGCCTCGATTTTCAACAGTATTCTGCACATATTGTCTTTCTGTGGAAGTGTATACACTGAACTGGTAAATTGTTAAGAAGCTTTAGAGGTTTAGAAACCATGGGTTTTGCATAGGATCTCCTGACTGTGCAAGTGTGACTGCGAACAGTAAAAGCCAGTCTCCCATTTTTGCCTGCTAATATACATTCCTACTGTATGAGAAACAATGGAAGTGTGACAGAAACATAATGCTTTGAGCTTAAGTTTGAAGTGAGTGACAAAGTAATTTAGAAAGGAGAGAATTCTGATGTTAATATCTTGCCTGAACCGATTTATTTCTCACAGTTTATTTGAAATACAATTTAAATTCAGAGAACAGAAAAAAAAAATTAAAGTCTGCACTTGAAAGCCAACAGCAATGTGTGTCAATCTGTCCTTTTAAATGCAGAAAGCCAGCATGTCATGGTCTGGATTTTGGCTTCCTGCAGTGTCAGAGGAGTGATACAGGCACACTGCAATGTGAATATGAGAGTTCACTCACAGTCTTTTGCTGCAGATGTTGTGTATAAAATGGCAATATTTAAATGATGTAATGAAACTATTATCTTAAATCATAAAAAAAAGACAATAGAAATAATTCAATTAGCAGTGGAAATCCTAGTCTTTCAGGTCACTGCTGTACCCACAGAATCATATTGTAAAGAAAGGCCTCTATTATTAAAGATTATTAGATTGACAGTAGTCTGTCCAGCAGACTGCAAAAACTTTAGAGGATTCTGGGAGCTCTGCCTCCTAGGAAACTTATTTCAATATCTGATTTTAAACAAGGTATGCTTAAATAGCAGACACATGAAAAGCAAGAATCCAATACATGGAAAAAGAAAAATCTAGTGTAGAGAAGACACGAAGACATACAGGGCCCATAGTAAACATGTGAGTTTTGGAAAATATAAGATATTTTTATTTTCTTTCTCTAACAAAGAAAACCAAAGCACCGTGAAACCAATTTCCAATGTATCCAGATGGGGGACATGTTATGCAAATTATTTCTTTTGTTTATTAATATTTGATCTTTACATTTAATAGATTCTGATTTTAAAATGATTTTTTTTTTTTTTGCCAGCTGATTTGAGAAAACCCATGCAGTCTGGTCCATACTTTTGGTAACCAATCAACCTCTATGAAAAGTAAACACAACATGGCAAGTTTCTAAATTATCAATTTCCACTGGGGATCTCCATCAAAAGGGCTGTTAAAATTGATACGCCTCTACTACATCCAAGTTGTAAAGGGCTGCAGGCAAGTAAACACAGGTGAACAATGCAATAATGAAAAGACTGAGAACAACTGAAATGGATGTGACAATTTCAGTCTTCGGATTTGGTGCCAATAGACAAAATCGTTATTGCATCACTCAATAGCCTACATGAAAGTACACTGGCCTGCTGCTGGGCAGCAGCTGATCCTGCAAGCATTTTCCCTCTCCCTGCCTCAGAGTTTTGGCTGCCTGTATCCGAGGCCACGCTGCAGGTAGTGCAGCTGCTGAGGAAAAGCAGTGAGAACCACTGGCCACCCCACCTTTGCCATGTCCTGACACTTGCCTGAGCTATGCCATCTGTGCCCAGCCATGCACTTCTGCTCATTCCCAACCACTGACTCACCCTCCAGAGTGACCTTGTCCCATTCTCATCCCTGTGAATGTCCTGTGGATTTGCCCTGGGATGTGGCTGCCCTACTCACCTAGTGCTCCCTGCCACTGCCCCCTAAGCTCCCAGCCCACCTGCCCTGGCAGGACAGCTGTTATGACCACAGAAAATTAATTTCAGGACTAGAATATTTACTATTAGTTTCAGCACAGAAGCAGTATTTCATTTTGTCATGAACTGGGAACCACTCTCTTATCTAAAACAGGCTTTCTACAATGTGTCTAAAATGAAAATTAATAAAATTTCAGTATCTGTCCTCATGTGTGGAAAGTTTCTTTCTGTCTTTTATTAATATCAACTTTATTAACTGTCATTCATAGTTACCTGAATGTTTTCCTTTCAAATACTTCCTGACAGACATATTGGTTATCTAGATGTGACAGTATCATTAATAGTTATCTGCTTTTCATATAAAATGTTACTGAGTTTTAAAACAAAAACACTTTGAAATATCTGTCTGGAAGTGCTGCCCCTTTAGTTTGTCAGAGATCAAACATCTTCTCCCAGTCTTCATTAACAGGTCATGCCTCTTAGACTCTATCTTTTCTTCTCTACTGCACTGTTCTCTTGGACTCCTCTCACAGATCATTTACACCCTGTAGGCTTCCTTGTTGATTGATATTTCTTGAAAAGCTCCCTCCTACCTACTGAGTGTATTTCCATGCATAATATTTCAATCATTTTGCACCAGCTACAACACAGGCACCAGTGGTGTCAAACATCCAAGCAAGGTGCACACTGTTTGACTCAGATCACTGTTTAATCTCTGATCTGCAAGTCATGACAGTGTTTCAGATATTAACTGCTCATAAATAGGGGCACTATTGTTCTTCCACAGACACTGCTAGTAGTTCATTCAGTTGTTTTGAGAACAATACCAATGTTAGCTCTTTCATTGCAGAAGATTTTCATGTGCCGACTGTGGAAAAGGCTAGGAATTGAAGCCCATAGGATTTAGAAAAAAAGAAATGTTTAAGAAAATGTGATAAAAAAAAGTATGGAAGAAGATACAAACCATACGAGATTTCTCTCCTAGGTCCTATTGATCTATCTAGTATCACTTCCTTTGAAATGAATAGAAAGCAGAATCCAAAAAGAGCTGTTTCTCATAATAAAACAGCAATGTCAAGTAGTATCCTAATGGGTTGGGAAATCCCTCACGAGAGACCATCTGCACAATAGACTTTTTAAAAAAGTATATCACTGCTATATCTATACAGCATTTTACATTAGGATGAAAGGTACTTAAGTTTTTTCTCTCTGAAAGCTGGTCAAATAAACACAAATAGAGCTTCAAAGTAATCACACATGCACCAGAAACATCAAGGTAAATTCAGTAGTATGGACTAATACCTGTTTTCTCTGATCTTCTCAGACAGATGGGGAATTAATGCTATGTTCTCCAAAGGTAATTTCACTATCTGGTGGAGCTTAACAGTGTGTGTATCAAAATCAAGCTCTTTATGTGCTGCAAAAGCAGGATGAGATTACTTGACTTTCATACCTTTTTAAATGATGGCTATGATTACAGTGAATTTATGCTTGTGTTCCTTTGGAAGAAAAAACTTTTTTAGCAAGTATATAATGCTTTCTTTTATACTGCTGACCCATTCAAGAGATTTAAGCAGCATTTTTGGGAACTTCTATGAAACAATCAACTACCTAGCTAAGAAATTTTAGATTATTGTAATGATATCAGTTCTTTGTTTCCTGTCTCTGTGAGTTTTCTGTTACATATTATGCACTTTACGAACGTGGTCAGTTGGAGTCATGTTGCTGGAAGAGGAGATCATTCCTCCTCTGTAGTGTTGGAGGAAAAGGCTCAGAAGAATGACACTCCTGAAGCCTAGAGAGCCTGGCTGGCACAGGGGCACCACATGGAGCTGTGCCTGCAGCGCCTGGGCAGAAACTGAGCCTGCACTCAGGGGCTGAAGGGCAGCTTTCACATGGGATGGGCACAAAGCATGAAGGACCTGAGAAGACTTTGCAAGTGCTGCTGTTGAGAAAGGCACTGAGTGAAAACAGGGTCTGCCTGCAGAGACACAGTGGGTGAGGAAGAACTGTATGTAAACCTTTTGGTTTTCTATCCCATCTAACCTGTCATGAATTTTAAAAGTTAACTATTCAAGCTTGTGTTCTATTAATGTTTGACTTTTATTTTCACTAATCAAAAGCCTTCTGTCTTCTTGTGGAGCTTGCTAGAAAAAGACAGTACAGGCACATTCACTTCACAGCATTGCCTGACTCAGGATCTTGCCTCTATGGCAGATCCAGAATACCCCTAACTGTGTTCAGTGTTTCCTGCCTAAGATTGTCAGAATTGCAAAAGGCATCCGTTCTGTAGTTTTTTCAGTTGGAATCTGTCTTCCAAATTTAAAGAAAAATAGATGCACACATGGGGGGAGTTGTGTTTGTTTTCTTTTTTTTCCCTGGAGAAGTGTAAACAGTTCGACATCCAGAAGAGTGATGTCCTAGTTCTTCATCAGATACAATGTGTGGGACAAGGGAATAACAGTTGTCATTCAGTGATAATGTATGCAACAGTTCAGGACATATCCATTGCATAAAATGTAATCTTAAGAAGATTTAAACCTGAAATTTATGGACTAAGTGGAAGCTATGGCCTTTGATCTCACAAAAAAATTTTAAGCCAGATCCTTGAGGTTGTCATCCTAGTCTGGTTTCCAAAAAGAGGGAATAGCATTTCCTGTCATATAGCATATTTCCTTGCATGCTGACTATTTTCAGAGCAGCCAGTAGATACTGTGGAGTCAGTCACAAACAAGAAAGTATAAAAGAAGCAGGAAGGTAAGTAAGACATACTGTATGCCAGTGGTGGCAAGACCAGCAGCATGCAACCGTTATCTCCATGATACAGATAAATGACAGCATGTCATGTCTAGAGTGGGTCACTGACAGGCTCTGTTAGGAAGGAAAATGTTTGTGGTACTGATTTCATCAGGCAGTTTTGAAGCACATGCTGGAAAGGATATTTGATCTACAGGACCAGTCCGAAGCTAGTCTGAAGTACACACCTTGAACTGTAGCTTGCATTAACTGCTTTTACTGATTCATTCCTATTGTGCTGCATTACTTAAATAACATAGACTACCCATTTGAACTTGAGACTTGAAAAATTCATGTGTTATGCTGGATGCCAATGCTTTTTTCCTGTCCTTACGGTTAAAGGTCTTGCAAGTGCTGCAATGAGCATGTGAGGGGCCTCTCTTCAAACCAGGGAAGTAATTCCCAGAGGCATTAGAAGCAGGGAAAATGGCAGAGTAGAAAGCACTTTCTTTGAATCCTGTTTTTCATCTTCACTTCCAGCAGACCAGAAACAAGGAATCACAGTCAGAAAGGGTCATGGACATTATGCAGCATCTCCCAGCTTGGAAACTGTTGTAGAAATGGAAGTGCTAAATGGGAGGTAATTAAACACCCGGATTGAAATCAGCTTGCTGAGCTCTGGGGTGCCTAAGCCAATAGCAATAAAGCAACAGCAAACACATGATGTGATCTTTCTCTGTTACATACACAGCACAGTTACTGAGCACATGCACAGTAGTTCTGTTCTAAATGCCAGACTTGCTGTGCTTGCACAGGAGTGTTACATATGAGTAATAAGTCCAGCACTTTTTGGAAGCAGAGCTTTATCGCTCTAACACCACTCGCAAACAGGATGTGCTCGTAGTCTGCTCAAATCCTACTTCTTGTCTAGTTCTGCAAAGTACCCAAGAAAAGAGGATGGCTGCCTGCACAGCACTGCTGTTCCCAAACCTGCTGTGTGCTGAGACCTCTCTGTGCAGGAAGGAACAAGTGCTTCAAGAATAGCTCTGAAGCCAGGAGAAAGCTGCTCTCAGCTAACATCTTTCTTCCATCTGTCAAATGAGAGCATGTGTTCCCATTATATGCTGGGAGAAGGAGCCATACACTGAGCATCCCACACAAAACCAATCCTTTTTCTCAGATAAATTCTGAGATACGCTAGGATAATTGTCATTAAAAAAGAAAGAGGAACCCACTTGCACATAGGTTTGGGATGCTGAAATAGCTTGACAATGCTCCTTACATTTTCTGTGTAACTTAAGTCTGACTAAAATTTTATGCCATGACTGCTATTATTTTCTTAGCCAATTAAGCATACCCTGCACACAGTTCTTTACTCAGTATTATTTCTTTTCCTCAAGGTATTTGCAACTTCAGTATCTATTTATATGTTGTCTCCACTTCTCAACATATCTCAACTTGCTTTTAATAAAGCATATAAAATCCTTCTCCAAACCTCTATTGATTTCATTTTTTCATGCAAAAATCTTAAATGCAATATTAAACTCTGCTATGAAATTTGCTTTAGATATGTATAAAATACTTCCATTTCAAGAATTAATTTTGCAAATGATATTTCTATCCGACTGTCTTAACCTTACATTATTAAAACAAGCCATGAAGTGCTCTAGATAATATTAATGTGAAACTTGAATAACTTAAATTACTTACTTACAATGTAATAACTTACATTGGTACAAGATGAGAATTAGAGCTACAAGCTCTAATCCAACAAAAATAAAGGGTATTTTGGAAAGAAGAATTCAGCTGAAAGGTTTCAACCCTATCTACCTGCTAGTGAATATACCAGTTTTCCCTCCTATGTAATGTTCTTCTCAAATACAAAATATCATGGGAAAGAATTTTGAGAAATCCAGGTAAACATACCTTTTTATATAAATTAAACACTGCATAAGAGACTACAATGCTTAATTAATCTATATTTGGCCAAAATGTGGGTAATTTTCCCTATTTAAACCTATTTCAAGCTCAAGAGAATGGTTCCTAATCAGGATACTGGTGTTTGACATCTAGAAATCCATCATTCTTTAGGAAGGCAGCAATTATGAGTAAAAAAGACATCCTTTCTTTTCAGCTACTAAATACCTGCTGCATTTCCAGGCTTCAGAGATGAATATTTATCAGAATAACAAAAAGAGCTTTAAAAAAGGGTATTTTAAAACCTTGGCCATAGATTTGTTACTTGATTTTTACCCTCTAAACTCATTCAGTGCTGCCTGGGGCTTTGAGGAAGTGTTGTTCAAAAGGTGTTTTTTAAAGCACTTAACTTCCACCTCAAAATATGAGCTAAAAAGTATCTAAAGACAGGAAACATTATTAGTAAAACTAAAAATAACCTCATTAGCAAGGTCATTAAGTAATAAAACACAAGGAGTCATCAAGATTTAAATGAAATGAGGAACAGAAAAGAGGTACATGTTCAAAACAAACAAACTAAAAGAATTTTTGTCTAATGAGATTCAAATTAGTGAGACTCCAATTATGGTTTGAGGTCTAACCATATTTAGATGGTATGCACTATTTTGAATGCATTATGATAGAACTGAGCTTATCAACACACAAATAGATATACAGCAATGCGTCATGGCTTGTTGCAGGATGTGAAAGTGTTTTATGGCTTTAGCAAGCTTTTGTGAATACAACAAGGGTGCGTTACATTAGATAAAACTTCCCATTATCCCAATTTTTGGGCTCTATAACTATTCTGCCTTCAAAAGAACTCATGTTTATATAGGAAATTATGTATTTTTACTATGTAAGCTCTCTTACATTGCTGAGTCATTTACATGGAAAAATGTGATGCACAGCTTCAGCTTGCAACTGCCTTTGTTTTGGTGTAACATCCTTGCATCAAAGACATGTTAAAAATGTGGTCCTTAGGGACTGCTTTTTTAGCTCAACAGGGCAGATGCTAAAAACTCCCTCACCATTATTCAGCCCATGGTTCAACCCATCCTGTGTTACTTAATTATCTTTGGTTCAGAATTCTTCCGAGTAACTGCATAACCCTCTGGTTCTCAACTACTTTCAAGAATTCCTCTAGATCTCAATTCAGTCCTCCTTTCTCACATTAGCAGATTTTAAAAGGGCTGTGGCTGTAGTTTTATAAAAGAATCTGGTCTCAGCATTAGTAAATGCTCCCAAAGCAGACAATGCTAGCAATCTCTTCATAAACACCAGGCACTGAGTGCAGATAGCACTAATATGACGATATATTAACAATAGATTCATTAATTTTGAGGAATATAAACAAGAACACATGAAAGCTGATCTGTCTAAGAAGTATGAAGAAACAGAATAAATATATTATCAGCTATGAGTTCTGCTAAAGACTACAAAAATTTTGCTTGAATGATAGCATTGCTGAAAAACTCATAAATTCATGGATAAACCTTTAATATCTTTTGTAATTCATCAAATGCTACTTTTAATACCCTACTTCTTGTACCATTTATCTAATTTGTCTCATATGGTATGTGGAAAACTATTATCTTTAATGATCTTTGGTGTTTCCATGCACAGACTCATATTGCAGTACACATGGATTGACTAACACCTGCAGATACAGAAATTGCTTCGCAACTTTTGATTTTCCCATAAAAATGAAACCCTTGTGCTCTTTTACAAGTCATCCATCCAGTGAACCTTGTTGCATCAAAAACCCTTTTCCAACAATGTCAGCTTCATGCTTTGAACTGAAAAGTCCTCTAATAACTGCTGTCATTTTCCAGTATTATGAAACTTCAAGTGGACTAATCTCTATTTACCTCTATTATTTCACTCATGCTGCTACCAGAACACTCAATGCACTTTACACTTGGTTTTATTCCTGCCCTAGTATTTTGCCTGAAGTATCAGCATCACATGTGACAGCCTTCTGAGCCTTACTGGTGTCTGCTATTCGTCATTCATTCTCCTTATAACCTTTTCCAAATTCAAGTAGTAATTTTCCATGCCAGGTCCACTATCTCTCACTGGAATGGTAGTAGAAGCCTCCAGTGATATATGCTGGTATGCATAATATTCTATCACTGATTTTAAAATCTATAGTTTAAATTGGCTACCACTAAAAATGATTGAAAAGTGACTGCAAATTTTTCTGTCAGCCGCTGGGAAGCAAAATTCATATACGTAGCAGAAAATTAAATACGAAAGCTGCAGGAAGTCTCTGTATCTCACATGAAAGGCAGGTATTAGGAAAACAACGTTTCCTCCAATGCTTTTAAGAATAGTTATATAAGGGGCAAAGTATTTCCAGGGCAACTGCTATGTAAGGACAGACAATCTGGGATTCATGGGCAGCCTTATTTACACGTATGTAATGGCAGTCTATAAACAGGCTGAAAGACCAAAAACAATTCAAATCAATTCTAAATAGCCATCACTTCAAATTACAGGTTTTACTTTCCTTCGCTTTGTCAACTACATCCATACAAATGGAGTCCAATGCAATGATATTATTTCATGTCATATTTGCATATGCGAAAACCATGTCTACAAAACCTGTAAAGTTATGTCTATCTCCATTTGAAAAGGTGTTTTAAATAATGTGAAAGCCGCAGGGGTTCGCTCCCTCACTTGTAAAATAACAGAAACTATACCTTTGGGAGAAGCTGGATTGCCTGGAGTATTCTCTGTCTGTGCCCAGAGTTAAGGATTCCTATTTCCAAGAGATCCTGGTCCTCCATCACGTTGCTTCCCTAAAAATGGGGGGAAAAAAAGGTGGAATAAAAATGAAAAACTTAACAGATGCCTTCAATAGCCTGAAACAAGCCCTTCTGTCACATTTAAAAGAGAACACTGCTTAACTTATAGCATCTGACAAGAATAATAAATTACTGATGATTGCATTCATTTTCACAACGGAAATATATGGTGGATGGAGCTTGAACCCATGGACAATTACTATACTGCTGGCAGCACTGCCACTGGAGAAATTGTAGCTCTTACTCAAGCCAAATACCAGATGTGAACACTCTTTCATTTGACTGGAACCAAGGACATGACTATAAAAATGTTCAGAAACGCTCCATATTTTCAATTCATCTCCTACCTCACCTAGCTATATACGATGTTCATTTTTCTCCAGACTGAAAAAAATCCAACACAGAAGAAGATGAGGAGAGTGGATGAAGACAAAATTATTTAGTTCATTTATAGTAAAATGATGAAGAAAGGAACTAGTACCAACAAACCCTGTGCAGTCCCCATCCCACTAAATTTCACTGCACCAGTTCAATCCTAACTTGTCACTGCATTTATCTTCTTGCTTGTGGGCAGGTCAAATAGTTCCAGACATTCAAATAGCTGAAAAGAACCATCTGTTCAAATAATTCACAAAATAATTGCCCAGAAAAGTTCATGAAATAAATCTCCACAATTCAAGCATCTCTTCTTAGGAGTTGCTAGCAGTAGGAGCTATACAAACAGGATAATACAATTCCTAAATTCAATGAGTCTGACACCACATAGTAAGTTCAGCATTTGAAGGTCAATGACCTAATGACCTGGCAGTGATTATTGGAGGGAACCATTGGAGGCACAACAGTGGCTCAAAAGGAAAATTGCAGCCAGGGATATTGAGTCAGGATTGTTGGCAATCCTGTATTCTTTTTTTTACCTCTTCATTCCAGACAAAAACTCAGTTTTGTTTTTTTTTGTTGTTGTTGGTGTTTTTTTTCATTTTATTTTTAAAAAGCTTCTAAATATTACAGTTGAAAACAAAACCTGAAAAAACAGATGAACTCTTAGCCCAGTTGGAGTCTCGTGGCACTATATAGCTAGAAGCAAGTCTTCATGTGAGCAAATCCATGAACACTTCATCTCTACCTTTCCATTTGGCCTGCTGCTTCTGACTTAGCACAGCTCTTAAGAACCAGCAAAATGAAAAGCAAATAGGCACATAACACAACATACTTAAATAACTTTGCTGAGGCAGGGCTTAACAAAGGATTTTACTTCTTTCTGAATATAAAACCTCCTGTCCCAAAGCTGCATGGATTTCTTTCAAAAATCACACTGGAATATGTAACACTTCCTGCTGTTCACCTGCTAAATCTTCACTTTTTTCAGATGGACTGATTAGTTTGCAGTTGTACCCTGGAGGACGCTCATGTGCTAGTCCACAGCGTACCCTGCAAAATCTAGCTGATGTCTTTTTAAGGGAATCACAGAAGTCTTTCAAAGCCATTATATTTTAAATAATATTTTACAGTAAGTGGTATGATTTAAGACTACAAGTCAGCAAATCATACCCTGAAACAATCTGTGTGCAGCATGCAGAACAGGGCAGGCAGAAACCTGCTCTGCAAGGAGAAGCTGTGCAATGATGCTGGTTTAAGTAGACCCCGTGGTGTAAGAGTGCATGCAGCATGGGCTGTACAAACTGTGATAGTGATGAGGTGGGGGCAACATCCCCTTCATCTCCCTGGTAAACACACAAAAAATATAATTTCCCCTTTCTGCCTTTCTCTTTTAAATAACCAAAAGGAGGATGTAAACTTACAGGAAAAAGTCTTGAAAAAAGCCATCCATTTTGGGCTGGATTCTCCAGCTGCTGGAAATAGCTAGCACAAATGGATTTAAGGAAACTGAGCCAACTGACAATCCAGTCCAAAACAAAGGCTTTACATTTGCATTCATTTTAATAAATGCATCTATTTTGTTTGCAGCTATTGCTTTCACCTAATTTCACTGTTTTTTAGATTTCACCTTCATTACTGCATGATGTTTACACACAATCATGGTGTACTCATCACTGTTTACTGGCGCCAGTAACCTTGGCATACAGCTTCAAATATTGCAATGCTTAAAACTCAAATAAACTAACAGGCATATGAAAAATCCCGTATTTGCACGTAGTTGCTTCATAGCAGAGAAAGCATTATTTTATTAATTCTTTGCTATTGTTTTTTTCCTTATTTATTACTTAATGTATTTTTTCAAAGTATATCAAGGTTACAAAAGCAAATACTCAAAAGTCAGGAAAGCCTGGAATTCATGTTGCCTCCTCGTTCCCAGTCTAATAAGGCAACAACCTTATTTTTCAGTGTGCCCAGGTTTTAGAGCTTTTCCTGTGTCAACATTAAGTGTCAACAGTAGCAGACACTCATCCCTCCGGTAAAACTGGTTTTATTGTCTTCTGCCATGGAGCTAAAACTACTTTTCATGTTTCCACAAGAGCAAACCAGGAAAATTTAGATACTCAGTAGAATCCACTACTGCTTAGCAAAGAGGAATAGACTCATAGCAGTAGAAAGCTGCTGTTTGGTTTGCAGAAATACCTGTGAAGAGAAAGAAACAGTCTATCTCCCTGGTATCTGCTCACATTGTCCCCTTAATCCTATTCCCTGTTGTTTTTTTTTTACCTGATTATTCCTCCTGTGCTCCCTCAGTCTCCTTCCATAGACTCCTACATTGAGATTGGAGAAAACCTATCTCTTCTGCAGCAGAGTAGATACAAGGGGAGAAATTCTCTCCCTGCTCTTAGCTTCCATCTATTATAAGCTGGACCAAAGGTAACCTCAATTAACTTTACAGAAATGACATGGTAAAGGTAATTAAAATGAATATGAATGCAAGACTGTCTTGTTACATTATTTCATCCTTAAAAATAGTTGAGCTACATTAGCTGAATCATTCACCAAAAAGAAATTATCCTAGTAGACACCTGTGGCTAGCACAGGTCTTTCTCGTGAGAACATTTTTGCTACGTTTCATAAACAAAGATAAAGTTTGGATGTTTTGCAAACTGCGTCTCCAGATTAGGGCAGTTCAGGCCTGGCCAATTAGGCCTAGGGGGAGGTTTCTGGCTGACCAATCTGGGTGACCTCTGAAAACTCTATATATATGGAAATCAAAATAATAAACGCACTTTTTCTCTTTTCTTGTCTGAGAACCTGGGTTTTTTCTCAGCTAGCGGCTCAACAGCGACAGACACCTAGACAATTTGAGTCCCAATATTTAACTTTTATATGCTTACATACAAAACGGGTCTTATAACAGGAAATATGGGACAGCAATCTCTACTGAGCTTATTATGCTTTCTGCAATGAAAACATAAGAGACTTTGTGATATTGTAATTTCTGAAGTCTATAGGAAAACTTATTTGGAAGGAAAACTTGGAATTAAAGCCATAAGAATACATCAGAATTGCTTATACAAGGACAGATTCAGATCTAATTCATTTCATCTTACAGCGTTCAAAATCCTGTCTTATTAATGCATAATAATCTTATGAACTGGAAAGATCCTGCTTCTGAAGTTCCAGGTAGGAAAGAGTGTATCTGAAACCCTCCACCCCCTCGATTTTTGGTTCTGCACAACTCCCAGGATCATGATCTTTTTCCCTGTAAGCACACACAGGAAGCCAATCTCCTGAGTAAGAAGGCAGTAGTTTCACAGAACAGTTGGGCTCAAGAACGAAGGAAAAACGACTCTGTATGTGGGAGACTGGAGGCATATGAAAAACAACATAATTTAAAAAACCCAGAAATTTTGCCAAATTCTGAGATAGCTCCTATAAATAAGTTCAGAACAAAATGCATACAGATACCTTATGATACAAAGATGTAACTGGTATTTATTTGGGTTGTTCAATACAAAAACACCTGTGGCATTCTTCACCTAAATACAGCCTTTCCAAAAATTCTGGATTACACTTAAGCACCCATATGCATTCTACTTCCTGCAGGAACAAAAGAACTTTGAAGATTTGACCCTGAAGATAATAAAATATGGTGATTAGAAGAACATACTAGAATGGCAGGCATGACTATATGTTTCCCATTCCTCCTTTTGTACCAATGTTTTTAATCTTCCTTCACATATTTTTGTGCTGGAGAACTATCATGAAAAATTCTGATGTCTGGCTCTGTCACCTAAGTAAAATGGTACAGAAGCTTTAAAATAGCTGGAGGATGTATCACCAGACTTATCTGAAAATTCAACCACTGAAGTTGGAAGAGATGAGCTGTGGGAACCAAAAAAAATGACTGAAAAAAAAAAAGAGAGAACAAACTCTTTTTTCTTTCTAAAGCTTTCTTTCTCCCCTGTAAAGGAAAAAGACTGTTACATAAGAAATAGAAGATCTGGGGGACTTTTGGCTATAGGCTGGCACTGCCAACTTAACCAGTTCTTATAGTGTTCATCTGTGTCAGCACAGGAGGAAAAGTAGTAAATGTGGTGCCTAAAGTAGTATAAGAGCTGCTGCCCAACAGACTGAGTTCAAGTCATTTTCTGTGCAGCCATTTTTGAGACAAGAGTCAGCTGGAGATACAAAGTGCTACTGGAGGCAGCAACAACTTCTGGTAAAGTCATACTTCTGATGTACTGGGAACTGGTTTGACAAAGAACAGGATTGGTGTGGGTCTGAATTGCTTTGTTTCTCTCCCACCGAACACTAATATCCTTCCAAACTGTATCCCCTTGAAATAGTTGACATCTAAACTGTCCTCTGGTTGGGAAGAAATTAAAGACATCTCACAGTGTAGTTAAGCACACACTGAATAACCAAGACTTTTCTTTTTCATAATCTAAATCATATGCCAAAAGGGTTTTTTGTTTCCAATACAACACACTTTCCCACAAGGTAAAAGAATTTATATCCTAGAGACTTGCAAGAAATGACTAGAGAAATATAGCTTTCAGTAATGACCATTGCTTCTTCTTAGTGCAAAAATTCAGGCAATGAATCACATGCTTAATTTCCAAACGAGAACTGGCAAATGACCAGAATTTAGCAAGCTTCATTATAAATGAAAAGGTTGCCTCTCACTTGTATTTCCACTGTTAACATGGAAACAATATTTGCAAGAATGATTACTGAGTTAAATGCCCAACTTGTACTTTCAGGTCAAAAAGATTGATCAGATTCCTGAAGATACTGCAGACATTATTTCATCTAAAAACCTGACAAGATTATGTTAGAAAAATCCCCTGAAGAAGCATGGAAATTTGTCTTAGGAGAAAGAGATATAAAATATCTCTTGCTTATAAAATATGTTAGGAAGAAAGGACCAAGCAGGTTGCAAAATAATAATTTGACAACATTCTTCTAAAATTAATTTGCTGTAAAACTACTGATACCAATTCTCAATCCTCACCTTGCTCTGTTGTCAGTCTTTATATTCATTACTTTTTTAGTAATTAAAAAGCCCACAAAACCAGAGAAAACTGGAAAAAAGTTTTCCATGTTAGTGTCATTTAGTCAGGAAGTAATAGCAAACTACTAGTGAAACGTTGACTAAAAAACCAAAAGCCATTTCCCTCATAGACAAGGGTGGGGTGATTGCATTTCTGTGTACAAATTTGTAACCTGCATGAAAAGTGGTGATGTAAGCAGGGCCAGTTTAAAAAGGAATCCCAACAGACCTGAGACCCACATGACTTAATTTTTAAAGATCTCTCTCTGGTTCACATTCAGCTCTTCCAGAAATGAACCTGAAGCAACCAGTGCCATCAAAAGCTTTTCAAATATTGACATTCAAATGATCATATAGTCACAGACCTTTCACACAACAGGAACAGTTAATTAAAGTATAGTGGTAATTAAACAATACTGATAGCTGGGACAAGAATCCTTGTAGGAAGAATTTCTGCTATTTTTATCCCTCCTCCTTGTAGCACTGATTCGTTACAACCAACACAATTGTCACACACAAATTAGCTGCACAGATAAGGTGGCAATTGAAAAATTATGAGCTCTGATGTCACACTTGGCCCACTTAATTATTAGTGCTGTGGACCCAATTCTGTCTACCTATTTAGTCATAACAATTCAATAATATAATTATTAATACTTACCTAAATTACATCTTAATGTCTTGAATGCATATTGTGAAGGTAATTTCACTTCATTTGAGTAATGAAAATTCCAGAGAGACTGTATTGTACCGTTATTCAGATTACTTGCTATAAATGCTGCTTAGCTTAGATGCTGAATTTCTCAAAGGACCCACTTTAAAAATCAATATTACTGTGAGCTAATTAACAGACTTATAAATTCTCAGAAAAATATTCCATTCTCCAATAACTGTCTAAGGCTGTGGAGTGCAGGAAGGGGCAAAGATGATCTTTACAGGCATAACAAAAATGTTGCCTACCTACTCTGCATGTAACATGGAGTTTTAACCAGCTAACACTGGATTTTGTAATAAATGAGGTGATAAGAAAATAACAAAGGAACTTTTGTAATAAAATAAGGTGGTGATTGCAGCCAACATGCCTTCACTAAGAGCAAATTGTGCCTGAAAAATCAGGTGGCCTTCTGCAATGTGGTTACAGCTCCGGAGGATGAGGGAAAACTGATGTCCTCTATCTGGATTGTGCAAAGCATTTGACACTGTCCCACACAACATCCTTGTCTCTAAACTGGAGACATGGACTTGACAGATGTGCCTCTCAGTGGGTGAGGGATTGGCTGGATGGTTGCATTCGAAGAGTTGTGGTCAGTGGCTCGACATCCAAGGGGAGAGCAGGGAGAGTGGTGTCTTCAGGGATTGGTGCTGGGACTGGCACTGCTTAACATCTTTGTCAGCACCATGGACAGCAGCATTGAGTGCACCCTCAGCAAGTGTCAGCAACGCAGTCCACGTGGGGGAAAGTGATGCCATCCAGAGGGACCTCGACAGGCTTGAGAGGTGGGCTCATGTGCACCTCATGAAGTTCAACAAGGCCAAGGGCAAGGCCCTGACCGTGGGTAAGGGAAATCTCAAGCACTAATACAGGCTGGGCAGAGAAGGGATTGAGAGCAGCCCTGAGGAGAAAGGCTTGCTTGAAATGAACTGGCAATGTGCACTCACAACCCAGAAAGCCAACTATATCCTGGGCTGCATCAAAAAGATTGTGGTCAGCAGGTCAAAGAAGGTGATTCTGCCCCTCTACTCCACTGTCATGAGACACCCACCTGGAGTGTTGCAGCCAGCTCTGAAGCCCTTAGCATAAGAAGGACATGGATCTCTAGTCCAGAGGAGGGTCATGAAGAGGATCACAGGGCTGGAATAACTCTTCCATTAAAGCAAGCTGAGAGAGTTAGGATTGTTCAGCCTGGAGAAGAGCTATGTGATTTTTAAGGTCCCTTCCAACCCAACCTATTTTAGAACTCTATAATTCTGTGATTCTATAAAATGTAAAAACTGAATTCACCTCTCAGAGTGTCTTACAGAAGTATTTCCTTCCCAATATTTTTATCAACCCTGGTCATGTTTTTTAAAATGTGAGCCACCCAAATAACCCCAGAGAGCACAACATGCAGAGCCAAAGATTCCGTGGCAGGATCCACATCTTAAAAGCAGGTTATTCCCAGAAAGGGCCTGTCAAATAGCAGCAAGGAAAACATGCCTAAGAAAATATGTAAGCTTTCACATACTTACACCCTACAGTTATGACTGACATCTTCAAGCACTTATTCACCTCCTGCCTGCAACTGAACTCTGCTCACACTGGTGGTTTTTACCTTTGTCTGCCTGGTGTTCAAGCTCTCTGCTCTGAGCAGACAGAGCAGCTAGGAAACCACGTCAGTCCTCTGTGGGAGTCTAGAAGTAGATCCTCCTCTGAGATGCCATCAGAGCTTGATCTGGTAGGAAGTCTCAGAGCATGCCCAAGGCAGAAACAGGAGCATGCCATGAATTGGCTGCTGCTCTTTCTTAAAATGTGTTGGAAGGAGGAAGAAGGGCTCAATTTTTCTGTCTCATACACAGCCCACCTGTTAGAGGATTCATGCAGAAGGTGGGAGATCAGATTTACCTGTTTTTCTGATACTCAAATTTCCTAAAAAGAGAGCAAACTGTGCTACACTGTTAGGAAAGGGCACTCTGGGGTTGGGGAGGAATTGTTCATGGGTCCTGCTGAAATTAAATTGCTCTGAGGTTTAGTCAGTAGACCAGAAAGGAATATTATCCTTTAGACCAGTGACAGCTGGCTGTGGTAAATCAATCTTATTTGCTGTTTCTAGAAACGTTTCTAGTTTATATCTACTGACTGCCCAAAAAAAAAAAAAAAAAAAAAAAAAACCAAAAAACCAAACCAGAAAAAAAGCTAAAAATTCATTACTTTCTATTTCTTTCAACCAAGTATCCTAACTTTTAAGCTACAGGCTCATGCTTCTGTTGCAATTTGTAAAAAAACAACGACTCAGATGTCTTTATCCAAAGGGATGACTTGCATGTCAAGATCCAGGGAGGAGGACAGGAAACCCAGCCTCCAAATAGTGTCTAATGCGGAGATGCAAAGGGAGGCAAAACTTTCAGATATAACTCTGGCTTTGGAACATCTCACTGGCTTCCTCTGCTTAGCATTGCAAACCCCTTTCCTACTTGCCTTTCTCTTCCTGTTAAGTTATGCAGAATCTTGTTTGCCTAATTCAGTTGTAGATATCCTGCTCCCAGAAACAGGAACTCTACGGTCAAACATTGTGATGCTCACAAATCACTGCAACTCACTGTGTTTTTATTATGGTCCTGGAGGCCTCACTTGCCTGTTTTTTCAATCCACCCTGTGTGCTGCAAAATGAAGGCACTGCACAATTTTCAGGTGCCCAAACCATTTCCAGCACCTAGCTGCTAGTAACTGGAGGTTATTAGGTTGACCGAAACTGCTGTTTTTTTTTTTTTTAATATTACTAAATATAATAAAATATGAAGCAGCTCCCAAAAATTAGAAATACTGGAAAACAAATGGTGTTTTCTATGCACCACTGATTTGTTATGTTTAAATGTAATTCACAGTCCACCATGCCGCTTTTGATATGTAGATATGCAGCAAGGGTAAAAGGTAAGAGACATTGTAAGCCAATAAGAAACTAGAATATAACACCTTTCTCTAGCTAAAAATTAGTGTATTTAGTTTGCCTGCCAAATATAGTTGTTATATTGAGAACTATTTTAATATACTCTTACAGATTTTGTTTGCTAAGGCAACCACAAAGGATAGAAGGATTGAATAAGGTTTTGTCATCTCCCACTGCACACCTGATATCTTTTACATCTGATTTCTCTTATACAAACCTCTGTGATTTATTTCCACAAGATATACAGAGATATTACCAGCCCAGTCCCTGAGGCCCAAGAGGTAAGTGGAGATGGTCTCCATTTTCTTCAAACCCTTTCTAAAAATAAGAGAACATTTGATTAAGGGTTGACATTTTTCTTTTCTTCCTTTGCTTGTTCTTGTAATTCATTTCACATGGGAAGTGGGCTGTGTTTTTCTTATCCCTTCCAACTCAGCAGCCAGGAGAGGCTGGCTTTGCGGGCCCACTCCCGTCACCACGGCAACCAGTGGATCGCTGTGATGCGATCCCATGAGCTTCATGTCCCTGCACAGCGCTATTGTTCTCCAGGAACCATTTGGGAGAGGCATGGCAATATTCCCACAAAGGAGGGTTCATTGTTGTTCCACTGGTCACCCTGTGCAAGGTGCATGGGCTGCTGCATCACCTTAGGATGGGCTTCACCTCCCATGCAGTGATTTCAGGAATGACTGGCTTGCACCATAAAGTTTATGTTCAAGCAGACCCTGCTCCTCAGAAACATTGCAGGCAATCTGAATTGAGGCTGCAGTTCAGAAGCATCAGTGTGACCACGCTAGGTAAGATCAAAGGTCTCCCTAACTCATTGGTTCTGTGTTTCTGCTTGTGACCAAAACTGCCCAGAAAAGGAAAACATATCAATTATTTACCTTATGTATATTCCTTTTTTCACTCTCATCTCTTTGGGCTAATTTAAAATGAAGCACATGGGCATTCAGCTACACCAGAGACTGAGTGAGATACACATATATATATATAAATATATATATACACACAGCAGGCAGAAGACCTGATTTTCCTAACTACAAATCTACCACAAATTTGAATGGATACATGAGATTCAGCAGCTCTTTAGCATTTGGATTTACTGATTTACCATGCCTTTTCTAGACTGCAGCAAAACATGCCTGCACTGCAAAGCTTTGCAAAGCTTTTTTTTTTTTTCCCCCAATGTGTTGCAGAGATGACAGAAACCCTGGACTGTCTTTCTTACAAATCAACTTTGGGAAGATATATCCCACAAGAATAAAAATAAAAGCACATCCTTCAAAATGGTGTTATGATGGTGATGTTATGATGGCAGACTCAAACTTGTAAAGACCATGGAAGAAAGGATATTTAGAATCATCCCCCTGTACTAAATTATTTTACAGAATCATATTCACAGACTGGTTTGGGTCAGAAGGAATCTTCAAATATAATTTAGTTCCTGTCATGGGCAGGGACAATTTTCACGTTGCTCAAAATCCCTTTCAACTTGATGAATGAGCCCAAAGAATGAGAGAAACACATTCCATTTATGCTAACTTTACCTAAAGATTAAAGGCTTCATTTTGGAAAACAACTATGTAGCCACTGATATACAAGAAGTGCACTCTGGAGTGATTCACTACATTTTTTAGTATTTCTTTTTCAATCCCTGACAACATTTTTCTAATATTAAACAGTAACATTTCATGTAGCACGGTCTAGCTACGTCATGGATATTGCCACAACTGTCACCCAGAATACATAAAAAAATAAATGGCTACCACTTTGTAGCTGTCGACTGGATCTCATATAAAATATTAACTACCACAGGCTTCAGAATAGCTTGCCCACAAATTTTAAGTATCTTGCCATTGAACAATAACATTTATAATTCCAAAATATAAAAATAAACAAGCACATCCAAAAAATAAACAAATGCAAAATCAGATTTCTGGTTGTATAAGCCAGATAGCAAACTGTCAACTTTCTGTTCCCTTTTTTCATTCATATATGTTTCTTTTCCCTGGGCAAATTATTCCCAGTCCCCATAACTTATTAAGAAATAGTTCTAATGCTGTGACCTTTCTTTCTGTACACAGTCTCTGCTTTATTTACACCTTTTCATTCTTTTGCAAATTTTCTTGTAATGTTTACCTCAGATACAACACAAAACCAGTAGACTACCACAGTTCTGTATTTTCTACCTATACCTGAGTAGTTAGAAGTTACAAAAACTCACACCAGATGTCATTTTTACACCAGTCCATAAAGTAGTTGCGTATGTAACGGCAGGCATAATCTCTTACAACCAGTGAATATAAGGGGGAAAAAAATCCACCCATCTGAAGAAGCTTGTTCAGAGAAACAAATATGTAATTTGTGTTTCGCCAAAGCAAGTACTGGCTGTGAAACCTAAAATCACATATTGGTCTCATACACACAGTCCTAGCACCTCGATATAGCCCTCTGAACTCTCCATCCTGACTAGCAAACAGCATTTGTCTTCAAGAGTCTTCTATATAAAGGTAAACTTATTCTGGCTTTTGTCCAAGAGGTTGATTATTCTTCTCATGACATACTGTATTTTCTTAAAAATCTGAATTAACATGTTCAAAACTAATGAGAGGACAGCTTGATGAACTCTTTGGGTGGTATTAACTGTATACAGACTAAGTCAGTTGCAAACACTATGGAAGGATTTGGCAACACTGCTACACAGCTGATTTTCAAGGTGTTGGGATATCTACTGTCAAAGTCCGTTGACCTGGCACTCTGGTACTTCATTCCCTCAGTCACAAGGAAACCTTCATGCAAGCCAGTCCACCTTGTCTGGCACCCTTCTTCCTGATGCTATTGTGATGAGTGTTTCACCAATCCCTGTCTCTACAAGGATACTGCATTTGACAACCAACATTCAGGGATCCTTTGGAGCCTCCTCCTATCCTAATTCAAGACAAGTGTTTTACTGACACTTTACACATTTCTCCATAAGCTAGCTTTTTCTAATTTAACTTTTCTTTGCAATAAAAAACTGCTCCTAACAGTCTGGTGCACACCTGTGAGTTTCCCTTGTCCCTCGTGCCTCTAATATTTGGTCCAAACAGACCAGTGCTAACAACAAATTGGACAATACAGCTGTATGCTCCTGACCTAGTGAGACAAGATTGTGGGAGACTGTGACTTCACTTGATATAATTTCTAGATGTCAGCACACCTTCCTAAAAGGAGAAGTACTGCAATGAATAAAACAGACAAAACAGGAGTTACTAATCCCCACTACACATTATAGGAATGTTGCAAAGTCACGAAGCCACAGAATACCAGACTGCAGATTGTTCAACACTGGCTAACCACCCTTCACCCCAGGTTACATATCCCACATGGCATTAAACACACAGTATAATTATATTTCTGAATAATCCCAAGAATTCAGTACAGGAGGATGGATGGTACTTGGAAAATAAGGCAGCTGATATTTCTTTTTTTAGCCTTTATCATTCTCTGTGTGGGTCCATGTCTTATATATAGTTTCCCATTGAAGACCTCACCAGTAAGAATGACTCACTTTCTTCAGACTTTTTTTAGACATTCATTGAAATAATATTAGACAGTTCCAAAAAACGAATTAATGTATTTTATAAGACTTCATCAAAGCAAGGTGGCATTTTAATACCCATTATACAGATAAAGGATTAAAGTAGAACAAATTAGGGCTAGAATTAAAAAAAATACAATACATTAGTTCTCAATGTCTAAATGCAGGGATTGCTTTCTTCCATTTCAGTACTTAGTGCCTATCTAAATATTTATTCAAGGGACAACTGCAGTTACATTCAGTTTTAGCTGTGAGCACTCACACTTCATTACATCAAAATATGCTACTTCCATGTGTATTAAAGAATTTTGAGCACAACAGTTTTATCAGACAGGTTTGTCACAATGTGTAGCTAGCTGTCCAGGTAAATCAGAAGCCTGAGATACCCTGGAAAATGGAAAAATCTGAATAATACGGAACTACAAAGCATGCTGGAAAGCATGGCCAGCTCTCTGCAAGAAGTCATCTTAAACCCAGCCAATGAAACCAGTTTCCACTCAGCACCAGCTCTGTTGGGTTTGACGTGTGAGTGACAAGAATATCACAGTGAAAACCATCCAGTTAAATGTCCCACTGCTTTTTAAATCAAGTTAAAATGTTTTAAGTCAGTAAAATAACATGCATGTGAAGCAGTTATCTGCTGTCCCCCTCTTTTTTTTTTGTTATTTCATCCCCTTTCTTACCCTCCCTCCCTCTTTTCTCCCTTCCTTTGATTTGGAGACCAAAAAAACCATATGGTAATTCCTACTTAGGAAAGAGGAAGTGAAGAAAGGATGGACATGGGGAGTACAAGAGAGTCAGCCTGCAGGAATGGTGAGGCAGAGAGGGATCTTGGAAACCAAACATGTTTTGGGGGAAAGGATCAGACACAGAGAACCTCAGAAATAAAGAGAAAGGAAGAGTAGTACCCAGGCGACTCCAGGGAGACAAGATGAATGTTAAGAAATAGTTTCTGCTGTGAGTTTTGTTTATGGAATAAAATGCATGACTTAAAGATTAAAATAATGATAAATTACATAAATTACAGAAAAATGTTCCTGATTCATTTTGTTTAATTACTAAATTAATGATTACATGTTTTGTTATTTCACACTACTTTGAGCTTAAGTCCAATCCTTGCCACTGAATTAATTCAGAATTTAACTGAAGGTACTCAGGGAGAGTCCTCAGATCATCTGGCTCCTCTGACTCCCTCCTCAGACAGTGTCCTTCCCAACTACAGGTACTTAGAAATCTGGATATCAAAGGTTAGACACAAGCAGTTAATTGTCCATAAGGTAGTTCACAATACACAGATATTTCTATCCCAGCACCTCTTGATTTCATGTATGTAGGCCAGCAAAGTTATGTAAATTCTTAGTGAGATAAGGGAATAGGGAAGCATTTTCTCCAAACTCATAATCCAAATCAAAAGCTGACCTCAGAGAAGACCTTTAGATATATTGTCCTATGGATTCTCCATGGATCAAGCTACTTCTGCATGTGGTAGCAAGTGTTTTCTTTATTCTCTTTTCCCCTGAGTCTCTATTTCTTATTTTTGAAGAATGAAGGAAATTGAAATGCTTTTTAAACAAACACATATTTGAAGCACAGTTAAGAGATAGTGGGAAATCAACCATACAAGCAGCACAGCAGAATTTTCTGACAAAAGGCTTGGTATTACTGAGAATCATAGATTTGTCTGTATGTGGGTTCTTTGGTATAATATTCCACTCTTGCTGCATAAAGTTATTTTTATGAGCAGAAACTGAAGATCTACTATTTCTATAGGCAATAAAACAAGTACTTAAAAAATCAGAATGTCAGGAAACGAAAAGTTCATGGACAGAATAGACACATTTCCAAATTCCAAGGGAGATGGAAAACAAAATAAAATAACTTTCATTGTCAATTTGTAATTCCTTTCTGGCAACAAGAAGGATGCCTAGGGAGTTCAGAGAAGCTAACAGGGCTATAATATTCATACTGTATTTAAAAATGGATCAAGGCTAAAAACCAACTCACTATTGTGCAATCTTTTATCCTAATGCAGCATAGCAGCTTAGAACTGCTATTTCTTTATAAACGCCATCTTAACTTCCTTCAAGAAGTGGCCTTTGTACATGATTAAAAAGGGAGATGTTTGGAGAGAGCGAGTCTGAAGAAGTGAAAAAGCTGTTGAATAGTGTGGCTACTGAAGAACAGAAGCTATCAATCATTTCAGAGATTTAAGAGCTGTAACCAGCTGCAACAAATAACATATTTTTTCTTAGTCAAGCTCTAAGATACCAGTGAATAACGTGCAGATTTTTTCCCCTTCTTTCTGACTGCAAAAGGGAATTGTGTACAGAGGGGCTACTCTTTGTCAATTTTTGGCTGCTAACTAGGCATCCAGAGAAAATACCATTTGGGATTTATACTGGAAGGTCATTTGATAGGTGTTTATACAGCAAATTTTTTATTCATGGTATTCCAGTTTTTAATATTTAGCACTTCTATCCACAGTAATCTTATCCCTCCACTTCTGTCACCTGGGCAAATATTTTGGCTTTTATATTTTAAAACTTCCATCTAGATCTAGCCTATGGTTCAAAAACTATTCAAATAATTATCATCTAATCAAAGACTTTCAACACAAATCTAGAGCAGGTATGAGTACATCTTGTAAATTTTACCCATTGTTATTCCCATCAGTAATGATATTAAACAATTCAATTTCAATAAGTCAATAAAATACTGCACAAGAGTAAAAAACGTGTGAAATATGAGGTTTCAGTTAAGGGTGGTATTTGCAACAAGTGTATATACCCTCAGTTTCATCAGTTCCTGCCAGTCTAAAGCAAATGCAGTGTATTGTTGCACAGAGTTTTTATCCCATATGCACAATAATTGGAATTTAACAAGGGACAGCAAAAGATAGAGAATAGAACAAGTTTCATAGTGAATAAAATACTTGAAATGTTTAATGTAGTGTTTTAAAGACTACAGAAGTAATGTATTTGGGGATTAAAGTAGCACTTGTATTTCTTGTTTTACTGAAAATATATTTCAAGCAGGAGTGGGCTAAGAACAAGACCAGAGACCAGGCGTGAATTTCATTGTGTGACCTTGTACTTACAATGAACAAAAGCTTTCTGTTAATTCAATCAAATAGGCATATGTGGAATAAAACCATAGTTTAGACACAGCAGCTTTCTTTGTCTACACTGGGCCTTTACTGTACTTTCAGCAGATTGAAGAATGTATCTTTTGTCCCATGTAAAGTCAAGAACATCAAACTTTCTTATAACTGAACTTGCGCTTAGACCCATGTGAAACACAGGCAGTTTTTGGAGGTGACTTCTGAGGCACAGTTCTCAGCTTCTGCAAAACTATGACAAAAGTGTTTCTAACTGAATATACTAATTTTCAACTATCTAAAATTATAATCTGAAGTATTATAATTTTATCTTTTCTGACTCTTTATAATCCAGTTTCTAGAATGCAAATGAAAAGCATGCACAGATATATAGGTATTTTTTTCTAATGTTCCAGAAGAACAGCACTACACAAGTGTACATCACTGCTGACTGAGAAAAGAAGGCAGTTTAGGGGTCTCATTATTGTTTTAAATGACTGTTTTACGCAATGCAGCATAAGAAAAATAAAAACAAATTATATTTTAACTACATTTAACTGAAATATGTGCCTGTGAATACTCAAATATCAGTACACTTAATGAGAAAGGAATTTTGAGGGAAAAAAATAGTAAACAAACCTGTGATTGAAGACTATCGTAAAACATATGAATGTGAGGGGTGAAGCTGAGGTCACCCAGGTACTGTAACTCTCCTCTTTTTATTTCTGAGCATACAGTGGAATATTTCACTGTAAGGAATTAACTTTTTGCATAATATGTGTATGCACAAAGGTGAGTGTGCAAGTGTGTGTGTGAACAGACAGAATGGACAGTGTGGACAGGATAAAGGCTACATGAGTGTCACCACTTTTGTCACTGCCAAGGTTAAAGCAGATGCTGGGCTGTTGGTACCATAAAAAATATATTTGCATGGTGTGCAGGAGAAGGAAAAAAATTCACCAATGTGTGGGAAAACAAAAGATTTCCAAACTGAAGGACAGTAGATTTAGATATTCAGGAAATTTAGAAGCAGTCAGGCAAACTCTGTACAAGGAATGGCTTGCTTGCATGGCAATTCTGGTAGATCATTTTAAACCAGCTTTTAAAAGGTAGCTGTAGCTTTACTAGCAAAATTAAGCTTGTCTCTCTTGTTGAAATTGTAGTTACTTTTGATAGAAAAAAAATTCTCATCTAAATGATGGGGGGCACAACGTGTTGTACGGTACATCTGTTTCCCTACTGGTTTCCTTTAAATAGTTCATCTCCCAACTGCTGAGTTACTTCATTTAGCTTTATCCTCTTCCCATTACATCCCATTGCAACATTCTGTATACTTCCCCCTTTTCTCTCCACCAGAATCAGTACTAATGACAGTAACTATCTGTTGCCAATAACAGCACCGTGCATTTCCCTCTTGATTTAGGCAAAGGTTGTATGGTGAATGGTTGAAGAGAAACAGCTCAAGAGATCAGAAATCTGTACTGAGGAAGAATCCTGTGATTTGACACACATGTTGGTACTACATTCATATTTTAGTGGTCCTCTAATAATTTATTCATTCTCCAGAAGTTCTCAAAAATAATTGCTAAAGGCTTTGGTATTTTCTTTTCAGTTTCTTAAAACTCTTCATCAAACATCACCTTACCTAGATGATTCAGATATTCTTATTAACCAATCACTCTTTTGTCTGTTTGCAGTATGATAACTCTCCATCTTTCTCTTCCTCCAATTTCTCAGTGGTCTTCATTACCACTATACTTGACTAATTATTATGTTTTGTTCTTTACGCTAAAGCTAAAATGATTTTTTTCTGATTCCAACAGTGGCTGTAACTTTTTAAATAATCCTTTTAGCTATAGCATATTGATAAAAACTTCTCTGAATGTATTCTACTCACATAGTTAACAACATTGCATTTTCTCTGAATTTTTTTCCTTTTTGTATTTTGATTATTTATCTGTTCTTTCATGATGTATTCCTTTATTTTAGATTGTTTCTATTTTTTGATCAGCATTAATACTTGTTCATATAACTACCTGAGCTTTTCTTACATAATCCAGTCTTCCTTCAAAAAGGATAACATGCCCAAGAATCATGTTTATTTCCAGTTATCTGTTTGTACTCATTAATCTTCGCCTGAAAACTCCTTCAGAGTCTCACCACACCATTATCTGTAATCAAGCTGCTCTTTACTGCTCTGTCCTTTAACTTAGTCAGGGAAGTCTGTCATTGTTTGAAATTAATTTATCTACTGTTCCAGATTCCATTTAATTGCTTCTTGTTGGACAATGCTGTTCTAAACCAGCAATATACACAACTGTATACTATGTTGTTTTGAGAATTTCTTTCATTCTGTTGTTTTTTTTTAAATTTGATTTTATTAAAAAGTATTCCCAGATGGGATAACTAAGAATAAGCTGTAATTCTTATTACATACAGGACATTAGTTTTAAAACTGTAAATAGAACTAAAAACTGATTGTCCTGTGAATCTTCAGTTTTTCACTCTGAAGCGTAAAAACTCTCAGATTTTCTGCCTTTCTTAATCTTTAAACTTTCTGTTACTTTTAACAATGTTTATGTGTTGGCAGTTTTCTGTAACTTTCATCAGTTATCAAGAACAACATGATGCATATCACTCTATCCAGAAACATTTCTAATTCTTGAAGATTTACTATTGTTTCTTTCTGGTCAACAAAATCAACTGAAAGGTCTTGGCCTTAAATAAATACATAGCAAGATCATTTTACTAGCATTACACCTGGTATGAGTTATTAAAACACCATGCTTCATTCTGATTATTAAAGTTTTCATCCACTTTATGAAACTAACTTTCAGATTAAATAAGTGCTGCTAGTTTCTCATAAAATTGTATTTAGGACCAATAGCCAATTCCTCAAAAATATAGTCTCAAAATACAGCTCATCAGTGTTTGTACATCAAAATGAGGTCACCCTCTGCACAAGGCAGGCTTTTAGCTAAAGCACACTGTTTAAGACTAACATTTAACATACTGTTAGAACAGATGGGGCTAATTCCAGTGTTCACGTATTGTACTCACAGATATGTACCATGATCTGGTTTCACTGTTAGTGGTGACTGCACATGCCATGGCTTTCAAGGTCTGCATTTAGCCCTTAGCTCCTAGGGAGGGTGTGACTGAGCCCAATACATTGCTGTGTACCTTGGACAAGCTCTTTAAACATACTCCCTCTGACTCTCTAGGGATCCACCATACTCATGATGTCTTAATGAAGCCAACAGTCTCTTTGGAGGTGTGTTCCTTATGAATCAACAGTTCAAGTGAAATACACAAAAACTTCATCTCTCTGTCGAGCAATCATTACTGCCAAAATTTTCATAAAGTCCTCTGTCAAGTGCAGGATCAGTCCCCAGCTTGCAGTGTTATGTTTTTCACACACACAACATATATAGATATCAAAACATGAAGCAGATTCCTGTAAACTCCCTTTTCACTGGGGAATGAGCACTGCCTCTCCAGATCTGCATGCATTCACACAGGATGATGCAGAATTGCCAGAGACCTCAAGAGAGAAAGACACTGTAAGCTATTATTTACACATGCAATACTGGGCAGTAAATTAATAAGCCCTTCTGTCTCTTGACTAGCTTGAGGACTACCATGACAGAAGCATTAACAGGAGCATGTGGAATGGGATTATTTGTTAGAACTGCTGCTGTTGCAGGATGACAGGAACAATCTTAAACTCTGGCACCCACCTGAGCTCTAATTTGCAGTTTCTATAGTAAGAATTCCTACTAGGATGAAAAAGAAGATCTTGAAGCCTCAGGGCTGGATGTTCTGAGGGAGGAGAAAAAGCTCTAATAAAAATACTCTGTGTTTTGTTTTCAGTGAACCCTGTATGGATTCTAGCCCAAACTGAATGATCAAAAATTTTGTGTCTACATTATAGCTTAAAGAGATCTAGTACAAAACCATCAATACAGCCTGACAGTGGATCAGCTGATCAGATGAATCTGCTTTAATTATTCCTCAAATAACTACCCTAATACTTATTCAGCTACTCAGCTAAATTGCATTCTATGCTCCATTGGCTTTAATGTCTGATTAGGTGCTTCACTTAGTCACCCACAGAAATGACTTTAGAGTCAATTGAGGTGCTGCAAATGTGCATTGCTTGGAATCTGACTGAACCTCCAGACAGGTATGGCTATTTTACAGATCCTGTACCATAAAGTCCAAGCTTACACAGATGTCTCTAACATCTCAGTTTCATTAGGAAGGGCACTGAACTGAGTCCTAAACATCTACTGACACGCAAATACTCACATAATTGCCTATATTTGAACTTTAAATCTGTCCCATTCTGTTTGTGCTAAGGGAAAAAGTAATCTGCCTGAGGATCCACAGGTATAAAGGTTATTAGGTTGAAGGTGAGGAAGACTCAGAAGACACCAGAGTGACAGAGTCACTTTACTCATGGAAAAAGCCAAGGCTACACTGGTACTGAGAGGAACTCCACATTTTTAGTGTTAAGTTCTATAGACCTGCCATGAAACTAAGAGCAAGTCCTGGGTGTGAGAGTGAAGTCCAGATGAGGGGACTGAAACTTGTGGTTCTTGGCATACATTCTATGATTTTATTAGATGTACAGTAAATCTTAAACTGTAGCTTATTCCAGCATCTGTGGGACTCATCGTCCTACTCTGCTAAAAGTATGGCTTGCTGTTTATCACCAGCGTATCAATGGCCAGTTTTAAGGTTGCCTTACACAGTTCTTAATTTCCGGGTAAACCACACACAGACAATGTCTTCTAAATCTTCTTAGGGCCCAGATGATGCACAAGTATCCGGATGAGTCCCAACAGTAGCCATTATGGGCCTGGAGAGCTCATAGACCGGATGCTGCAGAGATTGAGCTGCTTGTTAGGAGCTGGCTTCTGGAAGTCACCAAAGTCACTACAGACTAGAACCCTTGTCAAAAATTGGCTGCTTTTTCATCACCTGCCACATGGTTAATTTAAGAAAGGTGTTAGCAGACTGATGGACTCTTTTTTAGTTTTCATCTAATGCCTAAATCATCAATCTCGGCCCCACATAATTTTGGTCAAAAGATCTCGTGGTCTCCACAAATGCAGGACTTAGCGCCAACACACATAGATATTTTCTTTTAGATGCATGTCACTCCAAGGAAATACAATTGCTTCTGTCCTCTATACTTGATACAGAGTTTAAGATCCTCAAGAGGGATTAAAGGCAAGAAGAATTACTGTGTATTCCAGAGGAGCAAATCACAGGAATGACACCTGAGAGAAGAGTCTCCAGATAAACTTCAGCTAAAGGACCTCCAGAACTAGTAAAAATTAAAGAAAAGAAATAAACAAAGAAAGAGACAGACAGAAAGGGAGAACGAAAATCAAAACTTAACTCAAAACTACACCCAAAGCAGTCAGCCAAGGGGAATTGAGAAGGTAGACCACGCCTAGCAGTGAGAAACCAGAGAAGTACTTTTGCAGGTAAGTTCACAGTATGAATACAACTACAGAAAATTATTAGAAGGTAAAGAATTGCATATGCAAATAAGTGGAAACTCGAGACATCTATATTCAGTTTCTAGACTTGTCACAAATTCTGTAGAATTTAAGATTCATTTCAGCTGCCTAAGCATCAGGACTCTACAGTTGTCTGAGGAGCTCAATGATATTCCACCTGAGCTTGAGATGCTAATCCTGAGGGGTCTGGCTGTCTCTGGTCCTCAGCAATATCTGTCAGCCTTGTCTAGATCTCCTGGATTCCCTATGGTATTTCAATTGGTACTAGGCACCTATATTGAAGAAACTGACTTGATTGTGTTAGTAAGTATTTTCAGAATTAGTGCCTCTTATACCAAAAATATAAGAGTTTTAAATTCCACCTTGCAGTCACTCTATGCCTCAGTTTCCCAACAGTGAAAAAGAGAGAATTAAAAAAAACAAAGTTCCAAACCACTTAGGCAATATTTAGATCATTAGGCAATGCAAGCCACAGAAGTACTTGGAGGCGTAAAGATGCATCTCTTTTAAAAGCAGCAATGAAAGCCTAGGGTCTAATGGAAATATTAACTGTTGATAGTGAACAGTATTTTAGAATGCCAAAGACATAATAAAATGCTTCATATTTTTCCACATTAATTTTTCATATTTTAACTCACTTTGAATGCTGGTCCCTGTTTCTGTCATAGTGTGCTTTATAAATCTTTTTAGGAGACATTTTTTTAATCAAACTGCAATCATAAGCGATAAAATTCCAGAATATCTTAAATTATTAGGACAACCTACAAATAGATAGTCATATGCAGTCCTTAATCAGTACTAGTCCCCACTGGGCAGTGATTTGATTGAACTGCTTTTATCTCTGTGAATCCAGAATGGAGTCTGATGAAGTTTCACAGTAGTAGAAAGCTGCATGAGAGCTTTTAGTGACCTCGCACATTTATATTTTTACATCTGTTTCTCTGCAAGTCAACTTTTTTTTCCCTCAGCATACTAAGTGGTGTAGGCCTGCAAGTCTGCATAAAATTATATCTTGTCCCAGGGATACCCATTGCACCTATGCCCCTATATGATTTATGACTGATCTAGTTGTTTTCTTGCACTTTGGAACTGGTTTATTTGCAAAATAGCCTTCACATAAAGAAACTGCAGTATCATCTGCATCTTCAAATATAGAGTATCTGCACAAAGTCACAACAAAGTTTCACATCTGAAGGACACTGCAGCCTATTACACAACAAATTATCATAATTAATGATGATTGCATATCCATATACATATTCAAGTGTGACTCTACTACAAGCACACATGAACCAAGTCTTGGGACTGAATCTGCCCAGAGCCTGCTGAATATTATGGAAGTGGCATTCCTGCATGACACTAACAGTAGGTAGGAACTGCACTTGCTATGTGCACTAACATGGTGTTAGTAGAAATAAAGGATTTCAAGAAAAAACCACTAATTTTCTCAATACTGTGTCTCAATGCATTTTTAAAACATACATATTTATAAAGTACTGAAAAATATTCATACTGTAAAGTTAATAGGAATCTGGCTGTTTCTTCATATAAAGTCCACATATTTCGGGTAAGATAAACAAATCTTCCTAATTCTAACTACAGGCTAGTGAATAACTTTCCTAGTGCCCAAGGGAGACTAAACACAAGGAGTTAATTTCCATGATCTAATGAATGATTAACCATGAAATCTTTGTATCAGAAAATCACCCTTTTATTAAAATGTTAATTTAATTAATAGAACTTTGCTGTTGAGATTACTATATATAGGATATATTTGTTCTCAGATGTATGCTATTCCATGGACTTTAATTATAACATTGTGATATTCCCTCTTCTGTTCTGAACAGCTGGTAAGACCTGTACAACTAAATCATACTTAATAGGAGTGTGATGGTTGTTGCTTAGGCAACAGAATGAATAAATGCAGGTCAGAATGTGCTTCCAGAAAAACAAAAGCAGGAATATAGTACAGAATGAATAAGAAATATGTCTTAACTGATTTTTACTGCGTTGAAATACTAGATTTCTTCAATATAAAGTAGCTAACCAGTCTGAAACATTTAAGATTTTAAACTCTAGTTTTATTTGTAAACCACTGTAATAAAGGTAAAGCAGTCCTGTCATATTAACAAAGACTACAACATATTTAAGTTTGGAATAATCTGAATTTTTCTCTTAGCATAGCAAGTGTTTCTTCTCTCAATTTTTTTCTCTCATTTTCCTATATGCTTTCTGGGTTTAATTTTCCCTTTAACATTTTGGCTAGAATGGAAAATAGCTTTTCAAATACTAATTTAAATTTTTCAAGAGAGGCTTTTCTTATATAATGCTGATGTACTCAAAAAAGTGATCTAAAAAAAACCTGGCGTTTTCTGATAATTTTTATTTCAAATAAAATATAGGAAATATTAAATTTCTGCTACAGACAAAAACCGAAATATGCAGAAGCATGATGAACAGTGAAATCAATAGATTAAAAATTATTAAATCATTGGAGTTATACATTTTTTTATTACAACACAATTTCCCAGCTTTTTTTTTGTTACTGGATTTATGAGTCTAACCTTCCACTCACATATGCATGCAAACCCAGGTAATATTAAGAGCAATTATATATTTTATCTGTAATATATCAGAAAAGGATGAAATGACCAGAAAACACTGGCTAACAGAGAAGTATGCAAGCAAAACTTAATCTGCCTAATACATTAAAAGTTTGATTTGTACATTGCATAATAAAATCTTGTATGTAATCTGTATGTTTATATAACTATAGTGATAATAGACATAGGAAAGTCTTATAAATTCTCCAAGAAATAGTTCAGGCCTCTCCAGAGCCAGGGTATGACTGAAAAGCCCTCCGGGGCAGTTTATTTGACTTCTCTGGTGCTCATAATTTACCTGTGGTAGGTGTAACCCTCTGCATTTGTTATGCCACCTACAGCCTCTTGTGAGCAATTTCCTTTTGTAACCTCTTTACGACTAAATGATCACCTACTTATGTAACTAATGCTACAACATATATAAGAATATGCAGTTACATTTTGGAAACTGCATGAAACACTTTTTATCTTTTTTTTTTCATGTTGTTGGGCTGACAGCACAGCTTTGTTTTAAAGAATATTTAAAGGTATAGATTACAATGATTTTTACTGATATAAGCAAATGATCACATGGCAGCCATGTAAAAGCAGGAAGAAACCTCTACACTCTTATAATGTGGAAATGGCAGAGATATGTGGCTTAATTTTTGATTAATAGCCCAAAGACATATAATGATGTTGGCAAAATAATTTAAAGAGGAAGGACACAACTCACGTGGTGAATTTATAGCTACAATATTCAAGCCATTTCACTTCTGTTTCTGATATGCCAGATACAAGTAATATAAAGTTAGAATTGTTCTAAGGTTTACATGGATACTTAAAATGTATTTTAAAGATATTTTAAAACATGTTTTAAGCCCTAATACTTTTTTAAGGAATGCAGTCAGGATTTTTGGAAGAGGCTCAAGTAAGAGAAATACTGAAGCAGGTAGAAAAGTGATTATATAACAGCCTTAACAAGCTTCTCTCTTTACTGTCAATATTCATTTCAATGGAAAGTTTGTGCATGACATGTCTCTGTTACTTTACACCACATGGTGATACTGTAAATCCTGAACTAACTAAAATTTCATTTCATTCAAATATTCCTGATAAATGCCTCGAGTTAAAACATGAAAATGGAACAATTAATAGGAATGCATTACTTTTTCTCCCAGGGCATAAGTTTCAACAAGTGAATCCCATTGCCTGATTATCTGAGATGCAAAAATATTTAACCGAGACATCCAGAATTTCTTGCAGAGAGAGCACATTTCATTAGATAATTTTCTATTATTAAAATGCCTCTCAAGGCAAGAATGGCATTGCATGTTCTTTAATTATCATTACAAGTTAATGTTGAAATAAAAGTAAGAATGTGATGCACTGCAGAAAGGGGTGTTTGCAGCTTTTTCACACTGTGAAAATCCTGCAATGGATTAAAAGAACTGGGCATTTTTCTTCTTTAATCGGAAGATTGATGAGGGAGAGAAAGAACCTTAATATTCAGGTTTTATTTTACCAAATTGCAGGCTAGAATATTTTGTAATGTGTACAGTTTGGGAGTTTAAACAACGACAGCTTATATATTAATTCAGCTACACATAGGAAAGTGAAACACTACAGATCTTAGTGCAATGCAGAATAGCTCTAAGGTTTTTATGAGCACATAAGAGACAGACAAAAAAGGCAGCTACAGTGTATATACACAGCTATGCAGAGAAGATTTCTTACCATAAATTGCACATTGTCAAATCCATTAGCCAGCAAGTGGTTTTCATACTGAGGTAGCCCAATATTTTCCAACCATTGTCCCACTGTCTGGACAGGGCATCGGGGTCCTGTAGGAGGGTGAAGAGGGAGGCGTTTAAGCAACGAATAACCATCCACTGGATAATAGCGGTAGTCCTGGGCTGAGAGGTGGCATTGCCACATCGTGTTCCTGGAAAAGTTGGTATCAAACGAGCCCGCCAGCTTGACAGATTAATGTTTTCAGCAAGCAGAAAAGTCAGAAGTAAAACATAGTTTTCAGGGCAGTATATAACGTAAGATCTGATCGCAGCTCTACATTTCTTGGTTATTAATCTTTACTACAGACCAGTACGTCATACAGTAGGGAAAAAAAAAAAAAAAGCATATCAAGCTGTCAGCTAAGCTGTTCTCCGTTATATGTGATTGTTGGAATACTCCACAATGAGCAATGCACTGCCAGCAGCAAGAATTCTTTTTATCAAGTACTCCTACACTCATCAGTATGCAGCTCCATGCTCCTCGCTCCCCCTCGCTCGCTCCCCTTCATTACCCAGCCTAGGCTACACCTCGCATTTTCAATAATAGCCATCAGATAAGGCAGATTTTTTTTTTGTCTGCAAGCTGTAAGCCTGCTGCTGCTGCTTCCTCCTACACACCCATCCAAGCGTCAATCTTGAATGATGAGAGCAGTCAAAACAAATGCAGAAAATAGCAAGATTCAAAAGCAACCTAGAGCACTTAAATCTGAATAGAATCTTCATGCCAGTTATGCTTTACATATCTATTTGTTGTAGATTTTTACATTTCACAAGACATTAAGAAACGCAATACTTAAAGCATAGCCCATGGCATGGTTTACTATGCCTTCCCCTTTCCCCTTTTAATGTAAGATAGGTAGTGGTCTGCATCTCTGCTTATATAATAGAAAAACCCTTTAATGAATCAATAATGAATATATTTCACAGTTCTTCTCCTGTAGTACAGCAAACTACATAAAAGGCACAACAATTTTAGTCAAAGTAATTAGATTATCTGCATGATTTCTTCAACCGTAAAATATTATAAGACACAAGAAAACCTTCATGCCGACATATAATAATTCAACTTGAAAAGGTCACCATTTCAAATGAAAAATTAAAATAATAAAATTGTAAGTTTATATCCTTTCTTATAAAAATGTGAATGATAGCAAGCAGACATATAAGATCTGCACGATTTCTAGAGAGGATGCAAATTTTATCAACTATAACTGGAGAAAAAAAAGATTATGAATTTTAAATGAGCAGAAAATTAATTTTCTGCATAAGAAACCAAATACCTCATGATGTATTTTCTATCTACATTCCATCTTTGAGACAGTTTCTCTCAAGATGGAAATATTTTATTCCTTTGTTCTGAAAGGAATGTTTATTAAACTTTCCTTTAGTTTACTAAACTTTTGTTTTTGCATAACTGAATGAAGGAACTTAGCAAAAAAAGGCAGGAAATAGGTATATTCAGGGTGCAATTCTAGAAGGAATCCTGTCAGTGGTGCTTCATTTATTGAACACATTAATTCCTTTTTGTTTTTCTTATCCATTGTGAATCTCAAACAATGACCATCTCTAAGGAGGAATTTAATTCCAGGCATAAGGAAATGATAAATATTTGTTAAGGGGATAATTTGGGACTGATGGTTCTATGGCAGATAATTGTTTCATAGAAATACAAACCTACAGTCTGACCAAGATGTTACAATACAAAGTCTCTGCAACTGCTACACTGAAGGTCCCCAAGCAGTCACAGAACAGATTCTGAATACAGGTGAATACCTAGAATTAATATTATTTTAAGAGTTTCAATTCCAATCGGACTAGTCCTTGGACTAAAAGCAGATGACTCTGATATTGCTGCTTGGATTTGTGAGACATTTCATATAAACTGGAGTCCATAATAATTTTGTAGAATAATCTTAGTTGAGTCATAGAAGAACTTTCATGAGGTTGGAAAGTTGCCTAAGACAGGTCTCTTATGAGATCATCTGTTATCCCAGGTATTCTGACTTGATAAATTTACTACACAAAGTATGAAAGGTTCATTAGGTCTTT
Source organism: Entomyzon cyanotis (assembly GCA_024500445.1). Taxonomy (NCBI): domain Eukaryota; kingdom Metazoa; phylum Chordata; class Aves; order Passeriformes; family Meliphagidae; genus Entomyzon; species Entomyzon cyanotis. Next base: position 12,794,472 of record JAKEPQ010001018.1, on the reverse strand, counting down.
AAAAAGAGTACTGGACACTCATCAGGCACTGGTAAATTTGCACTTGCTGAAGAAGTTTTTAGGAGTTTTCTAATTGATAAATGTACTTCAAATAAATGAATGGATGATAAATTTCTTCTCAGAGAAAGGTATACTAAATTGATAGGAATCTAGATCTATGGAGATACAAATGCATTTGTTCACGCCAGTCTGCAAATCATCCCTATTTTGCAGAGCTTTCTCCACTAAGAATCAGTATCTTTGTATCTAGGCAGACCCTAATCCCCTTCAGGATTGTGCCCAGTCAGCAGCATGAAGAAGGGTAGGCTATGTTGAGTTGAAATATAGGGGACTTCCCTTGAGTAGGCAAATTCAAAAGGCTTGGCGACATCTTCAGAGGGCAAATTGAGAACAAAGTTATCTTAAACAAGATGAGAGTTATATCCTCTCTGAATTTTTCTTGGTTGACGAAGAAATAATAAACTTCTTTGAAAAAGATTCCTGATTTTGTCTTCCCCTTTCCCCCATAAGCAGAAAACTTGCTATCAGAAGGAGATCTAGTGAAACATAATCCCTTTGAATGGATTATGCATGTCTGGCTCCCGTATTTTCTCTAAATGCAGAGACACAAATGCTTCTGCATTGTGTTCTCCAATAACAAAAAGTTTCTGCCCACAGCAAGGCACAGACAACAACCAATATACTAGTTTCATGGTCAAACTGCTTCTTCCTTACCTTACTATAAACAGCATGGAAGCTAAGCTGCCAGGGATGAGGAGTGCTTGGCTCAATGCCTAGCAACAGTGTAGGCAAAATTCAGTTGCTGAGTGGCTCCCCAGACACACTTCCTCATGTAGCTGTTGGTACTGTGTCTAACTATCTCCATGGCTCCAGCACTGGATGATTACAGCACTGCTGGTCCCACTGTGCACTCTCCTCTAGCTCTGTTCTTTGCCAGTGTAACTACACGTCTGAACCCTTCAACACAACATAAGGTTGCTCAGCAAGGGGAAAGAAAATAAGGAGAAACAGTCAGCTTGCTGCCTAGTCCTCATCCCTGACTATTGTCTCATTGCTAAAGTATCCTGTTAACAACAAGACTTTTCTTCCCTCCTTCTTTCACCAAAGGTTGTAGGCAAGGCAAAGACAGGCACAAAACAGAGACTGGACTGTTTGGATCCGGGAATTTGCAGCTATTTAGATCTCCTGATCCTTAGCCAATTCAGGAGTCACCTCAGGGGGATTGCTTGGGCAGTTTTTCTGAGCCACTGCAATGGAAACCTGGAGCAGATGCCACTGCTTTGAGACTAAATGGCTATCTCTTGATTTTTGTATGTCTCTGACTCAGTGCCAGCCCCACTAGTATGCTGCTGCAGGCAGTGCCTACTTTGCTTGTGCCTAACGCTGGTAGTGACATTGAAAAATGCTGTGCAGACTATGAGATGGTCTCACCTCCGCACATATACACACTACCGTGCTGTGCTGTCATTTCAAAGGTCATAAATTCCATTATAATCCTTCTGTGATACCAACATCAAAAAAGATGTACCCATTCCTGCATGGGAAAACTGACACATAAGTCTCTTATAGAGATAGCAGTACTTGGCTCTTTCTTCTCCAAGGCAACAGAAGAAGCCCACTGAAGTGATGTCTGCAAGAAAGATGCCATCTGGTACACTATACGATCATTTCTGCAAGACATCTTGTTCCCCATGGGATTCAGAATATATTTATTGTGGGGTTTGGAATTGACTGAATCTGTGGTATCAGAGGGCACATGATTTCAAACAGGTTGTAAGGCAGAGCTACTCTAAATGCTAAGTAATTTAAGGTGCTCTCAATTTTGTTTTTTCTACTGTTAACAATATCGATTTTTCTTGATTTGTTTTTTGACTGAGAAGAAGAAGAAACTGCAGTGATTATTTGTAGAGGAGGTGCTCCCCCAGTTATTACGAACAGACTATTTTAAACAATTACTTTTGGTACATAAATACCTGTCAAACATTGATAAACACTTCTGATGTTAAGGAATCAAAAAGTGGAGGATTTCAGTAGTGACTAGTAGTGACCAAAACTTTTCTGAGTAGAGAATATGAAAGAATGAATCATTTAGGTAAGCTGGAAGCCAGTTTAGCAAAGCTCGAGAAGAAATTGATGCTAAAGTACTGAAAACTTTTTTTTTTTTTTTTTTAATTAAAGCTTTCAGCCTTGTCCAAGGCTAAATGAGATATAATTTTTCTCTTTATATTTAGGATTTCAGGTAGATAAAAAGTTACCTATTTACATTGTGACAGAACTTGTGCTACAGCAGTTAGCATGGTAGGGTGTCCCAGTGAATAAACTAACCTAATGCATGTATTCCTGTGAGGAAATAAGGATAGCTAGGAAAAGGATGTTGTATGAGAAAAACTATGCCTAACATCCAGCAGACCACTATAATTAACTTTTATTATAGGAGAAGCATACTAGGTTCCAAGAAGTATATGCAGGATTCTAGTTTATCTTATGCATTTCAGTTATATTATCAGACAACTCGAAAGGCTTAGATGTTTTAATTATCTTTTTCATAAAACTCTGGGAAAAAATGGATGCCTTACATAAAATCTGTAACTTCTGTCAGCAGCCTGGCTCTTTGGATGATGATGGCATTGCAGATGATTTTTGATGATGATGGCATTTGGTGATGCTAAATATTTCTCTGAAAGTGCTTTTAGAGACATTTCTCATGGCATATACAGAAACAAAACAAAATCAACAGGGACAGCTTGAATTTAAGTAACAGTATCTAGTATCTATGATCTAAAGGTTACAGTCCATTGCTTATGTGTAGCTCAGAACCCACAAAAATAGCTCTCAGATCACAGCTAATCAAGGTAATGGAAAAACCCTCAGTGACTAGGAAAAATCACCCTCACAGCTCTTTTCTGATTTTTATACCAATATTGATTATAACTCTACATCACCACTGTGTAGGAACAACAAGAATCTATAATATCTGCAACTACAAAGTCAACAAGGAAAATTCATTTTACTTGACAGATGATTTGTCAACAGTGACCTGTGCTTTGTGAATCACATTGGCCCTTCTACGAGTTTGCATTTCTAACTGCTGATGTATTATTTACCCAGTAAAAGCTCAAAGTACTCCACTATATCATGAAACATACATTTATCACAGACATTTCAAAGTCAGAATATTTTTCATGTTCAGTTGATTGCTTTGACAACTTTAATTTAGTCTCTTTCAGAACACATCCTGTTCAGTGAATGAGGAACAGATCTTATTGGAAAATTAAAATACATGTTTTCTAGAGCACAGCCACTGGACTAGGACTCAGTTCTATTCAAGGCTGTCATTAGTATAATGCAGAGAAATATATATATATATGGTATTTGGTAACATATATTACCATGCAGCAAGATTACTTGAGACACAGTTAATCTTTCCAGATTCTGATTTTCTATTTTAAATTAATAGATTTGGAAGATAATTTCTTTCTAAAGACATAATGATAACTAAACTATATTATATAGCATTGCAACACTCACAGCTTCAGTCAGCTGTATATCCTTGGCTTACAGAACAGAAATACAAGATGCAACCTACTGAATCACAAGAATTAGTTAAGAACAGATGGATGGTTCACTGCAAGGATTGCTTCACTGCAATAACACAGGATCAACTGCATTGGATCAGAGCACTGCTTCATCTAGCTCATCTAGCCTCATCATTCATTAGCTTCGATCACAGTGGTTACTACTAGATGACTACAGAAGAGTGAAAGTAAGATGGACATCTAGTGATCCTTTCCTAGCATTTTCCCAGTTTCCAACAATTTGCAGCTAAATGTCTTCCTGAAAGAGAAAGTGTCCTTATGGTTAATTGTCTTTTACATATTTTTCTGACAGTTCGGTGGTTGATGAAATATGCTCTAAGAAAGAATATTGACTGGAGAGCTGGATCCATCTTTCACCTTTCCCCTCTAACTGTTCCATAGGAAATGGAGGAAGCGGAGAGAGTGTCTCTCTGCATTTTGGATGCCATCACAACGGTAACAGGTAATCCAAGCTTAGTGGATCCCTACTATACTATGAACTTATTCTACCTAAGTCAAATTCCTTTGGTAGGACAAAAAGCTTTCAGTTGCCTGTCATTTTGCCCAGGAATCATATTCATATCCAAGGGGTAAATGTGTAAATCCTTATTCTGACTTCAGTGAAAGTTAATAATATTTTTTGTAAAAAGAAGTTGCTGTCTCAGAGCAGTTTCTGTCCTCATCTCAGGAAGTTTTACGGGATAATAGTAATACTACACTCACCACCTATCAGTAATCACTTTCACTGCTTTCATCTAGTAAGAAAGAAAAAAAAACCCTCGAAAATTTACATGACACCATGACCAATCAAAATATTTTACCTAATTGAGTAAGAATTTTAGACTACTGTTAAAAGCTAGTACACTCAGTGCATATATATAAAAAATGTATACTACCTAGTCTTGCTAAAATTACTAAGGAAACTCAACCCTTTATACGATGATTTCTGGCACCATAAACTCAAATTTATGTAATTTCAAATTTGTGCAAATCTTTTTACAGCTCTGTGCTAAGCAACACTGGACTAGCAAACAAGCAGAACTGGGTAACACAGAACTCAGTAACAGAGAACTATTTGAAGAAAGTGCTCAAAAAAAAATCTGCACAGACATTTCTCAAGAAGTTAAATACAGCTGTGAAATAAATGGTAACCTTGATTTCATAGATTTGGTAACTGCTGCAAGGTCCAGTGAAGAGGTGTGGAAATGAGAAGCCTGTACGACATATATTTTTGAAATTCTGAATCATGAAAGTTTACTCTTTGAAAGATTAAGGATTTCTCCCGGGGTTATTTTATAAATCAGATTCAGCCTGAGACAGTGTGGAACTTTTGTGTTTGCTTTTGCCTAGCTGGGTTCAGAGGCTCCCTTGCCCCCACTGCACCAGATTTTAAAGTGAATGACTCTTTTGACCAGGTGATCAGGTGAATTCCCTTTTCTTGTCCCTGTTCTTTCTAACTTCACTTTATTGCTCATTTTCTATGCTCCCTATTTATCTCACTTCTTCTTATTCTTCTCATAAATTATGGTCATTTGCTCTTTTGTCATTCTTCACCTCCAGCTACTACAATTTGTTGTTTTGTTTCACATCAGTCTTTTTCCTTTTCCTAACCTTCTTCTCCCACTTCCCCTTTCAAATCTTTTAGAAAAAGTAAAAAAAAAAAAGTTCATTTCAAAATGGAATTACTTATCTGACATTAAATTACCCCCTGAGATTTCTTTAGAGTTGAGACTAGGCTGGATTTGGTATTTGAGGAAATATTAACTTCAACATTTTTACAGATTAGATACAGCACAACATCTGCTATCTGCATCAGTTCTTCAATATTAACCAGGAGCTAATTGTAAAGCTGATACTCTAAATCTGTACTGGAAAAAGCATGTTTAAAGGGAAGCAAAGGTAACACATTCATTGTGCCTTTTTCCCAATGCCATCTTCAGCCCTGCTTCTTGCAGGAGTGTGTTACCAGCACCTGGCTCTGCTCATGGGGTGCAGACCCCATGGAGCTTCACCTGTGGGTGAGGGCACAGCTCCCTGCTTTTAGGGAACAACCATTACTCTCTGCTTCCTGAAAAAAAGTCAGGTTCTCAACAGGAATTTGCTTTATTACACAAAAACTCTCTAACCACCTCCTGTAACATTTATCCCCTGCTAACACAGGCTCTGTGGCACCAAAAGAAAACGGCAGCATCTTTCAATGAATAATAAAGATGTTCCTTGAGTGGGTGGCATGCTGGCACAGCTCTGGCAACTCACTGGACTGTTTGCATATGGATGAGCTTATATAAACCCAGTTCATCCTGTCTGTGAGCTCCCTCATGCCAACGGCTCTAGTCCCACTCTCCCACCTCTGGAGCCTAGGGTCTTGTTTCAACAATCTGTGTTGATGCTTACAGCAGTTCAAACACCTCTCACAGCATTGTACTTAGTCCTGCATGGCTTTTTGTTTTAGCAATTGGAATGATACAAATGCAACTCTTCAGATAAGTTTCATAAAATGTCCTCCAGGAATCATCCCTCACCCTATTCATTTGTCAAGGCTAAAGGATCTCAGCTTGAGCTCAAGCGGTCCTACAGGTACAGGTTAGCTGAAAATACACTCAAAAGACTGATTCCACCGATGTTTTATAAGGATCATTGCATGTTAATGATTATTTCCTATACTAGAAAGCACATCAAAACTTGAGGTGGTTTAATAAGCAAACCCAACACCTACAGTTAGTCTCTTACATTCTGGTCTAGAGCTGTTTAGCCACATTTCTGGCTAGTAGTTGCTTCAAAAATTTTAGGAACATAGATTTTCATGCATAAATTTGAGAAGAAAGGCTGGTCTCTATATAAATGCCATATTGATATGCAAATGGGAGGATTTGTGCACTGACAAGATAATACATTCTTTGGAATGATGGTCTACAAAACACTTCAAATAGCCTACCAGAAAACAAAAGTAGCACAAAGCTGAGATAGGCCATCATATTCTGTAATGGAAAAGGAAACAGTAGAGTTCATAAGAAATATTTATCTAAACTCATGCATGAAGTGCAAGTATTGTCAATGAATAATAAATCACTTTAGAAATAGGTTCCAGAGCAATTCACCACTTTAGATTATTTTTAGCATTTGATGGAAATTCATACTAGCAATCAATAATTTAAACTCAGCCATTCTCAGAATTGTGATAATGCAATAATCTAAAATAAAGAGCTAAAGGCAGCAATGGCTAAAAGTAGAAAAATAGTTTTGTAAAATTCCTGGTACTATAGGTCATGATGTAGGGGTGGTAAATAGTAAATAGCAAATAATTTTTAAAGGATGTGAAGGCATTCAAGTGCAGTATCTTTCTGAATACAGGGAAATGAAACAAGAAAATACTGATCTTAACATTACAATTGTGAACTCAGGTTAACAGTCTGGGTTAGAAAGCAAATGAATTCACTTTATTAAGTTCAATGTGCTGAATTACTTCATTTTTCTGTAGGTGGAATGAAAACTAGAAACAATTTGGTGTGCTGTAAATTCTATAACAAGCCAAAGACTTTTCAACTAGCATGTGATATTCTTGTGGTTACTAGAAATGTGAGATTCCAAGGATTCATATATATTTAAATACAAGGACTACTGGAAGGAAACATGAGTGAATCAGCTGAACTTTGAAGAAACCATTATTAATTCAGTTTTAGTAGACTTAGGTCTCTATATAATTTATGAAAGATAAACTCCATCATAGTCTCACTTGACATAACATCTCTAACCCTAACATGTTTTTCAAGGGTAACATTCCTATCATCTCATACAAAACACCACCAGAGATAGTGAACAAAGTTTTACAGATTTGCCCTTAGCCATCATGTATGAAACTAGCAAGCTGATTACTAAAGGCAAATCTTTAAAATCTATTTTAGAAGTTAGGAATATTCTCTTGCCTGTAAAGTATTTCCAGGCCACAGGCTGTGAAAGCTTCCTTTTTCATCAGATATTTTTAATTCCATTGATGTGCTAATTCCTACTCTGCATACATTTTTCAACCTGGTATTGAATGTGATTCTGCTTTAGAAATAAATTTTGTTCAATTTAGTCAAATAAATGGAATTAAATATTAACATACATCTTTATAAGTGGCTATATAGTTGCATGGTTCAGATTAAACAGCAAGGAAAAAGCTGAACCTAAGCATGTGACTTCTAAAACTTTCAAGTAATCTGATAATTCTTTTCATGTCATTCATTTGTCATGGCTTGAAAATAAAATCTCTTAACCCCTGGAATAACAGTAGGATGATTACTAGAGCATTATAGAATGAGGGCATCATTGGCTTGTTACTTTTTAGGCACATCAGCAAGTGGTCTGGCATTAACTTTGTGAAATCCAGCCAAACTGTGCTTGTGAAGAAGACATAGACTATTAGTGCTCCCCTGGTACCATTGTGGCTTGGGGGAGAAACAGGCTAGACCTCAGTCTTACTGGAAATAACTCTAAAAATGTTTTAATTAATTTTTTTCAAGTTCTGAAATCTTCAATCTTTCTTTGTTCATCCTTTTATCTCTTATCTAGGTGGGCAAAGCTCAGACATATATTCAACCCCATGGTGGAAAAAGAATCATTCTATACAGCTCAGTGACTTCAGGGATTGGTGTGACAGAGGAAAGAATTGACCAGGAAAAGCAGATTGCAGCATTAACATCATCCTCAGAAATGTTTTTGAATCCACTTAAGAGTTAGAGACCCACTTACTACCAACAGAACCCAGGTGGTAATGTGAGCAATATAATTTCTAAGCAAATTTCACAACCAATTGATTTGAGATCCAACATGATTTGTTTCTATCAGTGTGATTTTGTAAGGTTAGGCCATAGGCAGGTATATCCAAGCTTTTAAAGTGTGAATAACTTTTATTCATTTAGTTTTGATTTTTTAAAGAGTAATACATACAGTTTTTCTAAGCACTGTCCCCAAACAGTGCTTAAACATCATGCTACTGAACTCTCCATTTTGCTATTACTTGTCAGTATATCTGAGCTTCATGCCCTTGGAAGTCACTCAAAATCTGATTTTCTGAGTTTGGAATTCTGTGTATTCATGCCATTCTGCACTCTGTCTAAAACAAGTATTAGAGGTGTGTATGAGCATAATATAACTCTATATAATGACATATTTACTTATTAGCATACACATCTTCTTTATAATTCAATATCTCTCACTTCTAAAAGGAAATTATATAATGTGAGACTTAAAAAATACTGAAACAAGGCTTTAATAACAGTGCTAAGTACATTCTTTGAATTTTCATAGCTTTGAGTAGCATTCAAAGTGTTCATGCCTGTGGTCACAAAGACTACTTTTTTAACCATATTTAACAGAATATGGTTCCATAGAATGTATGGATCAGCTATTAGTTTAAGAACAAAATAAAGGAAGAGATGGCAGGGATTCAGTATGCATTACTCCTCTGAGAATAAGTATTTCTAGAAATAATAAAAAAAATAAGTACCTTTAGATCTGAAGAAATTTTCCAAAGAAGAATACATTGTTTGTATTCTGTGAGGGGATGGGAGGGAAAAAAAGTTTGGCTGTTTAGAAATAACAGTACAGCAGACCAGACCACTGAGGTTTTATGTTTTAAAAAGGACAAAGTATCAGTATTGAAATAGCACAGGAAATTAGGGCCTGTTTCAATAAAACATTACATCTGATGTAAGGAAGTACCGCTGAAAAGTCTCAACATATTAAGTCACTCAAAATTATATGTCAATCCTCCAATTAAAATAGAGTTTGAAGAGTCCTTTGATCAAGCAGTTCTGTTGCAGAGCATCTATACTTGGCATGAGCAGGTCTGACAGCCACAAGGAGACTACACCAAAATGACAAGAATTAGGCTATACATTTACTCTCTGATGAATGCCAATATTTATGACAGTATAGTTCCATTTTCCTAAGTTTCTTTGCTTGCTATCAATATTCTCTATTCCTTCTAGAAGACATATGCCAGAAATCTTTTATTCAAGTCTGTGAATAAAATTACTGAATTGCGTTGCAACAGTTTAGGAAAAAGAAGCCTAACACTGAACATGAAAAGCATGGACAGAGATGAAAGGTAAATGTTGATTGGCACTCATAGAGAGAGTGGAAATGTAAAAAGAAAATATATCAGAGTTAAAGACTATGTTGGTAAATGTCCATTAACTTACATTTTTACTCTATTTTCTGTTTAGCCTGTATCTTCCTTTGTAGTAGGTTGTTTCAAACACATCCCTGATTAATTGGTGTATGAAGAGCATAGAGCTAAATATAACATTTATGATGCTACAGGGTAAAATTGCTAATATAATAGGAATACGTGTGTATAAGAAAATAAAATAAATGCCTGAAGATTTTTGCATCCAATTCCCATTGTGTTTATTATAAAACATAGCTAAAAGCTCTACAATTATCTTGCAGTTTGCCCAGTTTCTGTAAGGTTTGCTTTGGGATTCAATGAATCATTAAAACAGATGCATCTTTATTTCTTGTTTAGGTTTTTACAGTGTTGAAGTCAAAAAAATATTAACCCAATTACATGTGATAACTTCTGTAGAATTCACATGATCTTTAGGTAAGGTCAGTGACATGCAACATATTAGGACTATCATGTTCTCAGGAAACAAATGCTAAAAGCATTTCTTCCTCATATTTTATAGCTATATGCCTTCTGTTCTCCACTATTTTATAATCTACATGATTACATACACTTAAACTACCATTCAAACAACTGAAATGAAGATATTAGTAATAGAAATAGGAAGATTGGTATGAAGAATGCATGGACAGAAACACACGTGTGAAAGCACCAAAAGAGACAGTGCCTCAAAGAGTTAAAGGTATGGTCTGTACTGATAACCAAGGACACTGCTGGCAGTGGTAAAACACTAGGGAATATGTTCCTGTCAAGAGAAGGAGTGTGCTCTGATAAAACAGCTCAGACAATTTATCAGCAGAAGACCCTACACTACGGCACCAACACTACAGCACACTGCATGTGATATTCATCTTTTTGTTGTTCCAAATGGATGACCTAAAATATCTGAGAAAGAGAAGCAAAAAACAATGAGCGCCACTGAATAAAATTTTGGAACAAAAGGACCATGACCCCAGCAAAGGTTGATTCCTAAAGGGCTATGAAAATCTAGTTTGCTTTTTCTAATCCAAAGGAACCCAACATACACAGTAAGAGTGCAATAGTCAGCCTACCACAACAGACATAAGTGACCATGGACAGGCAGCTTGGCCATGCACACCTCAGTGTCTTTGGGTACCGAGTGTGACAGGCTCTGTACGAGAATGTGACTGAGTGCAAACAGTTTTACCTAAAAGAATAATCACTTTTGCCTTCCGTAACATCGCATATTGACTTTGATTATGCAAATTCCCCCCATCTGTTCTGCCATTGCAAATTAAAATTCCACATTCCCATTCCAGTTGTTAATAAGATACAAGGAAGGGCAGAACTGAACACAAATGTGTGGCTCTCTTTCTTGAAGTGCAGTCCTATAATTGTTGCTAAAGAGTTCAAAGACTTGCAGCTTAATAATGTCAGACTGCACATGCATTTCCTCTTGAGGAGGCATCAGACAGCACAGGGAGCAGACACCAGCTGCTGGAGCTGCCTCGTCTCATCAGGTCCCTCTTCTATCAGCTACAAAGTCAGGTTCCCTCTGTCTTTTGCTTTTTTGCTATCTGTGATGCTACAGGTATTTTGGTCTTTTTGCACAGTGTATCAGCTTCAAAGGGAAGTTGAGAGGAAAGTGATGCTATCTTTATTTTACAGTCTGGTTGTTGTGGTTGGCTGTTGCAAAATTATAGAGTTCTGTGTTCAAAACTGTAAGCTTAAGAGGTGTCCCATCTCATGAGAAGTTTCATGGCTCATTTTACTAAATTATATTAATTAAATCCACTTTATCAAAGCTCTTAGTTTAACCAAATGGAGATTAGAAAAGGACAAGGTAAATGCTGCAAAACAGGGACTAAATTACAATAAAAATATATACTTTCAAGTGTATAACTTACCACTGTGAAATCTGCCTTATGCCAACATGCCTACACATATCCAATTAAAATTCTGCCTTAATTAAGTACTTATATTTTTTCTGTTTTCAGCTCTTGGAGGAGGGAGAATATTAACAGCTTTGGAGGAAAACCACTTTGCCAAAACTGCAACCATATGGCAGCAAACAGAAAAGGGCCAGCCTAACAAGGCTTCATTTGTTAAAAGAAAGTTTGACTTCTGAGTTAGATATTAGCTTTTATAGGAAGAACCACACTAGACATGATGAAGGCTTCATGTCTGAGCAGTGGAACAGATGGCAGAAAGAGGGGAAACCAAACATGTAGCTTCACGCAGTCAAGGGTTTTGCCCAATTCCAAGTATATTATAGATGTACAGGGCATAACATGAACTCTTACTCTTCTCATTCAGCTTTTCTGGCTGAGGCCTCATCTGATTCCATCTTTTCCTAAGCTGCCGAAGTGACATCTATTTTATTTTCCCAATCTTTGTGCTCAAAGTAATTTCCCTCACAAACCGGAAAAGTATGATTTCTTAAAATTTTCCCCATACTGCAAAGGAGAAATCATCAATAATAGCCTTGGTTATATCTGTAGAGAAGGCAAAATAACCAAAGAAAATAACTTCTGTATGATGACTGTTTACAAATTTCATCCTGAAAGGGAAGATTGGAGAAAGAACACAACAAAGTGTATTCTAATACAGTGCTCTGTGACCTACTGTCAGTCCCTGGCATTAAATTTGGACTGCATGGCATTCAAACACAAACATATAGCGGGAACATCGAGAAGGAATAAGATTTTGTTTGTGCAAAAACTTGACATAAAGTGCAGTTGTAGGGTTTATTCTGAATACAGCACAACCCATTCCAGTCCTGCTTTCAAATGAGATACAGCTCATGCAGTCAACTCAGGAACAGCTGTCAGTGTTCCAGAGTCCTTCGATTTCAAAGCAGCCCTAAAGGAGCCAACTCATGAGTCTCTCTGAAGTTGTAAACATGAGGATACATACTGCTAAAGTAAATATTCTGCAAGATTTGCTAGCTTCCTTGAAAGTTTTTTTTTTCCTCATGTGGTGTGATTCTGTTTCATATACCACTTCCAGTAAAAAGCAGCATTAATCTTTTAAAGGCAGTCACTCAGGTTGTGTCAGTGAGCAAGGTTTGTAGCCTTGATATTGATATTAAGATATAGATGCTGCATGTGGTGCTAGGATTATCTCCAAGCACAGGAAAAGACACTGTTCTCACAAAAGGGCAATAAAAAACCCTGTAAAGTACAAACTTACTAAGTGCAGTAAGAATTTTGCTTATGTCAGCTTTAAGAAAAAGGCTTGTCCATGTATTACATTTCAAACTAAAACTGTAGATCAAGAAAATTAAGATAATTCAGTAAACTCTACCCTGTCTGCCTCTAGGTGGAACAATGAGTGTGTTCAAGGGTAGGTACATGCACAGGTGACCAAAAATATCCTGACTTGTATACACACAGCAACTGTTCAGTGCATTTATGGATAGCATCCAAAATAGATTTTATGATTAGTTGAATTATAAAAGTGTAAATCACCCTCCATGTGCTAGAACATATTTGACAGAAGTGACTCTCTCAAAAGCCCCACACAATCCTAAAATGATTGTTGACTATTTTGATGTGGAATGACCTTCAACAATTATTTTCTTAGTCATTATTTTAATTGCTCTGATTTGAAACAATTCTAGCTTTAATCATGATGATGATATGATATCCATTACCCATGTTAGTTTGGGTTTGAAGTAGATTATTTTTTGATTACTCCTTTCCAAGTGATTTGTGAATATAAGTAAACTCTGAGTCACACACCTGTGAACAGCTACCAAGCTCCAACTAACACAGAATGACTGCTATGCATATCTTGAAAGACTTATGTTGAAATAAAAATTGTTTATAATTAGGCAAAGAAAATATTAAATTGTACTGTTTTTTCTTTTTACCCTGTAGATAGGTTCTTTCTATATCATGTTATCACAGTAGTCACAGAATCATTACAAAACAGGCTCAAAGGGACATAAACCAGTGACCTATTCCATTCTGACTCAAGCCAAGGTCAGTTATATCCTAACCATTATTCCTTCTCATTCTGGCAAATATTCAAAAGTCTTTAAGATGCTGCTGAATGTAACCAAAGTTATAATCTTCCTAATAATCTATTTGGATGCTTAACATGGCCTTTATAATTTTGTCCTGGGGAACAGGGGAAGATTCATTTTAGATAGCTACAGCTGAAGAGGTACCTCTAAGGCACTCCAAGTGCCATTTTGCATGCTTCAGACATTTAGATATGATGAAAAATAACAAAAAAGTGTCAGCTAACGCAGCATTAGTGGCTCAAATTTGCTCAATGCAGTCCACACTCCAGAAGTTTGAATTTAGACATTACAAGTAAGATTAACCTCTCTGACCTACAATTTACATCTGTCTGACCTGCCATTATTTTCATCAAGCTCATTCCTTCTTGATTCATTTGCAGGAAAAGCATACGAGACCATGTCAAAACCCTAACTGAAGTCCAAATACTGGATATCTACTGTTTTACCCTTAACTAAAAAATTTGATATCCACTCCTAAAAGGGAATTAGATGGCTGAAGTAGGTTTGCTCTTGGCAAATCAGTGTTATTTATTGCTCATTTCTTTGCTATTTTCTAGCTACTTTAAGTAGTATATGTGTTCATTGACTTTTCCATTAATTGAAAATAATTTCCCACATTCTTCTTCCTTTCCTCTTTTAAAGATAATTCCATGTCATTCTAATTTAGTCTTTTGGTACCTGATACATCCTTCAAGAAATCTTACAGAAACCCACTGATAGGCCTAAGATTTGCAGATAGTTTAAGACACCTAAGCTACATAGTCTGTTCTTTCCTTATCTACAATTGAGGTTCTAGCTCTAGAATTCACTGTCCATGTCATATGTTCAGTGATAACCTTCTCAGTAAACACATGTAACAAAAAAAATACTTGCACGCTTTTCCCTTCTCTGCACCCACTCTGTGAACTTTTTCCTTTCCTGCACTACCTCTCTTAGATGCTGAGGATTTATTTGTTCTTCTTCTACCTATTAATGTACTAATATAACTATGTTATATTAGATCTTGCTAGTTGCATCTCCCTGAGTGCTTTGGCACTTCTGACATGTCTCTACATGCATTTGTTATTCCAACATGTTTAGTAAAGAGACAAATTTTCCTCATTTTGCCTAAAGTGAAAGAAGAGATGAAAATTTAGCTCAAATTGTATTTTGCACTTTCTTTTCTTTGCATTAGTGAAGGTTGTACTATAGTCTTTAGAAGATTTCTGTTCAAAACCCCAAAGAATTGTCTTCAACGTGCATATATTTTTTTAATAAAATCTCTGAATTTATTTTATTTTAAATAAAATCTCTGAACCTTCTTCAGCTTTTTTTTTTTTTTTTCTGGGCAGTCTGTCGATGTAATTTCTTACCCAAAAACAGCAACTAAAAATTCCCATTACTATCATGTCCAATGCCTCTGGAAAAGTATCAAGAATAACTATGTTTTTTTCTGCTTCCCTGGACACCAACAGATATTTAAAAGCTCTATCTTGTTCTATTTTTGAGATCTCAAAGCAACTATTTTTGAAATACAAGCCAAAATTTCCTGTCTTCTTCCCTTCTTCTCTATGACTGTACTACTAGTGTAATATATATGATAAACTCCCTACAGTGTCAATTTTGTTGTAATATCCAATTAATTCTTTCTTTCCTCATTAATTTGTTAATAAATTCTTCTCTGTTCCTCTTCATTGTACCATTTGCATCCAAACAGCTAAGATACCTTGCAAGCTGACACATGACCCTTTCTCTAGTCACTTTTTAAATCTTGTTTTTAATCATCCCAGGGATGAGACCTATGTTCAAGTTGCATTATTTAAGATTATGATTTTTGTTCTTGCCAAAAGGTTCTTATTTTAAACTTCTCTCAGGAGAAAGAAGAGTTATATTTAGGGTGTATCTGACTGATGTTTCACTTGGACATGAGCTGAGAGACAAAAATATCTTGAATCTTCAACCTCTTTATTTATTGCCACAGAGCCTGATAAGAACTTTTGATTTTCTCTAGGATAATTACTGGCAGTACCATTATTATTCTTTATCATATGCTAATGATTGGTGCAATCCTTTGCAATTTGGCAAAATTTGACTCTCGTGAAGAAGCACATCAGCCATGATTTAAGTGCCAGGCATTGCAGATGTTTCCACATCACCTGGAGTAGAAGATCAATAGCCAGCAGCAACGTTTATTTCCTCTTGAGAATCCCTCTAGAGATTTTGTATTCCTTGGGCTACTGTTTGGCGGTTTTGTCTGTTAAAAAAATTGGTTCTTACTTGCTTCCTGGGCAGCACTCCTGCTTTTGATTTGTCAGAGGACATCAACAGTCATCTTCCTCTCTGCAGTTTTAAGTTTGCTCCTCTGGTACCTGTACTGTTACCAAACTGAAAGTTCTGTTTTAATGTTTTTGTTCCTGAATGCATGCTGTGGATGAAGTCCGCATGAGCATACTCAGTTTTGACATCTCTCCTTTTACTGCTCCACTAATTGCTTCTTAAGAGATTTCTTAAGAGATTTCTTAAGATCTAAGAGAAGTCTTTCCAGCTATCACCACTAGGAAAATACAGGCCAAAGTTCCAGCAAATCCATTCAAGAATTTCATCACAAGATGTCATCATTGTCTAATTTTAAATATAGGTATTTAATTATGAGTATATGACATATTTCCTCTCAAATATTTTTCACCAAGAATGAGAGACTATGTCATACAAAAAGTTCTTCATGTTCATGATTAATAGTGTATTTGTGTTTGAATTTCACATACTTTTGCTTTTACTAGCACTTCATAAAAACACTGACGTATAATATGAAGTACAGGACTACACAAATACTTAAATTAAGGATTCCACAGGAAGCTACATTTCCTCTTCAGCATTATCAGAAATTTTGCTATTTGCTAGCAAGTTATTAGACAAATGAAGTTTCCTGAATACAGTGCTCAATTATCTAGACACTTTCAGTTCAAAACTAGGAGAAGTTTCTTTGACTTACATACTCTGAGCATTAAAAACATTATTTTTAAGCTTTACTGGATAATCTCTTTCCATATATATTCAAGTAAAAACTAAAAACCTCATATTTATAAACTAATGAAGTATTTCAAAATTATATGATACAACACTACTTAATTTTCATTCCTAAGCATAGATCAGATCTTCACCTTTGGCTGTGTTATGCTCAAGAAGAAGAGAGAAGGTGAACTGGAAGTTCTGAGGTAGAAGTCAAGTCCTCAGCACTACAACATTTGGGCAGATAAAACCTTAATTAAAACACGAAGGAATCTGTAAGTAATTAGAAAGGGTCGATGTAAGGCACCTCTGAGGAATACTGAGGCACCTGAGACACTTCTTGACAAAAACTATAGAAGGTAACAGAAGAAACACACACACTAAAACAAGTTGACTTGCTGCAAAAAAACTTCAAAAGCAACCCCTTTACTGGGGCCAAAAACCTAATGAAAAATCTCTTAGATGGTATTATCAGTGAGAAAAACCTGTATATTGCCTCATGGTACTTCATAAGTGGTAATTAACAGAAGCTAAAATCTATTCTTAAATATATAAATATCTGTGTAATAAGGCTCTAATTCATTGGTTAATCCAGCCTGCTAACAGTGAGAAATAAGAACTCCTTATTTCCTCCTAGATAACATATTACTCCAGTATTACCTACACAATAAAAAATAAGAATATACTCGAAGTATAACATGTTTGATACATGCAATGCATTTGATATGATGATAGTTCCCTTTGCTTTGCTGCCTAAATTGTGTTTGACTGAACCCAAAAATGGCCAAAAGGAATGAAAAGTAGAAGACATACACGTGAAGCTGCAGATATTCAGGTCTATAGCAGAAAGATGTGTCTTTATTGCAATGTGCATGTAAAGCAAAATGGATAAAATTTAAGGAAACATATATGTATTTTGATTGTTCATAGCTTGATTTATTAATTGAGAGCAAAATCAAAGTATCATCCTAAACTACCTAAAGACAACTAAGGAGTTCACAGGAAAGAAAAAAAATTTGTGTGTTCAGAAAGCTGCACACTGAATAGAAAGAAAATTGGGACTCCATGTCCACTCGGCAAAAAGAAGCAAAGAAAAGAGTCGATCTTCTGCCAGCTGAAAGAGTTGAAACACCAAATGCCATGTTTGAATGTCAAGAAAAAGCAATGTATGCAGTAGAAGCCATAAAATGGCTGATGACGAGAGCTGTGAGGTATTTTCCAATCTTGAAAGAGTAAAAAAAGAGTAGTGGTCAATCACAGAACAGAGTAGTTTTTGCACATCATTAAGTTATGGAAATTTGCATACTGTTGCTATTGTCTCCTTTTCACAGTTCTTACATGCAGTGCAGCTTGTTACTGGACATGTGATTCTGCCTTTGGTGCTTGTGTGCTCCTGTGGGAAGCTGACCCTGGCTGGATGCCAGGTGCCCAGCAAGCCACTCTGTCACTGCCCTCCTCAGCAGGACAGGACAGGGGAGAAAACAAGATGGAAAAAAAACCCTCTTGGGTCAAGATAAAGGCAGTTTAACACAGCAAAAGCAAAGACCTGTGCAAAACCAAAGGAAAACAAAAGATTTATTCTCTGTTTCCTAACTGCTGGTGATATCCAGCCCCCCTCCTTTTTCTCAGTTTTTATTGCCGAATAGACTTGTCTGGTATGGCATTTTCCTTTGCAGCTTGAGTCAGCTGTCCTGGGTATGTCCCCTCCCAAGATCTTGCCCATCTTCACTCCATGGGTGAGGGGGGAATGTTGGAGAGACAGCATTGGTGCTGAGTGAGCTCTACTCAGCAGCAGCCAAAACACCAGGATGTTTGACAGGGGAAGACCTTTCTAGCTCCCAGTGTGAAACACTATGAAGGCTGCTATGGGAAAGCTAACTCCATCTCCAGCAGACCCAGGACAACTACCACGATAAAATATAATAAGCAGAAAATCCTGAATTATTTACAATGTCTTCAGAAATTATTAACAACCTCCTAATGTAGAGCTTGTCTACGAATAATTCTGTTTTCCAGCACTACAAGTGGCAGAAAGAAAGTACAGACCATCAGTACAACATGCCTAGACTTTTCATAATATTGCCCCTTACTCTTTTCAGAAAAAAACTGAATCTACTTGTTTCATCTGCAATTATATTTGTATATATTTTGTACATATCAGTTGTTTCTCTTTATCCTAGATGCCCTTTTCACTGTAAGCTACTGTTAAAATAGCTGTGTCAATTACATTTAATCGATAAGACAGTCTCATCCTGTATAGATGCAATGCTCCATGAAATGGACAGTTGTTCAAATATATCCTTTTCCAAAATTTAAGTGATAGGGTACATAACACCCCGCTCTATACATAAATCCAATGCAATTTTTAGCAGGAATGTACCAGTACAGGTGAGTTAATACAGCTGTGCCTCAGGACTAAATTATTCAGACACGCAAATCAGTTTTCCCTCCACAAGTTAGGAAGAAGACATAATAAAATGCTTTCAAAATTCTTATCAGCACAGTTGCACAGGTTTATGCTGACAGACCAACAGCCTAGGCATGACTTAGGGTTCTTAGAACTCTCCATGGTACGGAAGGTTTGCAAATTTTCCCATCACTGCTAACACCAGTCACTGGCTGTCAGCAACATTTTCAGCCCTGTGCCAAATATTTCTTTGAAGCAGCATTAGATAACACAATACTTTAAAAAGTGTCAGCAGTTATTGGATTATATATACTCAGAGTAACATCATTCCAAACAAAACGTCATCTGAAAAACATTGTAAAATACCCCCCCCCAGAAGAAAAGCTTCAGTACAAAGACATTAATGGAATATTTTTTCTGGTAAGATTTCAAAACAACATTAATGACTCCAAGATGCTATTTAAAGCAACAGCTCCAGGACACTGGGCCTAATGCATCTCTAACCGTAAACAACATAGATGCTGTTCATGGTTATTCAAATATCTACAAATGATTTCAACACAGTGGGTAACTTAGCAATGTCTTATACACAATTTCCCTATGGACAATTAAGTCAAAATTAAACAATAGTTGGTTGTTTTTCCTTACTTGTAGCGTGATCTTTCATCTCCCCCAGTCCAGTATTAATTCCAGCATCTATTGAACTCATGATTTTATCAATCTGCAAAAGAGAGAACAGTGAAAACAATTGATGGATCCCATCTTCATTGTTTTAGTTTAGTTTTTCATGCATAGATTTAGGCCATTATTACTCTCAATAGGAAAACAACAATTGAAATCGCAAAATGCAAAAGGTAGGCAATTAATTTCTCTACTTTGATTTTTATTTTGCAGTATTTGTTCACTAGCAAAACCGAAAGCTTGGGACTAGTATTTATTTTTCTACAGTGGAGCTCTTTTCATACTGATGACTCTGGCCACATAGGTATAACCACTAGTGGTCTATTAGTAATATTCATGAATAAAAAATATTGTCTTGTGTTTCAGATTTCCAGAGAATTCCCTAGCCCCCTTTTATTTCCATCTGCCCCAAGGGCATTGAATAGGTGGGAAACACAGTTGTGTTCCCACATAGCACAGAACATCATTCTCTGTGAAACAGCACTCCACTGGCCTCAAAATTTACTTGCATGTTTCTAAGGCACATTGAACTTACTAAGTCAAAACAATTATATCTATTTTATTTTCTGTAAGAAAAGGACAAAACGAAAAGTGAATCAAAAGGTTGCTGTGAACTAGGAAGGCAGACAGAGAGAAACACATTTTATTAAGCTTAATATTAGGACTAGTAGAAAAAGTATGTATTAGTCACTGGTGACAGGAGGAAGTCTGGCGATTATGACAGAACCTGCAGATTGAGAGTTCATACTTCATATATATATATATATGTAAAAAACCTGCACTTTTTTTACTCTTAAGAAAAGTTAAAACTTGATGACCAAGTAGAAAGGCAAACCTGGACCTGACTCTAATCATGATTGTATAATAACGTATCCAAGTTGTAAAGATCAAAACCTGATATCCTTAGCACATTTCCAAGGAGCAAATTCCTCCTTTACAATGACAAGTGCCTAAAGATGCTGTATCAAATCAGACATTTAGGCAAACTTGAAACGTTTTCCTAGAAAAATAACCTACCACATAATCAAACTCTGGGTTCTTTCTGAACACAATAGCACCCTGGAGAGAGATGCATTGCCCCATTGTAGTCATTTTAAAGAGAAATGCTCACTTCTCTGTAGGAGCAGTAAGAAACTAAACATTTCACACTCTTAATTTACCTCAATGAGATGGGAACTTCTGCGTCTATGAAGAACCATTTACATTCTGAAAATTCAGCACAGGGGAAAAAAATTAAACATAAGGTGTCTAAAAATGATTGTAAAATTGAGTTATAAACCTAAAATAAAATCTCTCATATGAGCAAGCATGTGCACTACAAATTCAGTGTGGAAATTTCTGTTAGTAGAACTGAATTCACTGCAGCTATAAGTGTATTCCCACTTCACACAGCAGTCAGGTATGTGCCAAGCATTTTGTACACAGGCTACACATCAGTTAGAGGACACGATACATAAGGAGGCTTCGCAGAATGCATAATCAACTCTCTATTCCTGCCATTTTCTCCTGGCTCTTGCTAACGGGCACTGCCATGGTGGGAAATAATTAGCAAATATGTAAATAATAGGCACAGTTACATAGGATTGTACCAATTTTATTTGTGTCAGCGGTGAGGGCTTTAGCAGACGATAATTTCAGTGCCGCAAAAAATTGCAGAATTACTTCTGGTTAACTTCATTCACTACAAAAACAATAGGCTTTATTGAGTGGGCAGCATTTGAACAGAAATGCTTTGCATTTTGTGCCAGCTGTTGAACTATCACACAGTACACTGTGACATTCTCTCTGAGCATTTGCAGTGTGGAAGATTCACTTTTTATTTTGTCTCTGAAACTGAAAACAGTAACAGCGTCTTGACAAGACCACAGTACTTAAAAAAAGGAAAAAAACTTACTTCTTCCCATTCTGATGTGAAGGAAGGTGTTCTCTCTGAATTCCCTTTGGAGCACTGTGGCTTTGGTGTGGGTTCACTCCAATTGCTTCTTGCTTTTTTATCATTTGGTGGATGGGTGATCAGATTAGAATCAGATTTTGAAACATTTTTGCACAAATGCATTTCCAGCAAAGTCTTTGGTAAAGATCGTATTCTGCCCAGCGTGCACGCTCGCTCCACAAATCCCCCAGTGCTAATAACCCATTGTTCACTTATCCTTGGCGCGCCAACCAGCGTATGATTTTCAGCTGGTTTATTTTTAGTATGAAATATGGTTCTGTTTACAATTGGTGGCTTTTTTTTCTTAACAGGAGGATCAGAGCTGCTTTCTTTCCTTAGCTGTATCTGCTGCGCTGCGCTCTTGCTCAAAATGCTTTTCTCCAGTGGTCCAGTGCATGGGTTTGCTTTGCTGTACAGCTGGAGTGGATTTTCAGGTGGGTCACATGCAGGTGATGATCCGTGAAGTAAACCTGCAAACTGCTCAGCGGGGTGTCCTTCAGGAAGCTCACTGTCAGTGGATGTTTCACCCTGGCAAAGTTGCTCTGAAATGAGAGAGTACCTTGTAAACATAAAACGGTGACAAAAATACTGCAAGCAACAAAATCTTTACCCTCCTCAAAACTACTTTTATTATGCTGCTTGGTTCTTTTATGTAAAGAAACAGAAGAAAATTATGCCCTGAACTGAATTACTATTCTCTTAAAAAAAAAAAATCTTAAATTTGCCTATTTTATCCTGACTGGTTGAAAAACAGCCAACAATGCCCAGTGCTACATATACATTCCAGCAAAAAACAAATTCATAAAACAAAATAGGCCATTGCTATTCCATCAACTTGATGGTCTCTCTTTTAATTTGTTATTGAGTTGAAATGTGCAGAAATTATACAGTTTAGTATGATGAATTAGGTAGTTAGTTTGTAGGTGGTAAAATACATGGAGAACCAGTATTGTCAGGAGTATTCTTAGTAATTTTTCTTTTTATAGTCATTATAATAATAGTCAATTTACACTATGATGCCTTTTTACTGACAGTCTCTAAGGAATAGATCTGAGTGTTGTTTTTATTTCTGGGAACTTTTGAGAATAGTAATAATAACCATTGGGAAAAAAAGAATACAAAATCAAGTCTTTTCAAACCAGCTCCATATGTAATTTAGCACATACATACATACACAAAAAGCAAAACCAGAAAAATGCACTTTTTTGCACAGTTCAGAGTGGATTATTAAAATTTTATAGGTTTTTTTTATGTTTGTTGCTGTAAAGAATAGGAGGGGGGAAAAAAAGGAGACCTGTGCTGCCTGACTTGAAGTGTAGGTGTGGTGAACATCACACTATCAATGTGGCATTAAGTTAGTATGCTCCAGTCAGAATAACTGTGTCCCTACTAATGGTCACATCTCTATAACTACTTCATTAAAGATAAATACTTAATCTCATTCTTGCTAGGAGTTGTATGTTCTAGACAGACCCTAACTGTAGGACTGTGTGCACAGCAGTAGCTACCAGAATGAATCAAGCATAGCATCATGTCATAATTTGCAAAGATATTGAGCAGTTTTCTCCAATTAGCTAAAATATCTGCTGGCAAAAAAAAAACCCCAATCAAATCTCAAAATATCCTTTCCAAAAGAAAGCAGTTCTTGACTTTATGAATGACAGAAGGAAGATTTTGGTGTGCACTTCAAAACTTCAACTCTTTTACTAGTCAGCAGTTTAAAAATATAAAATTAAATGGCTTTCTTATTTGCTAAAATATAGAAGATATTTGATCTATGATATGATATATATATGATAAAATTCTAAGAACCTAAGAAAATACACTTTTCTTCTTTGAGAAACAACTAGAATGTACACTTCATACATTTTGCAATGAAAACTATGTAAGGTGTTACAGAGAAAGGTTAAATGTAGGACATGACAGAGCTTAAGGGATCAATAAACCCAGAAAAACTTGGTTTAGGGAAAAATGCAGGGGGAAAGGAGGATGTGGGACATTCTCACTTTCTTTGATTTCTAAAATTTGCTGAATTATATGTATGTCTGCAATTTTGAAGGTGAATTTAAAATGGGGAATAAATAATGCAAATAATCATTAGCTTCGGTGCTTTTCCTTTACATGAAAAGCTCAGCAGCTGAGATTCCACTTCTGATTAACACATCTCATTTTTCTCCATGGGTAAGAACAAGGTGAGCTCCAGCCCTAGTCAGAGATCAGATTGACAAATTCAGTGGAACCTATCACTCCCTGTACTCTGTTAACTGGGCTGACTATACTGCCACTGATTATTGCCAGAGACGGCATTCAGTTTGCGTTCAAATACTTACATTTAGATACCTCAATCGTGAACTGAATCCTATTCTGATGTTCTAGACAAGTATCATAGCTGTGTATTGAACTCATTGAAGAGATAAATATTTTTGTCAGGACAAAGTAAACCAGGAGGAATAAATAGGGAAAAAGAAAAGCTTACAGACACCTGTATTGCAAGAATTTCACTACTATGTTTGCTACATCTATGTAACTAAATAGCACTGGCCAACAGCTATTAGAGTCTAAAGGAATTATTAGGCTCGTGTCCTTTAAGTCAAGCTCTCCTCCTTCTCAAGACAGAGCTGACCCATCCAAATAACTATTGGGAATGGCCTCTGGTCCCAGCTAAAATTTGCACTATGCCTGGGTACTGTCTAGCTGGGTCTATTCAGCGTTGGTCACAGACTGCAAGAACCCAAACAGTTAAACAGCACAGACTGCCAATCACCAATGTAATCTCATACCCTGACTTTTTTTCAATTTACTACTGTAAATAAAGTTGGTTCTTACTGAGAACTCCCATTCCTCTGTGGTCAGCAAATATATGTAGTGATTACTAGAATGCATGTGTGTGTGTGCTCTCTCTGACTGTACAGCAGTGTGGCAGTGACATATCAAAACATTAATTCTGGTTGTTTTGTTAGTTGAAGTGGCAGCAGTTTACTGTGTATTCAAAGATTACAAATATATTGTATCAGCCTTTTTCAGCTTGACCTTTCACAACAGTTATTGCATTGGGTACATGTAAGTATATATATTCTACTGCAGGTATAACTTTCATCTTTAAAATACCCACACAAATACTTTAAGGAAGTCAGGAAAGATTAAAACAAAGGTTGCTTGTGCACCCATCAGTCTTCTTATGTGTTAGCAAGCACTCTATTTCACTTTCTATATGATCACTACTAGTTTTCAGAATTACCCTGTCTGCTTCACTTAGTATTCAGAATGAAGTTCACTTAATGAAGAAGAAACTCCTCGACATTTTCATAGTATCATAAAATCATAGAACATTTTAATTTGGAAAAGGCCTTCAAGATCAAGTCCTACTGTTAAACCAGCCCTGCCAAGTCCACCACCAATCCATGCCTCTAAGTGTCACATCTTCACATATTTTAATATGTCCAGGGGTTTATATTCTCTTTGTTCAGAAAGACTGGTCCCATTATCTTTTACTGCACAGCATTTAAATTCTTTGAGTATCAAGTTATTCAACGGCTTCTCAAATTTTTATGCTGTCCATTATCTAAGGAGTTCACAAATAGGTGCTCATATATTCTTTTAAGGTGAGACTGTAATGTGATATTAGACTAATTTGATAAATGGATATAATGCTGAAAATGTACAGATATTTGGGCATCTGATTTGAAATTCCTCAAGATTTTCTTTGCTTGCAGCATTTAACATTTTTTAACACAATATTTTCAAAGTATGGTTGCTACTCACTTCAGTAGATCAAACAAATCAGACCCCTAATGTCTCAAATTCATCACTCAAACCAAGGAATACTGTTAATGCCTACTTGGATAAACTTTGGTGTGTCTTGACCACAGTAATAAAAGCTCTGGCAGAGACACAGTATTCTCTCTGTTGCTTTCAGCTGCCTCAGCTGTCAGTTCTCTTTGATACCTTTTGGTTTCAATAAGAGCTTTGTTAATCACGTGACAAAGTAAGCAAAGATCTCACAGCTATACCTTCTTCACCCCACAATTTTGAGCAATGCAAACCACATCTATATCAGGCAACTAAAAGGACTGGGGCTACAAAAAAAGAAAATCCATGTGGTCATGATGAAGGTTAAGAAGCAAGCAGCATCACATGCTGCACTGCAGCCCTAAAACAGCTCATCCAGAGTAGTGGCATCTCCACCATTGGAAGGTTTCGAGACCTGGCTAGGAAAAGACATGTCTGATCTCATGATGACAGTCCTGCTCCAAACAGGAGGATGGACTAGAAGTCCTCCAGACATCCCTTCCAATCAACACTTTATTGAACCAATTATAATTCTGAATCTTTTGACTTTTGAGCTGATAACTCTTGAGGCTAATGCTCTTTGAATACAGACTTGTATTGTTATTTTAGTGTCCTAATGCAGTTAATGTTTAATACTTTTATGTTCAGCAAATAGAGTACAGAGATGGACTATACCACTGCTCTAAATAGTATAGTAGCCTACCACTCACTATCATGGTCTAAAAAAATCATAGAAGCAAAAAAATAAACCACGCAACAGATAACTATAAAATAATTTTCCAGAGTATGCTTTTTTTCTTATGCCAAGTCAGTACTTGTTGACCTACGACCTGAAACACGAGATGTTAAATAACCTCTTCAAACTACACCATTATCTAAAAACGCAGCTTCACTGTTCGTGGGAGTATCAAGATGTCAGCCTCAAGAACTTAAAATATGAAAAGCTTTACACAGGACAACATAATACTACTACTATATCCTTGCTAAAACAGGCAACTTTATTAAAAAAAAAAAATTAAAATCTTAGCTTTTAATAGTTACCCATCTCCGAGGTAAGTATTTTTTAATTGTTGCATATTTCTGCCATTGATTTCAAGAAAAGTGATACTGAAATCAATATTTCTCCTGAGGCTTAGTAGTAATGCACAAAATGTGATATTTTATATATTATTTTCTCCTTGTTTTTAAATATATCAAAACAATTCTTGTTTTGAATATTGCTGTGCATTGAAAAAACCCATGATATTGAACCCTTTATTAATTCCTATTTTTATTTCTTATAATTCTTATTATTTCAACCAACCTAACTGGCACTAAGAAGTGATACAAACAATCACATCACATAGATCTATACTCAGTGAACAGCCATTTTATAATGGCAGGGATTTTTTCTCACAGGCATTTAGGCAAACTTTCTGAGAAGGGACTTCAAGGAAGAGTGTGGGGATACCAGGGAGAGCGAACAGGCAAAGTTCAAGCTCTTGGACTGAATCCCAGTGGAGAGAAGCTTTCAGCCTATAAATGATTTTTTTTCTTTTTGAAAGTACATTTATTTTTAAATTAAAAAAAAAAAAAAAGCCGACAGAAAAGACCTTGCTTCCTTACCAGATACTTTTCTTACCACTTCATCTTTTTACTTGTAAATAGTATCATAAATACCAAAACACAAACAGATGTCATTTCTACAGAACTTTAGTGTTATTACAAGAGCACGTACAGCTTATCCATCTGAGCAGATTACTTTTGAAAATAACTGTGATACTGCCGTATCTGTGCTACAAGGAAAACATTTACATTTGGAATTACAAATAAATTCAGTTGTGCCATAATCTCAAAGCCACAGATACATATTGCTATTATCACCAGTTTATGTACAACCAAACTGGTATTTAGGCAGCAGATTGCAATTCAATCAGCTATTTATTTTCACACTGATGCACCCCAGCACAGTTGCTTGTGGTACATATATAGAACTATAAGGAATACCATTTCTCACTTTCAGTACTTGAGAGTTATAATTTACAGATGCTTCATCAAACTCAGATATTTTTTCCTGATTCTGACTCCAAGACTGCAGAGCACATTAAGAAAATCAGAAGCATACTGAATACTGTGAATTTTGCATTCATGTAAAATTGGAAATTGTCTTATTCACATTTGTATCTCAAGAGATTCTATGTTCCAAACTAAAGTACATTCAGGAGAATAACAGTTGTTAATAACACTAATGAAAAGAGCCGTAATAGATAAATTATAATGACAGAGTTAAATCTTTAACAGGCATTGCTGTTGTCATGGCACAAAATTCTAATGTAAAATAAAAATTCACTAGAAAATTCTTCTATAGCTATGGTAACAACTGTATTGTGACACGATTAATCTATTCAAGTTCTGTTTTCATTTGATCCAGAAAGATGTTTTTAGCCTCCCACTCTGCACATGTGTAATATCTGCCCAAAAATGTAT
This sequence comes from Entomyzon cyanotis, assembly GCA_024500445.1. NCBI lineage: Eukaryota > Metazoa > Chordata > Aves > Passeriformes > Meliphagidae > Entomyzon > Entomyzon cyanotis. The sequence continues at coordinate 12,766,470 of JAKEPQ010001018.1, read as the reverse complement.
TTTCAACTCCCTTTTCCCCACATTCAGTTGATTGCTAAAACCAACAGTCAGAACTGAGTAATATTTGGAAACTACCCTCTTATAGAAGGATGGGTAAGCATATTTGCATAGTAGATTGCTTTGGAGACACTAGAATACCCTCAGTAGTGAGGCTATCGCTTTTATTGCCAAAGTGATATAAAATGGGATGATCAGCAAGAAAAGGTGTAAGACAGAAAATTCATAGTATTGAAAAACAGAAGTAGCAATATTCAAGAAGGCATTATTTCCCACAGCAAACACGGTGCTCTGACCAAGCTCCAGCCCTTTGATGGCAGAACTTTGGCTGCAGGTGTCTTAGATGAGGCAGAGCAATGTTTTCTCAGTCAAATAAACGTTATAGCAAGGTACTATGGACATGGGAGACTGAACAACAAGATTACAGAGCAAGCAATGAAGGGTGTGGGCTTCTACTGTCACTAGCAACAACACAGAAGAGGAGCAGTAGTGTCCAGCCAGATTGCAGTTTCCTCTTCTAATTCCTAAATCTGGAGAAACCACCAGAAGGTGGTTGGCAAGGCTGCTGTCGATGGTCTCCAGGCTCTGTGCCCAGATTCCAGCACTGCCAGCTTCTCAAAACCCATTCCCTGAGATATCACAGTGAGCGTCTCTGTGGGTTGGGAGTTTGCTCTTGCAAGCTTCAAAACTGCCAACTCACCCCTTAATGTTGCAATCTGCACTTGACTCTGTACTGAGGGGTTTCACTGCCTCACTATCTCTACCTTCAGAGTTTCTTTCCCAGAAAGAAATCTTTCCCAGAAAATCTACATCCATAAGGAGTTTTCTGAACATTGCTCGCCAGCATCTAATGAAGAAAAAGAGCTTTCGGTGAGGAAGGATACCAGACAGTAATTACTGCTAATTCCAACTGTATTATAATGCCTAAATATAGTCCTTGTCCAAATTTTCTGCAATATCAGTGCAATCTGGTGTGAACAGAGTTAATTTTAGCTCTTATTGAGCTGTTTTGACTCTTCTGTACATCTTCTGAAATTCTTTTTAATACGTGTATATTCTGTATTTGAGAAGGACATAAATGTAATTTCCAAAATCACATAAAGGGTTAACCTTTTACTGCAAAATTCAATACAGACAAAAATAAAGAGCTGCAGCTGCCACCTCCATAATGCCGTTTCCATGAGAATTTCTTTCGATGTGACTATATAAGGCATAGTTCCTAGACATCTTAAAGACAGACAGGGTCTCATGAACCATCACATTTTACAGCACAAAATTCTGCCTTCTGCCTGCACATCAAATTTAGGATTCTTCAGAAAAATAACATGCTAGCATTTCTACGAACTAAGCATATCAGACAGATAAAATAATGGTCAATATCCCTCAGGTGAAATACTGGATGAATTCAACACTCACATTCAAGCTAAATTCTGCCAGAATGTTTCAGCTCTGCCACGCAGCAAAAGTACAAAAAAAAAACCCCAACACATCTTGGTGTTTCTTTGCAACCTTCTGTGAATCTTTCATAAGGAATTCTGAGGGATGAATGGAAATGGATGTAAAATTTAATTTTGCAGAAAGATCACATAATCGCACTGAAAAAATCTGTGGTGATCTCTTTTTGCAGAAGAAAGCAGTTGAGTGGGTTGTGGCTGTGCTCAGAAAGTACATGTTAATTTGACAATGTAATACAGCAGGGAAGAGTAGTGCAAGAGGAAAACTTGGTGACGCTTAATAACCAAAATCAGTGCAAAGCAATATCAATGTGACAGATGAGCTCTTGAAACCATATCCTTTTGTTGAAGGCTGTAAAAAACACCTGTTACATGTTCGTCTCCTGATATTTCACTCATCAAACGAAAAGAAGGAGTGACAAATTCCTCCACCAAGTGGAAACAAAACTTACTAATATTCAAGGCAAAAGAAACTGGAAAACATAATGGATGATTCCTAGAATAATGTTTCTAAAAGGAGATGTTGTACAACAATTTCACTTAAAAGGAATGATCTGCCCAAGTAACAGCTCAGTTTTCCCCAGCATGAGACAAAACCAGAAAGCAAAGTATATGTTCTGTTGTTTGCACTGACCATACATTTCTCTTTTCTAACCTTGGTAAAGAATGTATTTCTGATCAGAGCAGTATTTTTAACATACTTCAGCTTTTCTCTATCCTCATTCCACATGCAAGATCATCTATGCCCTGTTTCAAATTATGCCTCAAATCCATAAAGAATGTAATTGGTGTTTTCATAAGAAATAATGTAAAATAAAGGCCCCCTACCCCAAATGGCCTTCTTCAGTTTTTTGCTAAATTTCCTTATGTTGTAGCAACAAAGCTGTAGGGACAAAAAGTGTATAAAAATTAAGAATGTCTGTAAAATATCTCTGTCTGTAGAATGACAGCCCAGTTCTAGATGTAGGTACATATGCAGCCATGGAAAATTACATCCAGATTTTCAACTCTGTGGAACATTTACTGAATTTTTTTATAATTGCTTAAATGTGACTGCATTGAAACTAATCACTAAAAATCATAGTCTTTTAGCAAGCTTGCAGCTCACCACATCTTTTTAATTATACATACCAAGTGGGGAAAATGAGAGAATAAAAAATAGATTAACTGTATTTACTTTCTCCTAATAATTTATTTGGGGGTTGCAAATGCGAGAGGATAACTATTTAAATTCTTTTGAAAAGTATTTACAAAACATAAATGCTCTTAAAAAAAAACCTGACACAATTATGTGCAAAATAATTCAGCTAAGAATAATAACTTTCTAGGCATATTGACAATCTCTAAAAGTTGTTTACTTTTCACAAGTAACTGTGTTTACTTAAAAAACTAATATTACACACAGAATTTGTGAAAAGAAGGGCAGAGATTAAGGTGGCTAAACACAGACACGTATGGCCATTTTAGACACTATTGGGTGTCCAAAGTGACTGCAAGGGCTCACATGTCTGACACACAACATGGAAACTCTTGTCTTTCTGGTGAACCAGTATTTGTAGTATCCAAGCTGGTCTAGGCATATGTTTTGGCACTTGAATTGTTTCTTAGGGGTAAAATAGTAGCAGACAAGGAGTACTGATGGTAGATGTAGACAATACATCTCAAAGAATCCATTATGTTAGAATAAATAATTTCATATGTGCACATACCCCACTTCAGATTACTTTCATACACTTTAGATAGGAACTGAAAACTTACTAGTATTTTAAAGTAATGATTGTTGATACTTCTACCAAAATAGCCATCAAGTTAAGAGGCCAGATCACCTGAGTGACACAGAGCATGAAATGTTGGCTGACCACGGGTATCAGTTTAGGACATTTTGGAAATACATGTGCATTTGGAACATGGAATTAACCTGCTATAAATTCCCTATGACTGCTAGAAGAGTAAATGTGTAGCTTTATTAAGGATGCAGAAAAGCTCTTGCTTAATTTTAGATACAGTTAAAGGAAAAACAAGCATCAGACTACAGTTTCTCAGACATGGAAGAGCAGTGAACAGCGTTGGAAGACCATTACAAACTTTCTTGCTCCATCACAAATGATACTTTACTAGGTTCTCTTAATAAATAAATACAATCAAATAAACAAATATATTATTATGAAAAACTCTATGAATCATCAACTCATTGCAGGACAGAAGCCCCCACAGAGACAGAGAGGCACAGTTTAATGTAATTAAAACCTCTCTTACTCAACCAGCTGGAAAGTCTCGCAACACAAGTGCTACACATAGAAATCCAGAATGATTTATCTTCTGTTAGGATCATATCAAAGTTAGAGGACAGAGTTCCATCTACTGAATAGCTATGGCCACAGAAAATATTACTACTCACCCTGCTACTCTTCAGAGAGAAGGTATCCCTTAAGAGCTCCACAACCAGAACTGGGTGTAAGAACAATCTCTGCGCTGCTTATAGGGCTAATCAGCTGCCCCCATTTGGGTAAACTAGTTGAGTTCACCTGGGTTTTTTTTTGCTTGAGATGGATTAAAAGTTCTCACAGAAGCCCTTCTGCTGAAGCCAGACCTGGGCATAGTCTATGAAAGGAGTGCAATGACAGAGGTGCTGGTCACACCTTCAGCCGTTCCCACAGAATTCTACCATTCATGAAAGGATGAAACTGCTCTGCAATATAAGGGTCAGCTGTTCTCTCTGAAACACAGCAGCTACATATACCAAATAGGCACCATATAGCTCTGCTTTTAAAATATGTTACACCTGCTAAGAATAACATTTTCTTAACTAGGAATAACAATGTGCATGAGAATAATAAACATTAGCATGGTCTAATAAAGAGGACTAATTTGTCAAGCCAGAAGCACTAAGTTAGTACAGTTTTCAAAAACATCCTCCAGACAAGTAGAAATACATAAATAAATTTGTTTAAGAGTCTAGGAACTGTAAATTGGAAAACAGAAACTGAGTCTAAGAGATAAAAAAATAGAATATTTGTGGGAATAATACCATTCTAGTCCTATAATTGATTGACCAGATTCTTTTCAGGTAACAGTCTGATCAGAATACCAGAAATAATAGAATGTAGAAAATTATTCCTTATCAAAAAAAACCACATCCAGTTGTTGGCACATCTTCAATAAGTAAAAGAAACTTCCTTACTATGTAATTAGATAATTTGGATTTAGAAAACAGCTCTTTTGTACCGTGGGTTATTTATTTCTTATCTACAACACTTCAAGACAGGTGGTAACAAGTTCATTAGGTCCTTAAACCAGATACATCTGAAGAAAGGCAGGCCTAGAATGTTATTAATGCTTCATTCTGCATTAATTTATTTATGTTACACTTGGTATCAGGAAGACTGATGAGCAAACATCAATAATTATGTTCACCTGTGAACTAAGCACTCAAACTAGATAGGCAGATCCGATCTTCCTATCATTGATGTACTTCTGCTACTTAAGCAAGTGTGCTTCCATTTCACCTGAGGAAGAGACAAGGAGAGAACAGATCACTGAGATCATGTTTTCTAGGCACGTGGATGGGCAGAATCTCCATCAACAGTTTGAAGGGAAGCTCCTTGCAAATGCAAGGAGAAAAGATATAGCACATTGTCTAATTTACCAAACATACCCAAGAGACCTGAGTGTGCAAAAATAGTTCATTAAGTCAATCATAATTAACAAATAATTGCAGAAACAATATTACAGTTGTTTTAATTAGTATATTCTTCATTTGGAATAAATTGGAAATCAGATGATCATGGTCTCCTGAGAAATTTTAAAAAGTCCCTTTTGCTCTCTTACTAAAAGCAAACAAGCATCACTAGCAGCTCAGCATATCAGATAGCACCATCAGAGGTATACCAGAAAAAAAATCTGCAGATTACTTCTTTTTTTTCTATCTTTTATTGTTAAAATAATGAGAAATTTTCTGATTAAAAGTGGGCAAACACCTTTTTTTTTTGTAAAAATACGAAAGAGAGAGAAGAAGGGAAGCCAGAGTGAACAGGAAGAAACCAGGAAGCTATCCTGATGACCACAGATAGTAAACCCAGAAACTCTTGATGAGACTTTGAAGTTACAATTGGTCCCAAAAAGGACTTTAATGTGCAATGTGGTTTTATGTTTATTTTTTTAATTAGTTTGCAAAAATCTCGTGAAGATACAGAGCTAAAATGCCAAGTATTTAGCCAATGCTTGTTTCCCAAAAGCATTTTTACAGAAGCGCCTATTATAAAGAAGCACAGTCAAAAAAAAAAAAAGTCAAGATGGTCACTCCTGGAATAGGGTGCCTTGAAAATTACAGTGTTATTAGCATTTCAGATTAAGTTATTTCATTATTCTGCCTATCTGCACCAACCTAAATGAAAGAAGGGTGAAGAGGGTGGTGGGAATAAATGACATTCATTAGGTATTTCCAAGCAGAATGACAGGAGTGGTTAAATGAACAGGAAGTCAACTACCAAGTGGGACATGTATAACAGCCTCTTTCTAGCCCAGTTAACAGATAACTGAATTTTCTTGAGGTCTTTAGATGGAAAAGAAGGCGTTAAACTATAAAAATCATCTCTGCTCAGAGAATACATGGTGGGCCAAAATTTAAAGTAATTGGGACAGCTACAGTACTGGTAAATAAAGAATAAATCTGCACAGAGGAAAGAGGCATATATACCTTTTTTTTTTTTTCTTCCTTTTTTTTGAAAGCAGCTTCCTTTCTTCCAAGCATAACTTGGACAAATTTTAAAAAAACCAAAACCCATCTACACATATATCAGGATATGCTATGTGTTTCCAAACCAAAATTAACTCTACAGATATGAAAATTGACCAGTGAAATTCAAAAGTAAATTTTAAGTAAAACTTGGTTTAACAGAGCAATGTTTATCACACCAAAGACAAAGACTCAGAATAAAGTCAGTAATTTCCAAGGTCTGATTCTTTTTGCCAGTTTTTGAAGTCAATTAATTGAGGAAGACTATTAAAAAATAAAAAAAGACTATTTTATTTGTATGACAATTCTAAGGCAAAAGATTGCAGAGCAATATTCTTCCCCTACAGGCTAATCCTAAAAGAACTCCTGTGGCAAAGTAAGAATTGTGGGTTTTGTGGTGTAAGTTCTTAGTTTTTCTTGGCAGTTAAAGGGACTGACTTACAGCAAGTAAAAATATTTCATCTTCATAATGGGGATGGAAGCATCGCTATGCACCAAGATGCGAGAGGTCTATGGTGAGGAGGTGATTTTGCCTCTCTAGTCCACTCTAGTGAGACTCCACCTTGAGTACTGGATCCAGCTCTGGAGTCCTCAGTACAGGAAAAACATGGACCTGTTGGAGTGGGTGCAGGGGAGTGCCACAAAAATGATCAGAGGGGTGGAGCACCTCTCCCATGAAGGCAGGTGGAGAGAGTTGGGAACATTCAGCCTTGAGAAGACTGCATGGAGACATTATTGTGGCCTTTCAATAATTAAACAGGGATTAGAAGAAAATGGGGACAGAAATTTTAGTGCTACCTGTTGCAATAGGTTTACATTCAGGGGATAATGGTTTTCAACTAAAAGAAGGTATATTCAGACTAGATATAAAGAAGTAATTTTTTACAATGGGGGTAGTAAAAGAGAGGTGGTGGATGCCTCATTGCTAGAAACATTCAAGACCAGTCTGGACGGGGCTTTCACCTGGTCTAGTAGAAGATGTCCCAGCAGATGGCATGGGTGTTCGACTGGATGACCTTTAAAGGCATTTTCCAGCCCAAACCATGCTATAAATTTTAAAGGTAGGTATCAGACAAAGGTTCTTGGCTGATTAAAGTGGACCAGAGCTTAAGGCAATGCTGGCCTGTCTTATTCAGGAGTTAAGAGGTGTGGTACAATGTCTTTTAAAAAGACATACAGCACTTGGTAACACAAAATCATGAATTTGGGGACAGAAAGTGCCATTTGCGTCTGCCCTGCACATAAGGGGTTCATCTCCCTGAATACATCTGACACTAAAATGCTAAATATGGAAATCAGTTTTCAGTTTTAATCATAGAATGGTTCTTTCACAAATTAGTGCTTTTTGAAGTGTTTTTAAAAGGCAAATCCCCTAATAAACTCACTTTATTTCACACTGCGTTCATATATGGAATATGCAAAAAAGCTGCTTGAAGATATGTAAAAAAACCCCAAAAAACAAACAACCAAGGAGAAAAGAGAGAACTTAAAATAAGAGCTACAATTCCAGGGAAATAAAAATATTCTAGAAGAGTAAGCAAGAAAACGAGAGTGGGAAAACACAGAAGCAGAAGTCAACTGGGAATATGAATTATAGATATAGACATATATTAATATTTCTATTTCGTTATATATATAATAATAGTTCCAGGGAACTATTACCAGAACTGCACTATTCAGCAAGGGCTTTCAGTCTTCTTGCTACACCCATCTCTCCTGTCAAGAAGCTCCTTTGATCCAAATACTGAAATTAGACATCTCTGTCATTCATTTCTGCTGTGTTCCTCACCTATATTATCACAGCCACAGCAAATCTAAATTACTGCCCTGGTACAAGCTGAGGTTTTCCAATATTTGTTGAGTGGACACTTCTCTGTTTGCTGTTTCTCTATAGATGAAGTGAATTGCAGGGAGTTTTTATTTTCACTGTGCATCTTGAGTGAAGTCAATCATGTTGAAATGCAACTTTTCTTACACAAATAGCTATGACATTATTTTCATTATTACATTTTATTTTCCTGCTTTAATTAAACCTATATATTTCTCATTGACAATTTCTGGACTAAATCACAATAATGTTCTCAGTTCCACAACCATGACAATCATGGGAAAACTCACAACAAAATTAAGGACAAATTTACAGTAGCTAAAGTAACTTTGAAAAACTATATGTTGATTCAATTAAAAGGAATAGAATAACCTGAAATACCTTTTATTTACTCATTTTATATGGGGTTTTTTGCTAACTTAATTTTGACAGATGTCTTTTTTTCTTTTTTTAAAAAATTAACACTTCCTCAAATATTTAGCTATGCCAACAGTGAATTTTCTTAGCATATTCCACATTCACTCAGCAGTTCTTTCAGCTATGACATGTGGTGAGCTCAGCCATGCTGTTCTGAGTTGTAAACCAGGTTGTAAAATCAAGGTTCTTGCTAAACAAAGATAACCTTCAGTCATGAAGGCAGAAATTTTTAGAGTCATCAAAGACACCTTCTCAGTTCTTGTATACTTATTTCTTTGGTTTGCAGTCATATATATGGCCTGTGTTTTGACTCCTCAAGGAAGATTAGTGTACTCATGGGCCTCAGATAAAAATCTGGTGTCCCAAGTGTTTTCTTTCCCCTTCAGTCACTGTAAGTCTCCAGAACCATTTGAAAACAAACAAACATCCCAAACCCAACAAAAGAGTACAAAGCTCAAAGCTGGAAGCCAAGCTTCTGGCATGGCTGGAGTTAGATGCCAAGACCACAGCTGATTCCTTGACTAACACAAGGAGAAGTCACCACTTTGGGAGAATTCCAATAATATCTGAGTAACTAAAGAATGATGAGGCAAAGTTCAACCAAACAACTGAGAAGAAGAGAGAAGGGGTCAAAGAGAAGGAACAGAATACCAAAGGTATTTTTAGCCTGTTTCATGAACCCGTGCCTTTCTCATGAAGAGTTGGCCTATACTGGACAAAACAAAACAAAAATTAAAAATCCCAAACACAGATGCCCATTATTACATTGACTTATATTTGCCATCACAAATGCTGTAAATTGGAGGAAAGCAATACACATACAGAATCTACTTTTCCTTCTGCTAATTTTACAGAGAGAACCTCAACTTATAAATGTTAAATTTCATTCTAAACCCTCATGAGATAACAAACTTACTCAAGGAGATTGTACATCTAAGAAACAGATTGGGATGGAGGGAAAAAAGGAAAATAGTGTAAGCAGGTAAAGAAGTCATTGGGTTATATCACTTTAAACAATATTACAGAATCTTAGGATGAATTTCAGTCTTTTCACAATGCCTTTCAGCCTTTTGACAAAAAGGTTATTTGTAGATTTATGAAACTATGTACCCTATTGACTACATTCTTCAGAAAATGGAAACACTGTCAATATGCAGATCCACTGTTTGCGATAGAGCACAAGAAAAGTTTGGAAGTGTTTTGCCTGAGACTGTTATTGTTCTGTTTCCTCTACAACTTCAAAGCCAGTTAATACAGTTAGGCTCCCACATACTCTTAAATTAAACAGGTGAAGGAGACAGATTTCTTTCTCAATTCCATGTATAGACACCACGATTGATTAGGGAGCATGAGCCATAACTGAGTGCAAGATGTAGCTCCCATCCCTTACACACCCTCAGCTCCACTAAACCATACTGTCATAAATCTGCCATCATGACAAATTTCCACTCTTCTAATTAAAAAGCTGGTTTCAGGATAACAACTGTTTTTTTCCTGAGATTGTGGGAATGCAATTGTACTTTTTTTGAAGGTATCTTTGCATATGTGACACAGACTAGCTGAATAATAATAATAATGATTCAACTACATTCACCAATATGAAGCCATTTTTGACTTTTTTTCATAGTAGAACATTCAAAACCTACTAAATGAAAACTAGAATAAAGATTTTATGTACTTAGAAAGAAACTTGATTTTTATATAAGCCACTGGAGAAGAATTGATTTTCTTGAAAGAGACCAATTATTAGGATTTTACAGACTGTCAAGAATCACATGAATCAAGAGATTAAGATATTTTTCATTTAGTTCTGAAGTAAACATTTTTTGAAGTATGAAGAAAGAAAAATTGAACGTAATTTAAGCTTCTAGTCTTAATATCAAACTAAGGCTGAGTCATAAAATCACTTGGAAGACAGCTGTAATGATGTAAAATTTACTGTGTACCAGCTGTTCACTGAGAGTATTACATGAAGAAATTGCTCTTCCAAATATAAATTGTGGTATCCACTGTAAAACCTGAACTACCTGACGTGCTAGTTTCCCTTCTACTAAGGATACATACAGTTCTACACAAATTCTTCTAGATACAAAAGAGGATACATAGACTTTGTTTATTTACAGACAAAATCTTTTCATTATCTAGTTTCATGGCAAATTTGCTTCTGGTCTCAAAGATGCTTTAGATGCCAGAAAAAAGTTTAGGAAGTTAGAAGTAATTTGAAGAAAATAAGAGTATGCATTGAAATTCTGTTAAATACCCCTCTGCTTTAAGTATTAATGCAAGAGTACACTAGAAATAAACTCTGCAGACATGAACACTTCAGAACTGTCTTGTTTAATGGCTGGGTACTTGTATGCCTACAGAAAATCCACAAAAATCGCTTTATTGTCACATAAAACTAATGCCTTTGCTTGCACCAAGTTCTCTCATCAGTATTTAACATTGCAGCTGAATCACAAGGGGGCGAAGAGGTGACAGGAAAGGTCAGCATAAAGGAACAAAACTAAAACTCCTTACAGGGCCGTGAGATGTGACCACACTGCACTCACAGTAATACCTAGAGTGTTCTGTACAGAGAAAGAGAGCTTAAAAAAACCCTACTTAGTTACAGAAACCTTGCAATATCATTATGGTGCACTGAACAGACTGTGAAGGTTGCTTCAACCCTGAGCAAATTAGCCCATGTTATGCTCCATTTTAATACAGTTCTCAAGCCAGAGGCAGTTAAAAGACAGCACAATTGTCTGTATTGCAGAAATATTCTCAACAATTTCAGTAAAATACCAGGGCTGCCAAAAAAGACTAAGGGAATTAGGCTTTGTCTCAATTTGGCTATCATGCACAGATATATTTAAAAATACTAACCTTTATCTTTTTAATTGTCCACAAGAACAACGTTACAAATCATTAAAAGCGATTATTTTTCTTAATGGAATACTGTCTAATTAAAGTAGAACAGAATGCAGAAGAAAACAACTGTAGTCCAAAGTAAAAACTACTGTTTTACTGTAGTAAAAACTACTGTACTGGAGCTACTCCTAGCATTTTCAGTTGTTTACCAGATGAATTCCAAAAATCAGTTTAATATTAGTTTGCCTGAATTTCCTCGGCTGCAAAAACACCATTCCTTCTAAAGAGCTTTAAGACCTGCTAAGGAAATCAGCACTGTTGGAAAGCTAAGTATTATCAGCATCTTTTAGCATGTTTGTCAGACTTCACCATAAACCCCAAATTTTTCAGAAGTCCTTTAAAAATGCTTATACTGTGGTTTTATACTTGTCCAATGTTTGTAGAAATCTTTTTTAACATGAAAGGAACTGAATGTATGAGAAAACAAATTTAACTACAGAGTATACAGAGTGTCATTATATATAGTAAATTGAAAAATTAGAGAATGTTTTATAAAGCCCTCTGGCTATAATAATGATGTGTTACTCCTAGGCACATATACTTCAAAAGAAAATGTGAAGTTTCATGATTATGGTTTAACAGAATAAATTTAAAATATTTAAAAGATTCGAATGATAAATATTATTTTGCAAAACATGATTCTTCACACAGTATGATACAATGAGTTTAGATCAGAGGCAGATGGTACCCAGTATTCTCACTGAGAAGGCTGGTATGTCAGACAATTTAGTGTTTTGTTCTGTTTAAGGCAAACAGTGTCTCTAGGGTCTTTGAGAGTCATTTTATATTGGAAAGGGAGCTAGAAATATGGTGTTCACTTAAAACACTTGTTTACTGTGCAACTGGACACAGAAAAGTATGAAGAAAAACTGCATCAGGAGTCTGCAATGTTGACATGAATGCCAGGTTCAATTAAATACCTTGCCCTTTTATGATCTTTCCCACAGCAACCCATCTAGCTTTTAGACTTCTATTCATTACCTTTTTTTTTTGGTAATAAAAACTGCATTCATATTCTGTAATGCTGGCAAGAAAATCCTCCCAAAAGTCCCCAAATAATCTCTGCAAATATAATCTTATTTCAGAAGCTGTGGCTGGCTCACTATAACAGAGATGACCACTGACCATAGAGCTCTCTAAAAAACAAAGCAATATTTTTTAAGAGACATTTTCAAGAAACTATCTAGGTAACTAGGCAGTCATTGAGCTTGCTGCCTTGAGCCTGATATGATTTAAAGTCATCTGAGTAGCCTAAAGAATTTAATTCCATATGAAAAATAACATCTCTTGAGATTTTATACCCACCTCTGTTGTGAGAGCAAAGCTCAGAAAATATGAGAGTTTAGACTCTATCAATCCAGCTGCGAAACTTCCATTTAAAACACTGTTCTTAGTCTTTTCACTATAAAGTAGCTTCCAAAACAGGGTGTCAACCTTGTGCCATGCAGCCTTTCCTCATTGCTCCAAGTTATGACCCCAAACCACATCGTCTGCCTCCTCTTCTCCTACTCATTTCATATACATTTCAGAAATTGACTCAATCCCTGTGCTTTCTTACACTTCTTATCTAATTTCCCTACCAAGGAAAACACACCAATAAGCAATGCTGCACAGCTGTGGAACATGCTTTATCTAACTCTGAATACAATGTAATGCAAAAGTAGAAGTCCAGGTGCAAGATACAGCCTTCTATGTCAATATAATTTTTGTTTATTTAGTGGGCTCTCTCAGGACTAACAGGTCCTCTCACAGGTCCACAGATTAATTGTTTCTATTTCCTGAATTGCTGTGTTGTCACACATTAATTGCACAATACAGAAATATTGTGAAATGGAGGCAATACTGATCTCCATAAGATGGTATAAAAATAATTAATACAAATATATGTTTAAAACTCAGGTATTGTTACAGTTTTACTACTATAATTAGTATTAAAAATTATTTTCAGTAAAGATTTCTTTACTGAATACCACCTATTTGTCATTGGATTGAGAGAAGAAAAAGACATTTCTATTCCTAGAGAATGATTGCTTTTTCATTTCCAATTCTCTGTCTTCTGGATTTTCTAGACCCATTTCTTCTTATTCTAATAGTGGCTAAAACTTCACAGAGAAGATGCTTGTGTTGTACCGAACCATTTAATTTGTTTTAACTACCATCCCTTCACTTCAGGTCCAAGAGGAGACCACAACTCTCATGGAGGAATACCATCATTAAAGGCTGCACACACCCAGGATGAGGTCACTGCATCCAGTCCTTCCTAAGAACAGGCATTGATGCTGAGAACAGCAGTCTGAAGAGTTCAGAGACCATCTGCAGACATGCCATGAACTACAGGTCCCCAAGCAGCTCCTCAAAGCCATTTAAGACATACAGCACACACAAAAAACCCCCAGAGTTTGCACTGCAGTAAGCTGGCAGGAGAGATCAAGAATACTGTAGATGTCCTTGGGTCTTTCATGCCCACGCAATTCTTTCTGTGAAAATACCCAGAGGATCTTCTGCCATACCTAACATTCATGAAGCTGTTCCTGACTAATCCATATGGTGTGAACATCTGCCACTTTTCAATATTATATTCATTTCCAGAGAGTCACATTTCCCACAGATAGCATGAATGACTGAAAAAATAATAATTTTGTGATAATTCTGCTTCTGGGTAAACAAGAAATGGTGAAAAATTGACATTATCTTTGGTATGTGCAGAGCCTACGGAAGTCAATGAATATATGATATTGCCTCAGCACACATTTAAGGACTATATTTCTTAGCAGGAACATTTGCTCAAGGAGGTTGTAGAGAGGTGAGGGTTGGCCTCTTCTCCCAGGAACCTAGACAGGACAAGAGGAAATGGCCTCAAGCTGTGCCAGGGGAGAGTAAACATCAAGAAGAATTTTTTTCACTGAAAGGTTGAAAGCACTGGAACAGGCACAGAAGGAAGGTGGTGGAGCCACCATGCCTGGAAGTGTTCAAGAAATGACTGGACGTGGCACTTAGTGCTGTGGTTTACTGGGCATGGTGGTGTTTGCTCAAAGGTTGGGCTTGATGATCTTGGAGGTCCTTTCCAAACTTATTGATTCTATGACTGTGAAGACAAAAATGTCTTTAAAAAGCAAATAATGTAACGGAATTGTTCAGAAACAGAATGCATGCTTGTACATGGCTTAAATGCAGTTTAAAAAATTTTTAAAATATTGAAAACTAAATAAAGTCATAAATCCAGTTTTGTTTGTTATTTACATTTGAATACAGACCTTTTTTAAAATGTGGTCTGCGAGTGATTAATCAGTGCTTTCCCCTGCAGTAAGGGTATTCATATTGAAATCACAAGTATAAAACAGATTTGTTCAGTCTGTGTACAGAGTAGCTAATAATGTGATAAAGATCTAAGAGCAGTAATTTTGCTGTCAATTCTATACCTCAGCAATTACTTCTTAAATAGCCTGGACATTTCTTATGTCAATTAATAGCATTTTAAAAATTGTGGGGAAAAAAATTCCATTAAAAACCCCTTATTTTGACTTTTTTTCCCTAGAAAAAGACCAGGTTTATATCTAATTGTGCACATGGGTAAATGCATTAATTCAAACTGACCGTTAATTTCAGCTTACATGTGTGTGAGCCAAGCCACATGGGTATGGAACCGGTACATGGATTGCTGTCTCTCTACAGACTGTTTTCTCCTGATACTAAAATAGCTACAGGGCTGGATTTTCAGTTTAGCTGTAAGTGTTGCAGAAGACACACCACTCCCACCACCCCCACAAGGAAGGGACATTTTATACAAGCAAAAAGCAAAACCACCACATACATTAGCAAAAGGGCAGCTTTGAAATAATAAATTCCTTCTCTACACAGCTCTTCAGCAGCAGAGACATGCTGAACAGTGATGTGGCTTTTTAATACTCACACCCAGCCTGGCTATGTAAAAATCTTGCAGAGAGCCTCTGCCATAGTGTCTTATTGTTTAGGGGACTGCAAAATGTAAAAATGTAAAATGTGGGGACTGTCACCTTACAGTTCATTGTGATGATGGAAGATGACAAAGGAAAAAACCCTCAAATCCATCTTCTCTCTCTTCAGGTACCAGAACTCTACACTTAAGTGAGCTAAAAGCATCCAAATGCCTTATCCACATGTGCAGGAGAGTTATGTCTCATTAATTTATTCTAAAATCACTTCTTATTTTCTTCACCACTAAAAGGAATAAAAAAAGGAATAAAATGTTTCATTTTTCCTGCCACTGCTATAAGCATGTTCTTAAAATACCTTCTTACTGCCTCAGGAAAGGAAATGTTAGTGTGAGAATTTCACCTTTTCTCATTGTATAAACTCAAAACCCCCAAATATTTCTAAAATATAATTACTGTTTTTCATAATTCAGCATCTGATCTGAGAGTACTTAAATTAGTGAATACTTTTAAGAAACATACCATGGTTATTCTTGATCTTCCACATATTTCGACATAATTGACCAATGAAATTTGGTTGTGTATTAAACAAAGGTATTGAAATTTTCATTTTGTGGTAGAACAAATTAGACTAATAAATTTTCTTGATGTACTGGGCCTACCACCCTCTGTCTGTTTAATCCAAGAGGAGGAGCAGTTGAGTGTCTCTTTATCTAACAAGAGCTCAAGAGCGCAAACCACGAACAGGACTCCTGAAAATAACCTGCCCAGGAACACTGCTTCACAGAGCTACTCACCTTTTGGGCACCACTCTGCAGCAGTGCAGTACCCAAGGGCAGCTCTCCCCTGCTGCGGGGGGGAGGGCTGCCCCAGAGCCGGAACACGCAGGATGTTTTCTTCTTGGCCACGAGTGGTGGGACTGGTCAGACTGGGTCTGTGTGGAAGCGTCGCAGGTCTAGAAAGGCAGCTGTTCATTCCAGGCTTCAGGTGGTTTATTGGGATAATAAAGGAGGAAACTGGGGAGTGGGGGGAGGGAAAAGGAGAGTGGGGGGAGGATAGTTGCTCCATGAAGCCCAGAATCAAAGAGGCTGGGTTCCGGGTCCCGCTGGGCTTTTATCCGTGGGGTTAGGAGGCGGTCCTGGCTCACATCAGCCAGTCCGGAAGGGTCAAGGGGGAGGGATCAGGGGAAGGACACACGTTGCAACACCACTCCATCTGTGTGCAGAAAATGTGAAGCTCTGACAGGATTTTGGGATTTTCTGCACATCTCTATGCTACATGTTTTATGTGTGTCTCTCAGCAAGTCATGCCACTTGTCACTGCTACAGTTTTTTCTCTGATAAATTCCCCTGTAAGAACAGAGGGTAATGGTGGCTTGTGTGCTCAGATGTGCATCCTTGGTTCTCTGACTTCACCCAATGCATCAGCTCCAGCTTCTTATTTCTTAGGAGAACACTCAACACAAAATACCACAGATTTTGTCTAGTTCAGGGGAGTTCATTCACCTTTCACTTTGCAAGGTGAGATGGACAGTGCTTTCCTTACAGCAACTGAGACTGGGAGCTCTGCACAGCCCTAAGTGCAGTCAGGCTAGAAGTGAGGAAGAAAGCATCAGCTGCATCCCAGTCTTGGTATTTTACCGGTTGCTCAGGCAACCAGATCCACTGTGATGAAACAAAACATGGAAAAAGTAATCTCACTGAATGGGAATCCACTTAATTCACAATTGGTATCCAGTTTATAAAGTGTTGTGATGTTACATGAAACCAGAAAAATTGTCCAGATTTGATGTGTATTTTACATCAAAAAAATTGTAAAAGAACTGATACTAACAACTTCTTTCCAAACTACATTAAATCATTAAATGCATTGAATCACTAAGAAAGCTGAATTTTAAACTTCCTTTTCAGAAAAAAATACTCATTAATATTCACCAACATCTTCACAACAAATAAAACATTAAAATATTTGGGACCAATTTCTATGATATCGGTGCAAGGTTTATGGAAGCCATTCTCTTATTAATGTCATAGGAAGTTTTACGTTGCTAAGAAATAAAAGATAAGGTCTTCTGAGCTGAATTACCCATCTGATGCACTGAACAAAAGCATAGGCTTTATAAAATCACCACAATCTAAACAGTAGTCCTATTGCAACAAATCAAGGTAGTCATAGCACAGTCCTGGTACCAGATTTCATTTTCCTGATGTAGTTTGGGTGATATTTCACCAAAAAGCCCCCAAAACTCCAGTAATCTCTGGTTGAACTTTTAAAATATGGATCAGTAATGGAATAAAGAATACGAATTATACCATTAGTATTGCCTCCCCTCCCAGGATTTTAGAAGGAGCATTTACAATAAAGCCAGCTCTAATTTTAGCAGCCATTCTATAGCTGTATTTTACAGAGCTTAGTCTTCCTAGATGCTCTGAATTTCATTTGAGAAAATGAATATAATTTGACACAAAAAGAAATACAGTCAGGGTATGTTAAGCCAGAAGAACAATACAAGCAACTGAAGAGCTGACAAAGGTTCATAGCCAAGAGCTCAGTATTTAGCATATTGAATTCCATTAGAAAAGTAACAGATGCATGGTCATTTCTTGTGTTTTAGAAGGGGGGAAGGGGTCCCTCTAAAGACAGAGGATCAGTGATAAAGATATTAGGGCAACAGAGATTAATTCCAGGCAACTATGTCTTAGAATAAGTAATTTTCAAAACATCAAATGCAGAAGAAAAAGCCAAATCATAGCAATGATGTAAATATTGAAGTAGATACTGCAGCTGCTAACAGTTCTTTTCATATCTCAGTTTGAATGTAAAATTCTAAGAATTGGCTTTTAACCCAGTTTCCCAGCTACATGCTAAACATACATACTTCATTTTTTATGTATGCTTTCCACTAATAAGAAATTTAACAATAATATGTCACCTACAATAGTGGCTGCATTTCATATTTCATACTTAGTGTTGACATGAGCTTACATCTCTTTCAAGAAAGAACAAGTATTGGTCTACTGATGTGTCACAGATTACCTTATAGTCAAGACATATCCCTCTACTGTTGGATACAAGCCTTGCATGTTCCCTTGATTTGATATAAACGGTCAAGAAGTCAGGATCCATACTTCAGCTTTTAAAATAAATTGAAATTAATACTTCTGTATTGGGTTTTATTTTAAAATATGGTTGTTCTATCACACCTTTGGCTGCTTTACAAACTGAACTGGATCAATCTCACCCTTTTTCAAGTTTTCCTCTAGTATTTTACTGCCAGCCTCAAAAGAAACCAAACCAGAACAATCATCTTTAAATAGAACCTTCATTTCTCAGTATCACAAACTGAAAGCTTTATATTGTTTGCCTTCACAATGCTGTACTGTGTATACACAGAAATGTATGCAATAATTCTCTTTGCAAAATAATAATAATAATTCTCCTTGCACAGAAATAAATTAATAACTAGAAGCACAATCATTCCTACAACTGCTTTGATCCAAACAACATGAAACACATTTTAACTACCCCTAACAGGCAGCTACCTCTGAAGAACACAATGGCAACTATTCAGCAAACTTATGAGCAGCATCACATATTTTGCTGCCACAGAAATGAAACACTATACTTTAATTGCTCTGCATTTTAGACAGACAAAGATGTGACCTATATCAGTGAAACTGTTATCAGCTTCTGAATGATGTAGGAGGAAGGAGTGAATTAATATCAGTCATAGCTGAAGACCTTTTGTTCTTGGTTTGTTTTTCATAAAAGGTTGAATTTGTGTGTTGGAAATTCTAGGAAAACACGCCTGGGCAGAAGCATGTAGAAGTACTCGCTTAACTTAGAAGATTCTTTCTTTGCATGAAGTTCATAGATATTTTAATTAAGTACTGAATTTTGTTTTTTCAATAAAAGTCACATTCAGCAAAGAATGTGCCATTTATTGTATGAATTAATCATGATTATTACAGCAATAATGTCAAATTAAATCTATGTATGAAGAAGAGAATCTGTATGTTTCTGTTCTTAAATCAAATTGCATTACTTGCCTTAGTAGACTCAGTTTGCATTAAGCACATATCAAACATTGGATAACAAAATTATACACAAAATTTGGGACAAAAAAGTCAAGTAATTTAGACAGCAAACCAGTTTTAAATGGTACATTTCAATGTTATGGAATTTGAAGAAAAATTTCTATTAGACTGGTATTGTGAACTGACTCAAACATTGCAAAAACAATGACAAATCCTTTGATTAAAAATATTTTTTAGAAACTAGCACTGCATCAAAAGAACATAAAAAATCTTGCTTACACTGAAAAAAATGTCTCTGTAACTAAATTAACACTGACAGTTGCTTCATAAGAGCATGATGTTTTACTGATATTTCCCTGAAGAAAGCTCAGTTTCATGATATTACAGCAAAACCAGGTCAAAACTTGAAAGATGAGAATATTATGCTGCAAGTTTTTAATGCAGGGAGAGACCAAATTTCCACCTGCAATTTTTGGGTTCATTTAATATTGCCTGTAATAAATTACAGTACAATTGGCAGTGATTAGAGTACATTGCAATTTTCTTTTTAAAAATGCAAAAGGAGCTTCATGAACACAGCAACATTTTGAGTATCAATTTAAATTCCTTGGAGTGAATTTTTACCATCTGGGAAATGCTTCACACCTAACTTATTTTCAGTAACTCTTTGCAAAATACCAGGGCAGCACAGTTTTCATCAAACCTTTCTTTATCACAATTCTATAATTCCAATATGCTATCTAATTATATAAAAATATGCAGAATCACACTTGAACTGCAATTGGCAGAACTTTTGCATCAGTTTTGCTTATTCAGGCTTTGAGCTTCCAACAGCTTTGGTAAATACTTCATCGGAAAGGTATATTTCTATTGTTAACCACACTTTTCAGAAGAGCTTTCATATGTACTGTGCATCTCTGGGTCCAGAAAGAGGCTCAAAGTCACCAAAAGATGGTACCAAAAGAGAATGTTCTATAAACCTCTATTTCCCATACACTACACCATGTACCATTAAATGATGCAAATACCTTTTAAATTTTGTACAAGCATCTTCCTGCCTATTACACGTTGCCCTACATGGTATTCCAAAGCAGTACATTCAGTTTACTCTTCACAGAAATTTGGACACTCAGAAGAGAATATCACATTAATTTCTACATGTTTCATATGCTTATTCTCTACTTTAGACTTCAAAACATCAACCAAATTCACTAATGTTTCATGTAGACAAAAGCTCCAATGATGGATCCTTCAAAGGAAATGTGTCCTCCTAGTCCCAAGACAGGAAAGAATTGTGCGATTTGCACTAGATCTGGGAAGGTTGTGAGCAGAATGGTGGCAAAATTAATACCTTCAGAGATCCAATTTAGGTGCTGAAAACTCTAGAACTGTCTCTAGCATGGTTCACAGATCCTATCCTTAGTGATAACATGCCCTGCATTCACTTTATATGAAACCTCCTTATAAACCATATTAATACAGACAGATACAATTGACCCTGACTATCTCAGCAACAGAAATGATGACACAGAGCTTCATTGTGATGATATTACAATATTTAAGAGTTCAGAGTTATGCAGAAAATTGGTAAGGAAATGTTCTGAAAACCAGATAGTAGTAATGTGACTATAGCTATGATGGTCTGAACTAAGTATCTCTTTCTATAATTTTCTATTTATATACTGCTCTGAATCTACACAAGGCCAGGCTGTGTAATGCTCCTGATCTTCTGTGGATGTGTCAAAGCCTGCCACAAGACCTTATGCCAGCTAGCAAGACAGCTGCTCAAAAACTCCAGACAGAAACTCTCCCTGAATTCTCTTCATGGTAAGGACTGAAGAGATAAACCAATCCTCTTTTCTTTTGGCATGTTATACCTTACATATCTGAGAAAAGGTGGCAAAGAGGTAGCAGGTTCAAATTATTTTGCATGTATTTGCACTGTTAAGAAAAAGTAAAAGATACTAAAAACAGAACAATTTTTTCCTAACACCTCTATGCTTTTGTAATAATCACTTATCCAATGGGATTCAAGTAAACTTTAACATTGGCATAACATGCAATGGACAACAGACCCTCCTCTTTCTCTTACTTACCAGAGCAGATTGTGCCTACTTGAAACAGACTTTTTAATGCACCTCCATCCGAAAACCTTGTCGACTCTGTGCCACGATTTAGCCCATAAAGTTGCCTGAATGCTAAATGTTCAACATCAAATGCTAAATGTTCAACTTAAAACTAAAAGTAACATATTATTCTATTTTTAAAAATTATATTTTTCCTGAGCAGAGATTGACTTCACATCTGAGGAAGCCACAGAGAATGAGTTATTTCATCTATGGGCAGAAATAATTTTGCTTCTGGCATATACTTCAAAGCAATTTTTAGAATCTGAAACAGAAATAAGTGATGTACTGTGCTAAAATGCCCAAAATTGATTGCTAGCCTTAGAAAAACAGGAAGCATGCAGATTTAAATGCCTTTTTAGAGCACAGAATAATCCCAAGTCTTGTCAGTTAAGTGTGTCAGTGCAATTCAAATCTGTTTTAAATCACTGTTCAGTTCTGTCCTGCACATGTTTTACTTTAGAATTATAGATTTAGTTCAGAATGATATCCCACTGGTTTTGATCTAATGTATTTGCCTCCAGTGTTTTTAGAAAGAAAAAGCTCTTCAACACTAGTAATTTTTAATGTTGGAGTCTTGATTCTATCTGAAATCTGCTAAACTGAGTAAGAATATTTCCACTAATACCAATGAGCTTTGGATCAGGTCCACAGTGAATTTTAACTGATAATCAGCATTTTAAACACATTTTCTTACCAAAATTGCATATATTGTTAGTATCAAATATTCTATGACATCTCTAAAAATAGTTATAACTATAGATACCTTACAAAATGTTTTATTTTGAAAAATACATTTGCATATTTAGGTCTATACAGTGACTTCAAAGAATAACACAGCACATATAACTACAACATGTAATTAAAACTCCTTTACATGCAGTCTAATTTATCTTTCAGGTTATGAATGAATAAGTGGTAGCATACAGAACAATTTTCTATGTCCACTAAAAAACAGGTACTTGAAAGAAGGATTTTAAAGTATAGATGAGAATTAACAATCAAGCTGTTGACTATTTGTTGTCCCGTTCTCCTCTCTCCTGTTTTTGGCCTCTCTGGTTAATTTTTCTTGTTCTCTTTCTCACCGTTATGACAGTATTTCTAAGTCTGAATACAAAATAGTTCTAAATTTCTCATCAGATTTAGTATAACCACATTATTGACATTTACATAAGAGAACAACTGGACCTACTGCCATATCTTAATTTTAATTTACTTTAGCTCTCCAGTTTCCAGGGGATGAGGGATATAAGGAATGCTAAGAATGACATTTCTTTTACATGAAGAATTATTTGCTTAGAAACATTTTTCTTTTATTCTGTATCGTCACTGTTATGACCCTTGGGTTATCAGATTCAGGACGAAGACAACTAAAAGCTGTGCAATACAGTTAACATCTTTTTACTATTTTGCGTATTTTTTCATAATACTACTTTAATGACAGTATTTAGTAATCAATTATTTAAGCTTAATTTGCTTATAAATATGATGCTAATTGTACAAGATCTGCTGTCTATGATGCTGAGGCAGAATTTAATTATGTACAGAGTGATGGGTGGGTGGGTTTTTCTTTGTTCACTAGTACTGTAACCCCATATCAGTATCTGAATATGGGGTTGGGAAGCACGAATGGCCTTACTGGTTGTGACACAGAAGAATGGAACAGAAGGACAGTGCATCTCTATAACCAAGGTTGGTTTCCAAGTGCTGAAAAGAGTGCATATAGCTCCCATAAAAAGAAATAAAGCTCTCCTAAGGAAAACACAACATGACATCTAATTATAATGAGAATTTAAACACTTATTCAAGGCATAATAATCTATGATCCTTCAAATACCAAAAGGTGAAGAAAGGCAACAACTACATGACACTCTCTAAAGTAATTGTGCTGATTATTTATGTACCTGCTATAAGTATTTAAGGCAACTCAATATCATCCTTGGAGTAATAAGAGGTAGAATAGTTTAGACAAAAATGTATGACATTATTAAACTCAAAGAGTGTAATTTAAAAATCTAAATATCTGAAGTATGCATTAAGAGTATTTACTTCATCAAGATTCCAGGTAAGCACCATCATGAGATATCCTTGCTTCGATATTGTGTGTATTTCATTTTGTGATAGTGGTTTCCTTTCACTGACAGAGAAAAAATGTTTCCCCATGGCTACTGTTGCTATAGGTGATGTTTCAATTGCTGCTCTGCTGTGACAGAATGTTCTTGAGAGAAGGAATGTATCAGTTCAGAATTTTCTGAAATCCTAAAATAATCATGCGTGATTATTTCCTGAAATAATCATTAAGATGCATTATGACACTTGACTGGAATATGAAAAAGGTCTGTTTCAAAATTTTTCTACAGAATTAGATAAGGCACTTAGTACGTTGGTACTGCTCACCTTTTCTTTGAGCTTAGTGTTATTTCCATTTCCGTATCATTTTCAAAGTGTAGCTATATGATAAAAGGCAACACATCACTTCAGCATCAATGCTGACATAGTACATTATCAAGAGTTTGCTCTTAGCATTCCTACATGGATGGTAACCAACAGTGCTCCATCTCCATTTCACTGTGCAGTAGATAAATTCAGCATTTGCCATAGACTAAAAGCATGAAGATACAGCAGATGAGGGCTGTCTACTTGTTAAACCACCAAAGCACAGCTGCCTAAATTCTCTCAGTAACTCTTAAGTGATACAGTGCCCAAGGAGAACTTCCCCAGACAACATGTAAGCACCCCATGGAGGCAGATTTTGGCTGTCAGTTCTGCTGGCTTGGCATTACGTCATTGAGGGGGTTTTTGCCTATAGGAATTACTGGAGTGTGGTAAGCTCAGAAGGGGAGTACATCACTCAGAAAGGGAATGAAAAGATAGAAAGACCATATATTATTGTACAGTATGATAAAAAAGAAATTGTGATGAATTTTTATTATTCTGTGATCATGATATAAAACTACCTCCTAATTCACAAAAAAAAAAAGCCGAACCTGGGGGAGTATAGTACATGCTGCTCTGAGAAATAATATCTGGTTTTAGCTTTGTGAAAAATGCCTGGTAATACAGGGAAAAACAGTCTACCCCTGTTCCCTGAACCTGTATTTTCAGCACTGTTTTTCTTCTTTTATGTTGTCTCTCATTTTTTTTGTTTTTCAGTGTCTCCTTTCTCCTGTCTACAAAGACGGCATAAAGTACCTTCCAGAGCATGAGGGAGGGGAGGGCAATTTTGAGTATCATCTCACTTTATCTGAGCGATGTGATCTTGCTGGCAAGCAGGTAGGGGTTATTCTAATTGCTTGGATAGACAGAAAACGATTCAAATGATTGAATATTTATGGTTTTAACATTTAATTCCTGGAATTGTTCCCAGAAAAGAGAAGCAAAACAATAAGCTTGGTTATACAAAACCCATATCTCATATTCAGACTTTCTAATATTTGACATGGCAAAAGGCTTTTTCTACAATTGAAACATTCAGAATCTCACATCTCTCATTGTTTTCATTCTTCTTATTTTTTCATGGTTAATAGGAGCTCATTTGTACTGAAGGCTTACAGGTGCATCTGCATTAGTGTTTTAGTTTGGCTGGGAAATCTCCCCACGGTTCCTATTTATGGTGGTTTTGTTCACATCCTGGAGAAATTTCGAAGTGCAAACTTGCATTGCCTTCCTTCTGCCTAAAATTAAGTGGGAAGGTGGGAAATGGGAGTGCTATACCTTTGTTTACTTTTCCATGATTTACATAGTTTCTTCTTCTATCATTTTTGAGGTGCCACCACAGTTTTGAAGCCAGTATTTTAAGACCCACGAAGGATCTATATGATACACAGGATTCTTTTGAAGAATATCTGGTTTTTACTTTTGTCTTAGTAATAGCAACATTTAAGTGCTGCTTAGAGGACTGCTATGTAGGCAAAAGTTGTTTTTTCATAATTTCAACCCATTTATCAGAAACAAAAGTCTCCAATGACAGCCATATGATCCTACTCTGGGACACACCAACACTAGAAACAAAAAAGTAAATTAACCTTTAACCTTTTGCTATTGAATTATTTCTATTGAAATATTTAGTTATTACTCAATTATAGTATCGGTTTATAGTATTCTATGGAATCCAGTGAACATTAAAACTGAATAAATCTACACCTACCATTCTCCTGATTAAAATTCATGTAAGCTAAGCATAACAGAATTACCAAGTCAGAGAATATGCTGAGTTGGAAGGGACCCACAAAGGTCATTGGGTCCAACTCCAAGTTCTGCACAGGACATCCCCAAGAGTCACACCCTGTGCTTGAGAGCATTGTACAAATGCTTCTTGAACTCTGCCAGGCTGGTGCTGTGACCACTTCCCTGGGGAGCTGTTCCAGTGCCCAGTCATCCTCTGGGTGAAGAACCTTTTTCTAATATCCAATCTCAACCTCCCCTGGCACAACTTTAGGCCATTCCCTTGGGTTCTGCCACTGGGCACCACACAGAAATAACATTACAGCTCTCAAGCATTCATGCATATATATATATAGATATGTGTGTGTGTATCTGATATCTTGATAAATTAAAGCTGCTCAGGGAGCATTATATTTGAAGAAAAACTTAAATTTAAATTTTAAACGCAGGCATGCTGGGCCCCAGAGACATATTTAAACTAAACTAGATTTTAAATTAAAGTTGTACTAAAATGGTACAGCGAAATTATTTTTTGCATGTCTTTGGGTTTTCACATATAGATTGAGGTTTTGCATGGAGATTTTTCTTTCTTGACAAGCAAACCATCTTGCAAACAATTGCAAGGGCATACTTCTCTACAGCCACTTAAAGCCTGACTTGTGCCAGAAACACAGATACCATTATCAAAGATACAATCTACTTGATACTGCAAAAAGAGACTGCAGATAATACATTGATCATCAGAAGTGTGACACAAACTCCTTGGTTAGACTGTGGGGAAGTCTATGGGTCTTTTTGATGACATGAGGTGTGTGTTGCCTCTACTGTTGACAAAATGTATTCTGGGGAGGAAGAACTATAGAGAATCCTGCCATTCTATGAGATATGTCTGAAGGCACCAATTCTTAAATATTTTCTTTAAAAATAAAATCCACAGGAGACAATTAATATTATTCCTTGTGAGCTGTACAAGACTGATCCAGAGCTCTTTCTTAAGAGGGCACTTCAGCATGACTTAAATATTAAGAAAGAGCATATATAATGCCACTACAGAGTAAGTCTTCAACACTATCATCCTTGTAAATACATAAACAATAAATAGCTGCTAATGAGATCTACAAAATAGCAACAACAGTGAAAACAAGACTTTCCTTCTAAATGATTTAACAAAGGTCTTCCTTTGATATAAGAAAAATACACATAACTAGAAAAAAAAGTCAAGACATTAGCTCAGTGAGCCTGGTGCTGATAACACCAAGGTCATGGGTTTGATCCCTGTATGGGCCATTCACTTAGTAGGTGGACTCTGTGATCGTTGTGGGTCCCTTCCAGAAATTATTCTATGTCTCAGAATTGAGAATCTGAGTTCTATGGACACTGTTGCTGAAATGCAGAAGATTGGCATCAGATGGTGTCACAATCTGGTGGGTACAAGTCACACAAATGAAAGGTCTAGAATATAAACAATGGACCCACTTTTCAACTTCTGAATTTTGAAATTATTGGAAACAAAATATGCATCTCCTTCATGGTGATTAGATACTTAGTTAAGTGTGTAATTCGCTGCAAAAATTCCTTGTGGAAACAAAAATGGCATATGGTTTGCATGGAGAATGGATAAATCCATAGAACATAAATCTAGTAAGGTTACCTAATACACAGGAAACATACAGGAGGCACTTGAGCTTAGCAGGACCTTGGGCTGCAAATAGTTGAAGGTTGTAACATTCTGAAGAGGTGTCACCATGCATTTGTTTTGCAATTACACATTTACCAAAGGCATTCAATTGTTCAAATATGGCACAGGGTAGACAAAAGTTAACCCCTACTCAGGCCAACCATTTTATTTTCTGTCCTTCTGTTTTTGCTATACTTATGAGAACTTATTCCTTTGGGTATCTGATAGTTCTGACATATTTTCAGAGTACAACTTTGTATCTTCCCCAGACATGGCCATCTGCCTTTTTCATCTTCAAATGAATAAGACCAAACTCCCAGTGAATCCTCTGCATAAATCTAAGCAGATAATCAATTTCCCACTATGTAAAAATTTGAAATGGAAAAAAAGATCTTTTCAATTTATTCAACCTCACAGTTCGAACTACATTACAATTATAAATGTGAATTGAAAATATACATATATTGTATATTCATATACAGAACTAGTATGATAAGGTCTAAATTAGGTCTAAAATACAGTGTTACTATGGATTTTCAAAGAAATATTGAGAGTTTCAATTCTATTATATACTGAATTTGTACAATTAATCATTTCTACCAAAATGTAGAAATGCTCCCAAAACCAAGGAATATTTTGAATTTTTTTTTAACCTGACAGTATTTTTTAAAATTCTTGTCTAATTACAAATCAAACTAGTCACTGTATAGAAGTTACTCGATATAGCAAAAACCAGATGCAAATATTTAATCTTGGTTTATAGTAAGATCTACTCAGTCATTCTGAAACCATTCATGAAATTGTCTCAGATTTATTGACCAATTCCTGCCAAAAACCGGACTTTCAAGGCTGGAATCATAATTCTGTAACTCATAGCATCATACCCATTTAAAAAAAAATGACAGTGGCTATTCCAGAATGAAGGAGACTGGTGTTCAGTTTTCTCCTTTCACTAAATGACACCAAATTTTCATTTTCCACAAGATTACCATCAACAATGTATTCTGACACATGTCACATTTATGTTGTTCAGCTAGAGCTGTTTATAAAATACCTAGTTAATTAGCTAATGAGTAAGACTGACTGTACCCTAGTTTCTGGATATTAACCAAAGGTAAAGAAGGATTGTTTTCCTACACCTGGCTTTTTATACAGCTCAAAACAACATAAAGAGAGAGGTTTGTTATATCAAATGATACTAGCATTACAACTGGACAGCAAGGAACAGAAAGAAAAGAAAGAGATCTGGTGAGTTGCATGCAAGAAAGAGAAACAAAAATTGTCTTTCATTTCAGAATGGCCTTAGGAGAAAAGAAAACACAACTTTTTTTATTACTGACTGGTATGTAATACAAAGAGCTTTTTGTTTTCCTTAAAACTGGACATCACTAAGTATGCTCAGAGGACTAAACATTCTTAAAAAAACCAAAACAAACAGGCACGTTTTTGCCATTTCCTTCAGTTCTAATCATCTCACATGGGGCTCAGAAATATAGCTGGTGTGTAGAAAGCTTTCTAAAACACACAAAGGAGAAGTACAAAAGCGACTACATATGAAGAAGAGGACATGGCACAAGAAAAGAAAAATAGATTGAAATTAAGACAGAATACTCTAAATAATGTTACAAAAAATCAGTTTAAACGCATTCATATAGTGAAAGAAAACTGTAGTGCAAACAATACTGTGAGGAATTGAAGACTGAGACATCCTAGTGCTCTTTGCTCATTGCCTTCATCTTGCAATGGCAATTCTTCTGAATGACGAAGTGGTGAAGTTTTCAAGAGCATCCCCCCAACAGCTTAGTCAATCGTACTTACAAAATGTCCAATGGAAAAATAAATGAACAATACAAGGCATGGTGACAGCCTAAAGACTAAAATAATCTGTCTCTCCAAATGGTCCTACTACAAGTTAAGGGGTTATTTTCCTTACAGCTCAGTAAAAAAAGAACCAAAACAGCAAAGCAAAGAGCTGACTGAGATGACAATCAGATAAATATGAGTATTGTCTATAGTCACTCAGCTTCTAGAAACGGCTAAGAATTGTAAATGACACATTACAGAAAACATTTTTTCTTTTGACCTCACATATCAGGATAGTTCATACACCTGGAGAAACCTACATCAAATTTAAAGAAATAATTTTTTAATTTATATTGCTTCTAAGAACTGCATTCATAACCCATTCCTCAAAAGAAGGTCCATAGAAAGTCTTTACTGATTTAATATGGTAATATCTGTTGTTCCTTCAGGAAAACATTTCATGATGTGATGAAGCACTTATTCATCTGGGCTGTCATCTCACAAGGAAGGGGATGTATGCAACTAAATGAAGTGCAAAAGATTTTAACAGTTGCAAATAGATATCTATACAAACATGCATACATTACAGTAAGCTTTACATTATGCTTACTTCACAGGTGAAAAAAGATTCAGAGAACTAGCTAACTCCTGAATCTGATAGTAGTGTAACACAAAGTGATCCTAAGGAAATTTCCCCCAGTTTTAGGACAGTCTCTGAAATTCCAATCTGCAGCACTGCTGAAATTCCAATCTGCAGCACTGCTGAAATTCCATCATGACAGCACTGCTCTATTTCCTACCTTCCTCCTTGCCAGACTGAGGCCTAAGAATACAGGCTTTCAAAATTAGTGAATATATCTTAAATATTACAAGGGATTCCCTCCTCCCCCCCGCCCCATATTGTCAACAGTTGCTAAGTGGCTTTATTCATAGTAAGCAAATAATGTGGGTGAAAACAGCAAATCCTGTGAAGAATAGCCATTTGAAGAAAAGATAGGCAAGCACATGGCTCAACACATGCCTTGCCACATGTGGTCAGATGGTTCAGAATTTGATTTGAAAATAGATAAGCTGTTCCTGTCATCTCTTGTTTGATTAACACATCCAGTGCTATATCTGACAACAGGGATTTGAGACTGTCCTAGGTTGCAATATAGATGTGTTTAAGTATTCTATTACCACCAGCTGTGGGCCGTTAGCTGCTATCACCTGCTAATGACCCACTCCCGATGACCGGCAATGGGCCATCCGTTAGCTGTTATCAGCTGCTAACAACCCACCCCGGATGACAGGCAATGGGCCATCAGGGACCCACTGTGTGATTCATGGACTTATCTCATCCCATTGTGGGATGCTTTGCCCAGGAGGGAGGAGCCAGGTGTTCCCACCTGGATATAACCTGGCCTTGGAACTGCCTGAGGTAGCCCTGTCTACCGGGTTCCCAGAGGACAAGAGCTACCACTGGATCTTCAGCTGGAGACTAGACCTTCACAGGATCACCGCTTCAACTGGACTACTTCAGTTGGACTGCTACTACCACCCTAACAGGGTGTTAGGTTGTATCTGACTTTGTCAGTGCTTTTCCTTGTATTATTTCACTTATTTTTAATTTCAATCTTGACTTGTGATCTCCCACTGGTTTGTTTTCAAACCAATACAGAGACCCATCTGCAGTTTTATTCCCTCAATATGCTTGCAACAAATTGTCTCATTTTCATATTACTTTACCATTTCTTAGCAATCAGAATGTCCACATAGTGAGTGACATGTGAGACAGCATGTTTGGAGAGCAGGTTCACATGAACAACTAAGTGAGTTAAGCACAGATAATACCCTTTAGCCTGAGAAAAGACTGAATGACAACACAGCAGAGGCGTTATTTAAGGGCTGGGTAACAATGTCATGAACTTTACGTTGGAATAATATAGCTAATTCCAAGGAGATTATTATTAAATTCAGGTGGCATGAAATTTAGGGGCATATTGCATCTAATGTTTCAGGCAAGCACTAGCACAAACCAGTTTATTGGAAAAAGGTATACTGTTTTTGACTGGAACAATAGGAATTGGTTTCACCCACAGCTTTCCAGGTATTGCCTCAGAAGACCTTTCTGCCACCAAATTTTGGGACATGTTGAGATATTTGTAAGGCTGAGAGGCTGAGATATAATTACAATGAGCTTCATGAAATATGCTGCTTTGAAACTGGACTGTGCAAAGACAGTAACAGTTAACAAAGAGAAGTTTATAATATTAATCAACCCTCAATCTCTCTGTTCCTGTGGGACAGAGAGATGTCTTGCCTTGGATAACTGTGCAAAGGTTCAAATTAGAAGCAGCGAGAAGAAGGGCAACATAAGGAGACCTGAACATGCTACATCTGCTGGACAAGTTAATTAGAACAAAAAATAAACTGTATGAGACAGTACTGAGTATGAACCCCAGCAGCAGTTCCTGGAATAGCGCTACTATGTCTTACTAATTGAACTCAGTTGAACTTGGCTACAAATTATAGGGAAAAACAGATAATCTTCACAGATGAAAAGGTTCAAATTAACCTGTTTTGAAGAATGTCTTGGCAGAAGTTGTTGCATTGTAATCAAGAGGATGATGAAGAAAATTAAAAATCAGAGAAAAGAGGCCAAGCATTTGACCTCAAGTTGGTACAGACTGGTAATACCAGCTTGATCAGATATTTCCTCACTGGATGTACAGGTGTCCATATAAAGGAGATGGGAATGCTTTATCTACCAAAATTTGTTGATTGTTCTTATTTCATTATAAGCCAGTATTTCCCCCTTTTTGTGTCACAGGAAAATCATGCATTCTTTTACCAATTAGTTAACTATTGTTAATAAAGTGTACCACGCACTTGCATATAGCATGTCTAAAAAAATGCTCGGGAAATAAAATTTATTTTCTTCTTTGTGTTCCTTTCATTTTGTATTTCACCTCATTGAAGAAACAAGGCTTGAACAGTCTACATTGACATCACAGTTTGATCTTTTCATATCAGCTTTTAATAAATGAGATATTTGAATGAGAAAGTAATGTTGACAAATACATGACCTACTTCAAAGAGCAGCATTGCCATTGTCACATAAAGAAACATACCTGCAGCAGAATAAATTCTGACTGTATCTAGGAATACAACGTAGCCAAGAATTTTAGGACAGATCTCCGAAACAAGTTTCTCATTCTAATATGCTGAATTTCTTGATTCTCTCAAAAGAGAAAGACAAAACTGCAAATTTTGAGCTTCTAAGGATGCTTGTGCTTCTGAAATAGGGTTTGTGAGACAGAACAATTTCATCAGATATGCACTGTAAAGAAAGATATGAAGACACTTCTAGAAGAAATCTAAGGTGTGAATCAAATATACCTTTTGAAAAGTAGAAGAGAAAAAACTATAATCTACATATTAAATTCCTGAATTTCCATTCTGGGCTGTTTTAAGGAAATATGTAATCTCCCTAGATGATTCAAATAATGTCTCTCACAGTCAGAGAACAAGGCATGTAAAAGTAGTAACAATTACATTAAGGTCCTCTCCAGTGGAGACAGACTTTCTAACTGAGAGATAAACTTGCTGAATACTTCTGAGTACCACAACAAGATGAGAAAAAAACTGTATCCTCTTTTACGAGTGGCATGCTGAACTTATTGAAAATGTACAGATTTTCATGGCCTGAAAATAAAGATTATTATGAGATTACTTTCAGACATCTGCTGACATTTTTGCTGCATACATGAATCTGAGTACAGACCTATTTTGTGATATCAAACAGATCAAGAACCTCTGCAGAACTGTCTTTTTAATTTCACGGCCCAATTATACTCGGGACAAGAAGACATAATGAAATTATATGGGTTAGAGAAAGATCCATTATTCCGACTGATCAAGCAAAAATGTAAAAGAAAATTATCCAGAGTGACAATTTCAGCTGTAAGTGTTGATTGTGCCAAGCTGATGTTACCAAAATGGCCACAATTTTGTCACCTTCAATCTTTAAGATTTACAGTTTCAAGAGAACTTGAGGGATGTATGTAACAAGGCAAGCAAATCTACGTTAGAGAGGCATTTCCATAAAAGCCCAGGCTGCCCTCTCCTGGAGTGAATTATCTTGCACATCCCGTGGTCTTAGCTCATGGTCAAAGTTCCATGAGGAACACCTCACCTACAACAATCATCTGATTATCAGGGATTTAATTTTTCATTTGTGTTATCTTACAGAACACCTATTAAACACATATTCTGATGATCAAGAAATTACAGACATCTTGCCGAGACAGACTTACATACAAAAATGACCTCTCTGTGCAATGAAGTGGTCTCACTTTTACTGTAATAACTCTCTACACTGCTGTGTGCAGTACCTGACAGTACTGGGATGCACTGACCTCCAGCGTGAGGTGAAATGCAGCACTGTAAAAGCATGACCATTCACTCAGAATTCAGAATGCTTCTATGAAGTCAATGATCCAGCTTCAGGAAAAGCCCTGAGAGTAGGTCACATCAAGGCTGCATTCCATAGTCTGCCCTACACATCCTGGAGTGAGGGAAGTGTTCCCATCAACTTGTTGCAGGTTCTTCCACTAGCTAAAGCTCAAAACAAACAATAGAACCTTTATCCTTACATCAGGCAAGCTGATACTGCGGTATCTCCTGCCATCCATGCATGCATCTTACACGGCTTGTTTTCTCGACAAGGCCATCTGATCCCAAAGCTGAAGCATATATTGACCATTATGTGGTAAATTTATTTACCATAATTTATAATTTAATTTAATTTATAATAAAAAATATTATATATATGGCCTGTTCTCCAGATAATTAATTGGAAATATTGTCATATGCTGTCATTTGGATAATATATAGCTTTAGAAGAGTTCAGTGATGTTCTATCTGATAGAAATACACTTCTTAAAAATTGGGACCTCTGTTTCAAATCAGGCAATGAAGGGAATTAGCAAACACCAAGAGTAAAACAGCAATCCCCAAACATAAAAAGGAGCTTTCTCTAAGCCACCAACAAGAGGTTGATTCTTCTTTGGTAGCAGACTACTGAGGTAAAGGTAAAATGATGAAGATTTTAGAATTAGAATAACTACTTTGTTGTATTCACCTCTCACTTTTATCTGAATGATAACGAATCATTGCAAGTTTCCTGAAGGAAACATAAAAAGCACTGAAATTGAGTAGGGAAATACTGATGCTTTATTTAGATGGCAGTTTCTGATTTAGAAATCTTGTAAAAAGAATTCTGATTGTTTCACTCCAATGAACAAAAATCCTCAATTAGTATTAAAATAAACATTCTTTTAAGATGCAGATCTTCCATGAATTTTCAGAAGATAATATTTAGGTCATGTGAGAATTTTACTTGTCACTGTAAATCTCGAAAAGGAACAAGGAAGCTCTCAGTGAAAAAAGAGCTAGCTAAAGCAGAGGAAACTGTAGCAGAACACAGAACACTCTTTCTGCTGCTCCTTGTTGACCATTATTATTCATGGTTCAGTTTTAACATTCTAGATAAGAGACAAGCCCTAAAAATTTTCCAAGAAAATTTTCATCTGTTCTTTCCAGATTTTTTTATTCCATTTCCACAGTAGTACTCCTTGTCTCTTGCAGAGTTACCAAAAGGAACTAAATTATCAAAGTAAAATGTTGGTTTTCTTTGTTCAGGCTAATATTGCATCTAATATGTGATCTCATATATTATTTAAATAATTCTAGGATACCAGCTGAGAATGGAAGGTGGAATTGTAATTTTGCTATAATAATTTCATTTGCTAATGGTAAATTAATGATTTAATGATGGTAAAATGTACTCTTGAAGAGGTTGCAGAAGATGACCTGAGTTTCAGCCATTTTGCTCTTACTTTTTCTTAGCTTTCTAAGCAGAGATAAGAGGAAATTCAGCTTTCACTCAGTCCATAAATCAAATCACCCACAAATTAGAAACATAACATTCTAATAAGCATGAGCTTATAGTCCCAATATCAGAAAAAATTGAATGTAGAAATTAGAAGTTACTGAGTGTAGTCAATGGTAAATTTAACCAAAGAAGATAAGAGTCAAGCGAATCCAGATACTATGAAGAAGTTTAACAGAATTGCACAAAAGCAGAAATCTGGAGAAGTTAATTATCTAATGTCAGTGAATGTTCTTTCTGTTTTCTTATCTTTGCTTTTAAACATCAAGAAATATGTAGTATCATTCAACCAAGCAGAATAAAATTGTGATTGCCGAAGAGAATTTACAGTAGGAAAAAACACTAACAGAAAACACCCAAAACCTTAAATAATCAAATGACCCCAGCCCTACGAATAAAAGATACTATTCAAATTATTTCTATTTAAGTTTGAAAATATTTGCTATATCCATGATACTAAGTACATTCTTTTAGTTTCAAAGATAATGACACATATTATCTTTGTTTATATCATAGTCCAAAAACTCAATATGAATAACTTCTGATCATTTAAACTCTCTCTTCATCAAAGAAGATAGGATTTCTCACTCTTATTTCACAATAGTTCCCTAATAATATAGTTTTCTACTGATCTGGCTAGGAAACTAATTTTTTTATCATTTAAAAACATTACTTTTCAGAATTTTTAAACTCTACCAACTAGGAATGAAGGGAATTCATCTCATTGCAAGATCAATGCTAAAGAAGCCAATTGTTAAGTTTGTCCTGAATTTCAACATTTGTATTATTTTTATTTTACGGTAATCCGCACCTGTTTATATTTTAAACACAGTATCCCCTTAAAACTTGATCTACAGATCCCATAAACTAGCTATCAAAGGTATTTGTTTCAATACATTAGCTTTCCCACCTACTATATCCTTCTGCTACAACTTTAGCCTAAATAAAGCAACTTGCATATGGAGTTTGAAGGAACAAGCTAAATGCTTGGTTTACTGACAATTTCCCACTCCTGAAGTTTTGAGCTATGAAAAAGAAAATACCTTAACCCTTTATAAAGCATTCTCATATTTCAAAGCTCTATTTACAGATAAAACCTTCCCTGTTACAATCACACTATCACTCCATTCAACTCTTATCATCAGAGCAAATACACTGAAGCTTTACTTTAATGAATAGTATTACTACTGCAGAAATAATCGCAGGTTTCTTAGAAACCTTCTCTTCCTCGTCTTTACTGGTGGTTGCATAATGATTTCTAATTACATTTTTTCAACTTAGAATTCTTATTGGAGTATATTCACCACACAATGAGGAAAGTAGATGTATGAATCATCATAATTTCAAAAGCTACAATACCTGAATTCTAGACAAGTCTGTAAAAAACAGCTTTGTTTATTCAAAATATAATATTCAGGAAAAAAATATGTTTCATAATATTGGTCATAAAATATCAGAACTCTTTGTAGAGTAGCAGGGAAAAAAAATCAGGGTTAATTTGTGTATTTATGGCAAATGTATTTAACTACCAAAGACAAAAAAAATTCCAACTTGAACCCAAAGACCTAAAGTTTTATAAAGCTTTGTTGACAGGCAAAGTAAGTTTTTTTTCTATACCTGGAAGTTCTTTCTCTTCAAGACTGTATTCCAGAGATCCAAGGGAATAATTAGCTGGACTGATTGCAGGAGTAGAAATAAAACTTGCACAGCCAATGGATGGGTTGATTTCAAAATAATTGTGGCTGTGATTCATTCGGTGAAATTCCAGAGAAGACACTATGGATGTACGTTGCTTTGGCTACAAGAAAAATAGAAGTTTGGCATGAAAATACAGACTTTTTGTATAGTATTTATTACTTGACATCTAATAAACCTATCTTTCTCTGTTTTTACTGTTTTTATTTGGCTCAAAGGTTATATTAATTAAAATCACTTCATATGACAAGCTGTGGTGTGTAGAGATCATTTCCTTCCAAAATCTGGATTAATCTTTATTAGAAAAAAAGCATGTCTTCATTCTAATCAATTTAATTCAACATAAAATAGGCTTTTACAGCCTTGCATATAATAATTGCAAATCATCTTTTGATAAGTAAGGGAGCTCTTCACCAGCTGCATTTCTGGGTACATCTTGCAAAATAATTAGAGCGCTGATGCCTGTATAATGAAATTCACTAAATAATACCAAGTGTCCATCACTCGAAAGCAACCCTCTGCTGTTTATTCCATTTATGAATATGCTTCAAATATTCAAAGACTGAAATGTCTGGAAGCTTAAGGGAAAAGTGTCAGCTTCAAACACAAACTTTTTGCATGAGTTTTCATGGAACAGCTAAAAAAACTGGCACTACTTTATTTCAAAAATTTACTTTTGAACTGAACCTCTGAGCAGACCCCATTTAATAGTTGTGCTTTGGATCGCAAAGCAGTTTCAGACCATGAGAAACTAATTTCTTTTGGGTGGATCTACACATCAGGTGTAGAAATTAAATCTACATAGTGTGATCATCAGGTCAGCAACAACTTTTTGACTACAGATTTATTCCCATTGCACTGCCCTACTTACTAGTACAGACACAACCCTACTGCTTGATATCATGAGTTACATGCCACAGACCACTGCTGGTTTGCAATGTCATGTGAAATTGTCTGTTGCAGCACTCATTTGGCTCCATACCCAAAATACCCTAACCCCTCGATGCTCCTTGCTGCTTCAAGATCAATGACGTGAAACATTAAGCATCTCCAAAACAGAAGAGTCCCTGCACCCACATTTATAGCTGTCTGTATATTTATTTCACAATAGTGGAAAACGTCTCAGAAAATGCTACCACTGAAAACTAAAGCAGGACAAAAATAGAAACAAGAGAGTAAAAAATGTTTTGTCTCTTCCTGTTCTAGCATTTCAGGCTTAACAGATCAGAATATTTCTAAGGGTCAAGAAGTTGTTCCTTATTAGTGTCAAGACCTAATTATTACCTTTGGGAGCATTAAGATTTTCCTTGGACCATGAAGGTATTCACCATCTCTTGCTTAGAACTACCTGTTAAAATACAATCTATCCCAGTGGAGTAATTTTCAAATTTGTTTCTGGTTTATTTAATTTTTAATTAATTTATTGTGTTATAGAGACCGAACCAGGTGGTTTTCATTAAAAATTCACTCTTTATATTGGAATGCCAGACTGAAAAATTCAATAGAATTAGGTGTGTGTAATGTTGATTATTTCTTAAAGTAGTGTTAGGCACCATGTAAATTAACTGTGTCCAGTTAAAACTCAGAAAACAGGTAAATTTGGGCCATCATCTGGAATGTAGCTATGTTCTATTAAGGGGATTTACTTTCTTTAATAATTAAAACCAGTTTCTGCTTTGAAAGTCTAACTCCTAGGTCAAGTAATTTCATGGGAGAGTTCAACGAACAGGGACAGACTCCAACATCAAACAGTGTGGTTGAAAGTCATTGTTTGGGATCTGAGCCAAACTGACTCTCAGATCAGACCAAAAACACTCATCTGTATTAATTAAATCTAAATGGCACACTTTTGCTAGACAACAGATTCATAAATGGCCTAATGATTTCCAAAAAAATGATCGCTGGTCATTTAGAAGTATGTTTCTGGCCCTTTCTCAAGCAATGGTGCCTTTGCAGATTTGCAGGGCTTCAACTCCTGAGCTGAAAAGGGGACACTTCAATTAACGTGATGTGTGGTATCTCTGGTTATTCTTAAGCTGAGACAGCTCCTTCCTAAAT
This sequence comes from Entomyzon cyanotis, assembly GCA_024500445.1. Classification (NCBI taxonomy): domain Eukaryota; kingdom Metazoa; phylum Chordata; class Aves; order Passeriformes; family Meliphagidae; genus Entomyzon; species Entomyzon cyanotis. The sequence continues at coordinate 12,727,719 of JAKEPQ010001018.1, read as the reverse complement.
GGGCAGCTGGAATGGTCCAGCTTTGTCTCCCAAACCAGCTCCAAAGGCAGCTGCCCTGGACATTGTTTAGTCAGGCCATCCGCTGCTGTTTTGACTGTGTGCCCCTTTCTTGGAGGCAAAACAGCAGCATCTGATACACCATTTGGCCTTTTACTATCTTATTTTGGGCTTGGGCATTATTATTATTAATTCAGAGAAACATATCTCAGTTTAATACATCTTTCCAATCTAAGGCTTCTGCAGAGAACCTCACTCAGCCTCTAATAACTAACTCTAATAAACTCTAAATGCTACAGCATTACACTGCTGCTATACTGTTTGGAGTTAACAAGGTCCATCGACATGTGCCAATAATTTATCCATAACTAGACAGGAATCCAGCATCTAAGCCTTTCTAGCTAACTAAGAAACTACAGGAACTAGAGGAATCTTTTGCGCTTTTGCAGTGTCTTGTAAAATGTTATGCTGTTAAAGTACACTAATTGTTCATTAATATATGCTATGAAAGAATCAGTAAACCAGTTTGTGTTGAGTGCATCTCTCTGCTTTTGTCGCTCTAAAGTACCATTTGCACAAAAACAAAACAAAACAAACAAAAAAATAACCTAAAGGAAAAACCTAGCAGAAATGAATGATTCTTTTTTCTACAATAAGAATTTAATTCCATTCCAGTTTTTGACAACTAAATTGACAGCATAGCTATTGCTATCTACCCTGGTTATTTAAGCTCCCACAGCATATTGAGATCAGTCAACTGAGATCTGGTCAATAAAATCAAGATCTAGTCACCACCATCAAGAGTTCAGAGAGCAATTCATCTCACCCCAGTCCCCTTGGTATTAAATCCCTTGCCTTAATGCAGGTATCTACCATCACTGCAGATTCCTCAGGGCATCCCACATGGCCTCCAGCTGCCATTCAGAAGGGAGGAGGTTTCCTCTGTCTGTGCCCTGTACCATACTTGACAGCCTCCAGATACATTTCAAAGACACCTTTATAGCACCTCAAATGACATCAGAGTCCTACTTTTAGGGAACTGAATTGAATCCTGCATCTGTCCTAAGCATGATAGGAGATTAGATATCTAAATCAGGCAGAGATTCTTACATACAAAATGAAAGCAGATGTTTCAGTCCCAGATTTAATCCACCTCTAGCTCACATCTAGACACACTCTAGAAATCTTTTCTTAGAATCTTATGTCAAACTCCAGCCTTACTGGCAGTAACCTTGTTTTGCTGCATTGCATCTGCCAAAGCCACTGTTTGAGTACATTTACCAAGAACTCTTTGAGATAGGTTCTGAAAAATTCTAAGAAGATTATTTACTATATGGAACACTGTAACTCAGTCGGGTCAAGATTTCATAGCTGTGAAACACAAACACAAAACTCTGTCCCAAAGAGATAATGCTTCTTTCACTCTTCAAAGCCAGCTTTGTCATTACTTGCCTTCCTTATACTACTCCAAAGTCTGGATGTGCTTAGACAACCCTTGTGAAATTGTGGTACACTTATGGCTTCATTTCACCCCAACAAGCATGCTACACAGCATGCAGGTTTGTCCTTAAGTAGATTTTTATTCAGTATTCATGTGTTTCATTTACTTGTTATGTGTAAATCTCTTTTATGACTGATACTTACTTTTAAGATATTTCTTCAATTAAAATATTATTTTAATTGTCATAATACCAACCTAGAAAATCCTACACCATCCTAAAACAGCATACCAAATCACGCTAATGAATAAATCAATCTTTTCTCTGCATAAGCAAAAATGTATCAATACTAATCTTTAAAGATATTGCAATACTAAGATTTAAATAACTTTTAAATCAGGTCTAATAATAAGAATATTTTCATGTTCAGTCTTTAGTGAACATATATCAATGAAAGACACCCCTCTGAAACTGCAAAAACAGGAAAGGCATCAAATACATGTATTGAATTGCCTTTCAATTAAAAAGACAAGTAGGGACTTAGTGCTTCCACAAATGGAACTTGCATGCAAATTCTGTAATGCAACCATGACTGGCATGTAACACTAGGAGCACGCAAGGGATCATTCAAATATTTCTTACAACATTTAGCAAAGGCAGGAGGGCAAGATTCCTTTTTCAATATAACACTAAAATATTTCTTCAGCTTTGAAGTACAAGTTACTGCAACACAAGCTTCTGACTTCACCTTCTTTTATCTTTGGGATTTGTGCACATAGCACCATCGCAGTCTTTAAAAAATTAATTCTCACAACACTCTGTACTATGGCAGAGTTAGTAGCCCCATTTTACAGATGCTGAACAAGAGTATAGAGCTTTCCCAAAGGACAGATGTGTGGTTTGTCAAATCACTAAGAACCAATGAGCCTAAGGAAATTCTGCATTTCACAAAACCTGCCAAATTCCAGCTGCCCTACATAATGTAAAAACTGGTTTCAGCTGCAATATATCATGCAGAAAATCCATGACAGAATAGAGAATGGCACACACATTCTCAAATTCTAGTTAGCACATAAAATACAGACTTACCAAAGAAAGCAAGAGGCTGCAGCCCCTTCCTGCAGGCTCATCTCACATATATAACACAGTGTGAGTTCACTCATGTGGCCACATAAATTCCTCATTTTGGTACCTGCCCAGAATATTCCATTCTTTCAATTTTCTGATCAACTCACTCCTACTTCAGAAAATTTCCTTCCTCCAGCTTCCTTCCTTCTAAAATCTTGTTCTGTTTCTACACACTCACTTTCCCTTTCATAGAAATACAGAATGGTTTGAGTTGAAAGGGACATTTAAAGGCCACTAGATCCAAATCCCCTGCAATAAGCTGGGACATCTTCAAGTAGACCAGGTTGTTCAGAGCCCCATCCAATCTGACCTTGAACGCTTCCAGGGATTGGGCATCCACAACTTCTCTGGGCAATTCTTTTTCTGTTTTCTCCAATCTATTGTTACATTCCTTCCAAAGCTACTTAACGTTACTCTAAAAAACCTTCACAGTATCCAGTTAATTCCAGTTCTGTTTGGTCTTCCAAAATGTGCTTTTCTGCTTTCTCTGTGCTTTTGTCATCAAGGTCTCTCAAACTCCCTAGTGGTCCCATATCACACTGACTTTACAGTCACTACACTCCTCTCATTGTCCTTCAATGCATCCAGTTTTAACCTCTGTCCTCCCTTTCAAATATAACTTTCACATCACTTTTATGGTTTCTGTCTTTTGCCTCGATGTTCCAGCATACCACCTCTGTTTCTACCTTTGTCTCTTTTGCTCATGTACACTTATATAAAAGCCCAAACTATTCAAAATTTTCTTGGTGAAATACAGCCTGTGACAGGACAGGCTTCTTTGTTTTCTCCTGTCTCCAGTTTGATTTGCAGAAATCATCAGGCCTGATATATTCTCATCAGTCAATACTGCTGTCAAGAACCATTTGATTTATAGGATCTGAGCTAAGGTGATCAAGTAGCCTTGAAATTGCAAAAACTGGAGATTACAATGCATCTGGGTTTGATTCATCTATGTCATCTAGAAGTGCAAGACTACATTGAATTATTACCAGACTACTGAATCAATTATTCTGTCAAGCCTCAAAATACCATGTTAAACTAGCTGAAGACACATTTTCTTTTTAATATGGTAATATAATTTTCTCTTTTTTCATTTCACAGAACTTTATCTTAAATTATGACAGTAATTAAAAATAAAATATAGGCAGTTTTGCACCCATCTTGACATTCTTGATTTAACTTGTCAACATTTTAATTTAGTTTAAGAGAAGAAAGCAGAAAACACACAGAGGCTGGCAACTAATATATCCCAAGCAGCCACAACAGAGAGTTTACAGGATCATGAGATTTGGGAAAAAAAAAAAAGGGGGAAATAAAATGTTTTCATTGGTTTTTAACTGTAGATGCTTTTCAATACTAAAACCATAATGCATTAAAAAGTTAAATTAATTTTTAATGACATCATAGTGTCAAAGTCCTAGAAATTTCTGTTTGATTGAATTTTTATGTATAGAAAGACACTGCTTGCATCCTGCATGAGCGGCACATGCATACTACTTTACAGTAATCTCCTGGGCCCTCAGCATACTTCGATCATTCCCCTGTCAGTGACATGCTCAGGACTGACACAGACTCAGCTCTTTTCTGCAGCCTGTGGTCAGGAAGCTGTACTGTGTGGTCCTGGGTACCAGACAGAAACACAGTGCTTCCTGTTCTCCTCTGTGCATGTTATCCTAGCTCTGCTTTAGAATTCCTCCACTGGAGTATGGATTTAACGGTCAGAATGTTGCTGCCCCTTCTACCCATGGTCTTATCTCAGATGGCAAACCAGACAGGAAATAGATAAGGGAAAAAGTTGATCTTCCCCCAGTTTCTGTTTTCCTTGCCTTCTACTTTTATTTCAGTTGCAACCATATTGCAGCTGTGGGTTCTGAGGATCAGCAATCCTGAATGCCAAAAACTGCAACACCTTTGGAGTGGTTTCTCTCCTTGACAGATGTGACCAGATTTTGAATATACACAATTATACCTCCCCTGGGAAAACACTGCTTGAAATGAAATCCAAATAGAAAGAGATAAATTCAGTAAGTAAAATGTCTCATTTTAAGGAATGTCTCATTCCTCAGCTATAAAAATCGCCTAACTTCCAAAGATGTAAGAAAGTGTTATTTTCGCTGAAACAGTAAGAAAATGGATGTAAGACTATTTTCTTCAAAAAAGCTCAGCTTCCAGCCCCTAGTAACTTCCCATTTTGAGCTGCAGATTATGAAAATTACTTGTATCATGATATTTTTATATCATAATTTTTGAAGGGCTAAGGTGATGGCTCTTTTTTTAAGCTGCATGCTACAGACAACAAACACGTGACAATGTGCACTATCAGATGATGATAAAAGGTTCGTGAATAACTAAGGTGCTCAAAACCCCCCATATGACACAGAAACAAAGAAAAATGCTAAGAATCTAATGTAAAAAACCCATCAAGGCACTATAGGTAAGGCTTTAATCTTCTAAATTCTGAGCATGTTACTGTTTCCAAGCATTACATGTACTAGGGCAGGCCAACTGGCATGGATTTGTTCACCCCCCTACAATTAAACTTTATTCATGCCAGAGAAGGGCCTTCAAAGCAGAATTATCTACCCGGAATGGTGCTTGGTCTATTCAAATCACAAATCAGGCCTGACAGTGGATATATTTGTAGAAAAAAATTGTACAGGACCAAAATTATACCCCGGACTGTGTCCATAATACAACAGCGTAGATGACAACCTTGCAGAGCTAAAAGCCCATTTTACTAGCATAGATGTACCTTTCAGTACCTGAACTACCTTTAAAAACAGTGTTTCACCTGGCTTGTTACAAGTTCGTATCGGAAAAATCTTGTCTATTTCTGCATGATTTGTGTTTATATTGAATCAGGAACTGCAACTTCCACAATCTCTCCAGGTAAGTAACCATCTTCAACCAAGAAAGATACATGAATGTAAAAGTGATATTCTAAAAACTTAACACTGTTGACAACAGTGTTATTCTGCTTTAATTTATACTTGTTTTTCCGTATCCTGTTGAACTGTAATTAAATGCACTAACACACTGCTGTTTTCATTAGCACCCAGTACCGAGTAGATGTGTTTATGTTTTCATATTAGCTCTAATTAAAATACCTAAATAGAATTATGTTTTGTAGTTACTTGTCAAAGGAGATCTCTTGCAATGCATCTCTATAATAATATTTTGTTTCATGTTGTTATTAAGTACTCAGAGAGTATCCATTATACTCTAAGGAATTTTTTTTCCAAGTATTCTCCTCTGGAGCTGTTACATGTCTTCTACCTATAAATGCTGTGGTAAAAAGGGTGTATGGGGGGTGTTGGGGGACATGTATGTGTAGGACTCAGTCCTGTGAGACAATTCCAACCCCAACCTCTTTTTGTGTTTTCAGTATACTCAGTATTCCAGAATAAAATAATTTCTTAATGTCTGTCCTATTTTCAGTCATGCATAGATGAATGGCTAACCACATCTAAATGGCATTGACAGTATACCTCTCACTCTGCTTTGCTCTCTTTTTTTTCATGGACTATTTAGGAGCTTTATTTTTTATTCAACATCATTAGAATGAGAAGACATCAAAGTGTGTGCAGCAGATTTGTATGGACATTCTCTATCATAGAGAGAACAATCTGAAATATATTTACATACCTAGAATCAAGGTCACTGACTGCTGTCAACCACCTTAATATGCTTGCAGCCCTAAGAGATACACACAACCTTGGAAACACTGACATGCAGGAAAAATCTCCAGACCAGCACACTAAGGATGAGTGCTACAACTACCCATCTGTGAACTGTATAATATATCTTTATTTTAGAGGGTTTAGGGAATGCTCAGCACCTTCCAGAACTTCATAAAAGCATGTACACAGGAGTGGCTTTTACCTTGGATATGATGGGTTTGATCCCCCACAAAATCGTAACTCAGTAAATTTTTTTTTAAGTCTAATTAACCTCTTGTGCTAAGCATTGACACAGCACGAAGTCCAGCACCAAAACAGCAGGAAAAGGAGTGTGCACCTGAAGAGGATGCACAGTGTGCTTGCACAGTATTTCTTCACAGTGATTTTCCTGGTTATTCCCTGCCTGGCTGAGCATATTGCAACTGAAGCTGAGCACAGAAAGCAGCTCATAGGAGAAAGAAGGTCCTTGCACCCCATCTGTCCTGTGATCTCATTCAGAGAGTGGAGAGAATTTACTGTGTAACAGTGCTCTCCAGCCCTCCTTTTCATGATAAAATGTGACAAAGCAGGGTTTTTTGTGTGTGTTGCAAAACAAGTTCAGTAGATGCAGCACAGAGATCTCATGGTGTTTTGCTCGGGTGCAGCAGCTAGCAGTGGGGATTTCACTGAGCTGGCAGAGACAGGGATGTGCCAACTCAAGCTAAGCGTGACAAGGCATGTATTTCATTTGTGAACAACTAAGGATACCACAGCAGGGTGCTGGCATAGGGGAGGGACTGGGCAGAAATATTTTCATTGTTTCAGCATGGGGAAATAGTGACACTAATCCACTTGAAAATCCTGTTTATGGAACAATTAGTTCTGAAAGTTTATTTTCTGGAACTGTGATTTTTTCAGCGCTTCCTCTAAGATGACTGTTGATTGTGTTCAAAGTAATTCCTGCACCTATCTGCAACAACAATGATAAATAATTTCATTGAATGTAAACTACTATCACTTTTTCAGTCAACTAGGGAGGTTCTGGAGCACACATCTCCTACAGCTGATCTGTCCATTCATGTCCAGGCTGACACAAGGAGTGCAATGTCATGGTCCCTGTCTTTCCCTATGCCTAGGTGAACCACATATACACAGGTTTGACAGACTCACTGCGCATGCAAAAATAGCTGTACACCTATTAGGTGTAGACCTGTTAGGTCTACAGCTGTAGACCTAACCTAGGGGGGTTAGGTCTGTTAGAGGCTACACATGCCCTGTAGGATTCTGTTAGAATTTGCAGAAAAAGGATATAATTTCCTTTGCCCACTAATGTTTAAGCTATTAGCTGCTATTATATCAATAGATGTCTTAGCCAGATGAATGAGGAACCATAGGTTGAATGGCAACTTTGTTTATAGATGTTAAAAAAAGATAAATGGGAAAAAGATTATGATTCCTGTAAAGACAGCACCTCCATATCGATAAGGAAAAAAAAAGGTATTATGATGAATAGATTATTGCAGATCTTAGCAATAAAACCAGAAAGAACAAGATTATGGAATTTCATCATGTCAGAAGTATTGAAATTCTTTGTTCCTTTGTCCTCCTACCAGAAACCCTCTTTAAAGCATTGGAACAACACTTTTAGGAAATTGGGCTATTCGCATAAAATAGGGAAAATACTAATTCATTATAGATAAAATCAAAGTCACTTTTAAATAACACACATTTAAATATCAAAAGCTGTACCTACAGCAAGATATTTGAAATAGATCTTAAAAAGACAAGAAGACAACATGCAAATGCTGGACTACATTTAATAAATAAAGGTGAGAAGTCAGAATTCAGTTTCAAGAGAATGGACCCAAGACCCACAAATGAATAACACTGGCAAAAGAAACACTCTCATAGAAAATAGATTCTCTTTCTCCCTCTATGGAAATAGTTTATTTGTCCAAATGGAGCTGAACAAATAAATAAGGAGAACCTTATTAAATTGAGTAGCTAATACAAAAAACACATGAAGCCTCACACACAGTTCAATTTTTTCACGCTTCATCCAGACTAAGAGCTACCAGAACTCTGATAGAACAAGCAAAATTTTTAATTTTACTATCACTTTCTAAAATTACAGTTTGATAAGGTAAGTTATATTTTAGTATATGTACTAATGTAACTATGTTAAAACTTGAAGGAGACTTACCTACTTTTTCTCCCACTACATCTTAGTTTTCTTAGTATACACAGGGGAATATGTCTTTAATTTGAAAGTGTATTACTTCTCAAAATCATTCATTCAATAGCAATTCATGAGTTAAAAATTTAGTAAGTCTCATCTGGAAAATCAGAAAAAAAAAATCAAGCAATTCCAAACCTGAGCTAAATTCTGTTTACTTCTTTTCTGCCTATACGGAAAATAGACATTCCCAGCCAGGTTTTGGGATAGCATGTTTTTGCATAAAAGGAGGGGAATAATTAGGGCCAGGTTAAGAGAGGACTAGAAGGAAAAAGACAAAACAAGTTATGAGTCTCTGTCCATGATCCAGGCTCATCAGGATTCACACTTTGTGCATGAAATTGTTTCTGCCTCACACTTCCCAGCTGTGGTACTTTCACCCTGTCAGCTGCCAGCACAGCATCACAGCCTCCCTCCTCTTCAGCGACCCCATGAAGCAGCTGTAGCTCATGGCATCCCCCCAAAGATGCACTTGGTCTGTGAGAAGAAACCACTGCACTGTGCTAAACCTCACACTCACACCAACATCCTCAAAATGTGTCATGTGCTGAAGCACAAATATACACACTGTCGTGATGTGAGCTGGCACATGCACTTAGAAAAGGCCACAGAAAACAAGAGGTAGAATGACCCCCACCTCTGCCTTCAAACTTCAGGATTCTCTTTTTCCCCTCTATGCTGGTGCCTGTCCTTACCAGACTAGTGGGAGGAAGGAATCTTTGATCACTTCAGCTGTTGGTTCACAGAATCACAGAATTAATTAAGTTGGAAACGACATCCAAGATGATGAAGCCCAACCTCTGACTGGACACCGCCATGTAAACTAGCCTATGGAACTAAGTGCCACATCCAGTCTTTTGTTAAACACCTCCAGGGATGTGTGATCACTCCACCAGGTGTGATCCATTCCAGTGTCTCATCAGCCCTTCTGTGAAGAAATTCCCCCTTATGTCCAACCTAAACTTCCCCTGATGCACCTTAAGACTGTGTCCTCTCATCTTGGTTGCACACAAACACAGTGTTGCTCCTCACTGCTGGTAAACCATTATATGCACAACCCTACAGGAAAGGTAAGTAAGGCTATAAATTAAAATAACCATATGAGTTGAAAGGCCAAACTTCCCTGGCAGTTCCATCGAAGCTGCCAAAGCCTGCCTCATGCAAAGCTGCCTGCTGAAGAGCTTCCCATTCTGCCTTCCACTGGCACCTTCCCCTGCTGGATGCACAAGACATGAGAAAGGGAGAGAAGTGACAGCTGTTTTGGAAATTTATATGATCCCTGGTTTAGATCTCTTCAAAATCAATTTATTTTGCTAGAAAAATGCAAAGAGGCCCCGGGAGCCAACAGAAAATTAATTATTTTGCATACATTGTGTAACAGTATTCATTAGTTTTACATGAGTGGTGAGAGGTCAGTCAGGAATAGAATCCCATTGTGCTATCCTTCAAAGAGCTTTCCACGTAATTGAATGGAATAAAGGAATTAAATATGCAGGCAGAATTAACACTAATGGTTAGCAAACAGCACATTGCAAATATCTACAAATTCTTTGTCTAAATCCTTGGGTTGAGATCTTAGGGGAAAGCGATTAGATAAACAACAAAAACAAAGAAAAGAAGAATACTGGGGGATGTGCATAAAACACGTGGGAAAAGAAGAAGCATAATGGGATCTGAACGCTATAGCATATCCAACTTCTCATGTATTAGCATATAGACTTACAATATATATTATGCCTATCTGCTGTTGTTTTCTGTATAGGGAGCATGCCATATGTAGGGCCACATGAGAGACATTTCAGGAAGTGTGGTAAAGCTCTGTCCATATATATCACAGAGATAGCTTTTGTTCTGCAGAACGATGAAAATACTGTGAGTCAGTAAATGGCATGATTTAAATTTGAAAATAGCTCCCCAGGATCTGCTGAATCTATTCAGAGTTAACTTGCAGGAGAACATCACCATTCAGTGTTCTGGGTCCATCTCTTGGCAATATCATGATGGAGACAGCTTTTTAACGGCTATTTTCAATAAGCTATCACACAACAGCTTGTTTCAACAATATTTCGTTACCTTTCTGTTTGTTTGCCACCTACTAGAAAAAACAGCTTAGAGGGAAGGAGTCATTTCAGTACTACAGACTGATGTAGGGTGGGAGGGACAGAGACACTACAGAAACAAGCAAAACGAGAAACAACTATAAAAAGAAAAAAGGAGAAGAAGCTGTTATTTTAGACCCCCTGCAATCTAGATTTAAACCAGCATGGAGAACCTGAACTACGGTGGTGCCGGAGAGGGATGGTCTGCACCAGCCAGGCCCTTGAATTATTGTGCAGTGACAATGTCAGCCACAGGAAGCCAATGGCTCCCAGACAGAAATGGCAAGTGCACCTAGTAATTACCTTTAATTCTGCAAGACCTTCTGAAGTGTGTGCTCCAACGAGTACTGAAAGGAAGATTCACCTCCAACACTGTAACTCGCTCGCTTACGTGCTACCAAAACAACCTGACTTACACAACTCCTAGGAAGGTATCCTGTATCCATCAGCTTACTCCTCAAGGAAAACAAATGCCAGTGACCTACTGAGGATACAAAGCCTGCATCCACTAGCATTGGAGTGGCTCAGTTGCAGAGATCAGCTCAGCAATAAAGAACAGATAGCTGCACTTGAACTCTAAATTAGTAGGAGAGGAATTGAAGTTCTTTTGGTTCACACTAAAAAAGTTTCACAATTAGTCAATTCAGCAACCAGTTGGCCCAGCTAGCTTTGGCACACCTAATGGCATGGCTTTTTAAACAAGGAACAAGACCATCCCAAGGCTTCTTCTGACTTATGTTATCCCATGATTCTGAAATAAACTTGTCTATGCTGATTACCTCTATACTACTAAATGAACATCTAAGATGTATTTATTTTAAAGTTTCGATTTTAAAGAGCTGCACTCCTTAAAGAATTATAAGGAGCACTCAAGTTTTTCACACTTTATTCATCTTGTTTCTCAAACAGTATTAGAAATATGAATACTTAGAAAGGATGGAAGTTCATAAGCAATACTATATGGGAAGGTAAACCAAAGAAGGTATGAAATATTATAACTTCATGTAAATGTAGATGCAGAAAGAAGAAAGTAAACCTGAAAAAGTAATATGGAATTAATACTGATAAAATCAGAACATAACCTTAAAACATAACCATAAACTAACAGAATGCAAAACCACAAAATACTGCATAAGGACCTCATTCATCTTTCCTCCTATAAGAAATATGTACTGATAGCTCTCTGTACATTCGGGGTCATGCATAAAATGTTTTATCTTATTCTGCTACTAAGATTGATTCTGAAGTACAAAAGGTATTTTGTGTTCTGTTTATGTCTTTCACTCAAATGCATAAAGCCATAACATCCTCTTGGAATACGTGCATCATAGCCTGCTATTAAAACGAAAAATACAACTAGTAAGAGGATGCTTATGGTGAGCACCTACCTGAGGACGTATAACTTTCACTATGTTTTTAAGTGCAGTGTCTGGTGATGGAGGAGAGCAGTCAGGTGTTGGGCCTGTAGAGCTGTTTCTATGGTTACCAGATCCTGGTGCGGTAATTGCTACCTGAGGTGCATTATCTGTGGATAAAAATAACATTTATGTGAAATTACAAATACTTCATATATTTTAGAAGTGAATTTTGAAAACAGAAGGCTACTCAGAGCACTATTTAAACTTACAAAACCTAACATAATTTAAATATATTTGTTAAGGAATATATTGCATATCTACACTTATTTTTTCAGCACATACATTCATTCTATGTTAAGGCAAGATGCAGCATTTGCCCAATACCTAAACAAGATGAGGTGGAAACAAATATTTTACTTTCATTACCTTGAATTACTGACTGTGAATCCAAGTATTAGTACTATAACAGGGGTGACTTGCAAGGGAGATGTATAATGCAACTTCTAGCTTATCCTGGAAAATCCTAACAGGTACACCCCAGTTCTACATGTTGTACAAACACATACTAACTTAGAACATGCTAATAGCCATCACTGACAACTTTCTGATCACACTTTAACATTGTGATCAGCGTAACTGACCAGCAAGGATTAATTACATGAAAATATGCTTAGTTTCTCAGGTAAAATCTGCATCCTCCACAGAGTTCTGCACTGCAGTAGTTTCCTTTCCAGGTGTACCTCAGCTATAACCTACAGCTGGCTTAAAAATACCTGCACACCTGCATGCACATGGGAAACTGCTCTTTGGACACATTTCGCTCTTACCATTTTATGGTACTGTGACAAACCATTAAAAGGACCTAAAATATCATTCTTACCTTCTCTAAATGTTCCTAATGCAGTTTGAGCAATGAAATATTAGTGAAAATCAGATCAGAATGATCAGAATGAAATAGCTTCTCAGCAGTGATAGTAACCAGTCACTGGAATGACTTAGCAGAAAGCCAGAAACTCCACTTCATGCCTTTAGAATTGTATCAGTAAAGAAAGGCTTTTGTTCAGATTTTGGGGAAAGTGCCATGGCCTGTGCATGGTTATGGTGGTTATTACAGTGCCTGTGAATTTACTGGGTGCCTTTCTTTGTGAGTCACAAAGATGTGCTCCACACTCCTAAATGATGTTAAATCTCATGTCTGTGGGCCTCAACTGACAGCATGAAGGGTTCACGGAAGAAAGTAAATTTATTTGTGATTGTGTTGGTTCTCCAATATGTGCTTCCATTCTGTGGACAAATCCATTCCAGAAAAACCCAAACACCAGTAAGTAAAAGCAGTTCTTTCAAGCCGGAGAGTTTTTGCCTGACCAACTTCTTCAGTTACACACATAAGCTCCTCCATCTGCACAGATCACAAATGCCTCTGTGAAAGCCATGACAGAAGTTCTCTCTCTCAGTCCTAGTGACCTGAAAGAATTCTTGGAAGTGTGACAGAGGTATCAAAGGGAAGGAAATACCCAGTTACATTAACAGAGCTAACACAGGTTAAAGGGGAGTAGTTTCAGGAATGTAAACTTTATGGCCTTTCCAGTTTACAGATGCTTTCCCAGCATGGGTGATCGTAGGATATACTTCCTGCAGAAACACTATGTAACTAGATGAGGTCTTAAAGTTTCTAATCAAATACAGAATGACAAATTACTCTTCTAAAACAAATATCAGGCTGGAATGTTTCAGCAATACTGGTACAACACTTAATGAAAATATACAAAAAAGTTCAGATGGCAGATTGGCAGACAAAAAAAATGAGGACATCTTGTAGATAACCTCAGGTGTTACCTGACAGAGTGAACCCTACCTGTCACAGAAACAGAAAAGTCCAACTTTCTGAAAAAGTGTCTCATCGAAATTGCCAGGCCCTTAGGTATGCAGTCTTACCATACAGATGAGCTCTTCCTGGTTCATCACAACTATGCACAAAAAGCTTGGATCTGAAGTAATTTATTTTAGAAAGTAATAACTATGTGTTAATATGATGTATCAAAATGATTTTTACATAGCATTAGAAAGGAACTCTAGAGGAATTCTCACAATAACATAACTGACATGGAAGAATTTTGATAGCATTTCAGAAAGCCTTAACTGTCTCTTATTCTTTTCTGTCTGACCTGGTGTCCAACTTTAAAACTGTTTATGTAAATGAGTATTCTGTGATTTGAAAGCCTACCTCATAAAAGGAGGGATAGGGATTTGACAGGAAGAGACACCTCTAAAGCCTTGCCATATTCTGAAAATCCCATAGTGAGGATGAAGGCTTCATATGAGTGTTAGTAACACCTTAAGTGAGCTGAAAGTCTCAGCCTCTTTTGCTCCAGAATATGAAACAGCATCTTCTTTTACTCTATGGACAGATAGAGAATCATCAATGAACTCCCCTTATTGAGGAATCAGAGAGTTGTTCTAAGAAATGCCCGCGCTGTTTTCGGGGAGTCATTAAACAAGAGACTGCACTGTGGTCAAGAAATGTGGGTGTACAGACACCATATATGAAGGCAAGAAATAAATTCTAGAGTGATAAATGTTCTGTAGGAATCCAGGTAAGTGTACTTAGTGCACTTATTTACTCACTGGTGGGAGAAACAAACAAAATTGTTTTCTCTGACAGTTAAAGCTATAAAGAACACAAACTCCTCCGTACTTCAGCAGTCCCTTTCTGACAGAATAGTGCCTTTCTGTCACTATTTCCCTGAGAGCCTCTGGGGCTGTGCTTAGCACAACTGCCCTTGAGCTCTTTAGCACATGAACACCTTGCAAGTGAAATCAGGGAGTCCTGCATATGCAGAAGTATCTCAAAGATGGATCACTCAAAGGATAGATGGTAAGAAATGCAGCTTAGTGCTGATGGTAACAAATGCACTTTTCTGCCCACCAGTTTCCTCTGTTTCAAGGCCTTGTTGATAGTCACCTCAGCTCAGCTTAACCACTCTTTGAATATGCAGAAGAGGGTAACAGAGGAGTCAACCTATAGCAGCAATATTTTGGTCTTTGCATAGGAAAGACTTCTTGTGGCCTCTGTTCAATAGTATCTCACTGAAGGCTAAGTTTTGCCCCTACATACAGTCCCACATGAGTGGCATTGAACTGGCTGGGAGTGACATTCTTGGAAGGAAAATTTATAGGAAGGTATACAAGAGGGGGAACAGGGCTGTTAAGTGCCCCACTAGACAGTGCTGAGGAAAAAAATTCTCCAGCTGCAGTGTGTGAATACAACAATAACCAATTCAGCAGCACACACAATATGCAGCAATCTCAGAAAAGAGTAGCTACAGTCTTTCTTTCCAAGCAAAATTAAGTGGCAATATAAGAAAAATATCATGTTTATAGAGTCTAAAGCCAAAACTTTGCAAAAATAAATCATACAATTTTTTCTAAATAAACAGTCCAAAAAAAAAAAAATCCAACTGCTCAGTATTTCATGCCTTCCCTTCTTTCTCAAGGGGCTAAGTGTCTGTCATGTAATGGTTTCTTGTAAACAATTTCTTTATTGTGGACAGCTGTTTATTTTCTCAGTAGGATGTTCCCATTAGGCAACCTATAATGATTTACTACCTGGGTCTGCTCCATCAGAAAGAGAACAACACCATCAAATTAGTTCCTGCAACCAATTTGGAGGACCTGTCTGTTTATGTATACAGTACTCATAGTTTCATTAAGAGTATCTTTGAATACATTTTCTTTCAAATTAAATTATATGATAATCATGTTTGAAATTTCTCTGGTGACAAAACTAAAGCAATTTTTCCCCCCCTTCAAGTAACTATAAAGGCAGTACTGCAAGTTTCAGAAAAACGTTTCATGGTAAATAGAACTTGGAAACTTAAGAAATTACAAAATTTACCTAGGAAAGATTAGTTCTCATGCTGAATTTCTGATAGATGCTACAGATGGGGCCAAAAGGGAAGTCTTTATGGCTGTCATTACCTTCTAGTTCCTGGCTCACACTGCAATAATCTAGATGTTTCTCAGTCAGATAACACCAGGCTCCAGGGACCATCTAGCAGCTAAAAACTAATGAACTGCAGCATGCTCAAACAATATTCCTTCCTGCCTCCATCACACATGAGAAGCTGTCACAAGGTCTATGTAATTGGAGCTTATTCTGGTTTTTGAAAATGCTTTCTAAGCACTTGACATTCTCAATTTTCTTTATTTCAGGGCAAAGGAAATAAAATAGAACAAGGGAAATATATGAATGTGGTCTTCTTTTAGTATACTGTAAGAGCAAACTAAGCCGTTATTCAAGGGCTGTCTTCTATGATGTCAGACAAAAATATAAAAATGCTAACCGTTTAACTGAGACGATAAAAAAAAAGTCATGCACTGGGAATTTTGCCTTTTCCTGTGCTGTGTGCCATCAGTACTGGTTTCCTATGTCTTTTCCATAGGGAACACTGCATAGAGAAAAATGCCCTCATGGATAATAATAGACTGTAACACCAGAGTTCAACAAGTGCTTCATTGACATTTCCATCCTACTGTCTATGTACTGTGAGGACAAACTGCTCACTGAAACTTTTCTGAGATTTTTTTTTCTCATAATGTTCTCAAGGAAAAGGCATTACATGTGCATAATATATTACATATATTATTACATAATATATTACATAATATATTACATGTGCCACAATATTAACTATCAGACAATACCAACCAGAACACTTACAACATCCCAGCAAGCAAAATATCAAAAGCCAGACACAGCCCATATTCCAGAAATATAATTATAATTAGATTGCACCTCAGAAATGAATCTTTAAAATGGAACACACAGTTAATCTAGTTTTCTACTTTCACTGCAGAGACATGCTAGCATCCTTATCAAAATTTACAGTTATGTCTGTATTAGCTATTACATCAGTTATTCGTACAACTTAGTGTAATGGCAATGGATCAGCAGATCAAAAGCAGTTTGTCTGCATGACGCTCCATTTAGAATATATGTGGGTTTGAACTTTTAGCACTATATAGCAACTTATTTATTCTACCAAACACCCCCACCATCCATCTTCCTCACAACTTCCGGCTTCCAGAAGGACCCTATGCTTTTGGTGCCCACCTAAAATGGAGCTTCAGATCTGAAAGGAAACTGGTTTATGTGCTCCAAAGTCAGCCTGTGACTGAAGCAATGAATGGTAACTGCAAATGATGATTTATTTCATATTCATATCCAGTGCTCTGAGCCAAAATGCAAATGTACACTCCATCTATCTTATTTCCATATTCAAACTATTTGTGGGGTCACTTAAATACTATATTCGCAGATTTACAATTTGCTATAAAAATGAAGAAATGTGTATTTAACTTTAGAGGTATGGACCAGTAATAACCTAATACTAGATTATACACTACACACCTAATGCTGTGTTTAAATACATATACTAAATTCTAAAACATCTGAAAAGATAATACGAGGCATGAACAAAATCCTTAAGGCACAAATCCTAATCATTATGACCTTGTAGAGCTTTATACTATAACCCCAGGGCCTAGATAGATTTGTACACTGCAAATCTGGGAGAGAAAAAAAAGGCAAGGGTGGAAAATGAATCTGCATGAACACACATACACCTAAATATATAGAGATACACCTGCACACATAAATGGGCCACAAATCCAAAGGCACCCTATTATCACTAGTAATAGCTTCCTCCAGCTCCTCTCAGAGAGAAATATTTCATGCAATGCTTCAAACTACTTGAAGGTAGGTCAAAATTCTGCATCTGTTTTGGACACCCGAGCATCAGGATAATGCAAAAATGTGGATAAAGGTCCATCTCATCAAAAGGTCCATCCAGCTCAGTGCTGTCTGGGCTCAAAGTGCTTTTGTTTGGTATCAACACAGACCTCAGTTTGATCAATTATAGCAGACTCAATTTGCTAGACCATCAGAAAACTCTTATTCCGGTCTGGCAATTCCTTTGGTTTTGGATCTGTCTTTAGAAAAAAACGTTGGAATGCCTTTGCTGTCTCTGTTATATATCCCCAACATCAAATATGTTACATGAAGACAAAAAGCTCTGAAAAGAACATGGCAATGCTGATCATCTATCTTGGACAGAAATCAGTCATAATCACAATAGAAATCTTGGAAGAGTACAAAAGGAGATAATATGGAAATAGTCCTATTTCCAGAGGATCAGTCAGCAGTGACTGAACTTACATACATCTATTTGCAGAAAATAGAGCCACCAGAATGGCTACTTTAATTGCCTGGTTAAGAAATTAACACATTAATGTCGGTCCCATCATGTGTGGTACCATTAGGAGCAGATTTTAATGCTCATTGATAATGAGGGAATGGTCATCTAGTCCTTTTAAAATCTTCATAACTGGAATGGAAGAACAATTGCCACTCATAATCACACTGGAGTGATAGATACACCAATATTTTCTGATTCCTGTGATAATCAAAGATACAGAAGCTTTATCAGGGATGTGCTGATATCCTTATGCTGAGGAAACCAAGAAATTTGCCCTGATCATGCTTCAGGGAATCTTTCCTACTCTTACTGAGCTTGATCTACAAGCAAGAGGGAGACACAGATCCCCATGAAGAGTCATCTAAACCTGATTCTCCATGGTAAGTGAGAATTTGGGCCCAGTGATCCTCTGAATCTTGTAGAAGGCTCATTAATAACCCATTCTAAGGCAGAGCAAGGAGAGTCAACCCATTATTCTAAAACATACCCACAGGCAGACTTCAGTAAGACTTAAAAACAGCATGTGTGTTTGAGGACAGCACTTGGGCTCAGCTCATACACTGTGGGTCAATCTTGGCTGCTGGATTCCAGCAACAGCAAATTTACAAGGCAGGAGCCCAAGCCATCAAGTTGGAAGGAAATAACACTGACCCAAAAGTGAGCAGAGTAGGTCACAAAATAACAGGAATCACACTGATTTGACTCAGAGAAGCCATGTGTAAGACTTCTTGGAAAGCATGTGTGATAAAAATGTGATGTCTCCTGTAAGTGGTGGACCAATTGCAAAGATTAACAGAAATTACATATAGTAAATTAATCAGTTCATACCGAAATACAGAAAAAATTAGAAAATTTCCTGTTTTGTCAGGCAGATAACAAAACAATTCATGTTATCTAGTAGCCTCAAATAGGGCTAAGTAATTTCCCATAGCATAGGATTCAGCTTTAGAATTGTTTTAACTTGACTAAATCCCCACAGCAAATCTTCTCTCCTACATGACTATTCAACATGGCATAAATCTACAAACTACAGATAAAAACAATCATGTATTTCAGGATTTCAAGAAACAAACATTACCACAGACATTTCAGAAGAACAGATGGAATAGTGAATAACAGAATCAGTAAGTAGCTTCACTGGATGCCTAGGGAGAACAGTTGGACTCAACTGTTCAAATTTGCTCTTTTGAATTTGCTTGGTTCCCACACATTTAAACCTGAATAACCATTGTTCTGAGTAAAATTGTAAATATATATCTGCAACTGTCTTGTTGAAAGCACTCGAAGCTATAACTGGCCCAATCTTGGACGTGGCAGCTATTTCAGGATTGTGTTTGGAATTAATTACTAGTGAAGTGCATTCCAGTGGCAGCAGGGGGTCTGTTTAGTTGTTTCTGCATCATCCAAGAGAGTTGGGCATGACTATTATCAAGTTTTTATTTCCTCTAATCACCCACCTGCACAAATAGACTTTGGAACTGCTTCAAGCTTGCATAACCCTTGTAATACCAGGCAACTGTCTGGAAAAACATCTCTCATTAAGTACTAATGAGAGATGATGGGTGATTTCCACCATTTCCTGAGCAACCCTTTGAGACTGCCTCTGCAAGCTGCTGATGTCTAATTGAGCATTCAAAAACAAGACTACACAGTTGCCATCTACCTTTTTTGTGTATGTGTGTAATGGCTTTTTTGTCGGCTTTTCCATATTTAAAAGGTTTGTAGTGAAATGATTGCACTTGTCTACGACAGATAATTCATAGATTTCTATATTTGCATTTTCCCAGCATATAGGCATCATATTTCTGGAAGTTCAATGAAAAGCATAGGGTATAGTTACAGGTGCCAAAATATTTTTGTTAATTTTAGCCATTAACTAAAACTGGAATGCCTAATAGTCCCAAAAAAAAATTACCCCCAAAAAGAAAGTGAGAGGTCTTCTCCTATAATCCAAAGCAAATAACCAAACTGGGCTTTGCAGAAAACATATTCTACTCTTACAAAGGCAACAGATGATTACTAAATAAAGCTACACTGAAAAATTATTTCAGAAAATGAACCACAAAAGGTGGTAAGTGCTCTCAAATAATTTAAATAATACCAATGATAGCCATTCACCCCAGGGATCAAGTTCAGTTAATAAATAATTTACGCAGTCTTGAAGATAAACCTCCCAATATACACCCATCTAAAGCTGCAGTGAAAATCAATTAACGGGAAAAACTGTATTTTCATGAGCTCATGAGCTTCAATTCTTCTCAGTATCAACTAATTAATAAATCTCTTTATTAGAACACTGAAATCAATGTGCTAACCAAATAACTTTAAAACCAAAGAGATAGAAATGATGGTTTAAAATGTTTCGAGATCTAGTTATTCTTATTTAAAGTATCTAAATTTTTGAGCAACTTCAGAGAGATTTAGATACCTCAACTCTCACCCTGAAAATCTACATTTTTGTATTTAATACATGTTTATACTGAAAGAAATATCTTGTTAATACATATTGCATATTATCCAATATCCAATATACACAGTATCCAGTGTAACACTTATATTAACTAAGCATAAAGAATTTGTCCAGCAGATAGAATACTCTATTAATACACAGTCAGAATTCAGGGAAACTTTATGGTCTTTGCTGTTGAATTTGGAAGTGATACCAAAAGATCTGTACCAGAGTTGACCAGCTATATAGTCCTATATGGTGCTCTGATAATGTCCAAATTACTTGAGAAAAATAAAGGAAATACTGTGGATAATTTTGGAACAGCATAATCCAGTTTCCAACCATTAACAGGTAATTTGTGGTACTACAGCATTAAAGCTTCTAATAACTCAAAACCCAAAAAAAACCCCTTGATTGCATTTTTTAATTTCCATATTCTCCTTTTTTATAATTAATATGCTGAAACATTTTGCCCTATTTTATATATTTTATTTGTACGTAGAATTTTCTTCTGAAAAATACTAAAATTCTACCCTTTCTACTAATATTCCTGCATTATTTTCTATCATCTGCAATTCAGATAAAATTATATATTGTAACAGTGTTATATATTTAGACATTATTAATCTTACCTTCTGACTGACAAAGCAGGATTTATGTAACTTGTGCTTTGAGTGTTTAGAATCTTTTCAACACTCCAACATATTTAATTTTGCTACTGTCACAGGTTTTTCCTCTTATTTTGGTTTTGGATTCTCTAAGGTTCACATGCTAGCTCTGCACATTTCTCAGAATTCTTCCCATTGGGTATTCCCACTAATACAACCTACTACATTGGCTATAGAGACCACAGATAGGTAGTTTGGATAGACTCTTGGAATTTTTGAGAGCTGCAGTCAACTACATAAAGGAATGATAAAGTTAGCACAAAACTTTGTATATAGCGAAGAGGTATGCTATTTGTATTTGCTATTGACAGCATATGCATAAATCTCAATTTCTAGACAATGCAGCTTTAGTCCATTTGTTTGATACAGAGCCAAATCAGTATATTCAGGGAAGAAGAAGTATTCTAGCACAATGGAGCAGAAACAAAGAGGGATTATAATTAAGTGAAAGTATGGGGGGGGAGGGCTAAAACTTTTCAAGTTTCTTTAACTTAAAGTTCTTAAAATGTAACCAAGAATTGCAATTAAATCACACAGGAACACAGCTAAGTATTTAACTAAAACAAAAGAAGATTCACACAAGTCCTGTCACTCTTACTGCCAGAACTCCTAACCACTAACAACTTCCTACTGCAAATGCCACTATTCCAATAGAACACACTGTTGTTAAATTATCAATAGCAAATTCTTCTTGCAATTACAACAGGTTGGATGAGAAAAACTCTGAAAGACAACTTAGATATTTGATCAGAAGAAGTAATTTTTTCAAAATTTACTTACACAATATTCACAGAAAGTTCTGATATCTTTTCACCATAATGTAAGACATAAATAGATGTAAAAATAATGGAAATGGTTTTGGATAAAAATTTAGTGTCAGTCCCAGTACCACGGGTAAGAAAATGGTTTTAATTGTGCTGCACTATTTATTATGTATCTTTCATCATGATGAAGAGAATGATTTCTGAAAGAAAAAGGATGCAGGGTGAACTGGAGCTGGAGCTAGAGTGGAAAGAGTATTCTTACCAACAGCTGATTTTAATATCATCATCCAGAACAGGTACAACTACATACAGTGATATACTGTACTACAGAAAGAATGCACCCTGCTCTGGGGCCACAAAATATGAAATGGTCTTTGTGAAGACTTTCTGTTTTCTGACAACAATAAAGCAACTGAGTGTGAAAATATTCTTTCATATGGGTTCTTCCAGATTTGAGATATTTAAAGGCATATCAGTAAAAAAAAAGGAAAAGACTGGTTTGATACTCTGTTGCAGTGGCAAATTACGCTATTATTAGATACTATTAAATATATACTGCATTAAATGGTTCTAGATTGGCAATGGAAACCCATTCCCACCCTATTTTGATACATAGCAAAATCCTCCATACTTACACATTTCAAGTTTTCTTTCCAGGTGCACAAAAAGGAAATGGCATAAAAAGAACAAAAACCAAATCTCTGTAAAGTAAGGGAAGATAACTTTTTGGCAGCAAGCTACACGTTGCCATCCAGACTAGCAGATGAGGAAGGGAGACAGAAGCAGAGAAACGGAAGTAAACGAATGTTTTTTATGTAGCTTAAAATAGAACAGGAGGGAATTTAATTTTTTTTTTTTAGAAAATACAACACTGATTATCTTCAGTAGGAATCGATATTTTTCTATTTTTAATCATTTAGGACACTGAATAAAACAAATAAATCTGTTCATTATGTACAAAATTGGATTATTTTAGAAATTGCTTAATATTTTCACAAATATTTTGACTTTTACAAAATTTAGCAAGCTGTGCCAAGATTTCTGCTTTCCAAATGCACTAAAGTTAATAGAGAAGTTAAAAAAAATGCATAAAACATGTAATTCTCATTAAAAAGAGTTCCCAGTGGAACACAATTAAAGGTATTAAAGTATTAAATACAGTCTCTTAATTCTTTTCATAAAACTACCATGTTTAAGTTCTTTTTTACTGGAGAAGTAAAGACAGAAATAGGGGATTTTTTTTAGTAATAAAAGTAAAAGATAGTATTTCAGATCTGATTCATGCCAATGCTGAAATGAAATTAGTAGCGTGGATGTTCAGTTGATTGTATGATATAAGCTAAAATTATATTCCAATTTTGACACAATCAGTCACCAAAATAAATTCTCCTAAAGACTGTCAGTCAGAAGAACCAGAAAAACTCTTTAGTTCTTTTGCTGGTAAAGGGGAGAGTTCCTGCTGTGCTAGGATTAGTAGAACTGTGGAAGATGGCAAAGTTACCAATTCCATTCACATTGAAGCCAATGACTTTTCACTACAGTATTTGAAAAAGTACAATAACTGTGTGGCAGTACATGACTCTTAAAGAGAAGAAATTATGGAGAGCAGGGAGGGGTAGCAGGCAGAGCTATGATCCAAAGACCTCAGCATCTGCCTGTTAGCAGTGCTATCAAACCATGGTGAAACTCGTGACAAATTACTTTCACCATATAAAAAATTACTAATCCAAGTTATGTTCTTGGGGAAATGCATCATTTTCAGGATATTTTCATAAGAAATACTTCTCCAAGCAGGATGAAAGTCCCAGCATGTGTTTGCAAGAAAGACTAGGGAGGAAAAAGAAGATAGCAGTGCAGGTATCCCACAAAGCTTATTCTCCCGCAAACTTCATGGGTCCTGCTGGAGCTCAACCTTATTCTGACAGAGTAGGGCAGGGATTAAGTTCATATTTCTTGGTCTGGCATGAAACTGGGATGCATACAGGATGCACCCAGCATGGAATAGAATTCTCATGTTCTGTGATACAGATATAGTCACTCATATTATAGCCTGATACTTAGGGTTCCACATCCCTGATTTGGGACATAGAAATACAAGGGACTGCCCAAGTTGTCAAATCTAATACCTAAATCAAAAGTAATCACATAATAAAAACTGTGCTACACTTCTATTTGTCATCTACAACAAGTCACAGACCATTCCCTAATAAACTGTGTCAAACTTGCAACTTTCCATACAAAAATACCAAAAAGGCTGGAAAAACTACACAAGGAGCAGGAGAGATCAGGAACATTGTTAATGCTGAGAATGTCTATAGAACCACAAGATACGTATATTGCAGTGTCCATCGATTAATCATTCAGAGTGGAGCAGCTTTATCATCTGAAATTGAGAGACCAAACAGTAGAGAAACTAGTCTTCCACAAAAGAGAGTTCTTTGTGTGATTCAACGCATGTCTATATTACATTTCCAGTGTTTCTGAAAACCACTTTAGCTTTTTTTACAGTACTTAAACTTCATTGCATTATAGACATAATTCAAGTGAAGCACTAACTCTTGAGCACTGGATCTCTCAAACTATAGGACTCAGTTTCATCTCAATGCAAAATACCACAACATACAAAGCCTTGAATATAAAAGAATAGAAAGTATGAACTCAAGATCACTGGCTCTTCCTAACCTCTAAAACGGAGTAATAGTCAAACTGAAAAACTTTGTAGAAAATTAAATTTAAGGTTTATAGTAAATTTACAGGTGCATCAGGAGACACATAATTTCAAGCTTCTATCTCTCTAGAATGTACCAAATTGCATGTAAACTGTAAACCAATTAATTGTAAGATGAAGTTTTACTATTACTCATAATATTAGCAATTTGATGAGTTTTATAGGAGTATTATTTCCCATATATTTATTAAGGTACTGCCACTTATAAAAGGCACTATCACTTACATCTGCTAAATTATCAAACAACCTCATCAGCATTCTGAGGTGTAGTATTACTTACTAGAATGGAATGTGTTCTATGTGGTCTATATATATTTCAGCCCTAATTCAAAAGTACTTGCAAAGGATGTTGCAATTAATAGTCATTTAACTAAGAAAAACTCAAATCCTGCTAAATTATATTTGCATATGGGCTTTAAAATGCAAAATACCCAAAAATAATTATGTTCCTTTGAATTATTGTTTTGATTTGAAAAAGGGTTTTTGTCTGACAGCATGCAGTCAAGTGTATAATGAGATCATTCTAGACAGTAATCACACCAGGATGAAACTGAGCGTTGGTCAGAATGCACACACTTTGATGAGCACTGATTTGCAAAAATTGCCCAAAATTCCTGTGAGGGCTGATTTTTCTCAACTGCATTTTAATTAATAATAATAAAACCCAATGAAACATCAGAAAATGTTTAACATATGTCAAGCAGCAGCCTTTTTCTCTCAGTTTGCAGACAAAATGGAAGCTAGTCCTTTGGAAAATGAAATTACTGTAACAACGTAAACACATTTACAGGAACATAGTGGATGGGCAGAGACATGCATGTATTTTGATACTGAACTGGTCACGTGGCATCAGTCATCCCCATGTGTTTTAACTTCAAATATGACAGAGTGTTTTTAAGAATAACACTTCATTCTTCAGGAAATTATCAGAGATGTTATCCAGGGAAGCATATGATGGGGAGCAATTATCTTAATTATATACTAAAAACCTTTTAGAGGGATGATAAGGTTTTAAAGGAAAGTACATTAGAGCTGCAATATGTAAGAACTGACACGACTTGTGCAACCTCAATTCAGTCTCCTGTGAATATGCATTCTGAAGAAGCCTTTATGATTATAATGCTGTTTCTCCACATGACCTCTGCTGCATCCAGGTCATAAAATGTGGGGGAAATGGACAATGGAACAAAGGAAATTATGGCACATTATTCTAGAAATGTGGCAGGACCAATAATATTTTAAACCAAGAGATGCGAAATATTTCCCCTACATATCAAACAGAAACTCACATGAAAATATCCAAAGAGAATGTTAAATGAGATTTACTAAAGCTAGAAATTTTTTAATCAACAGATCTATCTCATTTGTATCCAAACATTTTAAAAGATCTGGCAAGAATTTTCTCAACAAATGGTGCTGTTTCTTAATGGCAGCTGGTATATTGATAAGATTTAAGAAGACTAAAAGGAAGCTAATGGAGTAACCTTGGTCATTATAGGCTTTCAGCCTGAGATCAGGCATAATGGAATAGCTGATATGGATCACCATTAATAATAAATGGAAGTGGCACAGGTCATGCAAATTAACATTGCTTCAGAAAAAAAAAGGATCTTATTATTTAACCTGTTTTTTTAAATTAAAATATTAAGTTTCTTTAATAGAGGTAAACACTACAAATACAATGGGATTAATAAACTTTCTTTAAGTGGTCTATGTTTGCAGTGGAGGAAATTTAAAAAATTTAATACTGAATTGTTCCAGATGTGCATGAGAAGTGTGAACTACCCAAATGGAAAAAAGTTTTACCATCTTTATCCTACAAATCCATTGTGGATAGGAGCGTCAAAAAGTCTACATAAACCTCATTCTTTTAATGCTCTTCGTCAGGATTCTGAAAGCTGCCAGTTAAATGGGAGAGTCAGCCAAGAAAACACTCTACAAACAGCAATCACTGAAAGCTTCTGTCTGTTCGACTGCGGACTTCTCAGTTTGTGACATTAAAGTTTTATTTTAGCTTTGCAGGATAATTTGCAGGATAAATTTTGATTTTGTCAAAAGGCAAGAGGTTAAGTGAAACAAACAAAAAAAAATAAATAAAGAAAGAAACAAAATTAAACAAGGCAGGGGGGAGCAGCTAGAACTTTTTTAGCAAAGAATAACTTGTTAGCACTGTGCTTTGCAGCCAGAGTCTGCCACTCATGTGACAACAAAATTGGAGGATTTCAATTTTCTAGTTATTAATATGAGAGTTTTATGATAACAGAAGTTTGTCCAAATACAAAATTTCTCTGTTTAAAATAGAATAACCAAAGGAACAGCTGTGTTAGGGTAACCTATGGCTTTAATTCATGCTGCCCAGGACTGCTTAGAGGGGAAGATGAACTGCTACTGAAATTTTTCTATCATTCATTTTCTCTCATCTCCTAATTTGTTCTTTTAATACATTTATAATTAGAGTGAAATCCTAATGAAAATGGTCCTCATTTTGCACAACAGAAGTTAATTTTTTTTCCTCTCCCTTTATAACTTCTAACAAGAAAAACGATTCCCACGCTATACAGGAAATTGAAACAAAAAGGCATGGGTAAGTTTTCTTCTTTAAACATTAGACGGGAGATATATGCACTGTGGGTGAATCTACTGACAGCAGGCTCCAGACCTGTCAAGAACCAATACGGGACAGATCTCAGAAAAAATCAGAAGAAAAGGGAAATATTCTCACAAATAGTACCTCATTTTTCATCTCATAATACAACAGACATTTTTCCTGATCTCATATCAATACTTAATGGACTAATTTCTAATTCTAATGAAGACCCTTCCTTTGGAAGATAATGCATACAGTGAAAAGCTAACCCAACTGAGATCAATGGCAAAACATGTCCTAACATCAATGACATTAGGAAAAAATGTCAGCCTCTGATACTCAGATCACTTGAAGACCTACTCACCAAGCCCAGCAGGTCAGTAACACCTGTCAACAAAACAGTAACCAACACAGGACCAGAGGGGAACTGTGCTCCTCTAGGAGCAGTATTCAAAAAGTTGATAGCAGTATTCAAAGAGTCAGTATTCAAAAAGTCAATAGAAAGCATCCTATATAAATGGCATCAGAAATACAAAAAGTAGGTATGAAAATATCCTTACAATGGAACAAAACTCCCAAGCTTTACATATTTTGGGGATTTGTACTTTGAGAAAATAAAAGGAACTATAAAATGCCAGAAAATACTTTTAAAATTAAAAGAAATTATAAAATCATAATTTCTATTATAGGAACAGCAACAGCAGCAAGTACTCTAGGCACAAATTTCAGAAATCTTTTCTGGTTTTGAAGGGTGCTTAAAGAAAGTACCAGCTGTACTGAAGTAAAGACCCAGTAAAATGTGAGATGGAAGAGCTATTGTAGATTTCACTCTCCCATCAACACTCTCTTGATTTTTATTAAAATGTCCCATGAAATTAAAAAACATGTAAACATATGTTTTAAGGCAAAGTAGCTTCTGATAAGAAGTGTGCACTATATACTGTGGCAGTCAGAATGACAAATACAAAATGTGCCATCACTGAAGGTCAGGAGAAGGTTGCTTTGGTTTCTGGTACAGTGTTCTGGCAAAGATGCATATCTTGAAGCTCTGAATGCAAACCTTATAACACTTTAATTTAACCTGTTAAAACAAGTAAATTGATAAATTGATACATTCTGTACCATAGCCAAATTATCTCCATTTGGCTCAAACATGAGTTCAAGGAAGGAAGAGAATAGCAGAGAAAAAATATGTATAGGTCTCAACACTAAATTTCACAATTAATAAGTTATTGACTAAAAATTCAGCTGACATTTTTTTCTAATTTTCAATTTTTACTTTGAAGTAAAATCCACTAAAAAGCACATAAACAGCAAAATCAGACTATTTTTATTTGGACTAAATAAAACATTTAATTGGAAAAAACGTATCCGTTTTCCAGTTCAACCACTTCAATGGCTATAAACATTATAACCCAGATTTGCTTTCTGAAGAGTTGTTGCAGAGCTCCAACTTAGCCAAGGACAGAATGTTAGGGTACCTCTGTCCTGACTGCAGTCAGCCACGAATACGCTGAAGTTGGAAAGGAGAAGCTTCTTAATCACTAGCACAGAAATCAGTGGCTCTAATACAGACTTCTATGCAGAGTAACAGGCACAAAACCCCAGCTATTTGAGATGTACTTTGAAAGGTTTATTAAAGGAACTACACAAAGGCTAGAACCTTTTCTCGCTTTAAGGGGAGTATTGTCATCATGTCAAGGCACTGTGAAACTCTTTTCCTCATTTTTTCCGCGCCCTTTGATACTTTTTCTGTGCCAAATGTAAAGGGGACTATATTGTGTAAAACATCCTGAGAACTAGGAAACTTCAGTTAACAATGGAAGGAAGCATTTCTCTAAGGCAAAAAATTACTTAGAGAAGAAAATGCTTGCTGCCTAAGAAATTGTTGAGCTATTAGGTTGTTATGGAAACACAACTCTCTTTTGTCAGTGAATGATTCCACCAAAAGGATGCACAACCCTTATTAAAATACACACCTATGCTCAATGTTCTGTAATAAGCCTTGAGTGGCTCTTCACTTCTCACTCAACATACAGATGAATTATACTCTTTGGAGATAATGTCCTCTTGAGTAATAGACAGAACAATGTGGGACATTTGATTATCGCTCATACATCATCACAGAATCACTGAATATTCTGACAATAATTCCTTGGAAAGGATGCACAAGATCACCAAAGTCCAATTCCTGGCCCTGCACAGGACAGCCCCAAGAATCACACCATGTGCCTGAGTGTTGTCCTAACACTTCTGGAGCTCTGGCAGGCCTGGTGCTGTGATGTCATGTCAGGTCCTGAAGCACTAGTTAACTTAAATGGCCCTGACAAGCATTACGAGGTTCTCCATTCACATCCCCACTGCTTAGAAAATCCAGCACTGATGGCAGGTAGGTAGTAATGGTTTTGAATATACAGCACAATATCAAAAACTTGCATGGACAGTCAGTTGTTTCAGAAACATTTGTGTTGAATAAGGCCGAATTTCATAGAGTATTTTCAGTTGGTTCTAGACCAACTGTTACACTCCCTCCTTTATTACATTGTTCCCTCTACACAACTAAGATGATTTTTCTTGATCATTAAATACCTTTTCTTGAAAGTATTTAATCCTGGGGAGTTAGACTGTAGGTCATGTGTTCAAGTGCACTATATCCTGCTATCTCTGGTTTAAAAAGCATACTTAAATGAAATACAGTTCTATTAGTGGTCCTTCTGCTTGAAGCAAATTGTGTGAGTGGCTTTCAGAAAGGTTTGTGTGTGACCCCTCAGATCCATTAGAGTTTCAAAATGGTGAAACATTGATGACTAAAGCTACAGTCCTGAATTTCCATTAATCCAGACAATTCTTTATATCTGGCAGTGTGATGGTTCCTTCTTGTGGCCATTTTTCACTGCTTTGCTTATAACTAGAAAATAACTGCACAAAAGTGAAGGTATAAATTCATGAAGTTAGAAAATATGTATTTGGGATCTTATTCTCAATCTGGAAAACTCAAATGTGTAAATATTCAGATTACTGAGGTAAAACAGGACCTGATGATCTGACAAATAGAACTTTATTTACCAAGCCAAGTATTTGATGATTTTGGAAACTAACTAAAAGACACATTTTAATGTTGATAAAAATGTTATCACAGCTAGGCTATTTTTTCAATTCAGGTTTCTGAAGAATTGTCTCCTAGATATCTGTATAAGACTGCTGACGGAATGTTATACAGTAGACACAAGAATGCAAGCTGAGGTGATCTGACACACTGGCCACCAATTTTCAGGTTCATTTTCACTGCAATGACAAGAGAGGCATGCCAGGCTGAGACTGCAAAAAAAACCAAACCCTCCTATTGCAAAGAATTGGCCAGTTTGGGGACAGCCTGATATGTTGTATTAATTCAGTGTCAACTCTTTTTTTATTAATTTCCCTGCTGTGATTATGAGGCTATAAGAAGGTATGATTAATTACAGATTTATTAACTGCATGGTCCTCCTTACAAGTTACTGGCATTTAAGCACAAATCAAGTAATTTTTCTTAGTAACAAAAACATCCTGACTGATATCAGCAAGACTGTTTCAAAGTACACTCAGCTGGGTGAACGAGCAGAATAGCTGACATCTCTTCATGTTTCAGCTCCTTGCCTTGTGTTTGCCTGCTACAGGCTAGTGGCAACACATCACATATCTAAGGACAATTTTTTCCCTGACAGAAGCCGTATCTTAGATATAACTGGGTAGAGTAGTTGTACAAGAGCTATCTTTAAAATTGCTGACTTGGGAATTACTGACTGTGCAGTGGCTGAGAGCTCAGCAGAGGTGAAGCCCCTTAGTATTTACCTTATTTCTCAGCTGGATTTTGCAGCCCAGACCGAGTTCTGCTTTACCACAGCTCAGCTGTTTTCAGAGTTGAAGATGGCTCACTAAGGTGTCCCTGACCTGCAGTCACAGTGAAGTAACACAACAAAAAATAGTATGTTCTTGAACTAGAATTCTGTCATCCAACCATGATTCTCATGCAGTTTACATAGAGAAATGTCTCTTCTTGTTATTGAGATGCTTCAATAAAACCTCTGTTAATCTGCACAGACAGATCAAATTTCCCAAGGAAGGTGGTTCATTTTTTTTTTCACAAGTTATTCAGGAGAAACAGAGTTTGAAAAGTCTTCTCTAATTCCTGATAATATTCAAGGAGACCTAAAAATAGTTTAATTAGTACTGGCCATCACTCACTATTATTGAAAATTTAGCATCTAAATTGCCACCTGGTCTCACTCATAGGAAGTTTCTGCAGTAGAAATGATACGAGCAGACTCAAAGAGATATAATCTCCCTACTGGGTAAGGACATGCACATAACTACAATTAAAAAAAAAAAAAAACAAAACCAAAACCATTTATTCTGTAATGTACCTCAGATTTCATTCAATATTTATCCTAAATAAAGTGTATGACATTATGAGGTGCAAGGATGGACTGTGGTACAGAACGTCTAAGCTACTAAAGGTACAAGTTAAGTCTGTAGGGATCTTCAACATCAGAGCCCCAAAACCAGCCTGGTGGTGCACCTAAATCAGTATTCTGGACCCTAGATAACTGATCTAAACCACACTAATTTCATTAACAACTTTTGAACTTCATTTACAACTTTTCCAAGATGATTTGTTGCTAAAGTTCACAAAATTTCCTTACATCCCTAAAAGCAAAAGGACAATACTAATGCATGCCTTATGAACCAATAAAATTTTATTACTTTTTTTCAAGATTAAAAATAAATAAGTAGAAGGGCAGTGTGAAAATTCAAATGAGTAGCAGAAATGTCTAGTTTAAGGAACAAGGATGCTCTCCTGGAAAAGGATAGTACAATATCCAACAGGACAATACCCAGCAGAAGAATCAGTAAGATTGATTCATGAATAAATTATTTTATAGTCATTTCATGAAACTGATCTATGAAATTTTAAACACAAATTCATATTTGACTTAACGAATAAAAATGATCTCAAAAAGTGTAGTATTTCAGAATATTCCTATCATGTCTCAACTTAACTGTTAATTTAAAGGTAGAAATGCTGAGAGTTGCTAACAAATTCTGCCATACTTGTCCTATCAATCTAAGACAGAAACAAAGGACATTTTAACTTGGACTGAGACACGTGGGGTGTTTTACTCTTAAATCTGTCCTAATTAGAAGCAACTGCTTTAACTGCCAGCATAAACCAATAAATGTAACTGTTCCTCTTCCTATATAAACCTAATTTCTCGCTAACAGACATAAGACTCACAAAACACAGGATTTCAGAAGTAGAAGTAACCAACTTTATAACTACTTTTATTTGCTTTCTATTCAGTTTTTCTCCCTGATATCTAACAAGCCTTTACCATTTGTTGTATGGAGCTCTCTGTGAGTTCAACAATATAATTCAGGAGAACTGAAGAGCAGTCTGGTTTTTTTTCCCCAGTAGATCAGAGAATGATAGCTGGCAAGGTGACTATTTCCAACCTCTTAAGAGTTTACTATCAGGGTAGATTACAGCAGCAACATGTACCTCTACAGTTTGAAAGACCAGCCAGAATGACCTTTACTCTCAATACAGAAAAGGAGAATTTTCAATCTCTGAGGGCACTCAGCCTCACTTCTGCTGCCAGGAGGTAGGAATGACCCAGACAGCAGTGAGAGTTGATCACACTGGCCTACTACCTCGGGAGAGGAGACTGACAGATGCAATTTTATGTTCAAACTACTGCTTCACACTCTATAAAGAACCCTACGTATAACATAATACAGAAATTTGAAACAGTATTCCCAAAGTCGGCATGTCTCAGTCACACAAAAACTGAAGGAAATTCAGGAAAAAAAGCATGGAAAATTAGATAGTTCTTTTAAATAAATTACCTCTATAATCATACATAACTTATTCAAGCAATAAATCTTTATGACCTAAAGTGGCAGGGCAACATTCACATACAATTACACGTAATGCTAAATACCTTATAACTGAGAATGACATGATTTATTTCATTTGGTCCATTTGTAGTACAAGATAAGAGCCAACAAAATTCCACATATGGCTTGCAAGCCAGGCCAGTTAGGTAACTTCTACATTTATAGCTTAAAATAAAATCACATTTTTCCATACAGCCAAATGTTCTTCCCAATAAAATCCCAAGCAGAAAATATCATAGTGGTATATGGAAAACTAAGACAGAAGGAATTACAGTACATTTGTATTGTCAACTCATTGATCTTCTTAGATCTTATAAATATCATGGGTGCTCTCATGAATGTCCTACAGTTTCCTTGGTTATACTCAAGGCTTCTAATACAACTATTTTAAACTTTACACAAAACATACTTCCAGAGTAAGATATTAAAGTGTCTCTTTTAGGATCTGTGTTTCACACTGATATAATGGACTTACTATGCCTAAGGAAAATGCCTGTGTTCATTGGACAGCTCACGTCTAAAGCCTGGTATTTTAACTAGTGAAAACTCCATCTTTTTTTTAAAATACTAATTACAATGGAAAGATTTGTTGTTGAGCCCCTTTACTAAGAAGCCAGGCAATGAACTCCTCCCACCAATTTACTGGGTGTGGGTATGGCAGTCTTTCCACTGCAATTCATATGTTTATTGTGATTATTCAAGTCGAAGTTTGAAAAACAAAGATAATTTATTATTTTCTTCCCTTACTGAGCAACAACTCACAATATTGTCCCACACAGACTAATTTTTTTTTTTAGATTATCAGAGCCAAAATCATCAACAAAGTAAGAAACACAAGTAGTCATACTGATGCTCAACTCAGATTCTGGTCCATTCTGTGCAACTCTGCGATAAAGATGCTATCCTATTTTGTGCCTCCTTTTAGACTGCTGCTCATAATGCAGGTTCCCTCAAGTCATCTTCAGCCCCAATTCAATGGAGGGGTGGCAATTATGATCCACTCTACCTTACCTAGCAAATTCCAAAGCTGTATCTTGCTATCTGGCCTTCATATACTATGCCTGATGTAGCTCTGGCACTCTTCCAGTCCTAGTTCAGCTGTGAAATCAAGAAGGTGCTTCCCCTTACACAGATCGGATCAGTAACATGATGTTAGTCAACAGTCATCTGTCATTTTTGTATATTACTCAAATCATGATTCATAATCAAGATCGCACAGGTCAGAAAGTCAATTGCCTGTTTCAAATAGGTCTCTGCTGCTGAGAACTGTCATTTGTCAAAGCAGACTCAGTCCAATTAAGTACAGCAAAATGACTACATTCTGAAATTCCTGTACCAGGTGGTGACTAATGAAGAGTTCAAACAAGGGTAATGGAAGAGATCATACAATTTTGGAGAACATAAACAGAGTTCTTACAGGTAATGTCATAGTCACAGATAATATCTGACTTAGCGTGATTCTATTAGTTTTTAACTATTTTAACTCATTGCTGTCCAAACCTGTATATAATACAAACAGCAGTCTGTCTAACTGTCATTTAATATTCCTCTTAATTCTCATTCACTATTTACTTTTCAAAAATTGATCAGTTATTCCTTCACATAACATGAAAATGCAGAGTTCTTTAGATTTTGAACTAGTTCCATAATGCTGTTGCTAAGCAGTACACGGGAAAAAAGAAAGAGATTGGTAAAAGGATTACTGCAAAAGGCTTGACTACAAGAAACTGTGTTTCTAATTCGGCTTTTTGCAATCTTGTATTTATCTACGAAAGGATTTAAACCTCTGCTTTCTTTTCCCTTCTACAACATTTTGCTATAAGTCTTTATTTTGATGTGAAGTTCTTATGGCAGCTAATGGAAGACTATAATCATACCGTGATTAATAAACAGAGCACTGTATAAAATATAAACCTATATCTTCTTTAAATTAACACGCCAATGACTGTGTAAAGGATTATTTGGTGATTTACCTGGTGATTTACCTGGTCTTGAGGAAGGAACTCTTGCTATCTCTAAGGAACAAGGCTTTTTGGTCACTGCTGTGTCTATTGAATCACAAAGAATGCTGTCATTTTCTGAAGGAACTGCGTCCAGAGGTACAGAGGGTATTGCTTCCAATGCATAACCTCTCTTCTTTGAATAAGATTCCTGAAATGCAAAAATTTAAGAAGTTAAGAGAGATATTTCTCAGATGACACAGGAAGAGAACCAGGCTCAATAACTGGCTAGCAGGGTTTAAAATTCAGCAAATTAAATACCACATTCTTCTGAAATCCAAACTGTCACAGACCAGAAGAATTACTTTCATGTCAGAAAATTACATTTCTTATTTCTTTAAAATTTTGTATAATACAGTTCTTGTTTGGTTTACCGAAGAACTTTATTCATCAGATGCTGTATTTAATAAATGCTGGATAACTGCTCTTGTCATACCTGTTTTGCTAGATTCTAATTCATGTCTCACTTTCTTTTTTAATTGTATCTCATGAGAGCAACAATTACATTAACCACTGCAATTACATTCTCTTCAGGCATGGTTTTACAAAATGTTTATATTATACATAAGAAAACTAAAAATATGCCTTCTACATATGGATGGCAGGATCCCAGGCTGTGAATGAAGATGAATTACTGCTCCACATTTGAGCAAAATAATGACAAAAGGTCCCATAAGTGATATGTATAGCAAATTGTACTGATTAGCAAATGTTGATGGAGGGAGAAAAAGGAATTAGAAGTTTTTGTGGTACAGTAATCCAATCAAGCAGATTATTTCTAGTTTCAAACATGAATAAGAAGATAACATCCAGTTTCAGCAGAGTTTCACCAGAGATTTATTTTTTTTTATCCCAGCAGAAAGCAATTGCATGGGGAAAGACATATTTCCACATCTTTCTTACATTGGACATATGGATGTCTCAGAAAGTCAAGCATCAGACATAAATCAAATATGATATAATAAAAGGCAAAGGGCAAGGAAGCACCCTGACAGTTAGATATTATCATAGCTCTACTCAGAAAATGATTGAAGAATGGGATATCTAAAACGAAATGTGAATCCAGAACTTACATTACTGAAGGTAAACTATGCCTGTAGGTAACAGTGCCTTTCTAGATAAATTATTTATACCATTAGCAGATAATTACATTACTCAAAATTTTGGTTGGTTTTTTTTTTCTGGTCATTGTGCTCATTTGATCTTTATGAGAGTTCATAGTTTGGCAGTAATTCAAAGCCCCTTGAAAGATAGGGTTAAGATGACACCACGAGGAGATTCATTTCAAAATTCTGCTTGATGACTTCAGTAGAGACAGATTTAAATCCCAGGTTAAACTAATAAAGAACTTGAAAATGAATACTGGAAACAGTGATCAGGGAAAAAATCATACAAAATAAAATAAATAGAAAACTGAGATACATTTGTATTTAAAAAAATTAGTACATAGTAGCAAACAATACAAAATTGGTGCTCAGCATTCAAAAAACTTGCCTAAAAGAGGAATATGATTGCATCTCTGCCTCTTTCACGCTTTCTAGTCAGAGTATGAGCTCTCAGTATTAGTAATCTCACAGATATAAACTAATAGTAATTAGTTTCAGCTAGTAGACTCTAAAGACATAACAGGGATTAGAAAAGTTTGCACGTGGGCTTCCTGCAGCTCCAAATATAACTTTATTACCTTAAGGCATGTCATTCCTTAAATTGAAAATTATACAGAGGCATGGAAGCAGCTGAAGTGCAACTGCCGGACAAGAGAAGGAATCCTTCCAACCTTGAAAAACAAAGAATGTCTACCCTGTCCATTTAAGTCTGCTGTAAAAAGGCAGAGGGAAAAATTTATTTACCAAAGCAATGACTAAAACAGCAGACTGCAATTTAATCCTTGTACTCTTCTAGAAACTAGCATTTAAGTCAGAATGCCAAAACCCTAATTATAGTAAATCTGCCTAGAGAAGCCCATGAAGAAATACTGCAGCCTTAAAATTGTCACCAAACACCAAAGTGAAACTGTTCAGCTTCTGAATTCAGCTACATTAAAAAAAAAACCATTAAAAATTGATACACGAAAAGTTAGAAAAGACACTGGATCACACTTTATGTCTGTTTCACCCAATATTCTGTCTGTAAAGGCAGCCAACAGTGCTGACCTGGAGAACAATGAAACCAACATGAGACCCTCTTTTGTACTCTACTCCTTTCCTGATTGCTCTTAACATTCAATTCGATTTTCTGAATGTTATTCAACATTCTGTAATTAACATTGCATGAATACAAATGTCAGAGAAGAATGAATAAAAATGATGGGGTTACTCAGAAAATGGTTAGAATGTAAACTACTGACAAGTAAATTCTTCCTAAATACTGCTCCAAAAAAAAGAGTATAATAATAGTACGTCCAGGAGAAATCAAATGATTTAGAGTCAAAAAAGAATTGTTAATACTTTAAAAAGTCTGGAATTCTATCAACTGATTAAGTGAAGATGATAAAAATTAACAAGCTCATATGTAGCAAAAAGGAAAAAAAAAATTCTCATTTCTGGAGAAAAGCATTGTAAGGTCTTCTGTTTGCTGCAATATGTTCTCCATTTTGCTGGTACTGAGCATTTTTTGAAATTTCTAAGATCTAAACTAATTCAAGTTAGATGTTACCAGATGATTTAAGATTGACTTTAGGTATCAGGAGTGAAGCAATGTGATTCTGGGCTTTTTCTGAGATTAAAAGCTCTTCAGCATTGTTATCCATAAAATCAGTTCTGTTGTCCCACATCATCAACTGCAATAATCAGTAACTCTACTGTAATTCTACATGTCCAAGTTATTATCAACTGCATAATAAAACCTTCTAAAAATACCTTATCTTTAGCCCTGAAATCAAAACCATCTGTGTCTAATTTTTGTTTTAAATACACATTATTCAGTCTCAAATTTCTATTAGCCATTCCAAATTGCTGAACACGAGACATATAACTGGCCACCACCATCAAGACAGAATTAATCCTTATTTGAAATTATAACTTCATAAAAAACATGTGTTGGGCTGACAGTACATTAGAATAAGGGGGTTTTTGTGGAAAGGATAAAAATACATACACAAAAGAAGTAAAAAAAAATTGTTACTCAGTGAGAATGAGTTTGTTTCTAAAATATCTATATGGCCATTGCAAAACCTTATTATATACAACTGTGAAACAATGTGCCATAATATGACTAAATCTTCAAAAACTACAAGATGGTCAGTTGAGCCTTTTTTTCCACATTTTTTCCAGGTTTCTAGCTGCTCTTGCTTCTGCCTTCTATGTCCTCTTGCTTTCCTTTTAATAATCAAACTGAATGACGTATGCTTAAGGGCTGAGACATAAGCAGTATATGCAAATTTGTGTTTGTATGAGCTATGAATAAAATTATAGAGGCTCAGAAGGCACTTAATCTGAACTGACACTCTGACAAGAAGATAGAATTTGTATTTAACAGAAAATTTTTCATTCTGTCAACATCCTTTCCTACAAAAATCAGGTCACTTGGAGCTTTATTACTTCCCTGGAACATGGGACAACACACCAGAGTCACACATGACTTTTCTTTTAAAGGAGAAATAATAATGGAAACAAGGAAAGGAAGAATGCAATATATCTAGAACCTTTAGAAATACATTTTTTTTATTTATATAGATAGTGAAGAACAGCTATTAAATTCTGACATACCCCTTGAGATCCATCAGGATTTGTGCTGACTCCCCTGGCTTGCTGCAGGCCAGAGGACCAGCACACAGAATCCAGGTGGCTTTCCTTCCATCATAGTATGATAAATTCTGCCCAGCTGTTATTTAGAAGTACCATGATACTTTATTGGAGAAACTTTGGAGAGTTATTGATCTTATATACTCCATCAACACAAAGCTGATGATTATCCTGAGAGTGAGCAATGAATATTGCATTTATCCCATTTACATCATAGAATCATAGAATTATGGAATAGTTTGGGTTGGAAGACACCTTTAAAGGTCATCTAGTCCAAACTCCTGCTACAGGAAGGGGAATCTTAAACTAGACGAGGTTGCTCAGAGCCCCTGACCTTGAATGTTTCCAGGGATGGGGCATCTACCTCCTCCCTGGACAAACTATTCCAGTGTTTCACCATCCTCACTGTAAAAACATTTCTTCCTTACATCTAGTCTAAATGTATTTGCATCAAACATACTTCTTGACATTTGTAAACAGACTGATGCATAACCTTGTTGGATTGGGACACTTCACACTGAAATATTAATGATAAGTAACTGAAGGTTGCTGAGAGTAATCAAGAATTCAAGCAAGAAAGAAGTCCTGACCAGTGACTGAAGATAATTAGAACAGTTTTTCGACATGCACCAAGGTGGCATGGGAAATGCTTGAACCTGAAGGGTGTTGTGCAAGTTTGCCAAAACAATGTACTAAGCAAAAACAACTGAATGTATTTCCTATGTCACAATCACCCAAAACCCCAAGTAGATAGTGAAATATTTATTTTGACTGCCTTGCCAGTCAAAGATATCAGGACTATGATTATAATTTATGGCTAGTAAAAACACATTTATCTATTACTAATAATTTCACCAAAGAAATTTCATAGTATCATGCAATTAGAATAATTTTTCGTGAGCCAAACTATGATAAATGTTCATTGTCATGACAGCTAGATACACTTGAATGTGTAATTTGTCATAGAACATAGAATATGGTTCATGTTTTATTACAGAATCTGGAAAATCACCAATAATCTCATCTAAGGGTCATGACAGTGGAGGATATACTCTGGTCTGCACAAATTATTTATATTGCAGATTTTAAAAGAGTATGCTCTTTTACACTTTCACCAAACATCTGAAACTGTGGGTTTGCTGTTCTAGGAATAATACTTGTACAGAGTAATGAAGTAATTATTTCCCTTCAGCACCTGAAACAGCCTCTGTACATTTCAGTAAGCCTTCCACAGAGTTGAGAAAAACATCCATTTTAAAAAGCATGCTAGAGTTGCTGTCCTATGTGTTGTCAGAAATGTAAATACGTTTAGTTTTTAAAAAACCATTCAAAATTTAGATTTGCTTTTTCAAACTTTATGTATGAAAAAAAAATCATTATTTATATAACAACCCAACTGTAGATTTATTTTCTCTTTTTCCAATGCATATTTTCACATATCCTATTTAGAATTTAAAAGTTCATACAAAAACTCTACAGACATCAATCCCTGACAGCTAAAGGATCCTACAAAGCCTTACAATACAAAACTCACTAATACAGCCTAAACTATAACTGTCTGAAGGCACGGCTATATTGTGAGCATAATGAATGCAGTGCTAACCTCAGCAGCAGAAACATGTCACTATATTTTATGCAGTGTTTTCATAATTCTAACTGGCAGATATTCAGCATTTCAAATGAAGTTAGATTGCTGTAGTCATGTTACATGCTTTCCCATGCATTCAACACTCAGGTCATGAAAAAGAGGAGATGCTTCCTCTAATAAATAACTGTGACACAGAATATACTAAAAGTGTACACAATCTGGTTTATGCAAATGCTAGTGGCTGTTTGTGGCAATGTTGCATAATGTAACTGGTTTAATAAATGATTCTTAGTTTAGCTGAAAAAAAGTACAATTAGAAACTAGCAAGCAATTTCCAGTTTGAATATCCTCCCTTTTCTCAATCATTTTCATGAAAGATGTTTTAAAAAGTCTTGTCCTCTTTGAATATCAAACTATGGAAAAATGCCTCTTTAAAATAGAGGCTATTACATTAAAAGAAGATAAAATGAGCTGAAACCTAAACTCCATGGAAACAATACTCTGCAAGATGCTTATGCTCTAATGCATAGTTTTTAAACATACATGCATAGTTCCAATTGAAGCTGCAAACATGAAGAATAACTCCTCACATGATAAGGTCAGAAACCATGGAAAATATTAGACATTGAGAAATCTTAAAGTGAAGTCAGTATTTGACAGCAAATGCAGAAAACAATTTACACACTATGTTAAGCAGACTCACATTTCTCACATTTTGTAGCTTAATTTCTATCAATTACTGTGCCAGCAAATGAAAAATGTATGTGTTGCTGTGAAGGGGAGAGAGGAACTGAGTGCACCTAAATAAATCTTGAGGCAAAACACAACAACTGTATGAATAGTAACCCTAGAGTTCTAAACTGACTTGATTGGAGGGCAGATAACATCACTAAAATGAGACATTATGGAAGACATTTTCTTTGAAAAGAAAGCTTTAACACCAAAATTTGTTAATCCATTATATATGACAAATAATCTATGTCTTTTTTGAAAATATTCTGCCCATGCATTTTGTTCTGAAGTCAGTAAATACTTAGACAAATTTGCACAATAGAAACCAATTAATTGATCCCACATACAATAGATTTGATAGAAGCTACAAATAAACATTTGCTATTTCAGCAAATCCCCCAAGTTTAAAGTTTTTGACACTGAAGACATAAAAATTTAAGTATGCTTGCTATAAAAGTTATTATTGCAATAGCATAAGCCAAGACACTCTTAAAATAAATCTCTGCTACACATGTTCTGACAGTAAAACAGAAAGAACAAGAAAATGTTTTTCAAAGTATTAAATTTATGGAGAATTGCATTATCAAAATGAAAAACCTTTGTTGTGAATAATACCTTTATTTGTTACACAACTGAAAAGTGACATACAAAATCAACAGAAAAATAGTTTGAAATTGTTCTTTAAAGATCCCATGAGCATGCAAAGTTTGTAAAAGTTAACACTTCCTAATTAAATAGTACTGCATAAACTTTGTCTGCAGGTAATTCAGCAGTCTGAAAACAAAGCCTAACAGTAACAGACAATTGGAGGGATAGTAAATTCATACAATGAGTTAGAATTGGTGCTTAAAAACAGTAAAGCAATTTATTCCATGACAACTGAGGAAATACGCACACTAGCAGTAAACACAAGTTAAGACAACATTGCCTGTATCTCCTATGTTCTTGAAGAAACGAGTAATTTTCTATTTCATACCAT
This sequence comes from Entomyzon cyanotis, assembly GCA_024500445.1. Classification (NCBI taxonomy): domain Eukaryota; kingdom Metazoa; phylum Chordata; class Aves; order Passeriformes; family Meliphagidae; genus Entomyzon; species Entomyzon cyanotis. The sequence goes on along the minus strand of JAKEPQ010001018.1, from coordinate 12,685,371 downwards.
AGCTCAGAACAGTAGTTTTAAATGGGACTCTATGAACTCCGCTGTTCCTGGCCAAAATGTGCCAAAGCCCACTAACATTCCTAACATGGGTATTTAGTTTTATGGACACAAAAAGCTCCATTGCTCAGTGCTATCTCATCACACTGCCAATATTCTTGGCAATGTTATGAAGGCTGATGTGGCCATATTGAACTTCATTAGTTAAGATGGAAATATAAGGACGATACATGAACATAATTACTTAATTCACTACTCATCACTGAAGGAAAACAATTCCACTAAGAAACATACTACTTCCATATGGCTCTTTAAACAAGAAATTCCACTGTTTTATGCCAGAGCTCTACTGCTTTAATTGTTACTATGATGATTTCTGTGGTATGATAAGCTGCTTATTCATTGCAAATTCTAAGCCCCAGCTATTGTAAAAACAAAACAGAATGTGAAGGTTATATAAAATTAAGTTAATAAGGATTATAAGGGAATCTAAATCAAAGTTTTAGTAAAATTTGAACTTAAAAGATCTTCTATAGATTCTCTGCAAGATTCCTATTTTGGGACAGCTACCACAGAATCACCTGCCTATTTAACAAGAATTAAGGGGTCTTGATCCAGGTTTGCAGTCACATTGGCTGTATGGAATACTTTTACTACAGGTATTCTCTGTTAATGCTGTGTGACCTCCCTTCATATGCAAGCAAATTACTACGTCAGTGTTCCACAAAAACAAGATGGTAAAAACTTTTCACGCAAAACTCTTTCCCTAATGATTCTAATGCCCTAGGTTCTGATTCAACTATTTTATATTTCACCAAATTAATAATTCAACTTCAAAATAGTAATGTAAATGCTAAAAGTTAACAAACACTCAAGTAATTTGCAAACTCAAGATCATTTGATGATTTCATGATGAGGAAGCAGTGTTGGTGAGTAAAAGGAATTTGCTACTCAATTCCTGGATGTCACATGAAACCATCTAAAGCCAGTCACAGGAAACACTTGGCAGTGGATCTCTATTTCTGGGTTGAAAATGAGATTCTAGCCACTTAAAATCCAAACTGTGGAGTGTGCACAGCTCTTCCTTGATCTTACAGACCTGAGGAGAAATAACTGTCTGTGATAGAAATACATTAAGATTGGTCTCCTTAAGAGGCAGCTCAAAAATTCTTCATGAACCTTACAATAGAACATTATTGCACTCAAAAGAGATAAAAAAAGATACACTCAGTCTGCCCACTTTGGAAGTGGGCAGAAAGGAGTGAAGGAAACCTTCTGCTTTGTCAGCTGTGTACACTTTCCAAGTGCCCTGGTATTTAATTTGCACCCAAATTCAGCCCAAAAACTAGGCATGTAGTCAAACACATCCCTCTGCTTCATGTCTGACACAGGCTGGCTCACTGTGGCTTCCTGTTCCCCAGAAAAGAGCAATCAATCAAATTTCAGAGATGTGCACACTTCCTTAATGATACAAGGAGCAAAAGCATCCAGATGGGTTTCTGAAGGAACTTTCTGCTGTCAATATTTATTTTTCACGATGCAAAAATACTAACTCTATAAAACCAGTCTGAATAAAGCAGAATTTAAACACCTGTCCATACACAAACAGATTGCAACAGTTTACTAAAAAAGCTTTATGTGTATATAGAACTGCCATGTGTATACCATATCTGCTAATCATAAAATCTTATTAGGGACAAACCTAGTGGTTTGTAAGTACTGACACCATTAGGTTAAAACATTGTCTGAGACTTATAGACTCAATTTTGTTAAATTCAAAATTAGGTAGATATAAATAGGACTGAAAATTCCCCAAAGATTTAATTTTCTCCCTTCTTTTTCACAGTATAATATATTGTGAAACAAAAACTAGGATGCTATAAAATTATAACACCTCCAAAAATAATGTTGTTGGGTTGATGCTGTCAATTTATTAATTTACCTCAATGCAAATCTTCACAGTTACATCTTTTATAGTGAAAAACTGCAAAATGCCTGGTGGACTGTTTGTACAGAGACATATTTATAACACGGGTTTTTAAAAAAAGCTATCTCCCCCTATTGCCAGAGGAACACAACTATTCTCCATACTGTTAATGTTACTTTTTTTCATTACAATAGATTTTATGAAATGAAACTGGTTATTGCTTCTGGAAAGTGAAGAGAGTGTCTGCATTCTACAGCAATAGATATGATTAACACCATTCTAGATAGAAAAACATAAAACATGAAATTCCTATTTCCTGGCTGAATCGCCTTTCTGACAGACCTTAAAGTAAAAACAAGTGTTTCACTATAATTGGTGGATCACATTTTCTATCAGAAACAAATCAAAAACACCATTTCATGAAAACATGAGGCCTTATATACATGAGTAGCCTTATATACTTCCACTCGATATCTCAAATATGGACTCCCCCAACTTCAGTTTCATTTTATTTTGCATCCAGTTAATGAGTTCTTCTTGATTACATGTTGCTAGTAGTGAAAAAAAATCGTAAGAATCAGTTTGGGATTTTAAGAAACTGTTAGTGCTAGACCAGTTTTGAATTTTGGTGGAAATACAAGGTATCTCTTTATAAAAGTCCCAATTGTATGGAAACCCAAGTGGGATTGAGCACATTAATGCTTGTGCATAAGAAAATTGTTGATTCAGGATCTATCTCATCTTCAGACTCTCTATAATGGATACCAGTACTAAAATTTTCAGTAAAATACAATGGCCAGACATGAATTTAAACCCAGGGTATGCAATTCCTCTTGCACAGTGAGAGAGGATTCACAGTGACAGACTAGAGAGTTGTCCTTTTTAGAAGTCCAGCTGTCAGTCAGGCTTTTTCTTTGGAAAGAGAACAGGTCTAAAATTTTACAGACTTCTCATGGACTTACTTTATGAAGCCTTGATTTTCCATACTACAAAAACTGAACTAAAAAAAGAATACCCCTCAGAGTGGGAGTAATAGCTTGTATCAGTTCCAGTACTAGCTTGGTTCTCAAATATATTTTTAACATCATTAAAAATAAGCAAAACAAAATAGAAAACACATTTTTAGGCTCAAAAAAGTCGCAAAATGTCAAGTGCCTTTAAACAGCTCTTTACAAAAACACAACCTGATACAAAACTTGACCTCATGGCTAATCAGCGTAGCAAATCCGTGTAGTAATCACCATGTCCAGATATCACCACTCAACTGATCTCTTAACTCCAGATACCTCAATACCAGCCTTTTTTTCCATAAACTGTCTTCCTCCTGTTACTATGGTAGGAACAATAAATACAATGTATCTATGATGGCTTTTTCCCCACAAAATGTAGTACTGAACAGTAGCCCAATTTGGCCAGATTAATCAGGAACTTCTACATAAATTTTCAAGTTTCACTGTATTGCTTTAATATTTCTGTTAAGAAGCAGCTGAAGTTCAAACATGAAGTTTCTAACACAAAGCTGAACTTCTTTCATTTACAAAACTAATTGCTATGTGTTATTCCTATCCATTCACCGTGCAATTCATGAAGACTTTTTTTCCAATTTTCCCATAATTTGACAGGCAGCACTGAAAGCAAAAACATTCCATGAAAGTATGTCTTCTGGTTATCACTAAATTGCGAACCACAAAACAACAAAATGCAATATAGTTATACTATATAAGATCTTCCCAGACTATAATTGTGACATGTTTCAGTTAGATATGTGACAGAGTTCAATTCAACATTAATTTCTACATGAATTTGAATATCATTAATAGGAGTCAAATTTCATCTTGTAAACCACTACAGTCATCAATATTTCAGATTATTTCTGATATATATCAACAATTCCAGTACAGTTTGACACCTCTCTCCTTTCTCCCTCATCCCATTTGGTTTTGCTGTTTCATGATCACACTGAGAGACAATTCATCCCAGCAGTGACCAGATTTCCACAGAGCTGGAGAGGGATAGCCAGACTTTCACAGTCATTTACAAACTGCAGAGTCAGTCCTAAATTTTTAAAGTCATAAGCTCATCTGAGGTCACATAGCCTTACAGAGAATTATAGAACATAAATGTTAACAATTATCTGAAAGAGATCTCTGAAGTCATCTCATCCAAACCTGCAGCTGAAGCAGAGCTAATTTAACCAATAGCTTTCCTGGAGCTTGACCAGTCAATTCTGAAACTACCCAAGGATAAATAGATTACAGTTTCTCTGGTCATATTACACAGCTATGTAATGGTGCCTAGATTATACAACTAGCACAGTAAAAATGCATTTGTCGCAAGACATCTGTGGTCCATTGGCAACTGCAAATTTACACTGGAAATTAAAAAGATAGATATGCAATACACACCATATGCAAGAACAAAACGTTCCATTTTTTTCCTTAAAACACAATCAGAAAACGTAGCATAGCACTAAAATAAGCCACAATTTTTTTAATATACTTATTTTCTATCACCGTTCAGCAGGGTACAATCATCACCTGCTGATTCTTTCTAGGCAGAATACATATTGCACTTTTCAGCAGCTGCTTCAGTGTGTGGGTGGTGTGTTCCTGAAATTACTAATAAGACTTAAGCTTACTTCAAAAGAGACAACACTGCAAATCAAGAGTTTAACAGAAATATTTTTTATGGGTAGTAGAGCTTTCCATGTTACTCCTATTTAAGTAAACTCATCATTTAACCCGCTAAATTAGGAAGAAAAAAAAATGTGTTTCACTGAAGGTTAGAAATTATAAGAAAATATAATGGATAATAAACCAATATTACTCTTTCTATCCGTACTCAGCTATATTTTAGGCTAAAGGTTTCTGTACTATGTCTATATCATCACCAAACAAGACAACAGGTTTTCTCCCCTGTAACACAGAAATTAGATAATGCCATGAGACTTTCTGTTTCTAATTGTGGAGAACTTCAACACCAAGTAAGATCAGCCAAATCTGCTTTCTTACCAGTCCAGTTTGAAATGTGCTTCCACTAAATGCACTGAAAGGTAACGTTATTAATGGATTGAAGAACAAAGTTGAAACACTTTAGCCATTATTGTTTCATTAAAAACATGTTCTTTGCTTTTCTCTCTTTTTTTTAAAGCAAAGGAGAAATACTTCCTCTTTTTTACTACCTCCCCTGCATCTTAGTTCAAAAAATTACTATAACATTTGAACTGAGCTTAAAATCTAAGACAATTTTTTGAGGCAACCAAAAATAAGAGGTCAAACTTAAAGAATATATTAAAATGAAAACAAATAATGCCAAATAAAATTCCCAATATTAAAATTCTTCAGAAAGAGACAACATAGAGTCATGCTGCATCTCTCCAGAAAGTGTCAGCACAGAAGGCTTTTTAGAAATATACTTGGTCTCTGTGTGAAAATTGAGTTAGCTCCTTACTTAATTACCCCATTCATCTCTCATGTTTCCAGAAATTACTTTGAAAACGTAAACATAATTGTAACATAATAATTTTCAACATCAGGCTTTCTACAGAACAACCTTAACTAGCTTCTACAATACAAACAGAATACAACATTTCTTCCCCATAAAAAATACTTTTCAAAATTCACAAGAAGAAGTAAAGACAGAAAAAATTGTCTTCTGGAAGGCAGACATGATATATATAACCCTATTATCTGATGCATCAAACTCCAAACTTTAAATATTCCTACCATAGCCTGTATTGATAATGAAACAGTATTACATACAGTTCATCTCCTAAAAATGTAGTTATGAATCCATTTTGTCTTCCCTCCCTCTAAATAAAAAGACATTTTGTGGGGAAAATCTCTCTTCCACAGGAGAACCCATGACAAAGTTGCTGGAGTTCCTACCACTAGGAATCCTAGAGTTACATATGCAGAATGTTGATCAGTCTTAAAAGAAAATGTCAAGGTCTACCAAAAGTTCATTCCTTCTTAAAAGATGAAAAATTGACACTAAGCTGGAAACACAGCATTTAAATATTTAAGTAAATTTCCCATATATTTTTGTGAAGAGCCATGCTTCCTGGCAACTGGCACATGAAGATTTATACTGATGCCTTTTGAAACAAAGTTCAATTTTTCCATAACAACTACACTGCTCTCTTTACAGACATTACTTTCATTTTGTAACAGTTAAACAAATGAGGTGCTCCTGGCTGTCATCATGTCAAACACAGGGAATAACTGTCAGGATTTTCAAGTTATACATATAACACAATTCAAGACATAGTCCAGTCCAGCTGACCCAGCAGCATCCTAAATGGGGCAGAGCTAAACCTGCCCTATCTCACAATTACTTTACATCACTATTGGAAAAATATGCTGGCATTGCTGTCAAGATTAAGGTGTGTGAACTGCTTGCTTTAAACTGATAATACTGGAGGGAATCACACAGGACTCTGCAGCACTCATCTTCATGACATTGCAGACTGCCCTCTATTTATCTCTGTACATCAGGCCCTGTTTTCTCTCAGCAGAGAAATATTCAAGCTATGCCATCCATGAAAAAGAAAATGGAATGATATACATACATTCAGATTATGCTGCTTTATTCTCAAGAAAATGTGAATATATATGTTGGTACTGATAAACTTGGTAAAATAAATATATTAGGAGCTAAACAGTAATTTCACCTGCACCGCCAAATTGATTATTAAGAACATGAAACAATTTTATTGCTGGCAAACAAGAGTGTTCTACATTTGTTTACCACATTCCTTACTCCTTCCTTACCTTGCAGCCCTTAACCAATTGATAAAGCAAACAAACACCCTCAACCAAAACTGTTTGTTCAAATTGCTCTCCACTGCTTTACTGAAACCTATTAACTCCAGAACAAAGCAACAGCCCCAAATTAACCTTAAATCACAACCTACAAATGGAATTCCCTCTCTGCTAAAATAAGAAGAGATGTCTAAATTTCAATGTCCATAAATCCAGCTGTGTATTCTAAAACTCTGAAATTTTTACCAGACACAAAGATTTTTCCCTAAAGTCTTTCCAGTACTTCTCCAATTTTGAGACTGTAAAAGAGTTACTTGTTCTGAGAATACCTCTATTACTGCTACCCTAGGTTTTAAATGATGTAACAACTTGCACAGAACTTTCTATAACAGCCCTTTCTAAAATGACACTTCCCAGCACAGTACAGACAGCAGTGACACATCACATGCCAGAAGTACCTCCAAACAAGTTTTTTTTCCCCTAGCTGCAATAAAGAAACCAAGTTTGTCAAGGAGATTACTGCCCTCTCCTTTGGCATACTGAAAACTGTTAGCTCACTAGGTCACAGATGGACATTTTCATAATCTCACCTAAAACTGAATTTCATGTTATCATTGTGCCTCTGACTGTGTATATATAAAGCAAGAATCAATCTTTATGCTTGTTCACCTTTGATGTGCAAACACAATATATTTATAAAATTGTAAAATCTATTTTTAAATAAAGGAGAAGTGTCAAAATGAACTCATTTGTGTTCAAGAGTAATTGAGAGATTCTTTTCCCTATTTTTGGACCTTTAGGAGAGTACGGATTTTAAGATACCATGTCAAACATCCTTATCTCACTGTTTCTTCATGATGAAGTCTGCACTTTCTGATATTAGTGCACTGACATGAGTACCAGAAACATATTTTTGTACTTTTACTTAAAACATACTGTTGCACATAATATCTATTATAATTTCTCAGACCAGTTCAAGACACTGTTCTTAATCCAAAAATGTATGTATATACTTTTTGGTTTCAATCCCCTAGAACAAGATGCTCTCTGCTGCATTCTGAAGTAAATGCAAAAGACCCAACAGATTAGCTAACAGCTTGAAAGACTGCATACAGAGATGGCTATACTTTATAAAAACCAAAGTTACTGTTTTATAATTTGGAGATTTTTCACTACCTAATTTCTTTCCTTTCTCCCACAAGAAGAAGTCAACAAAAGACCAAAACTACCTCTGTATTCAATTTTTTTTGATAGAAACACTCTGAAAAGGCAATCTGTCATATAATGAATGAAAGCATAATAAACATACTCTTTTTTGTACTCATAATCAAAAATCTTATTGTTCTCAGAGCAAGAAGGATGAGATATCATAAGTCTGAGCTTAAAAGTTAAGTCCAATGAATAAAAGTAATTCAGGAATCGCTATCTTAAAACATTGTTGTTGAAATATGCTCTCTTTATAAATAGGAAAGACATACCAACCAAACTAACTAACTTGATTCCACTTTTCAAAGGCATTCCCCAATATTATAGCACCCTTCATGTACACCTTACATAAAAAAGAAACAAGGAGAACAAAGACATTTTCTAAAATTAGGAAATCAAAAAGGCATGTATGGCCATTATAGGAAGGTTTAACAATAATTAAATCATAGGTGATACTTAAATACAAAAAGTTCCATTTAAGAAATATGTTTTGAAACAAACACATAAAAATGAGGAGTTAGTAACTTTAGTACTCCTATTGTAAATCAGGGTATTTCCAACAACTCTGCACTTTGCCAAATGTCTAAAATGATGGATAGTACAAAGTAGGAAACAGCTACAGAAAAGGGAAAGGAATATAAAGGCTCCTTATCAAGAGACAGGGCAGTGCTCGTTGTTATTCAAGCACATTAGCTGCCGTATCCTGTTTCCATTGACTGCAGGGAAGGCTTTAGCATTGACTTCCAGCAGGTGCAAGTCCCATGAGACTTAAAGGGAATAAAACGTACAGTCACGGTATGAAAGCAACAGTGTATGAAGTGTGGTGAGACAGGATATGTAGTTCCAATGTCGTACACAAGAATCTGACAAGGCTATTTAAATGCAGTGCCAAGTAAGGATACAACTGAAAAAACCAGACATTTCTAAACAGAAATTTGGCAGGTCTTCATTCGATGCTACAAAAAAAATGCAGGAAAAATGTTACAGAAACGAGAGTGCTAAATTATTGTGGGGGAGAGAACAAGGGGGACCCAGAGGCAGCAATAAGCATCATCCTGTTCTGTAGCAATACAATATCACTTGTTCAGGACACAGCTGCTGGAATGCTTTGGTAGATACTGCAGACTGGTCTGCTCCAAGAATTGCTGGGACTTAGACCCTAATATATTACCCACTTCTATTTATTCTCTTCTGTATTATGATGAGGATTTGAAAATGTTTGGGGATTTTTTCTTTAACTTACATAACCTTCAAAGAGAACTCTTAGGCTACATTCTTACGCTAGTTGAGTTATGCATGACGTCCTCAATTAATTCTATACAGAAAGTAGCTGAGATGTCATTGTATTAATTAGAAGCTGGTCAAAAATAGAGTACTTATCCCAAAGGAAACTATGAGACTTCAAAATTTCTTTCCAGATGGAGAAGAAAACTACCCAACACAGCAACTATCTATCTAAAATAGGGGCAGTAAACATCAGTCTCCATATTAAACTCACATGCATATGTATTACAGCACAATGACCGAACCTCAGCATTTAATTCTGGAACCAGATTTTGACATTAAAATGAACAGTGAAAGTAACAGTTTTGAAGGGAATCAGGCAAGACTATAAATTAAACTCCACGGGTTAAGGCAGAGATTAAGCAACTCTTCCATAGTTATTAAATTTTATGGTGAAAAGGGAATCACATACCTGTGCAAGCATGGGAAATCCAAGGTTCCTGCATCCATTACAAGGTGTCAGTGCCTCCCATAAACCTGAAGGTCCACAAGTGTTTTCACCTGCATCATCATCTTCTTCCTCCCTTGGTGACAAACGCATTGAAGAAGGCCTCTGTGCATAAAGGAACAATACTTTCAAATTAAATACAGTGATATATTGTAAAAAAACTTTTTAATTAATGAACTTAAGAGTGTCCCATTCATAAATTCCAAAAGATAAACTGCTACTCAACTGTTAAACTGCTGTATGAAAATAATACTTTCTAAGGAAGGTGCATATTGAGCTATCTGCAATTATATTTTAAAATTGAGTGAATTAAATGTAACAATATACATTGAAAATGTTGCCTTTATTATCAACAAACTGGCAATTTCTATTTCATTTTACTTCAAAATTTGCTGTAATATCATTAAGTTGAGGATATTCCACAGAGAATAAAAACTGACATTTGCCTGGATGAGTCCAAGGTTTTCGCAAAAAAACCCCAAAAAAACCCCCAAACAATCAAAATATGAGATTTCAATTTTTGCATTATATTTACCAATAACAAATGCACTAGCTTATTTTGTAGGCAAGAGATGTATTTTAAAATGACCTGTGTTATTTTGCTTCATAGTCTGGAAGGGATGAAAAGTATCAGGAATAGTCATTGACTTATGAGGACTGTGACTTATATACTGATCTGAGTGATAAGGGAAAAATACTGATTTTTGCTTAAAACCAGTATCCTAATTTTGTATGACAGACACAAATAGGAAGAGTCGTCAGTTCCCAGATATTTATGTTAGTTTGCTACACAGGATAGTCTACCCCAACTGAATTGCAGTGGCAACTTTTATTAATTTCAGGAGAAGAAGGAGAATAGTTAACCCAGTAATAAATTATTTTTTTTAATTTCATGTCACCAAAAATTATTACAAGTAAAACCAAGTAATTTTTAAATCTTAATTCTTTGTCCATATTTAAATTGGAATACAGAATAACTGTTCTAGCCTGTTTCACATTTGCTTGAGAAGCCTACCCGATATTCAAATACTAAATGCTGTCTTAGGAATGCTTCTTTCAGAAGTGACTGGATTTTTGCTTGACTAGAATAACACTGTTTGAGACAATGGCTGACCACAACTACTAATCTAGTGGTAACGGTAACTCTGAAGCACTGCTATGAGGTCCATGTAAGAATCATTTTTAAAACCCCAGCACTTAACTGTGGATTATTTTAGCCAGTAGAATAAAGAAATGCATAGAGTCTGCTGCAAGTTAGGGAATAGAGAAGTGAAAGAAAAGTAGGAGGGAAAAGAAGTAGAGAAAAGCAGCAGTTTTAAAAATGAACACAAGCTGATCGAAACCGTAAGAGAGGCAAAGGCATCATACAGACAGGCACTAACTCAAATTGTGTAACATCTGAGGATCATTTAACTCTTGACTCTTGTGCTAACTTCTTAATATAAATGTTGTTGGTGTACCGCTAATTTAAGCAGGGAAAATATTTCTAAATTCTACCTCAACTCACACATCAAAGAAAAGAAAAAAAATATATCCCACTCCATTAATCTGATTCCCCCTCAGTTAGAAAATGGTTGCCCCCTTGTTGCAGATTTCATTAATCTCGCCATATCTTCTCAAGTTAGGTGGATTTATTTACTTTTTATTTTAAAAGTCAATTTCTAAAACATTCTTAGCATGGTATTTCATTAGGTTATTTTGACACTCTAGTAGTACCACAGAATGTGTTGCCATAGCAACCAATATTCTCACACTGATTATTAAAAGGATTGGGTTAATTCTGCAGAGTGTAGGTCATGAAAGACTATTATTGCTAGGTATTTGCATAGACAAAGGAAGCAAACTACAGGTCTTTCCCCTCCATTTATGACACCATCTTCCACGGTGGCTGCCCTACGCTTATATTTTAAATCTCAGAATTGCTGTACCAGAGAATAAAGCGCTTCTTGCCCCCTGGAGAAAAAAGCAAAGAACTGCAGCAGTGCTCAGCACAGGAAAGCAGGTAACACACATTTTCTGTGACCTTACAAGCCAATGGAAGTAAATGAAGACAAAAAAGTCATATAAGAAGGACAGTGTACCTTGCAAAGGTAAAAAACACAAACACGTATTATAAGTGAGAAATTTTCAATACAACTAAAGAAAGATGAATTGCAACAGACTCACTGAAGGGGTATCATATGAGTATTTAGCCATTACAGGAACAGAGTGAAAAAAAACCCATGCCAAACAGTTATTGAATGATAAAAGCAAAATACGCAAGCAGAATGAGAGTTGTATATTTCTATTAAATGTATTTTATATAAATAGCCTAAGATAGAGTGCGAATCACAGGAATTTAATGTCAATATGAATGAGAGGAAGTGGGAAGTATATAGTCAGATCTCCTGATCATTCAAAAAAGGATCAGTCAATGTCAGAGTTCGTTAGACACACTATTGGAATAAACTGACTCGTACTGTCATGCAACTAGACAACGCAGGTATGAATAGGACACAGACTAATTTACAGACTACTGCAGATCAGGGTTAGCTCTTTTTATACTTGCTTAGATTTCTGCTACCAATAAAGCACTAGAAAGGAACCATTAGGGAAAATCTAAGTGAAGGGTGAAGAAATAGTTATTGCCATCACCTTTCTCACCCATCCCTGCTGACAGAAGCCCAGTTCTTCCCTGACAACGGGGATGAAGCGACATGTGGGAATTACCGCAGGGGAAGAGAGCTGCATTTGCAAAGAGGAAGGAGTTAATAGCGGCATTAGAGAAAGGGGAGACACAAGTGTCCCAAATTCAATAGACTGGATTTGCATACCCTGGGGAGAGGGATTCGTCTGGAGCAGGCAAACAAGATAGAGAAAGATCTACAATCAATTCACAGACTTCAGACTGTCACACAAACCCATAAAACTCCAAACCCAGACCACACAGTTTCCTGCTACTCTTTCACAGCCTTCATTCCTTTCCCAGAACTCCCTAATTTTTCTGTTCTGTTGTATAATTTAATTTTGCCTCCTTAGAGATCCTTTGAACATGAAAATCTAATTCTGTGTGTGCTACTGGGAAGCCTTGAAATAGCCCTGCAGGGATAGCTTTAGTAAAACGAAAGTTATTTATGCCCACTTCTCAGAAAATAAATAAATAAATAGAGTAGAAGATATTTCTGTCAACTACAGAAAAATAGATACAATTGAGAACCTCTTATTTATGCCTGTTTTGAGTTTTAAAAAAACCCCAATAAATGTAGTTTAAAAATGTCATCTAAATCACAGTTAATTGATTACTTGAAACAGGCATTCTGAAATGGCAAAGTCAATATAAACTGTGATACTAAGCTTCAATAAGGCCACTTCTGCCTGAGTTAGAGAAGACACAAGTATAAGCAACATATATCCTCAAACAAAACACACAGAAAACGTTACATTATATTAGATATGATATGCAAAAGGAAAATTTGGTAGAGAAACTGCAAGATATTAATAGAGAATAAAAGGTTTATTAAAAGTTCTGGTTTTTGCTGGAACACTGAATTAAGTATTAGACATTGCTCGTAGTAGTAAGAAGCTAACAAAGACATTTCTCTATGTAAAAAATAAAGAGAATAATAATGATACAGAAGTAAGAGAGTGGTAAGATCTAGCATAAGGACATTGGACCACTAAAATCAGTGGCAAATTTTCTTCAGACTCTATTGTGCCTATCACATCACCTCTTGTTTTCATACTTAATGAGCATTTAAATCATGTCTTTGAAAATTTAGGTACGGAAGCATTCTTCTTCATGTCTCCATCCACATAAAGGCAAAATTTGCCCGCTAGGATACTTCAGCCTGAAGAGCACTTTACAAAGAGGCTATTTATCCTCCAAAACATGTATGTATATCAGATTGTCTATCACAATAACTTGGAATCTCTATCCTGATCTAAGAGGGCAAGCCAATATTTGTCAACAGAGAATGATGAATATAGACAGAAAAAGCAGAGAAAGTCTGTTCCACTCTTAAAGGTCAACAAGAAGAGAAGGAGAGAGCAGCTTTATTCTTAGCTATTACTTACAGTTACTGAGTTCACAGCTGAGCAGCTGTACACCATGTATAAAACATACATATCTTTATGTATGGCCTTCCTTTTAACAGATGTCAACTATTTCCTGTCTAACATATGACTTTATTACCTAGACAAGGTTTCTCTAGGAACACAGTAAATGATGCTGAACATCTTATTTCCTTTAAATCCCTCTTTTTCTCAGTTTTTAGTGAAGACTAGTCTGTTTTCTGCCTTAATGTTTGTAAGCAGCCACTGCTAGGAAAAATATGAGTAAATTCCCTTGTTTCAGAACACATAGGAGACTCTTCCTGTACTATTCCAGTGAAACCTAAAACCAAACATCGAAATCTTTACTTCTTGTATCTGTTTTTTCATAATTATCCTCTATTTGCAAAAGTATTTCACATACCCTTTCAAACAGTATCGGCTAGACAAGACCATCAGCAAAGAGATACAAAATAATAGGACATTTACCATTTGCTATTGCATCATAGCTCTGGAGACACAAACATTAATTTATCATTTATCTTAGTAAGAAAACAAGATTTTCAAATGGAGCAGCAAAGATGAAATCCAGAAGGCAATATCCTTCTGTTTACGGGAGGTAGAAAGCAACCAGACATTTGATAAGCCAAATGCTGTCACTCAGTTTGCAACAATGAGGTCAATAGGAAGTTTCTTCTGTAGAAATAATTTGTCAGACATGTAAGTATTTTCTATCATCCTAACACAGACGTGCCTCCGACTTTCCTTGGCCCAAAAGACTTGTACCTACATTGTGAGTTATCAAGTATTCTATTTTGACATTATACTAGAAACTAATAGAGCAGGAAACTGCTCCTGGATATCTACTATAAATTAGGATGAGCAGGTTGATCTCTGCCGTGGCTGTCCCCAGCAGCTGAGGCAGTCAAGCCAGGGACAGCAGAGCTGGGACAGTGTTCTGCGCTCTCAGTGCTCCCCCTGCTGCTGCCCAGGCTGCTCCCAGGGGAAAATGCCTGAGGTATGCAGAAGACAAAAAGAGCATTTGGCCACGAAATATAACACCATCAGTTATTATTTTTCCACATCAGGATCCCTGCATTAAGCAAATGTGACCTTCTGGGATTCAGTAAGGATCCTGAAAAGGGTTATGACATAGATCCTGTGTTTCACAGACAGTGAAAGGTTTTGGTAACCAGGGCACACCTTTCCCACATCCCCCAAGGCCTTCTCCCTACTAATGTTTTTCTGTTTCCCATCCTATTTTCACTGGTATATGAGTTTAAGTACTCTGCAAATCCCAGCTCTAGCAGTCCCAAACACATGGGATCTTGATCTCTACACCACTGCACATCAGCCCAGCTGCCTGTGATATTTTCTGACTGGGGCTCCCAAAGAAACATATCTGAAGCAGTCACACACTATGAATTCAAGATGACAGTCATGTCTGACACTGGAAAGAAATTCCTGTAACTTGAGTCAAGTTAGTTGACTACATGTAACAAACACAAAATGTACTAACTTTAGGCAAACGTGACTAATTCACATACATGATGAAAACTACATGATTGTGTAGCTGCTGCCCCTCAGTGGGCAGGTGCTATTGACACCTGCCATGATGAGAACCCCAAAATTAATCACTCTGTCTCTACAGCAGGAAATGCAGGGAACACACCCTGGAACCAGAGAGCAAGTACAATACATACTCAATAAGGTAAAAATTTTAAGTAAAAATGAGATTATAAAATGAGTACATCTGAACGTGTATTGAAAGTAAAACAATACATTTAAATTTTTTCATTCATCCTTGCATGCAACATAAATAATGACAATTAAGATGATTCTGAATCTTTGCACTATTCTCATAAAAGGATGCAAGCATACATAAAACAAGTTTCAGGATTTAAAAACCTAGTAGCTTATTAATTAATCAGAAAATAACAGGCATAAACTGAAAAGAAGATACCTTTTTTCCTATTGCTAAAAGAATTGTATTTTTCAAGTCTTAAGATAGCTTTTCATTTGCTAAATAACCATAAAAGAAAAAATGATCCATCAACAGGCATTTACTATTAGAAAAGTTAATCTGGACTAATTAATTCTTCAGTAAACATAACAGTTTTTGAACTCAGTGTTCTGATCTTCATAAGAAAAGTATTTCGTCTATACATAAAAGCCACTACCAGGACTCTCCCATTTAATAATCTAATATTCTGTGCATATATCTCAAGTGCAAAGCAAAAGACACCTCAAATGTAATTCAGTAACAATCTTCACTCTTTTCTAACTTCTGCCTAATTTTACCAAGTGACAATTCAAGGATTCAATAATTCAAAAAAATTGCAGAGAATGGATGGCTAAGTGCTTTTAGCAACTATAATTTAACTAGAGTACAACAGTATTTCTAAGAATTATATAGTAATTGGTGTGGATAGAATATTCATTTCTAAAAATCTTGGGAAGCAATTACTTTTTTGTTTTTCAGTTGAAATTAAGAGGATGAAGTATTAGCTGCTTGAAGCTGCAATATGCGCTGTTCTGAATCAAAAAAATACTGAGAACATCATTGTCTTAAACTAATTTGAACTGTTTGAAACAGCATCTGCATAAACACATTACACGATGGGTGAGCAACTGGCTCATGGGTTGGACACAAATGGTTATAAGTGAATGGGGTAACATCAGACTGGATACCTGTCACTTGGTGGGGTGGGTTACACATGACTCCAGCCCTGGCCCAGTGCTCTTCAACATCTTAATTAAAAACTTGAACACAGGACTGGAAGGAATACTAATCCAGTTCACAGATGAAACAAAACTGGGAGGAGTTGCCTCCCTCAAAGGCAAGGTTAGGTTGGATATTATGAAAAGATTTTTCACCCAGATTGGGCACTGGAACAGCTCCCCAGGTAAGTGGTCACACCACCAAGCCTGCAGAGCTCAAGAAGCACTTGGGCAAGACTCTCAAGCACAGGGTGTGACTCTTGGGGATATCCTGTGCAGAGCCTGGAGTTGGACTCGCTGATCCTTGTTTGGTCCCATCCAACTCAGTTTATTTTGTGATTTAATACAAGCAATTTGTTTAATCTATGGATCAAGCTACTTCTCTGTAATGTATTGAAACATGGGCACCTCCATAACTTACTCCACTCTAATATATGTGTTTGGCACAGGACTGAACTGCCAAATTAATTTCTCTCTCTCAATATTAGCTAAAATAAAGTGGACCTGTGTTTTAAACACTTGTCCAATTTTGAGCATGTACCTAATACTAATAAATCAGACTATTTGCATACTTAATTTTAAATGTTTACTATCAAAGCACTTCAAGTGCTTTGCTTTACCATGAAAAAGAACTTAGCACAGGAAGCATAAAGCCCCAAAACAGAATTCATCCAGACAGCCATACAGACTGCAAGGACACTCTGCTACAGAAATGTGCTTCTAGGAATGCTTTTCCATCCCACAGGCATAGTATGTTTGATCTAAGTTGGTATGAAGAAAGGATATACACAAATATAGGCTGTGCAGAAAGGCAGGAATTTGGTAACTTTCTTTTTTTTGACTCTTGAAGTTTAACCCCATGAATAGTTCCAATTAAGTTAATGGGATTTCTCATGTTAATAACAGACTCATGCGTCTCCCTGAATCAATATGCACATGACTCACTCCAAAATGTGACTCACTGAAAAACTCATGTACCAGATGAAAAAGAAGAAACGGATAATGAAGGGCATAGGAGCCCACAGAAAATCTAAATCAAGTGTTAATGATTTTTAAAATATTAAATAGAATTAAAACCTACAGAATATTTGCCCTTGCATAAAGGAAAAAAGCATAATTCAAAGCAATGACCAGCATTTTTGGCTTGAAATGTCTCAGAGAGAAAATGCTGCTTGGAGATCAGCTACAGAGGCATCTCTGTATTTAACAGCCCTATACTATCTGAATGTTATCATATAGCATTTAAAAAACTCGGTGCAATGTAATTGCCATGAAAATCAGCTGCAAACCATGCATTTTTCCTTTTTTAAAATTGTGAAAGAGAGGGTGGGTAAGTGGGTGGCAGTATGATGAAACTTATAGAAAATACATTGTTTGTCATGAAATAGAGCAGAAGGAGGAGAAATTAAAGAAGGGGAAAAAATCAGGTGGTAAGTGAGTAGGCAGAAGTCACCACTTTATTACTCCTCCAGTGCACAGTTTTTTATTTAGCACACATATTCTCAGTAAAAGTGTGTTTCTGAAAATGCAGTTATTATTCCATTAAGTCACTGTTGGCTTAATAAAGGACATAAAAGAAAATCATACCTGAACAGACAGAGACAATCTAAAGAAGAACTATATACAGTATGGAGTTAGTCATCTGAAGACAAATGCTGGTTGAGAGTGGATAATCAAAAGAGCTCAGAAGACCATTTTTACTACATGATTTACAGATCCAGTAGTAACAAATTACTAGCAGTTTGCCATACTGGCAGCCAAGTACTAAACATAATATAAACACAACACAGTAGAACAGCTGACAGTTGAAATGTCTTAGCAGGCTATAAAAGTTGAAGGCCTAACTGGAGAAGATCAATCGAAGAGTAATCCATCCTTTGTTCTCAGAAGCATCAGCAAGAGCTCAGACTCCTCTAGGGGCGTTAAAAAGGATCGCACAGATCACACATACACCCTGTCAGAGATTCATGATGCTATCAACTGGACTACAGCTCTCAGTGCAGCCTGATTTACACGGCAGGTGGAAGCAGTATTCAAAGTTATCTTCAATAGGAAGACAAAGGCTTTGCTACAGCTGGTAGGAAAATCTGCCAGTGTGAAGCTCACATACTGCAAGTTGCTGCTTTTATAATTACACCAGTGATGTCACTGCAGTCATTTCAATAACCACTACTACTAGAAGATGTAGGACAGTTCCTCTACTAACTCATTGATATTGTTCCTTTTGCCTGTGGCAGATTCAACATTGTACATACAGATCCACTGCAATACAGGCACACCTTTATGTTGGTTCCCAGATACACTCCTAAGTAGCTGAAGATTAATATTTAAATTCTTTCTCCAGCCAGTCATAATGTATTGTCTTAAAGCTCCTATAAAATATAGATAAACAAGTCAGTCAGTAACACGCTTTCATCTATGACTCCTGTGTAACACTGTATTTCTTACGAAGTATCAATGACTAAATAAGTGATTATGATCTGTTAAAATTATTTACATTTCTTAAAGGAAACACCACTGACAGAGACAAAGGCAAGACAATAAATATTCCAATGCCCACAAGTAAGCAACTATTAATAATTAAAAGACCCGCACAGCAATAAAAAAGTCATTATATTTTAATATTATTTTTGTCTAAGTTTGACAGGCAGTATTGGGGTCTGCTTCTTCGCAGATTGTGAACAGTCCATATTTCAGAGATATTAGGCAGAGCACCAATATCAACAAAACCAATAGTAGTAGTATTAATACAAATTGCTTAATCTCAAATAATTATTGAAGCAAATAAAATTGAAGAGCCTCTTCTGAGATTTTCCCTCATGACACCAAACTGAAATTTAAGCTTAGGAAGGACAGATGCCAAGAGAAGAGAAATGAAAATAGATGCTGAAAATTGTGTAAATTATTCAACCCTCACATTTCTCTGGAAAAGTAAAGAAACTGGTGTAAAGACCAACACACGCATCACATGACATGACATGTCAAGTAAATCTGGTTTCTGATTCTAATCTCAGGCTAAAAACTTTTACCATTGAATTCAGCCAAGAATTCCAGTATACAATAAAGTAGCAGAAAACTAAGGCATGCATTTCTAGCATGCTCTTGATCAACATGGGCAAACTTTTCTAATGCATAGTAAATAGCAGGCAGTTGCCCTTAACTGAATTCTTTAAGATCTTATATTTTATAGAGGTGTAGGAATCTGGTCCAACATATTTTTCTATTAATTTTCTACTTGCTAAGCTTATTCACAGGGATTGAAAAAATATTTCAAAAAATGCAATGAAATTCTGTGTCACGAGTGGTCAACTATTTCAAGACTTATGGAAAAAAGTACTGAATCTACTTTATATGCCTATTACAAAATAAATCTGCTTGTTGCCATTAGGATAGACTAGAAATGAAAGGAAACAAGTGGTCCAAAGCTGCCCAATGTTCTAATTTCAGCTACTAAAGAAGTTTTAAAGAAAGCATCATTTTGTACTAGCTTATCACAGGTGGTCATTCTGCCCTGTGAAATATGGCACACTATTTACCATTAGCATCATTTGTATACCTTTACTAAGGAGCAAAGAAAGGAAGGCATGACTGCTGCTTCTAAGAAAGTAACTACATATTCAGCAACAAAGGAATCATAGAATAAAATATAGTGAAACCATACATTTAATCTCCACCCCTTAACAGATCCTGTGGAAGTTCACATAGCTCTGATGGATTAGCAGGCTCCACCTCCTGTTTATACCATTGGGATAAAATGATGCTGTTCCACTCACTACAGAAAACAACTGAGACATACCCATATGGTTCTTACTTTTCTCATGCATTTCCTGTCAGATGGTGATCATCACTTCACTGCAAGTTCCAAGCTTAATGATCTTATTCTTACACTAATGGAACAGACATTAAATCAGTGTTTACTTGAGGTATATACAAAAAGCAGGGTTTTTTTTTCCTCTACTGCTTGCAACTTGATGTGCAGGTAGAACACTCATTTACTCTGAGGTCAATATTTATTGCAAAGCACAATCAAACGTGCATTGGTACCTGCTGCCAACAATGACAGGAGTTCTAAAATATTACAGAAATTCCCATCTCAAACATGCAGAAACATCAAAAGCTAAAAAGTTCTAGAATTATGTATTTCTTGTTTAGATTGAGGATAGATTCTCCTTTTTCCCTTACTAACTCAGTTATCTTTTCTCTCAGGCAAATATCTACATATGACTGTGATAAACAAATCTCACTTAAATCACTTATTTAAGCTCAGTCTTCTTATACTCTATCAAAGTCAGTTTTTCCAGAGAGCAAAAAATATGTTTTCAGAAATCAAAATCTGATTGAATCTAAATGTCGGCAAAGCCTTTCACATTCGTTCTAGAACTCATTCATGGTCCCATATTCTATTGCTCAAATGTGATAAATACACCTTTGGAGTATCAGCACCCCTACTGGTGATGCTCTAAATCATGTAGGCAGAAAATGTATTTTGAGAAAAGCAGGAAGATCAAGATCAAAAGAACTTTTGTTCTCTTGTGAAGGAGAATCTGAAAACTTGATTCTGACTGGAACACTGGAGGACAGTCTGAGGAGAAGAGAAACCCAGGGGAAATTGAGGGAAGGAGTCCATGACAGATTTTTTCTGACAGCCTTCTAAGGAGGGTCAAGGCTTGAGGGAAGCATCTTTGGTGACTAATAACTTCGTCTTCCTGATGATTTGCTTTTATAATAATATGACAAAGAGAGAGTTGACGTCAACATTAAAAAGTCACCTGTCTGAGTGGAAATCTCATTCTTTATCCGGGTATTATCTTCTCATTCTGTTCTCCAGAAGTGACTGAAACTCTCTTGGAATACCCCAAATGAAGTTGAAGACTGCAGCTTAAAAATGGACATCATGTTGTACACTACTGCATAATCCCAGGATGATGGACCCTGACGGTACCAAAAAAGTAGAAGAGACAGGGTGTTCTGCTATGCATGCACTGGCAACAGTGGCACAATGGCACAGGCAGCTCAGGGATGTTAAAAAAAATGAAATAAATATTGATGAAAAAGAATGTTCTCTAAAGCATTGAATATCACATTAAAAACAAAGATATCTAATGAAAGAAATACATTTCATATTGGAAAGATGATTTCAAGATCGGTTCTGATAGAGTCCTCAGACCTTGGCTAATCCCACTGAGATTAGTAGATATCTTTGATATTCATCTAAGCACAATGAAACAGAGATTACTCTTCAAATTACATATGTGCTCAGTATTGAACTAAAATTGTCCTTGTGCAAAAAATAAATCTACTGTAGTTAATTTAATAAAACCTAGCTGTCCAACAGAATTTTTGAGTAGACAAAATATTACTCATCACTGCCAGAGCACCCCAAATTTACACACAGCTTTATAACCATAAAGAAAAACAAGCTCTTTGATCTGAAAAGCTTGTATTATAATTACTTTATATGGAAAAAATTCTAAACCCATATCCAAGATCCTTATGTAAAAGATTTAGCTGAGAGGAAAGAGTCCACAGCAGGGCAAGTGGTTAGCAGCATGGAAAGACTTACATACAAAATAAACTTGAAAATACTAAGATTACTTAGTCAGGAAAAAGAAAGCTTTAAGAAAGAACAAGCCTGAAATATTGCAAATTATGAAGGATGTGCAGAAAGCATTTGTTCTTTTCTACTCTGTCATATTTTACCATATAAGAATAAATTGAAGCATATACTCAGCCAATAAAAGAAAATGCCCGTGTACAGAGCACATACATTCTGCAAAACATCAGTACAGCGTCATGGTGGTAAACAATGTGACAGATTGGAGCAAAAGGATTAGATACCTTTGAGCTTCACCACTGCAAGCTAAACACAACAGCATTCTGAGAGATGCATTTGTCTGTAAGCTATGTTCCTGCTAGTACCTGATAGTCAAGAAATTTGCTGCACACATAGTTGCACAGACTGGTTAAATATTCCAGAAAATCATTCTAGTGGAAAAAAGAGTTGGCACTTTTTAATGCAAACTAAATGAACTGGTGGCTTGGCCAGCACCTTCCCTTAGTTATACCTAACTCCATGTAGTTTAAATCATACTAAGTGTTGTCATGTTTTGAGATTTTATATTCTTAAACAAGCACTCGCTTTCTCACAGGGTAGGTCTGTGCAGCTCGCTGGAGGATTGTCTAGCAATCCTTCTACCCGAAATCACAGCAGCAGGGAGCTGCAGGCTAATTTAGTCGGCTGTGAAGCATGGTACCAGGCACATTATTCCATGTAGAGTTCCACATAGCTGCTATTAAGACCCCTCTAACACAATTTTTTACAACACTGTGCTGAAGCATAGCTTAACCTACAGATACAGAATATAATCTTTTTTAATAGCCGTAGAATACAGGTTAGGAAAGGATGCATTAAGAATGTCTGAATTCACCTTCACTAGGTGGCCTGAAAGATGGGGCAAAAATTTGTATCAAGTTGGTTTCCCTCTGCTTCTTTGTAATCACCAGCTCATGTTTAAACAGAATTTAGAAATAATTTTGTAAAGCAGCTTACAGAAAGCACATCATTCTATGTTGACCAAGTGGATGTTTGGTGCTGGATGTCCCATTGTAAGCATCTAATGAAAAAAGTAGCAGCAACAACAGTTCTCAGTGGGAAATACTGTGTGCACTAGGAGTTGGGAGTAAGAGGCGGTTTTTAGTTGTGTGGTAGCTTTCAAACTCAAATTTTAAAGTTATATAATCTTATCGTCAGAGAGTGCGTAGACCTTTCCAACAAGGGAATCTCAAACAGTAAGGTTTACATATGCCAGGAGAGATGGCCTTCATACTCTTACTTCCCATAGAAATAAGAGTCAGTATATGCTTGCAAAATACAATTCATTACTGAACTAAGTGAAAAAGCAACTGAATAAAAAATTCTTGCAGCATCAAAATTTGGCAATTCCTAAATTATCTAACACTATTTTAAAAAGGGAATACAGTAAAGCAACAATATGCCAAACACTGTCTCTGAGTACAATTCTCTTCCTTTTTCTAATACATCATAAATACCTGCAAAATACAGTGATGCTTTATTATCAAATTCAGTAAGTGTTACTATATCAAATAATTTAAAATTTATCTTTTTCTGTCCATGAAGCCCCAAACGATCAGGCCTGATTATCTTACTATTCCTTAATGAATAAGTAACTAAAATTGTTCTTGAATGTGTTTTTAATGCATCCTCATTAGTAAGGCATTGTATATACTTCTGGCTTGCTCATCATCATTGTTCTGTGAAATTTCATATCACTCTCTCCATAATGCATGCATGCAAGTGTGTGGTATTTTTAAAGGCTCAAGACAGCAATTATTTTACTTGAGCATTTTTGGTCATCCTTAGCTATTATATTTTAGTCTAGCCATTACTTATTTAAATGACATATTAAAACTAAAAACCAAAACAGTATCCTTGAATAATGCTACTGAATTGTTTACTTCAATATTCTTCAACAAATTCTAGTGATTATTACTTTGTGAAATACAAAAAAAAATTGTGTGCTTTTTATCAAAAATAATTTTTCTTTTCCTTAGAGAAAAAAATTAATCAGAATAACTGACTTCTGAAAAACCTTTCATAAATTTTATCTACCTCGAATATATTCTCTTAGCCAACTTCTTTCAAAACACATAATTCTATGCTTTTTGAATCACCCCTTAGATATCAACCAAGCCGATTACAGGTTTATTGGTGGTATATAGCCTTATCTTGATATTCAGACATAAGAGTAAAAATTCAACCTTCTCTTTGAATATGTAACATCACTGTTTTCAGCAATGTTATTATATTTTTAAGTATATTTTTTCCACTCTCTCTTAACATGCACAAATATTAACTTCCCTTTCTGGATGACAGAATTAAGCAGAAACTGACATTTATATGCCTGTGATGAAATCCAAATCTTTTCCCTGAGACTACACAGAACCTTTCCTCATGTTTAAATTTAAATTGCTGCTGCCAGCCTTTATTATCTATTATATAACCACATTAAATTTAAACAGATATGCCACTGCCATTTCTGTGAAATCCCTCTGTAGTGCAGTCACTACATGGGTTTACTAGCTTCAGTTAAAAAAAAAAATTTACAGGCACCTTTAACTTAAGTTTCTCAGTATTTATGCCATGTAATTCAGCAAAATCCTTTCACATATTTACATAAATTCTCTGCTTTTAAGAACACAGAAAACTTTCTGGGATTGCTTCTTTAATCTAAACTCATGTCACAAATCCAAAGACAATAAGATATTGCATTTGTACTTGAAAATCAATACCACATTTTTTTATTATGCTTCTGAACACAACAGCATAAATGTAAAAGCAAACATTGCAAGCAACTACCTACTACACAAGATTAAAGAGATTGTTCTGAAGAAAATACTTCAATTTGGAGCTTCAGTTTGATTGAAGTGGCACATTTTAAAATTAGCTTTAGTTCAAAAAATCTCAGGAGTTCTCAAAAAATATGGAGAATAGTTATGGTTACTCCATGAAAAGAAAATCACATTTTTCAAAATAAGGACTGGAATAAGCTTTTGAACACGGAGTACGATGAAGCCCTTTTAAGAGTCAATTTCAGGAAAATATTTTTAAAATAAAATTTGAAGTTAATGAAAGAAAAAGTCTGAGTTTTATTGTATCCAACATACCCATCTTTCAAATATATATATATATATATACACACACTCCTATATATACATATGCAAGTGTAGAAGTTCTTAATCCCTACTTTTTGTATTGCGATCACAGGCTGTCCAAAGCAAATAAAAAGTAACAGATTCTTTGATATCCATAGGATTTCTTACACATACAAAAAGCCCGTATTTCTACTTTCTGGTTTCTTTTCTTTTAACACAGTGTGTAAATACACTGCAATAAAGATGGCATCTTTCTGTGTTCAGTAATACAATTACAAGGATTTTTCCTCACATGAATACATACACAGGAATCTCCCACCTGTCAGGAAACTGGTAATGATTTTAGTACTCCAGGACAGAGGAACCTAAAGCAATTTACTTGCCAGAGCTCAGGATTCTCACAATACACACTTTGACAGTCTGACTATGTCTATTCATTTTCCTGACACACTTAATTTTTCTGGATCCCTGCTTTGCATGTTTTACCTACTTAAATCTTCTTGCTTGCTGTTCAATTCACACACATTGTTTGTAACACACTTGGTGTGTAATCTCTTTGCTATGATACACTTCTAAAGTGTAGTCCTGATATTTTAATTTGTCATTTATGTCATGATGTTCCATAAATTTTTCTCCTAGAGGAGTTAAAAATGTTCATTTTGAAGCAGTTTTCACTGTCAACTGTGTGAAAATGCACGATTTTAATGCAGCAATGAAAAAAGTTGGAAAACTCTTATATAAGATGGTTGCTTTTGTTCTTGAAATTACTGAACCAGACTGCCATCTATTGGAAAATAAATATTTTTTTAATTATACTTTTTAAAAAAAAAACCCAAACCTGAAAATGCTATAATTTACCATCAGAAGCTGATTTGGCTGGCAATCACACTTAATTCAGCTTGACAAAGAAACACCTTAGTTACCTGAACTGTGATAAAATCAAGGATTTTCCTATATCTTTTTCTACCTCATGTTTTCTGGAACGTGTTTTGAAGCACAGCTCCTTTTTTTACTTGCTGAACAATAAAATTCTGGGGGTTTTGAAAGGTTTTTATTTAGAGAACATAGGAAAACTCTAATATGAACTCTAATAATTGAACAATACACAAGTATAAAGCTTTCCCAACTTCCCTGTGCAGCACCAGTCAGGGCTTTCCACGCCTTTGCATACACAGGATAACTAAAGAGTGTATTCAAGTCAAAATGACCAAAATGGGAAAAATAAAGACAGGAACTGGAGGCAAAAAATCTATGAACTGACCATCAACCCCACCCAGCATACAAGTCATTGAGAAATACTAGGAATTCCAACTAAAGTGATGCATAGCTGTATGAACACCTTTTGCAGCTCTCTCTGAAGAAAAATTGCAAAACTATGTTCAATCTGGCCTTTAATTTTGTGGAGAAATGAACACGGGGCTGTTGCACGGTATGTTGTAATGTACATGTTTTAATGACTGGTAGAGATAGACTAGGAAACATGGCATTAATATTTTGCATGACAGCACACTGAACACAGCCAGAGATACAAAAGAAAACATTTAAATAATGAAGTTTCCAGTGCAGCTTTGACTTCCTTTAGTTTATTCTTTATAATCTTCAAATAAAAGATCACATTAACTTATTCTCATCTGGCTCTGTGCTATTCAGCATTTAGAGTTTTCTCCCTCTTCAATAATCACTCCGCCCTATTCAGGAAGCTAACACAATCTGCTCTTCCAGAGCCCTGATACTGTCACAGTTCCCCTTTCAATTTTTGGAATGGAAGCATCCTGGGAGGACATTTTTACTCATCTCCAGACCTGCTCCTATTCATGCCTACACTATTGGTCTACTGTTCTATGCTTACTTCTACTTACTGCTCCATTGTACTCTCCCTCTACCAGATGTTCGTGCCTTCCAGTCCCCAAGATCCTGACCATCAATTTTCCTATTCAACTCCTCCATGTTCCAAGGAAATTTAAGAGTCAAAGCTGACTAGTAATTTGGAACTCAGAAGACTAGAGCCAAAAGTTTCTTTTTTTCTTTTTTTTTCCTATTTTTGTTCTTTTTCACCTAATCTCAGGGCTGTGCAAACTCTACTTCCTATTTGACTTCAAAATACTGTAAGCACATAGATCTTTGGGATTTTAATGCCTTATGGCTAATTGTCTAATAACACAGCAAATGAAAGAATAGATTCAATTCTGTCCTTGACCTAAAAGACTTCCAACCCACTTCTTTCAAAGAAAGCATAGAACTCTACCAGTGCTTTATCACTGAGCAACAAACAATGCAAGACACCTGAGACAAGAAAAGGAAGAGAATGAGCCTGAACAAGGCATCCAAAGTTGTCCTCTCCAGATTGCACTGGTGTTTTTCCAGTGGCTGTACAGTGCAGAAACAATACTAGGACAGATCATGGCCTGATGGTCAGTACTTTATCTGAGAGACTATAAAACCAACGTTGAAACTCATCCCTATGCCATGGAAAGAACAAAACACCACTCTTCCAGATGAAGCCTTTACTGTAAAGTTATTGCATTAAAAAGCAGACATCCCTACTACTCCTTCACTGTCAAAAACAGTGTTTTTAAACAAAAACTGTCAGCCCCACTCTTTCAAACAATAGAGGCTGGCATTTAAAATTCAGGACAGAATTCCAGACTGTGGATTCTGAATAAAGAGACATTCCTTTCTGCAGTCCCAAATCAGCCTTAACCTCATTCAGCCAGAGCAGTACCATAGTTGCTTTGGCCCTCTTGAAAAGAGCCAGTTGTTTAAAAAAATGCTTTGAAATATACACTGCTTCCTGATGCCTTCTCTTTTCCAAGCTCATGGTGTACTCAGGAGGTGGCTCCTGATGCTCCTTGCTCCAGCTTCCTAAGTTTATGATCCACAAGTTACTATTGCAATCAAAAATTCCCTAGTCTTGGGCGACTATTTCTCCGAATGGCACAAAGCAAAAATGTCTCCTAGCAGTCAGTTCCTTTGCAGAAACTCCCTGAGGGTCACAAAGTGGTATGACTTGGGGTTTGGAAACTTTTCAGATTGCTGAACTACAAGAAGTTGAAAAGCCTTCAACAATCATTGTCTCTGGAATCAATGTTTACTCAGGAAATGGCACCACCGAACACATTATCAACAGGGACTTGACTTCTACACCTCTTCAGAGCTGATGCCAGCACAGCCAGTGATGAAAGTTAGGAAAAAACTGCCAGTTTGAACCTGAAGTAACAGCTCCTTTGTGGAAGCACACCAGGAATGGCTCCAGCCCTCTGCTGGAGCTGGTAACAGACAAAGGCAACACGCAGTCCAGCAGGCAGAAAGAGTCTGTGCTCCAGTGTCACGTACTCCTGTGCTGCCCGTACTTCCATAGGGCCTTGGCATGTGCAGTTGAAACAAATGCAAGCTGAACAAATGCAGACAACAGATAAGAACCCACTTAACCTATGAAGGTTCATACAGAAGCTTCCCATTGGAGAAGAAAACTTAAGTCAGAAAAAGCTGCAAGAATCTCTCGTCTTTAATACATATCCAAGGAATCTATTTCTGACTCTCCACATCTATATACATCTTCACTTATTCCTCTCTGTACCTTCATGCTCTTATGCATAAATGTTCATTTAAGTTTCTTCAGTCATCACTTTACTGTCACACATCCTCCATGACTATGCTTGCTGGTCCTGCTCCCAGAGCAGTTTAGCAGCATTCATCTTCACAACCATTTTCACAGCTAAACATATCTCTTCTCTTTATTGCTTTCTTCCCAATTACTCTTTCATGGCTCTTTACAGAGCATGTGGGTTTTCATATCACCCATGCACTACACAGGGAGCCTAAACACAAACGGAAGGCAGCACGTGCCCAAAATTAAAAGACGTTGTGTCAAAAGTGGAAGCAACTCCCATATTTTTGACGCAAGGCAGCCAGGTAGCAACTGAACAAACTGAATAACCCTAAAATACATTAAAAAATTAAATGGATGCTTTAGAACAAATAGGAAAGACTCACATCCCAGCAAGGAGTCCTCTCCACACAGATCTGTATAGACTGGTTTACTGTAAGGAAAAACATGTTCTGCCCTCCATCCTAACATCATGTTGGGAGTGCACACTCATCATCCTGATTACAGTTTTCTTTTAAAGAAAAGCTGGATGTCCTAGTAGGAGAGCACTATGAAATGCTTTGAGCAATCCCCTGGTTTTGAAGATGTGTTTTCACACCTAGTTCAGTATAAGATATATGAAATAACAAAAAGATATATTGCTTAATTTACCTTTATATTTCCCTGTCACAGAAATTACAGATTTAGTGTCTGAATACTTTCTATTCACATTGTATTTCATTTAGGTCTGAGCAGACAGATTTATGTGGAATACATTTTCTGCAAAACAGCAGCTGAGAAGATTTAAAAAGCAGTTAGCATCTTAATTCAGAGAGACACTAGACAAGTGTCTAAAAATGCTCAAATGGGATCAGTACCTTATTCAAATTGAGCTCAATATGAGTTATGTATCTAACCATTCAAACATCTAAAAGGGCTTCACAAAAGTATCTACTGCATTTCAGGGCAGCTACGAATCTTCGTAAATCTCATTTTGTCTTTAGATATCATAAATCCTCCAAAACATGAAAGTCCTTAACTTGCCATGGTTTTCCTCACACAACTGACCATGTAACGTATGAAAAACATTAATTGAAATTTAGAACTTAGTAGTTTTCCTCTGTTCTGTGCTTTATTTCCAGGGCAATCACATTTACTTAACGTCATGGTTCAAGTTTAAGCCTAAGCCAGCTGAAACAAGGAAACCTATTGAGGAAGAGAATTCAACTAAAAAACCAAAAAGCCTTGTTACAGTAAAGAAAAAATGAATCCTAGAGTCTTTATTCATAATATTAGTAGCAAGGAAGTTATCTTCAACTGTAGTTGGAAATCACTGAAGTATCACAACCACAACAATTTTCAGTATTAGAGATTCAGTCTTCAATACCATTAGGCTATTAAGAAAGCTATACAGTAATAAAATGTGTAAGAATAATAACTGAGGATGCTTTGCTGGAAGCTATGCTTTTGGGGGCATGTCTGATCAGATTTTAATATTCAGTATAGTATTGAAAGTACTGATTTCCATTGATTTTTCCAAAAACCCTTCCTTACCCTCCCCATGCTCAAAACAAGTAACCTAAATGGATTAGTGGTGCGATAAAAAGCCATTCTGAGGTGTAGTAAGCAATACCTTTGTAAAATGAAGTGAACATTACATTCTAAATCTGTAAGAAGCACATGCTATATTATTTTTTATTATGTTAATCTTGTACTATTCTCACTCTTTTACTATTTTTTTCTTATGTGTGCCAAAAATAAATCAGACGTAACTGAATATATTGTCCTTGTATCCCATCTTACTTACTACATTAAGCTTGGTTTGGCTTCCACTGGTCATAAGTTCTTCCTCTGATACTTTACTAAAATTTTCCAGATAATGGTCTGATATTGTATGAGACAGATCTTCAAAAGAGTATTCCTTTTCTTGGCACAATTTGATTTCATCTAAGAGCTTTGATAATTCTCCAGTCACAGCTTCACCTTTAAAAACAGACACACCATTAGTCAGTAATTAGAATACTGGGGTAATTTATGCCTAAAAAGAAAATGCACAATGCACATTCTTTAAACTTTGAGTATCTCTTATTTTCCATACTTTATCTTCTAAACAATGATCTTCATGCACCATTCTCTGCTCAAAAATAATGGCATTTCATTCCAGACTGGGAATTTGCTAGAGGCAATCTACATACTTCTGCATTGCCTTACACCTTGCATTTAATTAGTATTAATATATACTTACCCTTTCTCTGTTTTCTAATCCTGAAAATTGTCTAGAAATAGCAACTATCCAAGAATGTAAAATTAATCCAGGAAAGGAAAGTTTCTACAAACATACCAAATCAATATCCCACAGTCTGCATCAGGTTCATGTTTGCTGCTGTAATTAATTAATACACTACATAAGCTCCATAAACTGTGGGTGACTAAGAATGTACATCTCCCCAATCAAAGTAGCTATGCTTTATGAATAATTCTTGCTCACACTCCCAGGATTAAATGGAATGGTGGAAGAATATACTGGGCAAAACCCACACATTTAAAACATGCCTCCCTACAGCAGTCCATCAGAAACCTCTATTTAGTGCATTCTGCATTGTGTTTCATGCTTTCTCCTTAATTTATCAGATTTCTTTAGTTAAGAAATCTACCAGAACAGTAAGACAACAGGCTTTATATGTCTATACAAACTGAGGACCACTATTGAAAATGGTGGTAGTAATAAGTACTAGAATCACATTGAGCGCTAACCATTCTGTACACACTCCACTGGTAGCAGCAAGGCCTCCACAGACTGAAAAGCTGCTCATTATCATCAACCACACTGGGTTCTGATTATCTGCTCTGTGTGCATTACAGAGCTACCTTCAGTAACAGCAATGAAAATAGAAGTGAAAGCCAAGGGTTTCCAGGAGCAAGTAAGAAACCCCTTTTCTCAACTAGGTTTACGACAATCATATTGGTGGAGACTGCAGCACTTAGACTTGATAAAATACAGATGCTTCCATGTTACTCCATCTTTGGAAATAAAATGCTGAAAAGGAAAAACAGAGTGAGCATATTAAGCTCAGCATACATAAAACAGATTTTAGTACACTCACATAACTAAAGAATCCACTGATAAAACTGTATCTGCTCACTCTAGAGCTCTGTTTAATTTTTTTTCATACTTACTGTTTGCTATGCTAAGTAAACACAAATACTCAAAAATATATTTAAAGTTATAACCACAGCCAGTTATCAAAATTTTCAGTGGCAGGAACAGAAGTTGTTAATTAAAAGCATTTAATTGCTTTTTAATATGTAATTAACAGAAATTTTGCATTCAAAACTTCTGCTACTCTTAGTCAATGGTAACTTTGCATGAAACTTGTAAATTAAGCAAAAATATAATCAGGTTTATTTATATACTGCTTTTTAATTTGAGAATTGAAATTACTCCAGATTAATATTTTACCTAAAAATTGGAAGTAAAACACCCAAATATTAAAAACTATTCTAAAATCATGATACAGTGTGCTGTACAAAGACAGAACTACCACTTCCTAAAGAACTATGTTCATGTACCCAATTTCATGCTCTCCCATATGTGGCCTGCAGTGCTTCTTACAGCACAAGAATGAATTCTGTGTGACAAAACTGGAGTGACCTGGGTGCGAGTGCACTAGCTGACTTGCTGATTGCAACCAGAATACATAAAAGACACATTTTGCCTATTTCTTTCAGTGAGTGTAGTAATTAGGGTCTTACCTCTCTATACAGCTCCCTATTCTCATGAAAGTCACAGAAAGGTAATTGATACTGCTATCCCTCTTCCGAAGTTGGTTTAAATTATTTGAAATTAGATTGTCAGAGAATGGCAGACAGATGGATGGGAAGCATGATCAAGTACAGTTTCTTTTCTTTAGTATCAGATTACACGATAGACAAGCAAAAGCCAGCTAGTGTGTTTTACATTATTTATGTCTTGTAAGAGGAAATAAGGAATGTGAGATCATGACCTTATCGTTAAGAAGTAAAACATATTTTAAAATTATTTGCTACTTAATTTCAGGACAGACATTTCTATTGCGTATGGTAGTTGGCTTCGCAGTCATGCTAATCTCAAAGGAACTATTTATCTTCATACACCACATATCTGTTAAGTACCCCAATGGGAAATATGATTGGAACTATAGCATTTGTTCACTATCACCATGAAGATCATAATCTGACATGCATCAGGAAGTTTTGTTTTCTCATGAATGAAAATTCTCACAGCAAACATATTTAAAAAAAAAAAACCAAACCAAAAGAAAACAACACAAAAAACCACTACCAACAAAATAAAACCACAACTCACACAACAAAACCAAGGACAGGCCTAATTAATTGCCAGCAGTCAATTATGTTCACTCTCGATGATTACTGAAGGTAGAACTCAGGATTGGTTCTACAGGAGGATGATTATCGTGAAAGATCAAGATGATACCACACTCAGGCAATGCCCTGTTTTAGTGGCTGTGGTGTGTAAATAGTGAATCAGAACATAAAATGAAAGCACATGCAAACAACTGTGACTGCCACAGTGTATGAAAGCTGTGTTAGAAGATGAATGGAAGAGCACTGCACTTGTGACCTTTGAAAGAGGCTTCCAAATGTAAAACAACTGGTAGATGCCCTCATTGGGAAAGATGAAGTAAATTCAATTTTTAACCTGAATGCAAACAATGCCTGCAGAGTATTTCAACATATTCATTATTTTTGTTTTACTTGATTATGAAATGGATAAGGTCAGAAATATTAAAAAGATTTATGATCAAACAATGCAGTACATTGTAAACAATTAGTGATGTCCTCTCTGAGGATACAGTTCCTTTCTTTTCTATATGACATGGATTACAGTGTATGTAGTCAAGGTAGGTAATTCACAGTAGAAGACAAACCTACTTGATATCAATAACTTTCTTAATCTTTTTCTTTCCCACTTTGTGTATTTGTATGTATGCTAATATTAAAGATAAACTCAGTACAGATTTTGCATTCACAGAGTACATGTATTTACTTTTAGCCTTTGGAGACGGAGGAACTTCTGGGGACAAAATGCAAGACTGATGTTCAGCACATTCCAGTGGGCGTTCCTCTGAAATACTTGCATTTCCTGTTTCCACATATTCTGCAAGTTAAAGATACACATACACTTAAAAGACTCAATTAAGGGGGTATTTATTTCAATCAAAAGTATATTTGCTACTTCGTATTTCATTAAAGCCTTTCCAATTTTTCATATTACCACACTGTAATTATTCATAAACTCTGCTGCAAGGCAATAATTTGTTGAAATTATTATAAAACACTATAATGGCCACTCCTCTAATCTGCTGAAACTGCTACAGAAATCTCATTGTAAGGGTAATGAGCTGAGACTATCCCTGTGTTTTTCCTGTCTCCTTGAAATATCAACGTAACTGTTCCATTATATTATTACAGTGCAAAGACACATTTATTCTAAATTTGTGGCGAGTTTTTAGTCAAGATATTTAGGATGCTCACAATACATACAAACACTGATATTGTCAAGAAAATAAACACTCTGCTTGCAGCACAGAGATAGTAAATGAGAAAAAAATATAGCCATCTTGAAAATTTAGTTAAAACTAGCAATCTAAAAAGCTGTGCTGAAATTTCTGGGATTTCCCCTTAAAACCTCCCTTGCCCCATGTTAACAACAATGTTTATAAAAACAGAAAAACATGAAATAATGAATGTGCTAAACTTCAATTTCATTACTGTTCTTTTCATATAAATATCTACATTACTTTCATGGGCTTTTCTACATAAGCTACCTCAATGGAAGACCAAGATCTTAATGAATTGCAATGCAATAATAAATAAGAATTTATGCAATAGTGGGGCTGTTATTCTGCATCTGGATTTTCTTGAGTTTCTGAAGTTGCTTAAATAACTTCATTTTGATACCAATGGTAACCACAATAGCACATGTTGCAACATACACAGCAGCAAATTACAATAACTTCTTTCATCAATATCATACTGCAGGATTAAGGAGTTTCTGGGAAGTAAAATCGCCCTGATTTAATTTCTACAGTCTACAATGCACCTGTTTAGCTTGGTGTTACCCATGATTAAATAACAAATCCCAAAACCCAAATACAATCTATGATAAAATAGACATCTGAGAAATTGAAATTGGAAATGGCATAGAACAGAGTGCAGTTTCAAAATGCTTTGCAGATCGTTGGAGTTTTTTTTTTCTTTTAATTGTATGATTTGAAAGTGCCGTATATTAAGTTTGATGGCCAGCAGTGGTCCCTGGCATAATCTGTCATAAATTTCTTCATATGAAAATGAGTACTTTGTGTTTACGTGTGGGTCTGAAAGCAAAGAAGCAAAGATGAACTGTAAGAGACCAAAAGGAAACTAGCAGCATGACAAAATACTGTGGAATGTTTTCCAGCTCTGTCAGCTATAGTATTTGTCAACTTAATGTGCAAGATGGAGAAGAAATCAAAAAGGAAGCCAGACCCAAAGAACACTAAAAGAAAAAAAAGAATTAATGTTTTCTTGGAAATTATGCAACTGTCCAAAAGGAAACCAAAAATGTAATTCTATCAGGTGAATGTTACAATTATTAGATCAATACAGCTATGATTGGGTGCGGAAATGAAACAGATCTTGTGAAGGACTCTAACATTGCTGTCACATAATCATACAAGACCGTGGGTTTAAAAGAATTCTCTATTTTTATTCTTAGTCAGGCCCCACTTCCAGACCAATGCACTTACCTGCTGGAGGCTAGTTCTGAGGAGGAAATCCCAAGTTCAATCTAAGTCTTGAATACTTACTTTCAAAAATGCAGAGCTCCTTCCAGAAAACCTTTACAACTGGCTCACACAAGGTATGATACAAGGGGTTTACAACAGGCTGGCAGCATGCCAACTTGTAAGGTGCAACCCTTGAAACTGGGCTTCTGTGAGTCTTCTACTCCCAACTTGGTTTTATACTATGGTAAATTCTACCAGATACATCCGAGACAAAGACAAGAAGACTCAGTTTCAAGAGGCTTATAGACTAGGGAAATGTATGCTTACCCATAGTATTTTCATAGAAAGAGACACAAAATAGGTGATCTATATCAAGGGCCAAAGAAAAAAATACACAAGAGCACCAGATGCTTTCACCAGCAGCTGAATTCTATTCACCTGCAGCTGGCTAGGAATTAATCTTCAAACCCTGCCCAAACTTACTGACTGCTGGGTGCTTGAGAGACTGCTCAGCTTGTATCATTTTTCTCAAAGCAAAAAGATAATTCAGAAAAAACCCAAACTTATTGAATTATACCACTTCATGACCAGAAGAGTTTCCCCATCTGTAGTTTCACACAGCTTTAGAGGAAAACCCATCATTTCTGCAATGGGGGAGAGTAAAAGCTGTTTAGGACACAACCTGTCATATTCATAATGGGAAGAATGGACTATTTTACTTCTGTAAAAGTAAGCACTACTTCACTTTACCCAAAATGGACCTTACAGCACAGTGAGGATTAATACTAAGAGTTCAAAAAACTTTGTCTGTTTAGTAGGATTCTTTTCTACAGTTATCAGATTTTGTCAAAGCCCCACTCAACCTAAATAGGGTCACGTGCACAAAAAGTAATACCATAAAAGTGGTCGCAGAGCAGTGGAAATAAAAACAGTGGGGAATATAACCCAAGAAGGGAACAAGCTCTGGAAAGTTCAAACAGCTGGAGCTCCTGCTTTCTCAGTTTCTGTAACACCAATTAGGCCAAAGCCAAACAGATGGGAAAGACTAAACACATAAGCAGAGAAACAGAGCTGCCTCTCCACCGTGAAGAGACCATGGCCCAGCTCAGCTAGAGCTGCTCCTGAACTTCCAAGGACTGTAAAAGCACAACTTACTTCAACTTCAGCTCTTTTTAGATCCTAATTTCTCAGTAAGATGATAAGGTTAAGACCTTTCCTTTATTTATAAACATTGGTTTTTAGAGTAATGGTTATATTCACCTCAGAAAACTTTTTATTTTAATGGAAAATAAAAAACCCAAACAACTTTTTTCCTTTAAATGAAAGTATGAGTTCCTTTCTTCTGTTTCTAGACACTAGTTCAGCCATGCCATGGGGTGGATTCACATAGAGTTCTTCCTAGAATAATTTCTCCCTAAGAAGACCAAAAGGCTTTTTAAAAACCAAAAAGGCCAAATTTGATCAGATAAAAATCTGAACACTCGTCTTTTTTAACAGGAGACTCTCCAAGTAACTAGATCAGAGAAATAAAACTTATATAGAAGCCATTCCCCTCCATAGCCAATGTCCCTGCAGGAGGGTGCTTACTCTTCCCTCACTATCGTCAGGTGTGCTAAGGTGACAGACAAGCTATGATAGAGGCTGCTTCACTTCAGTCTCCTAAATTTCAGAGTGCAATTTCTAAATGATTCAAACTTAACTTAATCCCAGAGAAAGCTGAAATCAGTAGATGTTTTTGTGCATATATTCAGGGAAGATAACAGAAATAAGCACTGAAGTACTCCTGCGACTGCGAGACAGGTAAGGATGCAGCTAAACTTTCAGTCTCAACAACTGCAGTTAAATTAATTAATTAACACAGTTAATAATCTACAGCTTTTGCACAGAGCCTAGAGACAGAAGTGAGAAGTCCCCAGAAAAACAAAACAAAACAAATCCACAAACGAAAAAAAAACCAACAAAGACTATGAAGGGGGATTGAGATCTCTATTATTTTCATCCCACACAGCTGTAATTAAATTCTTGACTGAAAACCTATTCCATTCTTCCAGTGAGGCTGGCCTCCTGCACTCAAGGGAAGGGAAGCCCTACTTGTCTATAGAAAGAGCAAGAGAGAAAGTGAGAATACATCAAAAATAACCAAAACCAACCAACCAAACAAAAGAAACCAACACACACCCACACCCCAAAACCAAAAAACCACAAACTCACAAAAACAGTGCTAATGACACCAATGCAGAGAGGAATAGAAAGCAGTTCTGTTTCTGCAGCTGCTTATACATTTTCCATTTATGAACAATTTGGTAACAATGTTAGGTTCCTAAGCAGCTTCAGCAGAAGAGAGGAAACAGCTTTCCACTGCATCTCCCTCCATACCGTCTATGTGGCAGCATTTACTGTGCCTTCCTGGGGCTCGTGCCATTTTTCATCTGTTTATCTACTATCTCCTTTGTTTCATAATAATAAGAATTCTGCTTCCAGAAATAGTAAAAGAGCAAGATTCTAATAGCACAGTGGGCTGTGGAGAAAGAGTTGAAAGACGGTATAGCTCGCACCTGCGTCATGTTCACATGTGCTAAAACTAAAACACAGCTGGTTGGTTTAATTTTAGGCCTACTAGCCTTGGCAACATCCCTTTTATCTTCAATGCCTAATTATAAAAGCCCTAAGTGCCAATACTGTTAACTGCTTCAGCACTGACTGCTGTTGTTTCCCTGCACCCATCAAATGCATCCAGAAGCCTGGCCTTGCTTGAAACAGTATCCTCATTTTGCACTCTTTGAGCAAATAGCGCTCATACAGCTATTTCTTCCTTATTACATTGAGAACCTAAACCCTAATAAGTACTTTTAAGTGAGTTCAATGCTAGTCGGACCTGATGAAGACACAGAAAATGGTGTGCCATACAAAAGACATAGAATTAAAACCTGAACTTTCATTTCTACTAATTCCAACTATAATTAATAGGCAGTTAAAAAAATTCAAGATGTTGAATAGCTTATTCAGCCTTTTTCATGTTGCTCTTTAAAGTGATCTTTCAATTTATTTTCCTTCTGTCAGATAATGTGCCAACATCTCAACAAAGACGGCAGACCTTTCAAACACAGAAAAAAATTTTCTGCAGAAACTTCCATTGCTATTTTCTCAGAATAGCGAGAAAAGATGTAAAATAAGAATCACAAAAACACTAGGATCACTTCCAAAACCTCATGGGCAAAAGGAGTTGTTTCTTTAAACGTACAATCTGTAAAAAGTAGTTTTCTAAGTATTCTTTAAAAGATGGAGAACAATTTCCACCCACAATTCTTAAATTCTGGAATGACATTTATTCACAGGTGGTTACCAGCCCAGATGGTTTTAGTATCAGCTCAATGGATTTAGCATTACTGCCTCCGTGAACTGCTTTCTAAACACATGAACTACTTTTATCTCCTTCAAAACAGTCTCTCATAAATATCCTCAAAGCCAACTCATTTTCTTTGTAAACATTTCTCACAACTCTGTTATCCCTCTATATATAGGGATGTAGAACCTATCAGGCCCACCAGTAATACCGCTCACCTTATTTCCTTGTCCATTTCTGGCAGCCTGTTCATATGCGTCTTTCAGCCTTTAGTTTATATTTTGAAAGATAATATTTTGTGGCAGGGACAAATATTATACCATGTTAATACTATCAACTGTAAAGTGACTCTCATGACAGTGCAAGGGAGAATGTTCAGTGATAAAATC
This sequence comes from Entomyzon cyanotis, assembly GCA_024500445.1. Classification (NCBI taxonomy): domain Eukaryota; kingdom Metazoa; phylum Chordata; class Aves; order Passeriformes; family Meliphagidae; genus Entomyzon; species Entomyzon cyanotis. Next base: position 12,646,238 of record JAKEPQ010001018.1, on the reverse strand, counting down.
TTACTCTATCCTGGCAACAAGGTGAAAGAAAAAATTTGATGTCTCTATGTCTGCATAAGGCACAAAATTAGCAAGAAACCCACAAAATCTGGCCATTAATTGTCTGACACCATTAATTTAATTTCTATTTCCTGTAAGTCTAGATGAAGGAGACATGTAAGCTTCTCTAGACAACCATCTGAAAACACCAGCCTTAACAGGAAGGTATTTGGAAGCCACTAAATCTCTCTTAGTAATTGCCCTTTCTTTGCACGGAATTCATTACACACTGAAGTCAAACTCAATTACAGTACATTCAGGATTCCCAAAATCCTGGTGCTTCACTGATTTTTCAGCTACAATAGGATAAATACCAACACTTTAGACAAGATTATACTCAACTGTCTTTTTAGAGGAGGTTAGGTCAACTGTATTATGAGTAGTGCTAGTACTGAATCCTGCCACTCCTGATTTTATTTTTCAACTTCAGCTCATAGTTCAAATTTTGATGGGTAAAGCTTCAGTGAACATCTTACTGATAAAAAGGAATCTGAGTAGCTTCCACAAGGGAGTTCTGAAGGAGCTCCTCAGGTTGTCTTAAGAGTCAGAATGGCATCTTTGTACCATTTTTCATCCTTGCACATCACTTCTGATTATAAGGCAGCGAGCAAAAATAAACAGCTGCTCATTACAAGACAGTTTCATCACACTAATAGGAGCTGAAACTACTAAGCAGTCATTTTCATACTTCAAGGCACACATTTGAAAAAGATTGCATGTTGAAGCAACAAAAAGCCTTGAAATTAATATATTTCTTTTTCTCTGTGTGTGGTAAAGACTGAGTGCAAGTACTGATCCATCAGCATGAGAAACCTTTGAAAGGGGTTTGGGTGCTTTATTATTCATAGAGCAAGGGTACTTTGAAAAAAGCTATTCATCAGATGGGTTCAGACTGCAAGGTTATCACACTAAGGAGAAAATGGAACAATGAAGAAATACTAAAATTAAGGTTGGTTTATTTAGGGATGGCACTTTATGATGAATCTTAGATTAATACCTCAAGGATGGTTGATTCGGATGTCTAAGAAAGTGGGAGCTCTGACTGACCCTCTTCCTGCCACTGAAGAAGTTCCAGTATGACATTAACCCTTTTTTCCTCAACATAGTAATATTTCTATGCTGAAACTCAGTGAGGGCATAAAGGCTGAAGTTTGAATCAGAGTCAAAATAGGAACTTCCTTCTGCTGACAGGGGAAAGCCCTATGTCCCCCACACATATGTTCCTCCCCACTTTTCATTTCTGTCAGTTACCTGGGACAGAGGTAACTCCAGGACCTGAATTACACAGGAGGCAAGCTAATTAAAGCAACAGAATGTATAAATTTTTTATATTATTTCTTCTTATTTTATATGTAAAATAAACAGATATTTTGTATTCTACTGGTTCATAAACTGAACCAAATCACTTTGAAGTCTCATGTAAATGGGGAATATGTAAGAGAGCTGTGTAGGTGGAAGTAGGGGAGGAGGAATGGGGAAGTGAGGGAAAAGGCAAAGGAATATAGGAAGAAGGGAGAGGGGGAGACCTCAAGGCAAGCTGTTAACTGGTTCAGCTATAACATGAATCTGCTCCTTACAGGAATACTTCTCCTAAAGCCTGCAAAATGTTCATTATACTTTCATTATACTTGAGTTTTGTATCCTCAGTCCGTCATGCTACTGGAAAACTTTACTGAAGATGGTCAACAAGTTTGGAAATTATTCAGAAAAGAAATGACACAGTGTGGCCACATGACCTCATTTTCTATAGGAAATGTTTTTAAAATATATAGTTATGTAGGAGCCTGAAGCATGAGCTAGTTCATATGTAAAACCAACATTGAACTGATTAAAATGGCTTATTTAAAGGTGGGAATAATCAATACAGATGGAGATGCAGCACTGATACCTTCAGGGACCTCCTCTGTCAAATACCTTTAATGAAAGGCTCATCTGAAAATGTAGGGAACAAATTTCGTAGAAGAAATTATGTTTAACACGGAGTTATGTTCTAGTTCATGCTTCATCACTTTACTGCCATTTCTAGAGTAAAAGATTGAAGTAAACAACGTACTTCCATCAACCTTACGCCATAGAAGTAAGATGGGGAATGAGAATAAACATATGTACGAGAAATTTTATTATTTCACCTATAATAACAAGAAATACCGCCTGGTTGGTTTTTTGTTTTGGTTTGGTGGGGTTTTTTTCTAATGTAAAGAAAATGAGAAAAATATAATTAAATGGTTTGAAAAATTGTCATAATCTTTCAGGCATCATAGTTGCTATTTATGAACAAATCAAGCATTTAAATTGTAGGTTATCATTACAATTTAAAGGAACTGCTATTGAAATATTACAGTACATTATGGTGTAATGAAGAACATACAAAGACTAACTGTTAGTGACACACGATGCTAATGCCAATGGCCCACAAAAAACAAAGGGTTTGCTCTGAAATTCAGGTATTAGACAACTTATTTTTGTTCAACTAGCAAACAAAACTTCTGTCTTTTTAAATCAAAAGACTGCTTCTTTCTATAAGGAAACATTTGAAGAGTAGAAATTACTATATACCTTAATATTTCTCTATTGCCTCTAACAAATGTATAATTGAATATGGCTTACCTTGAAGTAGAGCTGCAATTTGGAGAGACTGTTGAGATGGATGCTCTTTAAGTATATCCAAAACCGTTCTACCCAAACTGTCCTTTATGTTGGTATCAATTCCTGAAAAAGAAATAGATCTGTGGTGGAATATTTAACTCTAAATTCTTCAGCTTATAAACATGGTATATCAAACTCAACTATCCGACAAAGTGAAAGCAAATGGTTTTACAACTGCATTACAGCTGAAGTACAGGATAGGATACGTTTTTGTTTAAAGCTTGAGTAGTCTAAATTTCACATGCTGACATGGGTGGATTTTATGTTTCCATATATTACGGGGATATAAAGTAACCAAATTTGGGATTATTTTAACAGATTGTTCCTAAGGAACAGCCATCCTGAAAAGGGTATTTTATAAAATCACTAAATTCTCTGAATGTTTTTACTTCATTTCTCTCCAAATTGCTTTAATTTACTGTGGGCTTTCTAGTCCATAGTACAAGTATGCGTTTTGGGAGCAAGACTGAAAATTTTTTATCTTTATGTTAATAAAGTTGTACTTCATGGCAACCTTTTCAAAATTCATGCCCTGAATAGACTTAAACACCCATGTGTAGTATTCAGGCATTATGAAGAGCCACAGCATTTCCTCACAGACTGTCCATACTGCTAATAAAGTAAAGGTTTGGCTCAAACTGTGAATTAAGTTTGAAGCTTGCCCTGAATCAGAACCTGTTGCAGGTGCTGCTGCATGACTCTCTACCTTTGTCTTGCAGGGGCTTCCTCAGAAATGTTTGCCAATGGCAGAATGCTCAAGCTGTTTTTCAGTTTAGAGGTACTTTCATAAAAACTAAAGGTATGAAACGTCCTAACAAACAAAGTGAAATTCTTGTCAGGACTCTGAACAGAGAAAATCAGATGAAGCAGGATTTATAAGGACATTCTGAAAGCACTCACCAGAAAAGGCTGCAATTACAGTAATTTTCTAAACCAATGGACAGTTTCCTAATTTGCTTTGTGAGAAACACAAAATTTTCTCACTGAAAACAAACCCAAAATATTGCTGGGCTATTTAGAAGTGGCAGTTGACTTTCAGAGGCCAGACACACCAACTCACATCTTTGTTTTGAAGTAGCTACTTATAACATCTTCTGAGTGTTTTTGGAGCAGAGCTAGAGAAGAGGGGATTGTTAGGTACAAAAGGCAGGAGGTGGGCAGTGTTGTAGAAGTGCAGAGCATTTGGGGTTGAAGGAGTTCAGAGTGAAGATTCTACTCCACTGTCTTGACAACTGTATGCTGGTAGAGGCTGTAACGTGCATTAATCTGAAAAACGTTGTTTTTTAATGTGGTCTAAAGGGTTTTCTATGTCTGTGTGATTTTCTCCAGTCCTTCCTTTTTTAGGAAATAAAAAGGCCCTGCCTTTTTGAAGGCAGGTGAAGATGCTTTTCAGCCTCCTTCTTTTTCATCCAAACAGAAAAGCAACTTGGATGGATCTTCTTTTCCTGAAAACAGGTCTCAGATCAGGGATACACTAGTTGAGATTCAGGTGAAGAGCTGTGATTAGGATATACTTTCTTTTGCAATATGTAATTAATACTACAAGAAGAAAGACCAGTGAGATCCCTCAGGGTAATGGAAGTTCACACATCTGCAAGAAATTATTTCTGAGTATTTTCATTCTCATTGGTCTTCCCATTTATCTGAGGAGATGGATGTCTAGATGAGTAATTTACCTACAACAATTCTGAAACTTATTATGTAGTAGATGGGTTTGTTTGGACTTTATATCCATGTTCCTCTTTTCTTTCAGGACAAATTCAATTCTCAGAGACACAGTGCCTTCCCCTTTCTTCACAGGCACTCGTTTATCCAGGAAATGAAAGAGCAAGCAGAATGGTGGGTTTGCTAGGAATAGCTAACTGAAGGAAATAAATGTGAACATGAATCTGCTGGTCTCTACATCAAAGAATATCCTTGGCTGCCTTTCGGAGTGAATAACAAAATTTTATGTAGCCATTTTGTTCTCATAATACATTTATTCTCAGAATACAGTGGCATACACTGAGTCACATATGCAATTTCTGAGTCTTAGTGCAAACATCACCTTTGTTCTCTGTTTATAGCAATTTCTTATTCTAAAAGATCACTGTTTTAATGAGAGGTACATGTGATTAGATTTGTAAAGGCTGAAAAAGATAATCTGTATAACCAAAACTTAAGGAGGCATATACCAGATTAGGAAAATTAAGGGTATTTGTTCAGTGCTTCCTGTAAATCAGATTTACCTGTTTCAAGCAAAATGCGTACTACCTCCACCTTTCCAAATAGGGCTGCTTCATGTAGGGCACTCCCTTTTTCTGTCTAAAAAAGAAATATTGTGACATTTAAAATACCAATTAATCTTTCTGTAAAGCATACACTTGGAAAATAAGTATTTCTTTTTTCCCCTCTAGTTTACCTACATATAAAAACCACTGAATGGGCAAGAATAAATATGACTGGTTTTTATTATTATTCAAGACAAAACCAAAAATTATGTCGCTTCTACTATAAAATTAATAACTGTATAAGAAATTATAGTAGGAATGTAATAGAGCTCCCTGTTAACAAGCCTATATTTGTTTAAAATTTCTAGACTCCCATTATAGACAGTGAAAATGTAGTCAACACCATCAGTGGAACACAGATCTTCAGAAGAGTCAGACAGTTTACATGTGGATATCTACAATTAGATGTTTTAATGTGAAACTGTTTTAATGTGACCCTGGAAGGTCAATTCAGTTGCACGGTGAGAGATGCCCCAGGATATCCTGGTCTCCAGCTGATGGTCCAGTTGATGTTCACATTTGATCTGCCTCACATCTGCCCCATACAGATGCCTTGGATAACCTAAGGCACCTCCAACAGCTTTAGATGCCTATGCTTATGTCGTTTAAATTTTACCTTAGATTGTGAACTTGATTTTGAGGATTTCTTTGACACAAAATTCTTTGTGAGCAGACTTTTGCTCAAATAAAATTTACAGTGCTGAAAAACACACTACTTCCTGTAACAAACTACTTTTCTTAGTATTTTATACTGCTGTTACTGAAAAATCTGAACAAAATTACTATCCATCCAATAGCATTAGCACTAGCTAGACCACTACTAGATCTCACTGAATATCTGGCTTACCTCCTTTTTTTGAAAGTAAATTAGGTTTTGAGATCTATTTGTGGCAAATGTTAAAGGCTTTGCTGCTTGAATTTGTTTTCTCTATGCTTAATCCAAGTCATACTTGCTATGGTAGAAAGACCTTAAAGTTACATACACACACACACACAAAACCCAATTCTGAAATAAAACAGTAATTAATTATTAATAGTTGTGTCAGAATGCATCAGAGTTACAGCAATGCAATGACAGGATATTTAGAAGTAATCAGAGATCCTGAGATAGGACATGAGCACGCTGTAAGTGTACATATGTCCTATCAATTGAGCCTGAAAGTCTTTCCTATATCATAATAGGCACACTCACTTTTTTACTTTCTTCATACTTAGTACATGGAGGTATAAAGTAGAGCATGATCAATGACATCTACATCCTGCACACCACTTAAAATAACAGTATAACAGAGAGCAAAAGGAAGTCAGTAAGAGAATAAACATATGAAACACATATCTCAAAATTATTTCTAATCTTTCCATTTTCAGAAGCAATCTGAAAATTAAACCTGTGAATTAAACATTCACAGGTTTAATTGGAAGAAGACTAAATATGCAGATTTACTTAGAGATGGTTTCAGAATCCTTCACTCAAACACTATCTTCAGGATATTTCCAGTTAGTGCAATTTACTTCAACATGGGATGACTCTGCAATGACAGTGCAACCACAAAGGTACATGCAGAGATTAATGTGCAGCTCAGAAATTTCTGGGAATGAAAAGAGTTCTCAGAAAAGTCACTGATGCTTATAATTCTGATTACTGAAAGAGGCTTGACATCAGCAATCCTGAAAAAAGCCTATTATCCTCTTTGTGTCACATGGCATTTCCTTTCGATTGATCACTTACTGACATGAACAAACTGAAGACTATTGGGTGACAGAGACCTCTGCGATTGAGGAGGAGTGTTGAGAGCAGGTCAAAGGAAATAACCTTCCCTTCTGTTCACTACTGGTGGGTCCACACTTGCTCTGTTCAGTTCTGGGCTCCCCAGCACAAGCTGGAGACAGAGATAATAGAGAGACACTAAAATAATGAAGAGATTGGAGTGTCTCTTCTATGAGGAAAGGCGAAGTGAGCTGGGACAGTTTAGCCTAGACAAATGAAGGCTTACAGCGGATCTCATCAATGTGTACAAATATCTGATGGGAGGGTATAAATAAGTCTGAGCCAGGCTTGGTCATGTCCAGCAACAGAAGAGATAATGGCGGAAAACTGAAATACAGTAGGTTCTGTTTGAACATAAGCAATATTTTTTTTTGGTTTGGGTTTTTTTTGCTTAGCAGGCAACTGAGCCCTGGTACAGGTTGTCCAGGCAAGCTGAAGGGTCTCAGTCCTTGAAGATATTTTAAAGTTGTTTGAACATGGTCCTGGGCAACTCATTCTATGGGATTCTGCTTGAAAAGGGGGAGTCGGACCAGATGACCTCCAGAGTTCCCTTCCAACCTCAACCAGGCTCTGATTCTGTCAGAGATCAGAACTGGTGATGTATACATCAACAATGAAATCCATGGAGGTTCAACTGTTAGGGGAGGCCAGAGCACTAAATTTTATTTCTATAACATTGAACTGCAGAGATGGAAACCAGTTGTACTTTGACTAAAATTACAGAGATCATTCTGTACTAATAAGGAACCTTGTCTAATGGAAAAAATGGACTACTTTAGTGACAATAACTTTCTAAAACTCATTGCTGTACCATAATCTGAGACTGAGAAAGATCAATGTTCTGGCATACTGAATCAACAGCTTTGAGGACAAGGAATAGGATCTATCATCAGATTACTCAGTTAAAGGGTGGAAAAGATCTGATACAGTAATTGGCACAGGCAGCAGTCCTTTCTGTTGATCAAAATTCCCCACTGGAGTAAAGGTAAATAGTATTTTCCTTGATGACAGCACACATCTCATAAGAAATTGAACAAAAACTAACATGAAAGGAGAAACTTCCCATAGATGTGTAAGGCAAACAAATCTATCTGGGTGCAACTTGAGAGCCACAAGACAGTTCTGCTACGCACAAAGGGAGTAGAGGAACTTAAAACATCTCTACATATGTAAGTCAGGGTTGGCGTCAGGGTTGGCACAGGAATCCAAAGGTAAATGCCATTCTTTTTCCTTATATAATTTCTTGCTTCTTAGTCTATTCTACCATGATATTTCCTGTCATATCAGAACATGATCCTAAAATACAGATATCCCACAGTGCCCTGCATTCTAGGGCAGCCTATGCTTTATAACTCTGAGCTATCAGACAATACTAATGAATGTCATATCCCAGAAATGAGATATATATTATGAACAGCTTGTTCAAAAGAGGAATTTACAAGGCAAACCATATAAACAGTGTAAGGATCTCTAAGCTATAAAGGTGATTTTCTGAACAAGAGGGGAAATACTACCATGAACCTGAACTAAAATCAATCTGAGAATATGGAGATTGAAAGCACACTTGTGAGATGCAGATGTGTAATCCTGCATAAGATGTCATGGAGATGAATGCTGACACAAATCTTAAAAGCCCTAGGCAGGATTTCACGGTAATAGCGAGTAACTAACAAGTGAATCAGATCCCTCGACCCAAAAACTATCCAGAAGGTAGAAATGTCCTTGTTGCCAGACAGTTCAGTTACCAAACTCCGTTTTAACGTAGAGGAAATGTTGAACCTCAGGATGAACAGGGCCACGAGAAATTCAGACTGGTCAAGTAGATATATCTCTCTTTGTAAATGTACATGTGGCTTACAACTCGAAGGTAGAAGTTCAGAATGTTTTTTTCTCGTGCAATAGAGCATTGACACAAATTGTGAGGATTAAAAAACATAGTTGCAAATAATTTCTATATATTAAGATGTGCTAGAACTTTTATGTAGATATTTTTCACTTATAACAGTGTATTTGTGCACTAATATATTCTTGTCTGTACTACAGCAAGTGAGCTTAAGATTTATAGACAATATTCATTGCTTTACTTCCTGAAGGTTTCATTGCCTTGGATCATATTTTCCTGGCAAAGTGAACACTACCATAACATTTGGAAAATCTTTCCCAGTGATACTTAATACAAAAACTGCTGGCAATTTTTCATGAACACAGCTAAAGTCTGCTTATGTTTGCATCAATGGATAATATATTGATTCCCTGGCATAAAGTTTCTGTTTATGAAATACAGAGAACTAGAGCACAAATTGTGCAAAGCATGTAATAAGACAGTCCCTGCCTCTGCTTACTGCTAAATTCAGGAACAATGTCACAGCTGGACACATAAACAAAGCCAGGATAGAAGGACACTGTCAACAGGAACACCAGAATACCCAAGTCAACTTGGCATGCAATTTGCAGGCTCACAGAGAAGGGTTTTAATAATTACAGATTTTCTTTTAATCATGTAAATATGTAAGAGCTTGTAATTAGGTCACTTGTCTAGCCCTTATTCATAGGCAGTTTACTATAGCTCTGATACGGATTTCAGACAGAATCTGAAGGACGGAATGGTAGCTTTGCAAATTGATTCACGGAATATCCTACATATATAGTGAGAGCAAAAGGAAGTAGCACAGCTTTTTGCAGAAGAACTACAGTGATAAGCAGTGGAAATTGCCACCCTTATTGGAACAGACAGGGAAGGCAAATAGGGATGGATGAAAGTTGGATAAGCAGAGGGTGCCAAGATTTTAAGGTATTTACAATTATTAAACTACTGTTTACATGAAACACACTGAACTGTACAGTATCTTATTTTACTGAGGGCCCAAAATCTATCGCTCACTCAAAATCTGTATATTTTTCATATGTTTCAATTTAAATGAAAACGTCAAAGCATAAAGAGATGAAGCGAATTTGTATTGCCCTCTCCTAAATAATTTTAGATTTAAGGATATTGGATAGACCAGGGAAATTAATAAAATGTGTGATTAATTAAATCAAAAATTAAATGTTGTCTTTTATTAGTCCAAATATTTGCTCTGATTAAAAGTGCTCAGGGAGTACAGAAGAGAAAGATAAGGTGGCTAAAGTAAACTTCCCATTTAAACAAATATATCTTTACAATTACAGAGTAATAGGAGACAGGTTACTTCTATAATCATCTCTAAACATCATGAGAGATCTTTACTGGTGATAAACTGGATTTATTTAACATCTTTAAATGTGCACAATTTTATTTACCACATAAGATTTTACTTTGTATGTTGTTCTTTCCCAATCAGTGATGCAAATCAATTTAATTAATAAAAAAATAGTCGTTTTAAGTAACAGGCTGATATTGTATGTTCTCAGATTAATAAACTGCCAGTAATCATCAACAGAATTTTTCAGAGTTTATAGAAGTAATAAATTAACAGTAGGTACAGAGCCAAATTACCAATATGCTAAGATGTTGAATGAAAAGGAACATCTTGATAGAGAATATGCATACTGGTGAGATAATAAATAAATGATATTTCCTTATGGCAAGTTGGACAAAACCAGAAGGAACAAGATAAACTAATGCAAAAAAAAAAAAAATCCCTCTGCTTCTGAATAACTACCAAAAAAATCTAAGGATATAAATTACTTAAAAGCAATTAGAATAAAAATAAATTAAAAAACCAAATAAGCCTGATAATTTTAGTGAAGATGCCAGAGATCACCATTACTAAAAGAATCTCTCATTTCTTAAAAGAAGATTGCAAAAAAAATTTGCAGCCACTGTATTTTTTGAAGACCAGAGCAAAACTTTTAGTATAACTATAGATAAAAATGGCTTAGGAGAATTCACAGTAGTGCTAAAATTATCTAGATTACATAAGAGGAAGAGCACATTTCATAAAAGCATTGTGTAATATTTTGCCCTCATGCAACCATCACTTTGTAAGTTGCCATGACAGAGACTATTTTTCTTCAATTATTCTATTTCTTAAGTATCAATTCAGGCATCAATTTCTTTCTGAATTTTTCCTCATTCATTTGCTAGAGATAAAAGAGAAATTATGCATTCGGAAATACGCATTTGAAAGTCCTGTGTTGCTGTAGCATGAAACTTTTCTAAATTACTGAAGACATAGTAATAGTGCAGGACAGATTAAAAAAATGAGCTGCTTATATTAACCTTTGCAAGTGTCTCTCTTTCTAGTAAAGAAAATCAAAATCAAATGAAATGAAAGCTTGATGGGAGGCAAATTCACAAGCAGCCTAACCACAGAGAAGTGTTTCACTTTAAAATAGTTTGAAGCAAGTACCAACACTAACTCAAAACAAGCAAGAGACAACAAAATTAGTAAAACAATTTTAGCACATTTTCATTCGGAAGGCACTTCAGAATATACACTTTTAATCTTAAAATACACTAATATTTTCTGATACGCTTTGTTGTTATTTTTTTTTTAAATCTATCTTTTCTTCCCCACTTCACATTCTTTTTCTCTAAAGTTGTAAAACATGACCTTGATGGACAAATCCAGAAATAAAGGTGCATGGAATCCAGGTCCAATCTTTCTATATAAAAGGGAATTTTATCTACAAAGGTTTTTGATTAAATGCACCTAAAATGGATGTAAAAAATAATCAAACTTCTGACAAATTTCACAAGATTTGTTCACAGATTCACAGAATCTTCTGAACTGGAAGGGACCCAGAAGACTCATCAAGTCCAACTCTTAAGTGTATGGCCCATACAGTGATCAAACTCACATCCTTGGTGTTTTTATCACCAGGCTCTAACCAACTGCTAAGTGGTAGAGAATGTCTGAATGTAACTCTAAAGTAGATGTAACTATGGTTGGTTGGTTGATTTATCTGAAAATAGATATAAACCTGAAACAACCTTAATTCAAAGCATATTTTATATAGCGAGAGAGATAGCAAGAAAGTTACTTTAAATCTGAAAATAAAATCCACTCACACAAATCCAGTGCCGTCAATCAAATCAAGTCAAATCGTAAGTTTGAAGCAACACTTCACACAGAATCCAGTCCTCTGTAGTTAAAAGGCTTGAACACCTTCCAGTACAAAGAACTGAACATAAAATTTACTGCTGCTATACCTTGTGTCTCTTCCCATATATGTCTATTTTATTTAAAGTAACCCCTTTTACATCATTATAACTTACTGTGCATAGAACTAGATTCACCAAACAGCTAACAGGTTGGAGTCAGTAGCTGTGAGAGTGCATTGCTACAGAATTTTCTCTTCGATTTATACAGCAAGTGTTTAGAATTGCAGAAATCAAAATTGTAATTACTTAGTAACATGAGTTTAGAATGGAATAATTATATGAAAATGAGCTCTAAGTCAAACACTGTTTCAGATTGCTATTACCATGAAGGGCCATAGTTTTAGAAAACCAGCTTGGTATATTTACAGCCGCTGTTATAGAAAATATATTTATATATACCTACATGAATGGTTGTTACGGTTTGTGCATCTACATGTCTCAAGGCAACATTAAAATATGCACTCAGCTTTGAAGATATGTATCTTTCTTGAGTTATCCCTTTTAAAACATTGTTTGCCTTGTAATAAATAAAGCTGTATTATGCATCACCTTGCAGCATTTCCAACAAAGTAAATGCAAGTGTAGTTTAAAGAAAAAATATAAGAAGTTATTTAAATCACAGTCTAATGTGGAGGGAGGGAGGGAGGGAGGGAGGGAGGAAGGAAGGAAGGAAGGAAGGAAATTACACACTAACTTGGCAGCTGACATCCATTCCAGCCTCCAGAAGCACCTGCACGACAGCTTTGTGGCCATTACGTGCAGCAAGATGCAAAGGAGTGTGTTTTCTTGTATTACAGTTCATCAGGTTTGGGTATGCTTTGATGATCATTTTTACAACACGCAGACGTCCATAAAGTGCTGCCAGATCCAGAGGTGTTTCCAGTTTGTTGTTTCTTATTGTGGGATCTGTCAGCTCTTCTAGCAGAACAGCAACAACTTCTGAATGACCATATTGAGCTGCACAATGCAGTGCTGTTTCATTTTCATTGTTCTGTTAAAACAAAACAAAAGCTTCAGAAATTCATGTTCAATCACACAATAGAAATGCTCAGCTTCTATAAACTACCTCCATGAGATCACTACAGAGGCAGGGTTTGTAATATAATATATGCTAATGTATGTTAAATGCTTCAGAATTACTCCACTGAAATTTTAATAACACATTAACACTTCAGCTTGTGGGTCTCAAGCAGATGAGCTCCCTCGGTGTCTACATTGCTCCCAATCCATTTTAACGACATGCCCCTCAAAATCTTGTTGCTCATGATATGCCAAAATCTGTAACCTTCTTTGATTTAACCATTCCTGAAATTATGATTGAGTCTTTCCCTTAGAAATACTCTGACACTGAAGCCTCTCTTCTTGTTTTTGCACGTTTTGTACAACATGTAATAACAAACAGAGCAGTTTGTTATTAGAAAAGTGAAATTATGGAGAAAAACTGTGCAATTAAAATATATCAGGCACAAGGTTAGCGTCATGTATCACTATAAAAAGTTGCTACCAAGACAACAATTAAAACTTGGAAGAAGACAAAATAGCATCTATAGAAAGACTTAACAAATCACCTAAGCAGTTGGTCTTTCCAGGGCTCCAGGGAGAGGTATGTATGTGTTTTAAGGTGTATGAGTGTGTGTATGCTGTGGACTGAAGCAATGCCCCCAAAGTGTTTACCAAAACATTATTCAATTAACTTAATAATAAATATTGAGAATATGCATTATCTTTTTTAATTGTTTTCTTCCAGTTCTGTCTGTATACTTGCAATCCCAAAGAGACAAATAACTTCAGGCAAAGAGGAAGGAAATAATTTATCGAGCTCTCTGAATTCTATATGCCATTTAGATTGTTAATACATCATATATAGACTTTACAAAGCCTTAAAATACACTAGACTCTATAAATTTTAGAAGTATGTACATTGAATGCCTCTTCTGATATATGATTTATAAAATGCGACAGTTTACAAATGCCGTAAAAGTACAAAATCAATAAGCTAATGTGTTTTATAAAAAAATTTTTTAAGAAAAGTAAATTCGGAAAATATACTAAAGGGTAGAGATATGATTCTAAAGAAAGAAGAAGTGATAAATCTGAATCCACAGTTCTATTTCTCAAGAAACCAGCTGAAGAAAGTTCAGGGGACACAGAACTGAAAATAGAAGAAAAAATTGTCTTTTGAAAGACAGAAAGAGTCAGAGATTCAGGGAAATGAGCCTTTGGACTCTTACTCAAAAGCTAGCTAGGCTAAGAATATCCCTGCTGTACAGTAAGAACTAGGAAGGTGGAAAAGGGAAAACTTTCTTTGGTAATAATGTTTCTAAGTCTGTAACCAAGAACTCAGTTCTTGGGTTTGTGGTTTTAACAACATTGCTGTCATTTTCATCTCTTCTTGCAATCTAAGATGACTCAGATGAACTTGGGAAACAGAAGAGACAGATCAATACATTCAGGTAAATCAATTTTGCAGTTAAACTCACTGGATGTCTGCAACACCACGCAAGATCTGAGAGACTGGAATGTGTTTCCTGCTAAACTGCAAGACAGAGGCTGGAGAAGAGCCAGGTAGAAAGCAAAAAGCTTCCACTTGCAAACATGGCTTGATGACTAGTAAGTATTTGAATCATTGTGCATTATTCAGACCACCATGTGGGCTTTCTTTATTACACAGACCAGAAATTCAGATTAAAATATATATACTGTCACAATACTACACTGCTGCAACATTCTATCAACTACCTGAGATAAGGTTTTTGTGCTCTAGTGACTTCTAATGTATCCTTTATATAGGACTGGGCAAAGCAATTTTCTTATGTACAGTAGTATGCCCACAAATCACAAGCACAGTTTATTAAAATTTGGTTCTAGATTTTCAATATTTCATGGACAGATAGATGAACAGGCAATTGCAGCCTGATTTTGTGTACAATTAAGTATGAAAATCAGATAACTGCACACAAAATGGACAATTATGGTAATTTTTGCCTACAGTTCCTGTATTTATATATCCAATGGAAATAGTTACACAAAGAAATTATATGTATAACTACATTGACATTCTGGGAGGTAAATAACAAAATACATGTTTACAATTGTAACTATTTGTCCAATATCTGCTTATGTTTGAGTTTTTTTCAAGAACTTATTGAAGTACTGATTGAAGTATTTAGAATCTTTTGCCAATGATCTAATATTGTAGCTTAGAAGTACTCTGATTAAATTTTCAAACATAAAAATTCAATTTTCTATGGCCCTTTTCTCAAAATGTGATACACAGATATAGACACAGAGAGATCAAACTAATCCAAGTCACTGCTGCTGAGCAGCAAACTGAAATTTGCTCCCTTGGGATCAAGAATATCCAGCTGAATTTTCACACAAGCGCATAGTTACAGAAAAGTATATTTTCAAACAGCCTGGTGCATAAAAGCAAAGCAGCAAATTGTTATTATTTCCAGATGTATATTGTTGAACTTTCTTCTATGGTTTTTATTTGCCAAATTAAAGCTACATTTCAGTTCATGACCAAT
The DNA here is from genome assembly GCA_024500445.1 of Entomyzon cyanotis. Classification (NCBI taxonomy): domain Eukaryota; kingdom Metazoa; phylum Chordata; class Aves; order Passeriformes; family Meliphagidae; genus Entomyzon; species Entomyzon cyanotis. Next base: position 12,630,899 of record JAKEPQ010001018.1, on the reverse strand, counting down.
CAAACTGATACAAAACTTAAAGCAATAGGTATCACTAAAATAAAGGAGAAGAATTCAACCTGGGCAAACACGGTAATTAAATTACCTATACATACATATGTAGTCAGAACAGGCATTGTATATATTGTGTTATCAGAGCTGAGAGGTACTACCTAATTAAAATTTGATAAGAAAACGTTCTTCTTTCTTCAAAATGTAAATTAATCAGTTCAATTCAGGTAGAGAAGGGAGGAGGCTGTAACAGTACATTTCCTGGACTGGAAGAAACTGTCTTCCTCCTCTCATCCCTCATGGAAAGATGGACATTATTGTCTGTCCAGTGTTACGAATTTAGTCCTTCAGGAATTTTTTTAAAGGAGATATATAGTAAGAATAATAATTTAAAAAAACCCCAACATATGATGGTATTTTAATACTGTAATTTATGTGACTCCCCCGCTTCCACAAATGCTATTACTTCTGACAGGTCTTTTGTATGGACAAAGCTAACTCAGGTGTAACTATTGATTTTAAGGTAGTTTATCTTCATATCTCTAAAGCAAAGCACAGTTTTGAAGCAGTATTTTAAAGATGTGACAAAAATTCTTCAAGAAATAGCTAATAATTTAGTGCTGTTGTCTGTATTTTCAGTTCCAAGCATAAACAATTTTTTCTGGAGCACAGAAAGTTTATGTGTTAACAGTCATTGCAATGAGCAGGTAATCTGCTATAAAATGTCTGTATGCATATTACCATTCCGTAATTAGAGCTTCAAATCTGATATCCAAGGGCTAAATAACACATCTAGAGCTGAAGAGAAAGAATAGAATCCTTATAGAAAATTTAGATACTTCATTGTATGTTAGAAACTACAAGACAGACTCTATGACTGAATGGTTCTAGAAAAAAGAAAGACTGAGAAATAAGAATCGAGTAAAGACAAACAAAATGTCAGATAAAAAGAGTTGACCAATGTTATGCAAACACAGTATTTTTTAAAAACTCTAATATTCATAATTAATAATATTTTTACCTAGTAGTTACTTTTATGTTCCAATGGACCTCTTTCAGAAATAAGGAAAGAATTCTATGATTCAGCTTTTAACCTTTTTAAAATTTTCTTCATTATTTGTTACATGTGTCTTTTCATGGGCATGATCCTGACTTTTTGTAGCCTTTCTCAGAATCTATTCCCTTCCACATCCAGACAGAATTCAGGCTTGTATGGTTGCAAACTAAACTGTGCCTTCACAGCTCTGCATCTCATCAGTATTGCAGGCTGTGCTACATCATTTAGCTACTAAGGATGTGTGCCACTGCAAAATGTACAACAAATCTTGAGGTCTATTCATTAGAGGGCAGATTAGAAAATACATTATAGAGACAGTTATTGTAGCTTGGCAGTCTGATAGTGAAGAAGTACAGGAAGTATCAAGAGAATGAACGGCAATCATGAATATTATATAGGCCCTTGTGAAGCCACTATTAAACCGTGGGTAAATTTAGGACATTCATTGCATAGCTGTGTAGTCCTTTCTTTTTGCCAAGTAAGTTTTAAAGCTCCTAAAGTCCATGCAAGTACTGTAGAAGCAGTAATGACTCAAACAATGATTTAACAGACCTTTCCAAAGAATGCTCAACTCCTTTTTTATAAAAGTGTTTTCACGCTGAACTTGAAAAAGGAGACTTCCTAAATCACTGAGCCATTTCTTTGTCATGTAATCCCAATGTAAAGTAAGTGAACAAGACATTTGTTATGAAAAGCTTTTTGCTATTTTCTCAGTTATGAAACAAAAATTTAAGATAAAACTAAAGAAGGAGGGAACAATGGGAGATTTTGGAACCATATATCTATATGGTGAATATACTCGAGTAGCCAATTAGAGGAAAAAAAAAGCAAAAATAAGGCTTTAATGATTAAATAATTAAATAGAGAAAAAAGTAATGAAAAAATATATGCAAGACAGAGAAAGGAATGACCTCAGTATTGTCTTACTTTATGTAGTGAATCAGGAAGACAGTTTCCTGAGAAGTTCCACCAAGAAGTAAATGACTCTGAAAAACAAAGGAAGCTTGCCTGCAAATTACTCACTGTGAATCAAAATCAAATCTACCAACTTCCCGTTGAAATCCACCTTTACTTATGTAAATATTATGGAAAAGTCAAGTAATTTGGTTGACTAGTTTGAAAAAAAATTCAACCAGTTTATTGCTGCAATTGGCTTAAATCAAAAAGATTGCTTCCGCACTTTTTTATTCTAAAGAAGGTATAGCAAGAGTTGCAAAGGAAACTTAGATTCATCCATATAGTCTCAAATTCAAATGAGGGGTAAAATCAAATGCAGAACTTAAAAAAATACTGTGTTTGCAGGCTATTTTGGAACTGAATTGAACTTCTGGAAGTCCCTGAGGTGTCACTGAGAGAAGCATATAACTGTGTTTCATTTGGATGATTTGGGGAAGTCAGTAAATATGTTAAAATTTAGGTATTTACATCATATGAATGCATCCTGAAAACTTTTTCTTCATATTTGAGAAGAACTGTCAAATAGCATTAATGAAAAGTGGATTTTGTGGCAAGTACAATTTGATGCACAGGCAAATTCTACAGCACACTGAATCCATAAATATTTCAGAAGTGTTCACATTTTTTCCTGTAAATTTTTCACTATTCAAATTCTGCGTATATATATATATAGAATTGGTATAGATTTTATTTGTATTTCATAATCAATATTTATATTTATTCCTGATGTTATTCACATTTTTCCTGCATAGAAAACAAACACTATCATTGACCTATATGTGGCTGCTATTTATTAACCACTTTTTCATAGATTAGGATTTGTTATTGATTATGCATTTTTATGATTAAAGTTGCCACAATAAATGTTTTAGCTATCCAGATGTCCTTACAAAAATAAACATGTAATTAGTTTGACTGTTAACAGCACACCCTTTTATTTTATTTGGTATTATCCATTAACAAATCTTGATCTCATACTACCTTAATTCAGTTTATAATTTACATATATTAAAGTCTTCATTGATGAAGTTAAACACTTATATTTTTGCAATGTCACCATATTTTGTGATTTAAAACATACATCGTACCTGTCAATTAAGACTCCTGTATTAAACAGTGATAGAATTCGTCTGACATAATTGTTATGCTGTAACCATTTTCTGTGTGTAGGGTTGGTTCTCCACATTCCACCACCCCCATAATATAATTATCATTCAACTGTTTGTCTCTTTACTGTTTTTTCCAATTTTATGTAATAGGAACAGCAGGGGGCATTCAGAGCTTTAGATGCTGGATGTGGTTGGATATGATGCTATGATGCTACTAAACTGCATTTTGAAAGTGCAGAATGCAGTTTGATCAATTCACAATATACAATCCAATTATTTCATGTAATATACATTTATGCATCATGCGCTTGCCATTTACTTCTTTGTTGTGTTGTTCAGTGCTTTCATGTAGGTTTTTAGAAGCATTTTTTTATATAGAATTTTAATAAGATAGATGAAAACAAAAATGTATTGCAAATTAGTTGCCACAATTTTTAAATTGTAAACAAAATTATGTTCTTAAAATGAAAACAATTACATCTTAATGTGATCCTTTAGAAAAAACACAACAAAAACAGGGGGGAAATGACTGACTTGAGTACAGTTTTTGCTGCAATGAAAAAGTGTCATGAAAAATGGCTGTCCTCCTCTCCATCTCTCAGAAGAAAAAGGAAGAAAAATAGTCCAGGATTTCTTAAAATCTGTAGTGTCAGCTCCACAGGTCTGAGAGAAGTTATAAAGCCTTTGAGGAGTCACCTGCCTTAGAGAGCCTATTTGCAAATAAGCAAAAGCCTCAGCGTCCCACAGGCTCATAAGAATGTGCAACAGGTGTTAGGGTGAGGATGCCATTCAGGTGTTATTTGAGGATATGTGGGTGGAGGTGGCTCTGGAGCAACATGACATTTCCCTCTTTCTGTGATACAGAGAATATTCTCCTGCATAGAGCGCTAATTAGCAGGGGAAAGTAGGTGCCAGCAAAGTAGTCCACATGCTAAACCTGGTCCTGTCTAGAGTGGAACACCAAGGAATTTACAAGGTCAGAAAAACTCTGCATGCTCGAGTTTAACTTCAAAGTTTAATATGATCAAGACTCCCTTAGAAGACTTATGGTGCAACATTTCTTGTGAGGACTGCTCACATATTTTCTATGATGAGGTTTTTGGGTTAAATGCATAAACAGGAGTACACCTGGTGACATTTTTTGAGTCAGGGGGGTATAGAAGTATCAGATGGATCCCTGCTTCTTTGGTCCAGTGACCAAACCAGATACAGCACACCTAATCCAGTTTGAGAATATTCTAGAAGTCTGGAGATAAAGGTGGGATAGAGGAGAAGTAGGTTTGAATTTACATTTCTCTTTCTGATCTTACTGAAATATCTTTTTCACTCTCACCCTCTCTGAATTTCCTACACAGCTTCCAGTATTCTGTCAGTAGAATATAGGTAATGTCTTCAAGCAAAGGGGTGACACACAATCAGATAGCTTCTTTTTGTTTTGTTGCATAAATAAAACTCAAAAAACCCTCTCCTTGACAAAAGGTAATCCTATAATTCAACTGGTTTCATCCTACATAAAACAGCTAGTGAGAATGAGAAAATTGGAGAATTATCCTTATTTGCAAGTCAAATCACAGAATGACAAATTTTGAGAATATTGGTTTTTTCTTGGACGTGTCAGAGTATTATAGGATTTCCCAGAAGATTGTCACATGGGTATATTTTATTACTTTATTTTCCTAATAAAAATAGAAGGTGTACCATATGTTTGACAACAGAATGCAACATGGTTATACTGTCCTTCTTATACTGCCCTTACCCACTGTAATACTCTCATAATTTTTTCTTATTCTTTTTATTTTTTACGTGTCCTTTCTGCTGTGCGTGCATACCTGCAGTCTATCTGGTTTGTCATTTCCTCTGTGTATCTGATAATTTACAGTACTCTTAAAATATACCAAGGATATTAATTTTATCTCAAATATTTTCAGGAACTTAGTATCTTATATAGTAAAAAGTACACAAAGTTTAAGCAAATTTACAACCATACATAAAAGATGCATAGTTAGAGTATGTTTTCTTGTGATTTTTCAAAAGCAAACAGAAGGTTTTTCCACACTTTTTGGATCTAATATTTTTCAGCTCAGTGCCCATCCAGAATAAAGATATCTGGTATGCTTATAACAGAAGATTTTATCAGACTTGGAGAAGAAATTAATGAAACAATGGAAAATAGACTTTTTTGGTTTTTTAACTTGTCTATGAATTAGTCAGACCTAAAGAACATGTGCTGCTCTTTTCTGATGATGTACACAAATATTTTTATCACTTCACCTGTTCATTCACTCTGGAGTGTGATGGTCCATGATGGATGAGAATCTTCACAATATCTACATCTCCTCTCCATGCAGCCAAGTGAATAGGAAAGTAACCTTTATTATCTGCTACATTAGTTGATGCTTCATATTGAAGTAATTTGAGAACTATATCCCTGGAAAACAGGAGGTAAATCTAAAAATCGACAGGAAGGTAATTATATTAAGGATTTACATGAACATATACATTGCCAATATTTTTATCCCGGAAAACAGAAAAAAACCCAAACTTGTATTTCAAGTGAAACAGCTACCAAAAGTGAAGACCAATAATTTCTAAAGATTAAATAGATAGTAAAACATAGTCAAAATGCTATTTATTGTAATGATTCTTACTTGTTATGAACACCATTAACAACATTATTATCAGCTCTCTGAGTCTGCTTCTTTCAATAAGATCACCTGGCCACAGAATCATTTTTAGAATTTGCCCATCCAATTTGCTCATTTGGCCATGAGCATGTCCCTCAAGGCACTAAAGGCAGAGAAGTACTCTTGTTCCCATCACTGCTGAATTCTGGAGACAGGATGACAAGAACATAGTTTTATGGAAACATTTCTTGCAGTAAGGTTTAAGTAACATTTTTCCCTCTTCTCTAAGGCATTATCTCGAAGATAGTTGGGAAACAATTTAATGATGATCTAGCTAGATACATACTACTTCTATGAAATAACTGCTTCTAGTTTCATTTCCCACATTCAGCTGCCTTGTAGCAGTGAGGGGAAAAGTGACTTATTACCATTTTAATTCTCTATATTCCTTTCAATATTTTTGGTGTGGCTTATCATACATGAAGCAAAAGATTAGTGTAAGTTGGTATATTGCGTCCCTGATTTTTAAATAGTCTCCTGTACTTAACTTCAAATGCTAAACATAAAAATCAGCTGTGTGGTATGATAATGTTACCAAGTATGTCAGACAGTAAATAAATTCTGTCTCATTGCTGCATTCGTCGTCTCATAGTTTGAGACAGTCAGGCCTCATTAGTTATCAAGCTAAATGAATCTATGATGCAGTGTGGGCAGTTCTATGCACACATTCTACAAATATGGAAACACTGACTTACTGATTTGGCTCAAAAAATCAGTGAGGGGAGGGAGCTCAGTGTAGCCTATGTTATGACTAAAAATGAAACCCTTGACTATAAATTAAGACTGAAGATAAATCTAAGGCAATTATTCTTCCAACCTTGATGGAACCGTATTAAATTGCCTTTTGAAAGAAAAATGTGGCAAGTTTTGAGGGAATTTATCCAGGTCAAAGGAATCTCCCAGTTGACTTCAAAAGATACTGCAGTCATCACAGCTAAGCTCTGAGGAGAATTTAAGATGGATTTTGGTTACTCCTGACAAGGTCAAATAACATGGGAACAACCAAGAAAGAGCAACTCCACTGCAGAAAGACTTTTGCTACACAAAAAGTTCCAGAAAAGTGACTCCTGAGGGAAACTTTTTAGTACATGTAAGGCTTGAGAAACTTCTCATAAAATAATAGCTTGTGTTCAGTAGATGATACAATGAGAGCTAGAGATACACAGCAGTTCCTTTGAAAGGAGCACAAAACAAAGGAAGCATCAATTGAACCAAGTGGAAGAAAATCAGTAAAAAGCCCTCCATGGATGAAATCTATAGATAACAACATACAGGAATTGTTGGGAAGAGTCTATTGCAAGATTCAAGCTACAAAATAGAACACGCATCTCCTTCATCCTTCAAGAATGCCCTGACCCACCACACTTATCTAGGGTGAGTCTTTTTTAGTGCTTTGTCAAAACTTTTTCATTTTGTAGAAATCCATTTCAGAGAGACGACTGAAAGTCCTTAGCCCAATAACGTTACTGGGCTAAGTAAAATTACTTAGGGAGACTGAGATTCCAGTGCTTGCCCCAGATATGATTTAATTACTTATATAAAGCAGAATAGTTTCTCAAGGAAAGAAATCTATCCCAGAATAACCAAGGAGGGGGGAATTCATCACATACAGTGACCAAGCAAGGATTTGAACAATGGTGTCCAAGAAGTATCCCAGCCACGTAATCTTGGTTGGGTCATTAAGTCTTATATTCTTACTTTTCCTGAAAAACTTTGAAATCTCTCAGGTTCCACCTGGTGTAAAGTGCAAAAAATTTAAATCCCAACAGTTTTTGAAGGACAGGAACTTCTCCTAAGTGGGAAGATCCTTGTGCGAAAAGATTATATGCAGTTTTGATTTTGAATATCAAGTTTGAAAACTCAAATAGAGTGTAAAGTAATTTATTTGTTGTTTGTGGTGACTAACAAAATTAGGACCACCAAGTGTCTGTCCAATTCTCTTGCTGGCAGTGCTACCATTGCAGCAGGATCAGTATAATGGCTTGGGTAACAGTTTGTGATCCTCGTGATTTATCACAAAATACCTCATAAAGTATTCCAGTTTACTTTAATATAACAAGGTAAAATTGTGAAGTCTGTTACTGCTACTTATCCTGCTGTGAGTGCAAGGGGCACAGCAGCCAACACTGGACTTTTCAAAGGCTGCAGTTATATCTGCTGCTGTACCTAAGTTCACATTTTTAAGTCCTCCCTGACCTCGGCAAAAGTTTGGTCAATGCTGTGTCTGAAAACACCATTTGGCTTTTGTACGTTTTGGGATTCTATATTTTATGTTGCTTGGATTCACTTGAAATCTCTGATAGTTTCCGTGTTTAAACAGCAATATTTTTAGCTTTCTGGGTAACTATTGGTTTATTGCCAGTATTAAATACACTAAACTCAGTTTTCATCTATTTAAAACCAGTAATCTTTGCAAGCCAATGCTTGGGGTTTTGTCAGTCAAAAATTAGCACTAGCACAGTACACAATCCATAAATCATGAAGAAAAAGGCTGTGTTTAACAGACCATATTAAGAACTTAGACCTAATTCCATGGAGGTAAAAATACATTAATGGATGATTCTGAATCTTCCTACAAAACTGAAACTTTGGAAAATGCACAATACCTAGTTCATGAATGTTTTAACATCATATATTAATTTAGAAACAGAACATCCTATATTCATCAAAAGATTAATCTGTCCCAAAGAAAATAGGCACCTTTCTAGAATACAATTAAAGACACATCCTAAAGTTTTAATTTTTCCATAGAAGAATGCAAAAATTCGGCAGTGATTAAACTAAACACATAATAATTATGTATTCATGTGTTATTTTATGGACAGTCCGAAATCAATTTAAAGTTCATTCAAATCACTCTTAATTTCAATGTGGTTATCTACCACAGAGGAATTAACAAAAGCTTATGTCAAAATTTTCTTTAGTGAAAATACTTTTTCTCTGCTTTCAATGGTATAATTACTAAATATTCTTTTCATGTTACTTTTGCTTTGATAAAGATTGATCTATACTGATCTTTGCTTCACAAAATTGCTTCCTGAAATGTTCACACATCATACATGTGTATATACACATAAAAGCACACTACAATATTTTCTGCTGCAATTTCCCAGCAACAAAAAAGCACTAGAGCCAAGACTAGCAGTAACAATACTAAATTTCCTCAAAACCAAGGAATGATCTGGAAAAAGCAGTACAGAATCAATCGCTTTTAAACTACATTTCCCATTTGTCATTACTACTAATTGCTATTGATGACAGTGTGAAAATATCCTATATTAATATATGCCATTAGAAATGAGGGTTTTTAATAAGTCACGGTTTGACAATTTTCAGTATAAATCTCAAAACTATGCTATATCTTCTTACATTACAGAGTTAAACACCATTCTACATAAAACCAAATGTGAGGTACTTACTTGTGGCCATTTAAAGCTGCGTGATGTAAAGCAGTATAACCTGAACTGTCAGTGCAGTTAATGTTTGGTCCTCGCCAGATGCTGCAAATAAAGCAAAATTGCGAAGTTAATTTTTTGGCTTGGCAAGTACAGAAGTGTCAGAAATGTGATCAAAAAATAATCTAAAGATCTCTGCAACAAGTGGGATTAAACTTTAAGAGATGAATTACCTCGAAGTGAACTTAAAATAGCAAATGTCAAATTGATGTCAATATAATTTATTTATAAAAATAATTTTGCACATCCATCTTTATAAGAGTCATGAACTTTATGTAGGGCAGTCTCAAAGACTAATGACAGAATAGTCATTTCAATTAGATCTGTTCTCCCTCTAATACTCTGGTAATTACACTGAGGTTATCATCAGATTTTGCACTACTTTTCCACAAGTATGTATTCATTGTCTTTAGGTCAGTTAGTCTAGAATCAAACAAACATAAGATTAGTGAGAACCAATCATATTGTTTAAAGGGGCAGTAAATTTATTCTGTTTACTTAATATTTTAGCTCCCACATGAACTGATTATATTTTTTAAATAAATCAGATGCACTTTAAAAATAAGTTAATTAAATTATGTTTTGTTATCTTTCTGTATTTTACAGTCAGCTTCATTAAATGTCCTGTTTAACCAGTTTCATGCTCTATTATGGACTCTTGCTTCAAAGTGGAAAATATAGCTGCTAATCTACCAAAACCAACAACAAAACCAAACTCTGGAAATTGGATAACAGAGGTGTACTGAAAACTAGCAGGCTTTTTTATCTAACCACCACATTTGAAACTGATTGTATCCTTTATAGAAGCAATTTACTCTTCTGTACCAGTTTTCAATGATTAGTATTAAAACTTGCAGAACACGAAATTATGAGTCCTGAATTACTGTCTGTTTTCCTCACTTTCTAATATAGTGCTAAACAGTCATTGGCAAGCCATATTTCCCTCCACTTCATACTTTAGAATCAAGTGCTGTAGTTTGAAGAAAATAATTTGAAGCTAGTAAGTAAAAAGAATTTTTCATACTGACATTTTTCATTATCTATATCAATAAAATGGCATGCTATGCTTAAAATATGCTTTTTAAGAATAATTTACTCTTGAATCTGTACTTTATTACCTATTAAATTACATATATATATGTACATACATACATGCACATATATATATACATATATATATACATATATATATACATATATACACACACACTATGGAATACTGATGTAGACTTGTCTCTTTTTCATTGTGTGTATTTGAATGATTCATTAGCTCATAAACTTAGCAGTTATTTTCCCACAAGTAATTCTGTGTGCATACAGAATTATTTGTGTGAAACATTGTGTTCTGCAGTGAGCATAATTCTACATAATGCTGGGTACCTTACCTCTCCCTGCAATTTAATTTCTTGGAAGCAGGATTGAATTATTTTCTTTGGTGCAAAGGAGGAAAAACATAAGTAACTTTTTAAAAAATCTGCTCAGACATCTACAGATGTTCTTTTCTACATAAGGCAACTTTCAGATAACACAAGTCATTCTAATCTTTTTAATTAAAAGAAATTATTTTAATTTCATGGAATAGTAAAAATTGAGTTCATAAACTGATAGCTCCTCCATAATAGATGTTATTTATATGGCACACACAAGCTGTCTTTATCAATTGGAAAGAAAGAAGTCCTTATCTACTCATTACGTGCAACCTCTCATAATTTTCCATAGTGTTTAATAATTGTTTTCTTATTTATTGAATTATATTTTCATCCTTCAATTTATAGCAGCTTATAGGAGAATGAAAAAAACAAGAAGTGGTATAGAAAGTAAGATTAAAAAAAAAAAAAAGATTAAAAAAAAAAAATACACAACCAACCAAAACATAATTTACTTGGTTTTGACAGCTTGCTTGCTTTGACTTACAGTTGCTGGGATTTGTCTGTTGGTTGCTTTTTCAAAATGGAAGGATTCATGAGTTCATATACCACTCATGATGCACTAGGCATCATAAATAGAAAAAACAAACAAAAAACCCACCCCCCAAAAAAACCCTAAAAACCAACAAACAAAAACAAAAAAAAACAAAACAAAAAACAATAAAAAACCCCAAAAACAAAAAATAAAACCCCCTACCAAAACCCCCAAATAAATCCTCATTCTTTCTCCCCTAATTTTCTCCTTTAATGCATGCACTAATTAAAACATTGTACTTCCTGACTCTGGTCTTAGGAAATACTTTTCAACTGAAGCTATATTGATTGAGGAAAAAATACTCTGAAACTTTAATGAAGAGTATTTAAATCCACCTATGTGAAACTCCTCAGTACATGCAGGTGGGGAAGTTGAGAGACAAAGGACAAAAGACAATGAGTAAATCCTGATGACTCAGAGACACAAGACAGGATGGACAGACTAATCCCTGTCAGCTCCCAAAGGGTACACAAAGACATGCTCAAAATCACAGCTTGGTTATCAAACTACAGAACACAGCAAATACGAGCAGGACTCAGCTGCCAGCAGCTCTTTTCCCTTGGGCCAGTGACTTCAAGTAAAAGTGGAGAAGAGATTGAAGAAAAGCCTAAAGACCCTTCTTTAGTATCACAAACACATATTATATGGGAAGAATCATTAAACATATTGATCTATCTGTGTATTAAAACACCCGTGAGAGCAACACTAAGGCGAATCTGGCACAAAGCAAATACTATTCAATCTCCAGAAAAGAATATTTGTTGGCAGAAGATTGGTGGCACTTCAGAGTACCGTTAATATTGAATGTTCTCAAAAACATATTTCTTATAGTATTTTGATGCAGTCAATAATCAAATTTCTTAATGTGGCATGCATTTGTAAGTTAGAAATCTGTTTTCCTATGAACATCAGTAAATTAAAATCTTCCTACCACTTACTGAATTTTAAGAAAGTAATCGAAACTACTTTGTGTGCAAAAAATTAGTTAACGGAAGGAACCAAAGGCAGGGAAAGGGATGGATTTAGGTGATTTGGGGAGGAACAAGTTTGAGAAGATAGAGGGATAAGGGGACAAAAACAGTTGATCACGTGTATAGTTGGCTCTATAGTACAATAGGCTGGTCATGTCCTACACTCAATCTTCTTAAATTCTGATTTTATTTTCCTGGGCAAGGGCCTCTATCCCATGTGCATGTATGAGGGTCAAACTGCCTGTAGCTAATTCAGATTATAGGTTAGTGAGAATATATGTCAGTCTAGCCAGCAACTGGAGCAAATGAGGGTCTGCCAACCAGAAACTGGAGGGAGACCACGGATCAGAGGATCTCTGTGTGTCCATGGAGGCTGCAGCTGTAGTGTGCGACACAGTGTGTGATTGCTCATGAAAACCAAGCTGGATCAGCCAGCAAAATAGGTGAAGTATCCTGGGAGACAGTGGTGTGGCTGTATGTCTCTGAGGTAGGCTGTGCAAGGAAGTGATGTCATGTCAGACCAGGGAGGTTAAATTTTGCAGAACAAAAGATGACCAGGAGGCTTCTGCAGAAGTCTTAATAAGTATTTTGAGGGTTAGCCAACTTTGAACACCTATATTAAAAATACTAGAGAAACCAGTGGTCTTGTATGGCTGACATGGAGCACTGGGAGGCATTTCCTACAACTCTGCAGATTGGACATTCTGTGCATGTGTAACTGCATGCAAGTTTAGGTATGCTCAGTTTGGGAAAGAGTCTACCTAGAAAAACATGTTGATGTCCCAGTCTCTCCAATTAAGTACTCTGTACAGTAAAGACTAAATCAACTAAACCTGAGCAGAAGTCACATGAAATATTTTAGCTGAGGTACTCTGCTTACTTGAAGCTGAAATCAATTTCCCTTGAGGGTGTATAGTTTTATCCTGATAGTCTTAATAGTTACATCACTTTAAATGCTGTAAAAAATCAGTTAATATGCAAAAACCGAAAGGAGAAACACGTTGACTTCAGGATGATGTCACACAAAGGAAGAGGAAATCAATTAGTAATGCTTTATTTAAAAAATCTGTCATATATAAGGTAGCTTTGCATTTGACCTTTATCTAAGCAGTTTGGCTTCATCATTCTTTATGGACTACTCATCTGGAAGTACACTGGCTGAGTATACTGCATAATACTGTGGTTATATTCAGAAAGAAAAATGTTCCTGACTAGTACTGGTTAGCTTTCACCAGTTAGTGAGAGCTTAGTCAAGACCAATTTGCCTGGAGTGGTTAAAGGAGAGAAAGCCTTCATCAGTTATGACAGAAGGGTTCCTCTGTATTCCACTTGTCTATAGGGACAAGCTGGGGTTTTGCTTAGTTCACAGAGAACCACAGTAACTCCAGCTTGTCAATGATGAGTCAGACAGATCTTTGGATTCAATCCAGAGTTGTGTCCTTGAAAATCCCGTCATTCTGACAGGAAAAAATGTTAACTCTCATTTGGCATCATTCTGCAGAAGAATGCTGTAAGAACAGCTACTAAATTACGAAAATACTCAGTTGAAAACCAGATCAGCAGGCAGTACTTCAGTACTTTTAAAAGTAAAATCATTCATGTTTAAGCAACGTGAATCATGTTCTAAAACCATTGCCAATGATATCTTCATATACGATCTTCGGTAATCTGAGCAATCTGCAGGAATACCACATAGCTAATGCTGAGGATCAGTGCATCAGATTAACTGTTCCTATGAAGAGCAACTCCACACCCATTGTATCATGAGTTTGTGCTCCCTAACATATATGAGGTTCTATGTATTTGTTATGAATCAGATCTTTGCACTTTGTATACGATCTGTAGATTGATCAAGATTAAGCAGGAACACAGCTCACTGTGTTAGTTTATATGAGGCCATATAATAGGGAAAGGCAATCTTTTTTCAGTGTGTATACAATACTTATGGGTACATACATGTATTGAACTCCCTTTATAAATAAATACTGGGCTCTTTCACCTCTTCCCAGACAACTAATATTTAGTGAGATTACACAAACAATCATTATTTTTTTTATAAGCAAAACAGAAATCAGTCTTCAGAGGGGTTGTGAAAGCCCTGGAATTTTATGGTTCTAAGTGCATCAAACACTCCCTCACCTGTTGGATGAGGGAGAGGATTGTCCCATCCTGCTCTGAATTATTGTGGCCTCACCTCGAGTGCTGTATGCAGGTTTGGGTGCCACAATATAAGAATGATATAAAGCTATTAGAGGGCAACCAGAGAGCTACAGTGATGGTAAAGGGCCTTGAGGAGAAGCTGTATGACGAGCAGCTGAGGACACTTGATCTGTTCAGCCTTAAGAAAAGGAGATTGAAGGGAGACTTCATTGCAGTCTTCAGCTTCCTTGTGAAGGAGAGTGACAGGTATTGATCGCTTTTCTGTGGTGCCCAGTGACAGAACCCAAGGGGATGACTTGAACTTGTGTCAGGGGAGTTTAGGTTGGATGTTAGAAAAAGGTTTTTCACCCAGAGGGTGCTGGGTACTGGAACAGCTCCCCAGGGAAGTGGTCACAGCACCAGCCTGACAGAGCTCAAGAAGTGTTTGGACAAGACTCTCAGGTACATGGTGTGATTCTTAAGGATGGTTCTGTGCAGGACCAGGAGCTGGACTTGATGATCCTTGTGGATCCCTTCCAACTCAGTATATTCTGTGATTTTAAGATTCTATACACTTACATGAATACACCCATGAATGCTGAGGTACAGTATATACATCAGTATTTTCTTTTGAAGAACAGAGCACATTATCAGAAACACCACTCTGACTTCTTTTGTAAAAATTAGCTGATATTAAAATAAAATTGTAAAAAAGACACTCTAATATTACTTTTATCAGAAATAAACTGAAGCAAAGTCCTATTCCTCTTTCTCTCGAGAATACAGATATGATGACATATTTTGTGAGGATATTCCCTTAGCCATTCTTCTTCCTAATTCAACTGACCTTGAATCTTTAGTGAGAAAATAGAGTTTTTTCCACAGTACATTTTTGGAGATCCAACACAGTATTCCCATCCATCATAAATTCATGGTGTTTGCAATTTTAAACACATTCTTATCACAGACAGGCAAAGTCAATATTTACTAGAAAAGGAGATTTTAAAACCTCTAAATGATTAATTATGCATCCTGGAACACTTCCTGACATTTGTTTAAGTGGAATAAAAATTCCTGAAGCTCTGGCACTGGAAGCAGCACTGGGAAGAGTAACAATTTGCATCAAATATTTTTGAATATGGATGCTGTTAGATCTGTGACCTTACTCCAGTATTAAAGATTGCTCATCTTAGAAACCAACCTGAGATGAGATTCTTTGTTATAGCTCTAGGACACACAGAACAGAGTTTGCTATATATAGAGTATGCAATTCAGCTGGCTTTAATACCTTGTCCTTCCTCATCTGGGTTTCTTCAAAAGTAGAATAATTCTATCAGACACTAGCAAAATAGACAGCAGAAAAATACATTATTCCATTTCCTCTTGATTCTTGAAGGCCATCTCACACCTCGTTCTCAATTTATGCTGAGATTTGAAAATGCAGTTCAGAAATCAACTATAGTAGCATTAATCCCTGCATCAATGTAACCAATCCCTCACTATCTTGACATATGAGAACTTAACAGATGTGAGAGTCTCAGCTGTGTTTGTATCCACATGGTATTAAAACAGTTATCCTCATTATTTCCCATATTTTCATTTCAAAGTTCCCATATCTTCATCTCACAACAGCAGCAATAATGTGCAACCCTTTTGGACAACCTGCCATAACCTCAGCCTAAACTCAGAAGAGTGAAAGTGTGCAGCTCCAGGAACTGACTTCCAAAATATGAATCCTGAAATATTAAGGCTCTTCAAGTCTATCAATGACCCATAACATATGAATATATACGTAACATTTGTGCTTTCCAGTAGAGTACTTCCTCAGTCATTCAGACTCCATGGCCCTAAGCAGACAACAAGCAAGGCAGAGAACATCAGAATTCTGCAACAGTCCAGTTTTGCAAGATATAAGGTAATATAAATTAACCTTGATCAAAATGAATTCAAAAGAGCACTAAAACACTTTCCTATCCCTAACAGAAATATTAACCTATTTGAGTCTGTTCTTTGGAGAAACATAGCTCCAAATCACAGGTGCACTTACTGCATTTGCTGGAATGCTGCCATGGAGTATCTGCATGTTGTCTGCCTCCATCCAAGTGCTAACACTCCTCTTTTCCATCAGCTTTGTATTAACTTTGTTAACAAGAACACAACTTGGGAAAGACATATGAAATATAGATATGGCAAATATATGATAGAAATTACAGTTACTGCATAGAAAAAGAATTAGCATCTGTTCTGATTACATCAACATTTCTTTCTTCTCTTAAATTGATTATCAAGTTAAATAAGAAAGTCAATCAGTGTGAAATTAGTTATTGCAGTAAGTACAACTGGGCAGAACCAATACACTGATCAGTTTTTTTCAGAGTCTTAAAGATTGGTCTTTATCAGAACTACTGCACACCTCAAATGGAATCTGCAACATCTAATCTTTAACATGTAAAGCTATCATAATGTGACATGTTCAAACGTTTTTGGCATAGCATAGAAAATCTGAATAAGAACAATACTGGATGAAACTATTGTGTGGTACAAAAATTACTAAATCAGATAATGTTATTAACTAAGGACAGTTTGAGCATAAATCCTCTATCCTATGCTCTAGCTAATTGGAACAGTGGGACAAAAAAAAAAGCTTTCCAACAATAAAAACATAGAATTAATGCCTTAATTTCTTCCCTCAGCAATGTGTCATATTTGAAATAAATAATATCAAAATAGAAATGTGCTACTGAGCACACATTTCATTTGCTGTGCTTTGCCAACAGAGGTCAGAATTACCTCAGCAGCATCCAAAGCATTACTATGAGCATGACTATAAATACTTTTATCACCACAAAATTAGTTTCACAAAGAAAAATAACATACTTTAACTAGAGGCTGAAGTTTCACAGCAACATACAGCAAAGGTCTTCCAAAGCTTTTCAGAATGTAACAACAATATCACCACTTAAAATTTCCTGAATACTGTTACTGGAAAAACTATAAAGGTCATACCCATCACATGACTGACAAAGTATTTAGTAAGACTTAACTAGTCTTACCTAGTAAGACTAACCTTACTATTAAGATTAACTAGCAATCACTAGGATCAGCCAGAAAAAAACATATCATCCAACATGACGCTTCTCATTGAACAAAATCATTTATGACATATAGCTTAGAAGGCAAAATGCAATTACAGTAAAAATATTCAGTAAATTTGCAGTCTATTTATGTTAGAATTCCTTATTTAAATCCATTAGGAGTTATTGTTTCTACTCTATTTGAAAGCCTTATCAAATGTAGAAATGAAACCCAAGACTAAGAGGTTTAAATGACACAGAAGCTTCTACTATAAAAGAAGATTTGGCTGATGCAGAGCTTCAAGCAGCTTAAAAAGAACAACAACCCATAACTTATTTCCAGATGTATCTAAATTGAACACTGTGTTTTATAATTTTCCAAAAACCAATCAAACACTAACAAAGAAAGATTCTTTGTACCTCAAATAGTTTTACTGTGGAATGTTTTCTAGAAAATGAACCTGAGACCAACTCCATAAGTATTGCAAGTGCTTCATAGAACTGCAGCTCTGTGGATCATGAACTTTTCAGCCATAGTGAAATAAAAATGCTAAATTTGGGGGTATATATTTCAAGAATTATCTTTCAGCACCTTTTAACATCTTTCTGCTCCTTTAGACTGAACTGATATGATACTCCACAAAATCTGTTTTGGCAAATACCTTTATGTAAAATATATTACAAGACTCAGCCATAACAGGAATAATTTATTGTTCTTTCTGAACTGCCTGTTTGGTAAGAGACATCTAGAGAATCCAAATTTGTGTGCAAATATTCCTCCTAATACCATGGATTTTTAAAAAACATTGAAGAAGAGATCCCAGTTCCACAATAAGACACCATGCAAAATGATTCATCACAAGTCTCTCTAATCTACTGTCAGCACTATGGTACCTGCAGGACTCATGGAACAATTTCTGTGATTCTTTCAGCTGTGTTTAATGCAAATAGTGTTCCTAAATCTTTATATAATACAGCAGTAAAAGAATAATACCCAACTAAATACCTTAGGTACTTAACTAAATGTAACATGCAAGGCTAGACTGGCCTACAACAAAAAAAAGGGAAGTGATACACCAGAAAAAGTCTATGAAATGCATGTGCGGATGGCAGTTGCCATCTTGCTTTCCTTTGTTATATGTATAATTTTTTTTTTTTTTTTTTTTTTACATTGAAGTTCATACATTTGCAGAGAGGAAGGAATCCTTGTTTGTGAAATCTCTAGAAAAGTGTAGGTTTTTAGAAAATTATGGAGATGGAAGGCCTCTGATATACACATGGGCTAGGGTCTCTAGAAGCCACTTAGAATTAACTGTTAAAAGAATCCAGACTCAAAACCCCCTGAAAAACAGACCCCAGTTGAATTTACCTTATTCTGAATTCATTTCAAGTTTCAATTATCCTTAATCTTGGAAAGAAAGATCTTTTACTACATTTCATTCTAAGGTCACTTTAATCAAGTAGATTCGATTGTTAGTTCCATCTTGGCAGTAAAATTATTCAGTTAAATGATAAAGCAATCATTTTACCAAAGGGTGCACAATCGGATTTCAAGTAGCAAGAAAAGGGATGTTTTCCCCTGAGTACTGAAGCCTGACCAAAACTACACTTGTCATGTTTGGAGTCATACTGGAAAATCCATATATATCCTTCTAGTGGAATTAAATTTAAAAGGTGGCCAAGGCACAACTAGTTGGCAGTTCATGGCTGGACTCCCATGGTCCCACTACCCAGACAAAGAGGCTCATATAGATGGGTCTGACATACCTTAAGTCACTAGAATTCAAGGAACATTTCTTTCCAAGGGTGAGGGGGTTGTAGTATAAGGTAAATGTTAAAAAACCATCTAGTTACTAGAATATCCATCTCTTCTGGATTTTCAAACCAACTGAAAAGAGGGCCAAGTGATCTGAAGGAACCTGGTGTCTTGAAAGGTATGGAGCTCACCCCAAATTTATATGAATGATTTGCATTGATAGCACACAGTTGGAAAAAAATATTGTACCACAGCATTACTCCTGTAATACTGATAACTGAGACACTGAATTAATTAGGGGTACCTTATTAGCAGAAATATTCCATACCACCATGATTCCATACAGAGTTTGATCATGCCAGCTCAGAGCAGACCAAATGAACAAAGAATCTGTAAATATTTTCAATAAAAGTGTAATTAAACAAAGCTGGAAGGTTAATTTCTCCTTGGGCGCAGAAACAGAATACCAGGATGCCATTTATGCTTGTAGAAATTCTAAACCTGTACCAAATCTACAGCAAATAAAACAAGAAACAAAACTCCTGACCTTTCTTTTGTAAAATAGAAAACTTTAACAGTTCAAACAATGAAATAATAGATTATCGTTACAGTGAAATACAAATTTTAACATAGCTGATCATATGGTTCTACCACATAGAAGACAGAACTTTAGGAGCAGTCCAGGGTGTGAGGCTTTTTTAAATGGCATGATGAATTTTATTACAGCTTCACTTTTGCAGCCATCACAGTTACCAATAAATCTTCACATAAAGGTAAATTGGTACAGGATTGTCTTTTTACAGAAACTGGTTTCTGGCTTTCCTATGCCACCTAGTCACTCTGAACAACTTAAATCCCTAACAGATTCTCCAGACAACCATGTTTAGCCAGTACAGTTTTATGCACTTGTCTTCCATGTAACAGAGGCACAATTGTTTCAGTCCTCATTTACAAAATGGCAGTGGACAGGCTGGGATCTAGAATGTATATATATTGTTGAGATCAAAGTACAATCGAGATCATTAAAACTATCTGGCTCTGCTTAGCTCCCAGAAAATACATCATGGGTTGTATGCAGGTTAGGACTCTCCATTCTGCCAGACTGAATGCCATGTCAGTTCTCTTGTCATTTAAACTCTGAACCATCTAGAAATTCAGGCTAACCAGCAATAGTAAACAAAACATGCTTGGAACTATTTTCTGGCACAGAGGTCATCCTGGCATAGAATGCTCCACACCTAAACTACTCAAACCTTCTAAACAGGATAGCTGCATCCAGATTGTCTATCAGGCCCTAGGCATATACTAATTCTTCAGTGTGCCTGGTAGCTCTTTCCTTGGGAGAATGCCACACTGGCACCTTCCAGTACCCAGAAAAGTCCGCTGGCACAGTAAAGTTAGATGCAGCCTCACATTCCTGTCATAAATTTGGCAGAAGCCTGTCTCTCAACAGCAGCATTTATCAGCTTAGAGGATGCAAGAGCACCACTGTTTGAGTTTGGGTCCAGACAGATCATGATGAGCCTCTGTTCCACAGTTAATGTTTCTGCTTTATGCCTTTGATTCTCCCAGCAAAGGGAATAGAAGGGAGAAGTGGTGGTACACTGACCCCAATTCCTTTTTTAGCTCTTTGCTTGACTGCTTGACTCCAGGATACAGGGTAAGGGGAAGAAAGTTGTATATATGAATATCCCAAACAATACACCACTTTTGTTAACTTCTTTTCTTCTTTTCTCCTTCACGTGCATACTCATATTGATGGAAATTCCTAGCAGTGTATCCAGAATTGCACAGTACACCTGCAAGGCAGTCTAGGAGTCCCATTCTGGTAAAAAACTTAAGAAAGGAATCCACAATGGACTCAGAATGACCTTATTCCAGGAAAATATTGCTAATGGCTACAGCAGCGTGAATCTCCTCAACTTCTTAGCAGAAAGAACACTTACCAAAATAGCAGGCTTTTTGGTTCAAAAAAGTGAAGGTAGGCAGAGATCTGAAAAAATTTCACATCAAAAATACCTACATTTAAGTTCTATAAACCGGGACTCTTGTTAAAAAACTCCAAATTGTATAGAAGGAAGCCAGAAGTGACTGGGTGGGAAAAAAGAATTAATCCCACCAATACAAAATGAGCTGAAATTAAGGACAGCCAAAGCCTTACTAAACTGACAGATCTCTCACTTCTTATTTCCCACTCATCACAAATCAAGGAGAAAGAAGCCTTCGTAGGTGAGAGGGACCTAGTTAACCATTGGACATTTGTCCCACTTATCAGAGATATTATTTTCCCTAATTAATTAGACGGTCTCTCCAGAAGGAAGAACAAGTTCCTGTCTTGTGAGAACAGGTCAAGGATGAAAGTAAGAGTTGTATATCCATACCCATGATGAAGGATATCCTGGAGCCAGGCACTTCCACAGTGCCAGCCTGTCATATTGTCTCTCAAAGTGCCTTAAAAATGGAATAGCAAGAAAAGTATAAATCAGGAAATTTAAACAGAGAAGAAAGGAACTCCAATGCCTCATCACAGCTGAGGCAGGGCAGAAGACACTTTCTATTGGTCTCTGAGACAAAGTTTCAGCTTCTGGAAGACTGAGGTAATAAATGAAATTACAGAATGTTGTCCTAAATCTCCTACTCACAGTTCACAAGCCTATGGTAGGTCAAATTGTTTGATAGTGTATTCAGAGCTTCTAGGAATTTGAACATTTAACTGGATATACTGATCTGAAAGATTAGCCAGCTTCCAATATGACAGATAGAATTTCATATCACTTTTTTTATGGATCACATAGTGGCAGAGCTACATTTCCATACCGAATCATCACAGTGAAGTTTAAAAGGTTCTCCAGTCCACCTGAGCATGGGAAACTGTCACTGAAGATACTTGGAGTCACAAAGAGTCCAAACTACAGGATTATATACTGGAATTATTCATAACCAATTGTAAGTTCAATTTCCCCCAGATAAATCATATTATGGAAAAAACTGTCTTACAAACCAAGAGATAGAAAATTACTTCTATTGATTCAAACATAATATAGCATTGAATTTTATCATTTGAACTACTCTTCATGTTCAAGATGGACTCCATTTTCTTTCAAACTTGAAAGCAGCTGGTTTACCATTGGTTTCTTAGGAAGTGAAAATGGAACTGATTTCTTAGCCAAACTACCAGCAATGGTTGTGGCACAGGTGTGTATTTTCCTGACCCCATGCACTAAATGCAACATTACAGACATATGAGGTCTCCTGGATATGTTATTTTCCTTGTGATGATAAGCTGTAGATTTTGAGCTCTGTAATTCATGGCACAATTTCTTATTCATCTAATCTAGGGGATCATCCATTTAATATTATAATGGCCTGAAAACATATCCTAAAACCATTGCCTGATAACAATTCTGATGTCAATAACTAGAAATTGGAACCACTCATACTTCTTTTATTGGGCACAGGTGACAGCTCTGAGAACATCCTCAGGCTCAGCATTAAGAATTTCTGTGGTAAGTCTACAATTCTTACTGCTTTTCTCCAGTATCCTCTACATGCTGCAACAACTCAGAGTGCCTGATAAGAGGAGACCACTGTCCTGACCACCATGCACATGGGAAGCAAGTTCCTAAACGCTCCTGATTTCTCTTTTCCAGACTGTGAAGACTTCACAAAAGTGGTGTCACTACTTGGTTCTAATAAAAAGGCTCTAGCACTGAAGCTTTTATAGTTCTCCCTTCCCTTCTGGTGACTTGAAGCCCTAGAAAGTACATAATGAGTACAAACTAAAACACCTATAAAAACTAAATACAATTAATATTGTGTATTAGAAATAAACTAAACACAACACAAGAAAAAGGAAGAAAGAAAATTCAGTTTGTTTGAACTGAGCTCCTACGAGTTCAATCCTGCAATTATATGCACTAGAAGAGCACAAAGCTAGCAGGCTGTAACATCTTTACACTTGTACACAGTGGATGAAGTGAATTACAGGCACTGCAGGTCAAGGAGTTCTAATTTCGGCTGCATGGTATTATGTGTGCAGAAATCAATCAACCACAAACTTGTGGTCAACCACAAGATTAAAAATAAGAACTCAAGTTAGTTATACTATAAATTCATATTATTTTTTTTTATTCTTCATTTGCTATTTCTAGCTTTGTGGTTCACTGTGAAATAGAAGTAATATAGTTCTAAACGTAGACCCCAACCCATGTATCTTAAATGAAATATAAAAGAACAATAATCCATATGTACACAATCCACAGTTAGAAACTGTATCTCTTAGCACACTATAGAATGTAACCTTATTTTAATTGAAGTAATTTTAAATATAGTTATTGCAATTAGCAAAGACAGACATCTGCAAATGCAGCATAAACTCAATTTCTAAACGCTCCTCCATATATTGTGGAGGGTTTTGTAAACAAGAAGTATATGCATACAGTATGATTATTCACTTCTTCCCAAGGCCATTTCCCTTCTTTGGAAATCATTTTCATACTTAGACACTGAGCTACATCAAGCAGAACTCGTAACCTATCTGAGGAAGCAACTTTCATATTCTTCAAAAGACAGTATGGATTTTATCCTTACAAAGGTGACCATTTAATTTTACTATACTGAACACAACCTAATCATTGAATGCATAGGATATGATACCAAAGTCAACACAGTTACTATCAAATCATCATCAATATTTCAGCATTGTAAAGACAGCAACATAAAATTAGACTTTAATACGACATTTGGTGCTATACTATAAAACATAAATTATGCAGAAAATATTTTGAAGTCGAATGAGAGAAGTTACTTTGTCAATAATTCAGGCAATAAAAGAACAGCAATTCCCCATGTTTTAACTGCTTCCAACAGCATCTGATTCTATTTTTATTGGTTCTATTGCTATTTTTTAATTCTTGTAGTTAAGATGAAAACATAAAATGAGGGGAAGTTATAGCTGTATAATACATGAATAAAACAGTGATTTTTTTTTCCTCATATTTTCCTGAATTCTTTTTATGTAAAGGCATAAAGTTTCTTTAAATAAAGCTATCTTTTCAGAATAAAAGAAATCAAAACAAAAACATTTGACAAATTTAAGTCAAACCATCAGCATAATTACTTCACAATTGTTACTGAAAGAAAAAATAATTTAACTTCCAAAAGTAAGGGACTGGGGTATCTTTTAAGAGTAGAAGCTGAGACTTCTAGCACCTTTTAGGCTAGAGAAGGCTTGGGGAAGATCTCACAGTAAGTATAAAATGGGAGGCTATAGAGAAGGCAAAGCCAAACTCTTCTCCGTTTTGCCCTATGGCAGGACAAGAGGCAACAGACATGAAGTGCAACACATGAAATTCCATCTGGCAATAAGAAAACACTTTTTTACTGTAAAGGTTATGGAACACTTGAGTGGGATGCCCTAGATGCCAAGTGTCTGCTCCTGGAGGTACTCAATATCTGACTGGACAACCTCTTCTACCTGACTTCTGCAGATGATCTCCTGAGGTCTGTTCCAGCATCAGCTCTTCTGTTATTTGCACTAATTTTACATGAAGATGTATTTTTTTTTACTAAGAGGTCCACCTCTTGATGTCATGCGTAAAAGTACATATAATAGAAAATGCATCTGTAATAATATTTTCTTCAAATCCAGAGAATTCAAATTCTCATCCCCAACTATACAGAGCTTCATCTAAAAAAATAAAGCTAGACCCAAGTGAGCAGACTACATCAAGAGTAACTCACACATTATAGTGATGGAGTAAATACACCCAGTCGATCAAAATTAGGCAGGTTTTTTCCCTTCCAAGGGAAGGCAGGTGGACCTCACATTCCATCCAACATACACTTCCTAAGAAATCTGGAGATAGGATGCATCCATGTTGATCCCTTCATTCACCCTCTTGTCCTTTATGTACTAGGATATGCTGTCATGAAGAAAATATAGATACCCTGATAGGGCTGAAGATATTAAAACAACTAAAGGTGTTTCAAGAAAAGAATAATAATTTTACATTCTTTATTCTATAGATGGTTTAATAGAAGCCCTTGATTATAATGGCTGTCTTTTAAATCTTGATCTTACTTCCTTATTCATAAACTGAAGCCTAGATATTGTTCATCAATTCACTACTGTGAAGAACTTTGATTTCCCAGTTCTCTTCTTAAAAGAAGGGCATACCAAACTGTAAACAAATACTACCTGGATGAAGCTGAAAGACTATGTTCTGTCCTCTCTCTTCAGGTTCCCATGACTTGAATTCTTTTTCCATTCATTTTAAACCACAGTGTTACTTTTTTCTAAGGCCTAGAATTATGAGAAGGACAGTACAAACAGGATAGGTAATATAGATCTTTCTGCTCAGGTTAAATAAGTTAAATACCTATGAAAAAATACACATACATTGAATTTCTAGAATTAGGCACCTCCGCAAACACTCAGCAGAGCAATCTAAACACTATGCAGCTCCTTAAATCTAGTCAAGAGGAACTTCTAAGACATAAATGTTTCTGAAAACCCCTCTTGTTTCAAGGATAAGGTATCTCAAGACTATTGAAAAATGTCCTCCATTTATAACCCATAAATTGGAGGGCCTTTCAGAAATATAAGCAGCCATCTCCTCTTCCCAAAGAACTCAGAAAAGCTGATTTCTTTCTTTTCAAGGTGCTCAGTGGTGATGGCAAATCCTTAAAAAGGGAAATGAGAGCATTCGCCTGGGAAATACCCTTACCTCCAGACTCTTAACTAGTGAATGACTGTGTATTTTATATTTGGGTAATTCTAAATAAAATACAGGAACAATCATTACAATAATAAATCTGTTGATACAGGCTTTGCAACAGAATGTTTCAAGCATGAAAAAGAGCAAGGATTTTCTCTCAGTAACCTAAAACAAGTCTCTACGATAAAGCCTACACTGAATTATGCAGGAGATTCCGCAATCGCGTGTGTTTTTAATGGCAGGTATTTTTATTAAAAGCTGTCAAACAAAAGTAAGAAATACAGAATTTGTGGCAAGATATCCATTTAAAAAAATCTATGGAGTCACATCAAAGGCAAATTAGGACATCTAAATTTTGCCTGCAGTAGCTTTCAGAAGTTAACCCAGAATATGCCATATTTTCATGACTGGCTTCTTCCTTGGATTTAAGACTGATAGAATATTACATATCAGGAAGTATAAAACAAATATTATCCTACACTCCATATGAACTGAAATCCTTACAGACACAAATAAAACTAATTCCAGGTTCTGCTGCTCCTGGTCCTCCTTGCACAAAGCAGGAATGGAATCTTTCACAGCCAGCTCAGAAGAGAGAATAGTCAAAGGATCTAGAACACTTCAGCATTATAGGTTGGTTGTTACCAAATGAGTAGAAAAAGTGAATGGAAGTGAACTTCATCTAGTTGTGTAGATTTTAGCTGTGAAAAGTGTGGTAGGCATATTCACAAAAGAGTATAAATATGCTGTGAGAGCATATGAGACAAACCTGGGAAAAGGTATGGGATCTGTATTAACTTAGAATTCTAAGGACTGAGACATTTGCTGTATGGGATTAAAGGGTTAAAACAACAGCCTGGTCTCTCAGAGTAAAAATTTACCAAATTTAACTCATTGCTAACAGCCTGGTCTCTCAGAGTTCAGATTTACCAATTATCCTGAAGCCAGCTGTCTGTACTATTCCATTCTAAATTTAATAGTCTTGAGAAAATGTTATCTTTCTAAATTAAAATGATTTGCAAAAGACAGGGTAAACCACTATCAAGTCAGATACCCACTTAGCCACACACACACATCTTTCACTCTCACAGAACACAGTCTCTCTGCTTTTACTATCTCACACTATACACTTGTTCCTGAAGAGCATCTACACCTTTAAAGAAGGCATTTCAGTACTTTTATCCATTCCAGCTTTAATTCCTTTCTCCTACTTTATTTCTCCCCATGGTAAGTAAGAAGCCTCTGATAGAAGCTTCCATCATCCAGATGCATATGACTTTGGATGCCTACAGAAATATGAAATTTGTCAGATTTATCAAATTCTTGCTTCATCTTGAATTCCGCAATTTCCAGTCATCTAATTTTAAAGTCTTTGCTCATAAGTTAATGGATAGTCCTACACCATCAATGCAGACTAAAACTGATGTTCAGTTGGAAGCATCACCATTAAAAATCCGATTTTAGGGCAACAGATCAAGACAAATAGAGAATAATTTCACACTAAAACTTGGTCTGGTATTATATTAATAATATGAATAAGATGACAAACATTAATTATCCATGTAGGACTTCCTCAAATATTAAAAAAAAATGTTCAAATAGTTGATCTATTCCTGAAAAAAAAAAAAAAGATAATTTCAAACCATCTTCTGAATTTTGTTCGACTCGAACAAAGAATGACAGCTTGGATTTACTTTGACCACAACTTCCACATTTCAGAAGGCAAACCCCATGTACAGAAGATTTTTGGGTGATGGGTAATTCCAGATCAGTTTAAATTAAGCCTTAATGTATTTGATTAATCTGCTATCAGTCAACTGTATGATGTTTCACTGACATTGCTTCTTGCCATTTCTAATACACCATCTATTATGCTTTCCGGGAACTTTCAATCATGCTCTCCACTAAATGTATTCATAAACACCTGAATAGGAAATAATTTAATACACCTGCACTGGCATAATGTAATACAAAACTAATACATGATGCACTCATTCCAACTGTTTAAATATCATACTCTTATCAGCATAGCAATGCAATACTCTGAAGATGTGCTTAAGTTCCTGTTGACTTCAATATCCTTGGTAATGTACTAAAAGGGAAACATCTCTTGAAGACTGTAGAAGAATTTTATTTCTCAGATATGACCTCAAGGATCACCATATGAAGGTGGTTTTGTAGATCCACTGCAAATTGTATCTTCAATATGGAACGACAAATAGGATGGTTCTCACAGATCCAGTATAAAATATAAGGATCTATATGTAAAACCTGTACACAAGGCATAATTTTATCACGAGAAAGCAGCACAGATTAGGCCAGCAACCTTCTTATCATTAGAAAATTTTCACCAATCTGAGGATCTTCTTTAATATATAATTATTTTTTAAATTATTGAAAATATGTCATAACTTACTGTCTTAATATATCATTTAAGTAAAAAAAAAAATCAGTATTTGAGATGTCAAGAATAGATACTGGTATATTGTACTAGATCAGCTACATGGTTAAGTAACAGATTTTGACCCAAACCACCTGCAGGTTCTGGCAGATGAGAATTCCCCTGGGTGTTTCAAGACAAAATGAACCAGGATGTGTTCCAGGTACCAACTGTATAAAACACGCAGTTTTTATTACAGATAGCAGAGAAGAGGAACACAAATACCAAGATGAACCTAACAAAAGTTGAATGGAACTGAATACCAAAATGCAGACATCAGAGGAACTCTAGACAGACTCTAAATAAATAAGAACCACTTGCCCATATAAAGAGATGTAAGAAGAAATTACAGTTTTGGCACACACTTCTTTTGCAGCCTTGAGAAAAAATTGAGATAAACTGTTGGAGACTTCTATATTAGTGCTGTTTGCCAATACTGTGGTTTTCTACTGTAAACTGAGATTAGTATTATTTCTGTAAGTTGTTAGAGAACTTAGGTTCCCTGAGCTTTCTTGAGATCTCTCCATTCTTTTGATAGTATAAACAGAAGTATAAGTATAGAATGGTTATCTAAAGAATCTGATACCAGCTTCTTCACACTCAGTATTCTTTAGATATTTTGTACTTAAAATTTTACTTTTGTTCTTAAAAATATTATTTTCTTATCAAAATGCTTGTTTTTAACCCATTCCTGCAGATTATCATGGTTTTACTATAGTCTATTCCTGATTTATAAAGTATTTTAAAATAATTTCCAGTTTTTCAGTATCTGTCAATCTGACTAATGCAATTTTAGTTTCTCACTCCAAAATGAAAATATTCAGCAGAATCAAACTTTGGCTTGTCTCTAAGCGACAACTTATTTCAAGACATTGAACAAAGGAAACAGACAGATTCGAGGAATACGGAAGTTCAGACCAGACTTTGTTGAGATTAGTCTGGGAGTCAGCCACATTTAAATGCATCTCTGTTTCACTGTTAGAGTAACCCTGTGGCTACTGACATTAAAATTTGGTAGAATAAGCTACCATTTATGGACTCTATGTTTAAAGTCTCTTATCTAGTAACACTTTAATCCATGACAACATTCATATTCAGGCTATGCAATGTATGGTTTTTCCAACATTAAAATGTTAATTGTCACAGTATCATTTGATTTACTTAAATCTGATTATATATTTAAAATAAAAATGTGTTGCATATTCTGCATTCCTTTCATTATGCGATTTTATAATTCTCTTTTAAGATGGAACTTAGTTTTTCATAAATTATCATTCATTAATTTTTAATGCTGTCTCTCAGGTTCTAGATAATTGATGATTTTTTCTTCATAGTGCAAGTTAGATCATAGTAAAATACTATATTAGATGTAGAGAAAGCAATATTTATTGGCATATTTTTCCTTTCTAAAAACTATAAACTAGACCAAGGGATGAGTTCAGTTCTTCACAGTTTTCTTTAAACAAGAATTCTCAGATATGGCAAATATTTTCAAGCTAATATCCTCAATAAAATAAACCATCCACCATATATTTTAAAAAAGTTACTTATGTAGCATGTACTCTGAAATTTTAATTTTTTGGGTGGAGAAATTTTACAAGGTCTTCTTGTTCATTGGTCAAATACTTTGAAAATGTATCTTTCATAGTCAAGATGGATTTATAGAAGTGTTGAGTGTACTGACATTCTGAAACTATTTCTCTACTCAGAACATGTTACCGGTGCAGCAGTTTTAGTGAAATACAAAGTACCTGCATCCTGCATATATGCTGGATCTGAGCAAAACACTGTGTTGGAGGGCAGAATTTGTTCCTTTCTTCTTTCTCTTCAGGAATTTTTGTCCCATCTTTTGCTAAGACACCTTAACTCTCGGTACTTAAGAGAGACAAAAGAAGTTACCAGGCTCAGGGGAAGGGGCACCTGGCTGCACTCCTCCTATCCCAGAGAAACTCCCTGGTTTCTCTGGGGGGACTAGAAATACCACAGGGAACTGGGTTAAGAAAAAGAGAGTTGGGGGCAGCCCCTGGCTCTCTTGCTTCTGGGGCATTGGAGAGCCAGCTGAGCTCCTGCAGCTAGGGGAGGGTTCTCTGTGACCGACAGAGTTCAGCCCTGCATTTTCTTCCTTACTGGGTGAGCTGTTGTTTGTAAATGCAGCTGTTTGAACTGGGACTTTTTATTAACACCAAATTTGACTGGGGAGGACCTTTACCATCCACTCGGGTGCCTCAGGGGAAACCCAGAGCCCTTTCCCCCACAGAGGAGTCCAGCTGCCGCTCCCCAGCCCTGCGGCCTTCCTGCTGACTCTGGTTGTTTTCTGCTACACTGTGGCCCCTCATTCCCCTCCTGCCAGGACACACCATGGCTCCTGCCCCAGCTGCAGAGTTTCTACCACCTCTTTCTTGCTGCCCTGGGTGAGGCAGCCCTGCTGTTCCAGCCTGCTGCTCTGAGGTTTGCTGCTGCACTCCATCCCGCCATCCAGCCGTCCGCCATGACTGCCTGAGGGGAGCTCGCCCGCCTGCGCCACAGCGCCCCCTGCAGGCGCGGCAGTCATCGCACTGCCCTGCCCGCGGGGAGCCAACAGCGCCCCTGCTGGCTGTGAGTGTAACTGCACCGAAGGGAAGTGCCTGGCAGCCCAGGGAAAGCTGCCGCTGAGTTTTCTGGTTTTGTTTGTTGTTGCTGCTGCTGTTGTTGCTTGTTTGCCTCGTTATAGATACTAGTAAAGAACTGTTATTCCTCTTCCTAAATCTTTGCCTGAAAGTCCTCGATTTCAAAGTTATAATAATTCGGAAGGAAGGGGGTCATATTCTCTATTCTAAGGGAGGTTCCCACCTTCCTTAACAGACACCTGTCTTTCAAATCACGAAATACAGCTTTTAATGGCCCAGAGGAATTCTCCCATTCACTCTCCAGAGTAACTAATCAAACCAATGAAATTAACTTCATTCACTGAAGGATTTGGTTTTTTCTTTTAGAAATATGTATATATACATATACACAAATAAATGCCCTTTCTCGTTTTCAACCAAAAACTTTTTGACTCCAACTTTTCAAGCATTTTCATGCATGCATTTTTTGAAAAGTCACTTAAATCTAATATTTTTTAGACTATTTCCACACTACTTGGCTGCAGCATCCCTTCATTCTACAAAAATGATCAGATTTTCTTATATAAACAGCAAGTTCCTTGAGTGTACTATTTACACACTAGTGCATTCTAAGACTCTGCTCATCCTACCATGCAGAATTAAATAAATCACGGTCCTCTGTACAAACCATGCTAAAAAGCCACTGCTCATCAGTGAAAAGCAGATTCAGATACGTTCTTTCTCTGGCTAACTTTTCTTCTTTATGGATGGTGAATTTAGCAAGTACTCTAGCTACACACCCTATTCTTATTCATTACCTCCACTCCCCAGTGTAAAATCACATTTTACTCTCCTTATGACTAAAACTGCTTTGTTAAAGTAGAAATTTCACATGTCAGACTTCTAAGAAAGGAGCTCTAGAGTAGAAGAAGAAAATAGGGGAAGAGGGCAGGAAATCTGAATTAGCATATGAAGGGAAATTCACAGGAAATTGAAATAAAATTAAACGAGAAGACAGAAAAGAGGACCCAACTCATATAGGCAAGACATGAAATTTGGAGTGGGGTTGTTGAAACAATTAAAATAGCTGAAGAAAAGACTGGCAGCATTAGCCTCCCAAGGGTAAAAAGGAGAGCTGTGAAAGGACATAAAGAAATACAGGATATTTGGAATAAAGGCTAAAGCTAAGAAGACAGTTGGACAGACTATAGAGGAGTTGAACTTTCATTGAGTGACCAGAAACACTTGTTAGACACTCTGCCAGAACACATATTCCTCAAGTGAATCCCATGACAACTGGGCAAATGTCAGCAACACTTTCAACAAAATAATAATGCACACAACCACTGGCTACCTGTACCAAGCATTCCAGTAAAGCACATGGAGTTTTGTGCAGCACATCCTGAAGTGCCCTTTCTTATTGACCTACATCAGCTTCATCTAGTTAGTGCCTTACAAACTTGATAAGGCCTATAAGATGACTTCTTTGGCCATGAATACTCAGGGTCTTAGCAGCATGAGTTGCTACCATGCAGCTGGTCAGCTGTGATGCAAAAATTGAACAGGCCTAATGTATCTGAGTGTTGATACCACAAGCATGATGGAATTGTTAGTTTATCAGAGTTTTTTTTAACAAAAGAAAAGAAAAAGGAAATTACATATATATATATATATAATTATGTAAAAATATTGTAAGAAATCACACTGAAAAGTCAAGAAATAGCACAAGTAAGTTATGCATGCATTTCTTTTCCTCATTAAATCTGCCTCAGCCTGTCTATATAACCTATTCTAAAGGTAGGTCATGAATCTGTACCAACAGAGCCTGCTAAATGTAAAGTTAAACAGAGAGGGAAATGTATTCTGAATGAACTAAAGGACTGCATGGGAAAAAAGAAGAAATTTGTATGCAGGGTAGCGCCCTGGAGATGTAGGCATTTTGTACTACAGAGGTTTTCTGACAGTAGGAAAGTCTTTTAAATCTAACTTCGCAAGAATGATTGTCAAGCATGTAACTTTCAGATTTCAGCCCACTTCACATTCTGTTTTAACTGCAGCAGCACTATTTGCAGTTGCCCTGCTAGCCACAGGAAATTGTGCTATGCACTTTGAAATGGTTTGTGATGACAAATATTCTGCAAAATCAGAAAGCAGGTTTAGGTGTTTTGAACCAGGCATCTAAAATTATTGAATGATGTTGACCCTAGCGTCTCAGGGTGTCACATATCCAGTTGTAAAGTGGAGTAATAATACCCTGTCATCAAACAAGGTTGTTTTTGAAAATAAATTCATTATACTTGCAAAACTCTGCTGTAAAATAAGTGAGGGTAAGAATTCTCTTTACAGAAGCACCTGCAAACACTTTGCGCTAAAGGCATAAGCTAACACTTACAATGAGAAAAGAAAATACTAAATAACAACTTAGCACCATCCCTCTTGCATGATTAAAGGGGAATGAATTTTATCTGAAAAACACCATGTGGTGATGTATGACATTCAGTGATACACACAATATGCCACCAACTTGCCACAGTTCATGGGCAGACTATCTGCAGACAAATACGGGTACACAGACATAGGACTTTCTGCAAAAGCCAGTTTGGATCTCACAGCACTTCTTAGCCAAGTGAATGCATTTATAATTCTCCAAAAACTAGCTAAAACCTTGAAGAATTGTAGCCATGTTTGCATGACACTGAATATGAGCTAAAAAGTCCCACTAAGCCCAAGCTCACTTGTGTAGATCAAGTCTGGGTATAATTACTTCATGCATGTAAATCTGAAGAGAATCACATACAGATTATGAGATGGTTCTGTTGATCCTGACACAGATAATGTCATCTACAGATAACACTGGTGTGTGTTACCTCACCATGCCTTCCAGTGTTTCAGGGTCTAAGAGATCCTAAATTTGCTCTCCTCACCTTCTATGATTATTTGCCTAGACGTAAGATCTTTCAGAAGGAGAGAGGGAGAGAAGATGATTTTGGAGTGCACTATATGAACTTGATCTCTGCAAGACAGCTTTTTTACTCATTACCTCATCTATCTCTTCCTCAAGACAATTGCAAACTGACTGTAAAGGACTTCCCTTCCATACCTTCTCTTTATATCTCTTCTAAATAGAATATGTTTATTCATGCTTATATTTTAACTAACAAAAGCAGGTCTCCAGGTTTTTTATAAACCCCTAAATCAGCCAGTCACTGTACTTTCCCCTACTCTTTCTGCTTTTTAATTACCTTAATTCTGTTACTCCAAAAGCAGCCCATTGTAAATCTGAAGCACTTGAGTGTTCTTTTGCTTACAATACATTATAAAGGAAAGCCCATCCAGCATAATCTAGTAATATCACCAAAGTCAATTAAATGTGTGTGATCTAAAACTTCTCTTGATACTGCCAAGAATCCCTAGTCACACCTTTTTCTCTTTTCACTATCATCTAAATTATCCCTGAAAACGTATCAGACATCCTCATCTTCAGCTCTCTTATCTGAAGTTTATCTTCTTATCAGGTATTTCTGCACAAGCTTTTATTTCTTCATGAACTTACGTATAATCAGTCAAATAGTCCAACAATTCTTTAGCATACTTGCTATCGTTATCATTATGTTAAGTCTCAGTTCACAGAAAAGAGTATACAACCCAAGCAGATTTCCATATTCTAAATAAAACACATCTTCTCTATTTCACACTTTTCTTTTTAATGTTGGATGGGATTACAGGTGACTTGCCCTGTTTTAGTCTAATCATACTTGCCTTTGGCTCATCCTCAGGAGCACCAACTTTTTGCCTAAACAAAGATTTCTTTGTTTCTCTCTTTTCAGACTACTGTGTCACTATATCCTTCCATCTATTTTCAGCTCAATAGGCAATGCGTCCTGATTTGTGTTCTTGTATTATTTTGTCTCAGGTGATTCTCTTCATGGCTTAAACTGGTGGAGAGAGAGAAGAGAGAGACGGTGGCAGGGCAGAAGGGGGTGCAGAGATAAGCTGAGAAAGCGATGAATGGAAAGGTAGATTAATGGAGATAGAGTGATGGGGGAGAGAGAGGCAGAGAAGGGGGGCACAGGTGGGCAGAGAAACTAAGAGAGAGGGACCAGAGGAAGGGGGAAGAAAGAAATTGAGGTATTAAAGAAAGGCCTCTATGCTTCAAATTGATATGTTTCAGTAATATGATATTTAAACAAATATATTTTTCTCCAAACAGTTCAGCTAGAAGTCATATATGAATAGTAATTACTTCAGCAGATGAAAATTATTGTACAAATATAAAACTTCACCACAGAAAACAATGGATTGATGATACTGATCTAAAAAAGGATGTTTTAAATCTTGTTCAGTGCCTAAACAAATCAAACCTAGGACCAATACATGCATAACTGCACAGTTCTGCTAAGTCTGTAAAACTATAGTCGTAATACTCTGAGAAGTTCAAAGTCCTATACTTCGAAGTCCATGCCACAGAGAAAACTGCAGGTCCACTTCAAACAGTGCTAACACTTCTGAACCTACCATCAGCACTCTAACACATTCCTTACTCACTCAAAATGTTCTCACACAAAAACAATGGAATTGAAAGGTGTTGTTTAGAAAGGCTTCAATACAGTACATACAGAACACTCCCTTACTTTGCAACAAATTGCCTTTAGAACTCGCTAAAGTATTTCACTTCCAAAATTTGAGTCTCTGGTAATTTCACTTTCCTATGTGAAACTTAAACTAAGAATCATTCAGACGTGGTTTTTTGGTTTTGTTTTGTTGTTGTTGTTGTTTACTTTGAAGTTTTTTAAACAGAAAAGAACAGAATGTGAAACTCAAGGCTTCTGGACTATGATGGGAAGATTAAGCTTAAAGTAACCCTGTGCCACTGTTCTGTTTCCTAAGCAAGTGTCCTGACCAATACTGCTTGTATGTTTTGGATTTCGTATCTTTAATCTATTTCAATATTTTTATGTAACTATATATAATCTTTGGTCTGGGGAAAAGTACATGCCGGATAAACCAGTTATTACAGAACTCTCTTGGGATAATGACAGACCAGACACTTGAACCTGAGTCTCCACGTCAGAGGTGAGCTACATGGTTATCAGCTTAACTACTGTTTTGGACTCTGGTACACTCCATGCCATTTCTATGGTCAGAAACTTAGATCACAACACGTATCACAAAAACAACCACATTTTAACAAGAAAAGCTGGTATTTTTTCATTGAAGCTGGTTTTTGAAAAAATTATTTTAAAAAAATCAACTACTTTAATTTTACTACCTGGTTCATTAGGATTATCTGCTCTTCACAGCTATGTGAAACATTCATGCACAACTACAGACATACAAACAGACACCTCTACTTTCTTCAAAAAAGAGATAATGATTGGGAGGGAGAAGGACACATACCTTTGGCATCATCATAGCATTGATGCCTGCCTCTAGGAAAAGGAACTTGGCTCTTTTCACTGAAGCAGAGATCTATAAAATGAACACATAACTACCTAACTGTGACTGAGCTCATTTCAAGATTTTTCAAGGTTTCCTATATAGACAAGGCATAACTCAAATTTATTTGCACAATTTCTTCAGTATGTTTTCTCCCACTTGCATTATTTTCTGGAGGATGGTGATACCCAGCCCTGTCTCATTAGCATTGAAGTAACATCCCGCAAGAGGAGAAAAAAAAAATGTGTGAAGATAAAGTGAGCAATTACTTACGTTTAAGTTTTTAAGCTGTAGTGGAAAATACTGACCTATTGAGAAATTGATAGGCTAGCTCACTATTGATTAACAGTGAAACACATAAACACAACTTGATAGTGTTTCAAATGGAAAAGAGAATCTAATGATCAAAGCTCTAAGAGAATTGGAGATGTGTAATATTTAGCGCAGTAACACTGTTACACAGTATCATAAATATGGTCAGTGTCTAGTTACAGAATACATTACTGTTAGCCATAATGCATTTTCTTCTCTTGGAATGTGAACTAATGTTTAGGTGTGCAAGTCTTCAGCTGTTATGCTAAAGATAAATAATCCCAGTTTAAGCCTGAGAATCCATTTGAAGGGATACAAGGCAAACCTCTCTTTGGATACTGGGATTGCTACTCAGAGCATACGCTTAGTGACCCAAAAGTATGCTCAAAAAAACCCCAACCACTTCAATGTGATAGAAAAAAATCAGACACTATATCACATACAGCCTTCATCAGCATAGCAACACAATACCAAATTAAGAGACATATTGCACTTCAAATGAAAAGTTAAATTCAGACTACCTTTTCCTTTTCTGACAATTTTTAAGGTAGGTCACAAATCACTAGCCTTAGTTCCAGGTGTTTGTTACCAGGTTTCTAAGCATTTTCAAATCTAGCTAAAACTCTTTACATGATGCCCATGAAAACTAAACTTAAAACACCTTTATAAAGAAATACCTATATGAATCAGAAGTGGTTTAAATACCAACTTTAAATGAAAAACAACTACTCTAATCATTCATATTATTGTCAAGTTCTGTATGCTTAAATGTGTAATAATGTGCCCTAACGGAGTTGCAAAGGGAAAGAGATTTGTCATCAAAATTATAGTGCGTTTGCCTGTGATGATCTGAATGTTAGGCCGTGTGACTAAAATTGCAGTTGATTAGAAGTATGCCCTGAGCAGTGCTAATGCAGTCAGGACAGCCTCCTTTGCTGCTCTGATAAATCTGCACTCACTTGAAACAGTTCCTGACAACTCCTCATGTGAGTGTCAATTCAACTGCTTTGAAAGGTAGCATCTGCCTTTCAGCTACAGTGAAAATAAAGCCTTCCTTTGCAGAGTTTTGTGTGCTTTACCCCAGGTGCATATGATGCCCAGGAAGTTTGGTAATGCAATACTGGTGAAATTAAATCTGGTGTATAGATTGCTTTCTATAGAGCTGAGAAAGAAAATTCCCAAGGACCAAACTTTCCAGGAATATAATGAATTGTTAGTTTTACCAAAAAGTTCATTTTCTTTGGGAAGATCTCAGCTGTATTCTGGACTTTTCCAAGAATCCCAGAAGACTGTAATAATGCATGGTGCATGACAGTTGCTGGAGCTACTGACAGTGCCACAGCAACTCACAAATCAAATGAAACTTATCAAGAGAGATGAATGATGTGAACTGACCTTCTGCAATAATTGTTCTTAATTCCTCTTTAGGAATTGTGACACTCAGAAATGGTGACATCTTGTGTAATTTAACAAAGTCACACTTTCAAAGGAGATTTGGGTAATTAGCTACTATGAAGACCAGCCAAAGTAGTAAACTTCCTTTGAAAGAAGTCTAGACATCCTGGCTCCATCCTTTAAAAAAATAATCCTGAGGCCTCCTTTTCATTTTTGGCCAAGATTTTTTTTAACCCAAGAATACATTTAAACAGAAATACCACTAAGTGACTGAGTTCCTTCCTTCTGCCATTTTTCAGAGATAGTGGGTTTGGTTTTGGCATTTTCCCAAGTAGCTAGGCAGATTTATCCACATGTGCTATGGGTTTCTTGGGCAAAGACCAGAAAACATCCAGCCACCTGCGTGTATTTTCTTGTCACTCACTAAATAAACTTATTTGCCACTTCTTAAGTTTCCATAAGTCTTTGAGGATGGTTCTGAAAGTGGTCCTCTACCACTTCATCCAGGAAATTACCATGCCCCACTTTTCAAATCAGTTCTGTACCCCTGATCTTACACTTTTGATCAACACTGTGTCTGTTCTTTCAAACTGCCCAATGAATTCTGTTTTGTGTTAAATTTTTCCATGCTATTTGCCAGCCTAGTGCCTTCTGCATTCTCCAAAATCATTAAGTTGATCTTCCTTTTTTTATTCATATGGACTTCCTGGCCTTGAGATGAATATCTGCAGAAAGGTTCTCTTTTTCAACGCTGGCATAGGCAACCACAAGATTCTTTACGTCCTAAATTTTTCCCCCTTTTCAAGCTGAGCTTCACAGTTTCACTGGTAAAAGAAGAGGTGATGATGATGGTAAAAAATCCTATGAAAATAATATTTAATTACTGAGGGAAAGGAAAGAAATCTCTTTGTCTCTTACCACCATCATAATTAGCTGATTTATTCTCTGGAGGTTGTCTACTGAAATAAGCAGCCTAACAAGGAGGATGCTCCCACAGCATTTTAAAAAGCAGACACTTCTAAGCAACCTCACTTGCTTTTCTCAAAGCTTATTTCTTCAGTTACTACCAGTTGAGCTTTAAAGCAAAAGAAGAAGAGCAAACATTGCAACAGTTCATGTCATAGCAAAAACTATTTATGCACTGGAGACACATGACAAGATCTCTGCTGCTTCTACTCCTTTTATGCCATTTATAACTATGTCACTCCTTCTTGCTTGAATGACAGAGACATGGATGCTCAACGCTGCAGCTTCTCTCTTTTTTGGGTTAAGCAGTACCAACACAGTGAGTACCATGGACTAGGAATGGCCTCACTTCTGAAGTAACTCATTAGTTCTGGTTCACAGCTTAAGTGGGAAAATGATACACATCCCATTTATGCCTCAAACTATCTTCCTAGGGCATAAGAGGAAACATTTCATCACTGGGAAATGACCTTGCTGTTTCCTCAATAACTGTTTCCCACAAGAGAAGAGAGGAAAATAACATCCTTCCCCTACACACAGCTGTTTCATTTCATCTTCATATTGCTTTCAGCAATTAAAGTTTGATTTTTCTTTCCTCATCTTTGCTGTTTCAGGTAATATAATGGGAACCTTGTTCAAATGCATATCATTACCCGCTGAAAAGAAGAAAAAAAC
Source organism: Entomyzon cyanotis (assembly GCA_024500445.1). Taxonomy (NCBI): domain Eukaryota; kingdom Metazoa; phylum Chordata; class Aves; order Passeriformes; family Meliphagidae; genus Entomyzon; species Entomyzon cyanotis. Next base: position 12,591,216 of record JAKEPQ010001018.1, on the reverse strand, counting down.
CAGAAAAAACATCCTCCAACACCTCAAATTCTACATAATGTTTCATAAAGATATTAGATACACATCAGGAGTTGAAGTTTTTTAACGTTATTAGAGGTATCTCCAAATTCTTTTATGCTCTGTTCACCACCATGTGGACAGTCCATATTTACATTCTCAAAAGGAATATATTTTTCTCTGGAAAAATACATTTCTGTGGAAATGCATACATAACTATATACAAAAAAGTTTATTAAAAATTGTTGAGATTGCAAAGGCAAGGATTAAGGTTCTGATGCTAAGTCATCCTGTTAACACATAGGTATTAGCCTTAATCACGTGATTTCCTTTTATTGTGCAATGCATGCTGATTTTGGAACAGCTGAAGGCCTATCTCCTAGAATGGGGATGATTGAATAAAAATTCTTTTAATCAAAGGTATTAAAAGGTGCATTTATAGTTATTAAATCAATTAAACAAGGCAAGAACAGGAACAGCAGTTTAATGCTGCTCCACAAAACTGAATTCTATCCGTGTCTGCTCTCCACAAATAAATCTCTGAATATCTGAACAGATCTTTATACATTTGAACGTATAAAATGCTACTTAATTTATAGAGAATGTTCTTCACATAATACTTCATTAAGATGTGAAACCCTTGCTGTGAGATGCTATGAACGCTAAATATTCGCATTGCTTCAAAGACCTACTGAGCAAACGCATGGAAGAAAAATTGACTGGAACTATTTAATACAAAGACTGTACATCTGTTGTAAAAAGCTGCTTTAAATTGCTAAAAGCTGTTAAAACACTGGAGAAACTGTTACACACTATATGTTTGCTTTGCCACTATATTCTTCTAAGAACAGGCTCTTAACTCCCAGTCAAAACTGAAGAGTACTTTGCTAGACAGACATCCAATCCATTCTGACCAAGAAGAGCCACTCCTATAATTTTACACTAAATATATTAATACTGTGAAAAACGAGCTCATTGAATTCACCAAATGGAAACACCAATTCAATACATACTCCTCACCACAATCTAAGAGTGCTTCAGTCAGCATTTTTAAGTGCAGATACTAAAACCCCCACACAGGCACAGAAGTACAGGGACAGTAAACTCATTAACACTGTGAAGCAGTCAGATACCATAGTGACAAACATCACCAAAAGAAAGCCCAGGAGAAAAACTAATCATTCTTTTCCTACAGAAGGGTTTGAATTGTGTGCAGAAAATGAGGCTCAGGGCTAAACACTGAATAGTAGTTAAAAATGCTGAATAATTGCTTATTTAATGAGCACTGTCTATCCTGGGCTGCAACTGAGGTAAAAAAAGACTACAGATTGTGTCATTAAAAAAAAACAACATGTAATGCCTGCTTTCAGCGGGATACATAAAAACTGCACTGGCAACCTTGTTTTTATCATTCATAAAAAAGCAAGCTAAAACTCCTGAAATTTCACCACGTAGTATCATCTTGGCAAAACTTTACTAGATGATTTATCACAACCACTTCTTCCACTTAATCTAATGGCATGACTGGTGGCCCTTTATTAACCACTATTATAGCAATTTATTTTAGCAGTAAAAGAAGACAGTTTGCAATTTCACAAATATAGCAAGGAAATATGAAAATGTCAAGATTTGAATGAAAACTGTATTTCAGTGCATGTACATTTCCTCTCTATTCTGCTGAATGAATTTTTTTTTATTCTTCCCTATTCCTCGTAGCTCATCTCCTAAACTTGTCTCACTCTCCTCAGCACTGCTAACTGCCATGGTCAGTCTCAGTCCTCATTCCTAATCCTAATTCTTTACCCACTTCCTTTGCCAACCATTTGTAGCATTCCAGCCCTTTCAGAGTTTTATACACAACCTGCTTGCCAAACCATTCCAAATACCTTGATCCAGGTCTCCACCTGTCTTCTACCCTCATCTCCTCACTCAGAACATATGCCTACTCCATACCTTTAGAGGCTTCATTTTCTGCTTATGACATGACTCCTCTCCTTCTGAAATCAAGACTTACACAGTCTACAGGAAAGTAGGAATAGAGGGGATAGATTTAACTTGTGACAGGCAAACAACAGATTCGTAACATATACATATACTGCATACCGTATGCTTTATTTCCACAAATGATGTATTTAGTTCTCTGAAACATTACTTGTGCATATTATGTGAGAAGAACCCTGGCAGATCTACCACTTGATTATGCAAGATACTGCTCTGCAATAAATGCGCACAAAACAGGAAGCAAAGTGATTGCAAATCACTCATGAACATATTTTGACAAATTAACTATACAGATGACAAGGAGGACATGGAAGTAGATAAATAATTACTTGAGAAAACTGAAAACTAAAAATAAGCTCAAATTATGTCTTTAAGAAACCTTACCAATGTCTTCATTGAGATTCTCGGGTCGAATTGCTAATATTAATATGCTGGGGGGTTAATTTGCAAAAAATAACCTAGACATTCACAATTCATATTGAGTGACATGTAAAAATAAAAAACAATTACCCTGACAAGTCGGTAAACAAACATGGAAGACACAAAACTCAAAAGTTAATTCTCAGAATTACCAGTAAAAACAATACTGGAAAGTTGTATCATGAAGATTTAAAATTCAAGCAATATTCAGTGGAAAAATACCTAGTCCAAAAGATATTCCCAACTGATTTATAAAACTTTTCTCTAACTTTTTCTAAAAGGCATGTATTTCCTTCTCATACTGTGACAACAGGAATACTTTACAACTTAACCTATTTCAGCAGTTGTCCATTCTACGAAGGATTAGGAGAAAATCCACGCACCAATCGCACCATTCTTACAGGAGAAAGAATTTACTAATGTGTAAACTCTAAGACTAAATGCAGTATCTGTGGTTTTGTAACAACTAACATGTCACAAACCTGTCCAACTCCAACATAAGAGCCCGTGGTGGTGTAAGAGGCTATTCCTTCCCAGCTGAAGGACTACTACACAATGTTTTTGCCTGAATTTCATGAAGCTCCAAGGAGCCCATTTCTCCAGCCTGTCCAGGTCCTTCTATACAGCAATTCTTCATATGAATGGCTTCTCCCCAGTTTGGTGTCATCTACAAACGCACTATGCTTGATATACTGCAATCAATACTGTCCCTTGAATCCTGAAAACATAGATAGTAGATACCAACAGTTGGATTTGGTACTGTTGATCACACCCTCTCACAGCCATGCATCGATCACAATGAATTTATAGGGCCCTATGTGGAGTTAGACACCAACCACCTAGTGGCTAAGAATTCTACAAGAATTCCAGAAGTATTTTTTAAGTTATAGACACTCCAAATTTGTGAAGGTTTTTCCTTATCTTCTCCTTTTAACACATCTGTCAAATTTCCCTTGCTAGTCTGCCTGGTTCCATCATAAAGTCCATCAGTCCTCCCAGCACTGATATCTTGATCCTATCTACGGGCAGATAAAATGACCTTGGTAGGCTTTAAACTAGACCTACAGTTGTTGCGGATCATTTCTTGCATTTCATCTAACATTTCAGAAAATTAATAGAACATACACTTGACCAATACTCAGAAAAAAAAGTTCTGGAGTAAGAAGTGAGAAGTCTGTCCATAGAGTTTAACTACAGAGCCTGAATCAGGGATCATGCTGAACTCCTAGGGAAGATTACACAGACTTTGTGAACTGCCTTGCCCTTAACCATCTACCAGATGTCCTGGATACTGTTATATTGCTACATTTACATATAGTTAACATCTCCAACTGCAGAAGAAATCTAAGGAATTGAATAGATAAAATGTGTCTGAACTTTGATTGAAAGCATTTATAAAAAATGAGAATAAAAATAAGTCTGAGAAAAGTAGAAAATAACAAAATTAAGGCTAAGAGAAGATCTTAGCCTTGAAAGGGCAAACAAGCAGAGTCAAGGCAGCAATCAACTATCGCTGATACCAAAAAGCATAAACTAAGTGTTGTCCTGGTTATTAATTCGCACTCCATACTGAAAGGCAAAAGGAAGAAAGATCAAAAATGTCCTGAAAAAAATTAATTACTTATTCTAACAGGATAAAGAAGGTCATTGGGAAATCTGGGAATGCTGGTCTCTGCTTACAACGTCACTACAAACACCCTCATTAATTAAAAGTAGTATAACTAAAATTAGAAACAAACATAGACTAACTGGATGCCCCATTTAACTATGCAATAAATACTTTCCATTTTATTATCTGTGCTGGTTGTCTGAAATAAATACCTTCTAATATAGAAACAAGTGACCTTGGAAATGTGTGAGCCCAGAATGCTGGTACTGCAAGCCTCACATTATACAATCTCCTTATAGAAGAACCGAAAAAAGTTCCCATTACATTAAACAATGCTATTTGTAATGAAAAACAGAAGTAGTCCCCTTCTCCTTGTTGACAAGTTGATCCATTTGTTATTTAAGTTATAACATGAAAAAACTTTAAAACTGTTAACTAAAGCTTCATAAGGTATTTCGACATTTTAAATACTTTCTGCTCTACAAGCCCTACCAACTGTCATCTGTTTTTGCAAAGGAAGCTGAATGAATCAGAGGGCTCTGCACAAGGACAGAAGAGGATCTGTGTGGTTTTCAGCATGCACGGAGGCCATCAGGCTAAACTGTGGCTTTGCTACAAGCAAGACACTGCTCTGAGAAACAGATGAGGAAACAGATTGCAACTCCCAGACTGACAATCTGCTTGCCGTGTTTCTTATACTTTAGAGGAGAAATAACTTGGGCCAGGCCTATCCATGGTGTAGCTGCACTAAGCAAGGCTGAGCGAAGAGCGGAGCCATTCCCTGCCACAGTGCCAAGTGTGGAAGGGGAAAAAACCAGCTCCAGGCAGGCTGCTCCGCCCTCTCATGCTGTGTAATGGCATCAGCCAACAAAGAGCAAAAAAGGGCCAATTCAACCTTCCCTACTACTCTGTGCCAGTTCATATTAATTAATATTCAATCCCACAGCCCTGTTAAAAATCCAAAGCTCTTTCAACAGAGCAGTATAAAAAGATTAAAAACTAGCATATAATCAAAAACTACTCATTCTTGCTTGTAACATATAGCAAACACACATGTACATGACTACATGTGGCACAATGAGGTAAGGTGTCTGAGATACATTAAAACCTTCAAAGTTATTTTTCCTAAAAACACTTTGAAAGAAATGAAGGCTGTCTATCCAACAATGAGAAACTGGTTGGTCAATTAAAACATGCTATGTATACAGACATAATCAAATTAAGTAAATTAAAAATACCAGGTTTGTTAGAAATACTTTACCCTTTCTACGTGTTAAATCCTTTAATATACATTTAAGGATTTGGGATAGAGTAATTGAATGATATGTTCTGTTAGAGAGATGTGGGATTTTACTGTCAAGTTTTTGTGTTTACACTGGAATAGTGAAATCATGTAAAAACACGTGAAAATTCTATTTGCAATCAAGAAAAAAACCCTAATTCTAAACTTAAAAAACTTTTTTTTCAAAATATGAAACGTATTTAATATACTAATGTATGACAATTCCAGACAGCGTAATCCCCAAAGAAACAGAGAAAAGAAACTCAGACTTCAGTCTTCTAAACTTTGAATGCTCTACAAGGTGTCTCAAAATATCCTTGTTTCATAGTAAAAGTAGAGTTCCCAGCCTTGCACTAGGATTTTGGCTTGCAGCCTGCAGGCAAACAATGTAACACAGCTTTAGAGGTCCCAGTGTATCACACCTGGAATTTTGATAGATCCCCAGAGTTTCTGGTTCTTTGACAAAGTCTATCAATCCATTCAGCTGCCTCAGAAACACCTGGGCACCTAAAATACCAGGATGTACCCAGGTTTAAGCAAGTAAGTTATGTCAGGTGTTTACTTAGGTTACTTGCTCTAGTAGATTGCAATGTCTTATGCTGATCTTAGCACCTGAGGAATTCACTTTCACTATATTTATCCACAACCTTTTATTATAAAGGACAAACTATGGAGATTGAGGCAGGGGACACAAACTGACCCAGAGCAGCCTCCCAGCACTTCTCCTGAACTGACACAAGTTAGAGAGTCCACACAGTCAAGCATCACTGATTTGTTGTCATTCTTTCAGATAAACCAATTTGGACATGAGGTATTATATAGTAACTATTACCGATATCTGGGTGTATATGAGGTCTTAATTAAGCATACATCATTTTTATGCACTTTGCACATACTCTAGGCAGGTGTTTAAATTCTCACAGGAATTCGTTCATACATTTATATGTGTGCTTAAATAGCCTTCCAGAACAGAGCTGTTGTTATGAACTGTTGCTTAATTTAATGACTTAGGAACTGGAAGTCAGGTCTTTAAAAATTAGATAACTTAGTCTGCAATTAACATCAACAAACAGGTCCAGCTATAGAATAACCATACAAAAGTTTGCCCTTTTTTTCCTCCCAAGTTCCATAAAAAACATTCACTCTTAGGAAAAAAAAACCAAAAAAAACCTGTTATAAAAATGTAAATAGGATATCATTGGTTCAGATAACAATCAATGTGTATTTGTCAATTTATGAATATTAAATGTCATTCACAAGGCATATAATTACTTTAAAGCAAATTGCCACCAAAAAAAAAAGGTTTCTAGACATAGAGCGTTCACCTACATAAACTGAGTTGCCTCCAGCACTTCAAAGAAATCCAAAGGGAAAATGTACTATTACTACCCAGACCAACACAATAGGCACAGTATTAGTCCATTTGCATCCTCAAAAAATTGGACTTTTCCAACCTAATGCTAGAAACAGCATTGCTAAAAGGAGAAAGAAAGAGCGACAAGGACCTTTGTCACTACAGTGGGACACATACAGTCCTGGGGCACCATTTCAGAAATTGAGCAATAATTATGATCAACAAAACAACATGAGTTACTGTCAAACATGACTCCTAAAGATTATACAAAATGAAGAAAATTATGTCCCTACATTTTTCTCTGTTGCTTTTTTTTAACAACTTTCAAAAGAAGTTTTTATTATAATAGACTGTATGCAAAAATACCAGTGTAGCTCTACTAGTAAACTTCTGCAATAGGTTTTCTATTTAATAATCTTTGGATCCCACTCAAATTCAAACTTTTATATTGTACAATTACAGCTCTTCTACAACTTTGCTATTTTCAGTAAGCATTGATTTCCCAAACAGGATCAAGATGTTCGTATGACTCTCATTTTGTTTCCGTGTTTTCTGTACCAAGATAGATCCAACCTTAATCTTGCATGTCATTCTGGACTTAATCCATAATTAATGGCATCAGTTAGATCATGGAACATCTCCAAAACAAAAAAAAAGCTATGTCAAAATACCTGTCACATAGAATTCTTTCTTGAAAAACATTTACTATAATGCATAGTAGTTTCTGCTTTGAGCATTCCTGCTGAGCCCTCTAAAAAGTCTTATGTTGCATAGTGTGTTTGATTATGAACATTTATGCATTACACCATTACTGAATTCCTTCTAAATTAGAAATATTTCATCATACAGCCGGATGCAGCATACAGCTGAAAGTTCACCCTTAATTTTCGAAGTTGCGTTTACAGAAGCCATAGACATTCTTGTTAACATTAGTCAGAAATATCATAAATTAAACAGCATATGTTTTACTCTGCTTTACTTCTCTTTAAGTTAAGTGCACTTGCAGGAAAAAAAACAGCCAGTTGACTTTACAACCTAAAATACTTAAATCCTGAGTAACAAACAATGACTGTGATGATATACAAAACACATGGTTCACGTGTTCTGTGTACACAGCACAGAACAATCCTGTTTAATAAGGAAAGGCAAGCACAAGAAAACACACTCCCTCTGGATATACAGAACTAACGATATACAACATGAAATTAACAGTGCAAGAATACAGCACAGGCACTAGCCCTGGAGAAAGCCACTACACAAATCGTGCATTAGAACTAGATTATAAATGGCTAGTCATTGTACTGAAGTGAACTTACCTCTGTACTTAGAAAAGTGGGTATCATACTTCAAATTCAACTGACTATCTGGCATACTTCTTCCTAAGCAGCCTACTCGAGTACAGTACAAAAAGCAATCACATGGTGTGTTTTGATTTTGGTCAATGGGTTAGTAATTCAACAATGGTGCAATAGCTAATTGAACTGGGGCACCACACAACTTAGGTAAACTATGAACACCTGAACTGTTGTTGTTTACAGCACTAAACTTAGCTTTAGAATAGCGAGATTTTGTAACAGAGTTTAAACAATATGATTTGGAGAGTTAACACTAAATTTTCCCTGGTAGGGAACTGTGAAATAATATAAATACCTTGACAAGAAGGCACTGGCAACAGAATCACAAATATATTTTCATTTAATCAATTTCCATTGTGCTAGGACATTTCTTTCTTTAAGAAACAAAAAAACAATCCCCCAGTTTATTCAAGTTCTAGGTCAACACTGTTTCAGTTCATTCTGTCTTCTTCTGCTGTGCCTAGTTTAGTGTTGAACACTAGCACTGGACTGTGTGCTGCAAACCTGCTCTGCTCTGAATACAGTCAAATGCTATAAATGATTGTGACAATGCTCTGACTTAAGAGCATGATGAAATTTACGGTCAAAGCTATGCTGTAGATTGCAGGAGATACAACTAATGACTAAAGTTAAGCCCTGTCACCCAACATGGCCAGTAACCCAGTTTCACTCGACTAAATCCAGGTACCCTGAAAGTAATGCTGCTCTTACCTAATCTGCTCCCTAAGTTTTACACCTCCTCTGCCTCAATGATCTCCCACAAAAAAGATTGCCTTTCTTTGTTTTGTAGGCTTATTATGATGGCATGCCTAATTTCTTCTGCAAGCGACAGTAGCAGCTATGGGTGAGGGTATGGGGTGAAGCTATGTCTTTTTACACAGGATTCCACAATGCAATGCCTTGTGTGTGATAAACACTTCCAGCTGTGATTAAAGTAGCAATCTGAAGACGGAAATATCAAAGGAAGGGTAATTAATACATTCTGTATATTAGCCCAGCAGTCAAAATATAAGTTCTGCACCACAGCTAGTAACAGAATGAACAAGGACCCTGCAGACGCATTGAAGGCAGGAAATTCAGTACCACTATATTAATAAAATGACTGCCTGTGACTTTAAACCCTGGCATGCTTGTACTTGGCACGAGAGTGAACGATTTATTGTTACTATGAAGAATGAGGGAATGGAAATGAAGATGAGAGGGTCGATGATAATGATGATAGGGAAGAAGAGGTTAATATCCCCAGCATTTGATGGGGAACGATGTCCCTACCTCAATAAGCTGGATAAGGGAATAGCTCCAGATCCACTGCCCAGGATCCCTCCTTTCCTCCCAGAGAGGAGTTTCTCCACCAGAGCCACATTCCCAGTGCGAGCGGCTTCCAGCAGTTCCTGGTCCTTGCCCATGGTCGGGAACCGAGCAGCCCCGCACGGGAGAGCTGAGCCCCGGGCCACAGCGGCCCCCTCCCCGCACGGAACGGTGTCCCCTCCCCAGAGCCTGCCTCAGAGCAGAGCAGAGCACGGCAGAGATTCCTGCAGTCCCTTCCAGACCAGCAGGAGCAGCAGCAGGAGGGAGGAGGAGAATCACCTCCTCCTAGTTTCACTGGATCATTTCTGGGTGGAGTGTGGAAAAGGGGGGAGGGAGGCAGAGAGAGAGGACGAGGCCAAGAAAGAACCTCCCCCCCCACTCCATGCACACACAGCCCCGGCCGGCAAGATGGGGCGGGGGGAGCGGACAGCCTCGGCCGCCGTGCCGGACGGGCTGGCGGGGATAACGAGCCTCACAGACAGATGGACGGACGCACGGCGGAAGCGGGGAGGAACGGGCGGAGGGATGCAAGGAGGGAGGGATGGAGGGAGGAGGCGCAGCGCCGCCGTGCCAGGCCCGTTGCTGAGGAGACGCGGCAGGCGCGCTCCCAGTGGCTGCCCGGGCGCGGCACCCCCGCCGCCCCGCGCTCCGCGGGCGCTGCGCCCCCGCCCCGCCCCGCCCCGCGCTCCACTGCGGAGCCGGCAGCGGCCCCGCCCCGCCAGGTGCGCCGGCCGCGCCCCCCGCGGCGGCTGCGAGCGGCCGGAGGGCAGCGCCGGGCACGGGGAGGGGGCCTGAGGGGCTGAGGGCCTGAGAGCAGGGGCGCGAGGGGCTGAGGGCCGGAGGGGCTGAGGGCAGGGGCGCGGGGGGCTGAGGGCAGGGGCGCGAGGGGCTGAGGGCAGGGGCGCGAGGGCCGGAGGGGCTGAGGGCAGGGGCGCGGGGGGCTGAGGGGCTGAGGGCAGGGGCGCGGCGGCCTGAGGGAGCGGAGGGGCTGAGGGACACGCAGCCACCCCGGGGCGGATTGCCAGCAGGTGCGGCCGCGGGCAGCGTGGCACAGTGCGCTCGGCGGTGCGAGGCGGTGGCTCGAGCAGGGGTTGATCGCATCCGGGGACGCGGCAGGATGCCCCGCACGGATACCAGCGCTTCGCTTCGCTTCGCGGTGCGGTGCGGGCGGAGGGGAAAAGCCCGCGGAGGTCAGGAGCGAATCGGGCAGGCGGCACTGCCCGCGCCTGCCGCACGCCAGCATCGCGGCTTTTCAGCTTCCCAGGGTGGGAGGTGTAACTGAGTATACTTGGTATCAAATCCAGCCAGCCCTTCTGGAGCTCCTGGTTCTGTTACAGAGACCTTTTAAATTGTATGACTTTTCCGGGCACTGAAATTAATAATTCCTTCTGGATTTGGGGTTCTTTCAAGCAATGCTGAAAATACTCACTGCTGGCCAACTCACAGGCACATCCTTGACACATGCACCGTGTGATAGTGCGTATGTGAGAACCGAATTACAGCCCCATGTTCCTGTTTCATTTTAGTAATTTGTGTAGGCAGGACCATAGGCAAATAAGTTATGAACCCTTACCATTCCCCCACTGGGATCAGCGGCATTCTCCCATGAATTGTGTTCACAAGAAGCAATGGCAGCAATGGGAAAATAGCACTGTGTTAGGCAGGATTCTAATGTTATGTTTTCAGAGAGCGTTTATTACACCAAATCTATGGTACACTTAAGGCAGGGGAAAGATCCTTGTTGATTTCACAAATTATTTGTTTTGGTCCTTGTCAGTTACTATTCTACTGATGTTTCTGGGTTTTTATTAGCTAATTAAACAATCTCTTAAAAGTAGATAGAAATTTCATTCTGGGGTCTGGTTTTCTCTTACAAAGGAAAACCTCTTTGGCTTTAGGTCTCTCTTAGGGAGACCTATCATTCCAATATAGTTGTCCGCAGTAACAAAATAGTATATTTTAGCTAGAAAATGTAATTTACATAATTTGTCATTTTCAGGATGTGAAATGATGTCTTCTCCAATATTGTCAGCAGGACACAGAATTGAAATTGACACATGCATAAAATTATTAGGAATTTTGTAACTACAGCCTTTCTTTTTGAAAGAGTCAGACATAAATAGCAATTTTAAGGCCTGGTTCTGTGATCACAAGTGTTTCATTATGGTCTGAATATATAAATGTATAATCACATGAATTAGGATTTATAGTTTAAGTCTTTAGTCACAGGAGAGTCACAGTGGAAAACAGTAATTTAAAGCTGGACTACAAAGTTGTATTTTGTTGCCAGCCACTTGAGTATTAACTAGTTCCATAGAAGTTACCCATAATTTAAGAACACCCCTGTACTCTGAATTCTTGAAGTCCTCTGTTAAGGTTGCCATGATTTCCCTGTATTTCTGCCTTGCTTTTGATTTGGTATGCAATCACATGCATTGCCTGATAAACACCTTCTCACATGTATCCTCTGCATGAAGAGATTTCTTCAAGTGCTGAGAGCCTCCAAAGAGGTGCTAGTATTGGGTGAAGTGCTAATCATAAGGCCAGCAGTGTGTGCATAAACCTGCACATGTGTGAACAATTAGATTAGAAGCAGATACTAAGGAAAATCTCAGGTTTTTAGGAATTAGTATTGTTTATGTGGTTGGATCAGCAGATGGCAAATATGACTCAGTATCAACGTTACATAATTCTTCTTGGGAAAATAAAATCTCAAGACTGTGCTCTAATTGAAATGATCGTCCAGAAAGCTGTTGAAGAACAGTATGGAGAATCAGGATAGAAATATAAATGGAGCAGATGCATGCACTAGCCAGCAAATTCAGAAGGATTTTATGAATGTAGCAATGCTCAATACCCTAGTAAACCCATCAGCCTGATGCCCAAAAAAAACTGTAAAGGCCAAATAGAAGATTTAGTTTCATTAACAAATAGGGCAGAGCAGAGTTATTCTAAAAATTTGAAAAGTAAAAAGGAATGTCAGCAGCACTATTTAATGGAAGGGTTAAACATGGATAAATTCTAAGGGCTACTGGAGCAAAGAATTGAGAACTTGGGCTGGTCTGTTTGCAGAGATGAAATCCACGGTGGACTGTAGAAGGAAAAACAAAGTATCTAGACTGAGTTGAATGTAAATCGTCAAACCCATTCATTAGATTAAGTGGACTCCTTTCTGTTTTTAAATGTCTTACATTCTGCTCCTGGTAATATCAGGACAACAGTGTGGAGTGTTAAAAGTTGTATGTATGATAAATAAGTGAATTAGACATTGAAAGTAGAAACACAGCTTTATATTTGCAGTAGTTACAGATGAGAAAAATAATTTGTAAAACACTGAAGAAATCTTTCAAAACATTGTATGCTTTTTGAGCAGTGATGTTCCATATCACAGCAGAATTTTGACTCTGTGATTTTAGTATTTGTGAAGACATTTTAAGTTATGACCACTGTAGCTGTCAGTGTCTAAGTGGCATCACACCTTCAATCTCAAAATTTCTCTTAACACAACATATGCTTTACCTTCTGTTTTCTTCCATTTTCTAAAATACCAGAGAGAGCACTTAGCCTACCTAGAAATTCTTTCACTGGTTTGTCATTTGAAAGGTCTGGGAGTTACTGTAAAAAGCAGGGAGTTTCCTTAATGTTTTTACAATGCAACAATTTTACAGTGCAATACGGCTTTGTTCTCTTATCAGGGTGACAACTTCTTCATTTCTTCCTCACGAAGCCTCCTGACTTAAAGGCAAATTAAATGGGTGCTTGTTAACATTCCATGACTTTCCTCTCTATTTTCGAGCAGAAGCATGGAAGAGAGTATGAAAAACTGAGTTGCAGGTATTGAAAAAACCACTAAATCTGTGATATTAAAAAATAGTTGTGTAGAATAGCAAGCATGTTAACATCATATTTCAGGACAACATATTATCAATTCTCTCACGTAAAGATACAAGGAAGACGTAAGATCCCAATTACAAATTCTGAGGGATATTCTGAGACAGAGCACAAAATGCTGGCATAAACCATCAGTCCTTTTTGACAGCAGAAAATAAATTAGAATTAAATAGGCCTGATTATTATTCTAATTTTTGTGAAGGCTGCCCAAGTGAAAGTAGTATTTTCATGCATCCGGGTGGCAAATGTTTTTCAGTCTCGATATTGTCTTTTGCTCTTTACAGTGTATATCTGTTGCATAAAAAATACCCTGAATTTCAAGCCGTGAGCTCTTGAGGCCAAGCATGAATGCCCATCATGTCCTGGCTCCCTGCCAGGGTGAAACCCAGCTGCAGGTCAGCCCTACTGAAGGCCCTCCTCAGGGATAGCTCAGCAGGCCGATGGCACAGCGGACATATCCTCGGTTTAGATAACTGGGACACAACATAATACTCACATGATGCTTAGTGTAGCTCTCACCACTGAAATATGCAAAAGGACTTGCATCCTCCCCCACTGTAAAAGAAAATTATAGAAACTGAAGGTACTAAAACTAACTCATGAGGGATATAAAAACACCAGGAGTGCTGTGGTCTTAAAAGACTGCATGGATTCTTGGACGTACCCAATTAAGTAGAAGCTGAAGTAACATGTGAGAAAACAAGCCATTTTTGATAACTGACCCACAACAATCCTGTCTCTGACCATACAATTCTGACTAGAGCCCATTTTCTATAAACACTTCCTTTCAAGCATGTTGGAAATTTACAGGGGAAAAAAATGGAAAACTGGTCCCTTAGTGATGTTGCACAAGAGCAAGACACTGTCTCAGCATTTGCAGTGACCCCATGGCATCATTGTTATGGGGCTCTGAACACATTAAAGAAAAGCAAGAAATTAAACTTGAATTCTGTCTCACAGCCACTAAGCTACAGAGTCATCTGAATATACCATGGGAAGTGTGCTGCATTCCCCACAGGGCTGAAATGTCCCACTGCTGGAAAGTGTCAAGGACACACAGACAGCAGGTTGTGTCAGTGCTGGGGAGCCGAACCTCCAGAATATGGTGATGGGATAGTACTGACAGACAGTCAAATCTGTCTGCCGTGCCATTTCCCGTGCAACTACGATTTTGCTCTGATGGCAGATGCTAACGTTAACTGGTATACCTGTACATTCCTGTACATGTATTTCTTGTGTGACAGCAGGTGGGATTAGCAGTATGATTATTCATCCAATCCTTCTGCTCTCTGTTAGGTTTACATCAGTGTGCTATCAAAATATGCCTGAGACTATTTTTCATGCGTTAGAGAGAAATGCACAATCAAATGTGGATACAAGTTGGTAGGAGCAGCATGCTGATTAGATGACCCAATCCAGTGTGTGCTGACAGATAAAGTACAGTATTAAAGCTTTGCCTGTGCTGCTTAATGCACAGTTTATTGCATAAAAACTTGTTTCTACCTTTGATACATTGTAACCTCTTTTGGACTATAAAATATTTTCCCCTTCTTCCCTTGAGGATATGTACAACATTGCCTACACGTCAGATTCTGACTGGCTGAAGAAAGGATCATAGAGAAGTCTCAGCCAAAACATGCAAGTGACGAGGGACTGCAACTGCAAGTACAGACAGCTGGTAGGAAGAATCTAATAGTAACTATTCTACATGAATACGTAGTGGTGAATCACTCCTCATAATAAATATAAATGGTTGCGCGAACGCTCATGCATCATACATTCTTTAGGTGTGTTTGTGCATTAACGTGGTAATGACCAACAATTTTTGAAATTCCGACTGTGCTGTTTTGCAACATCACTTCAGACCTCATTGGGTCCAAAAGAGAGTGTGGTTAGTGGAAAGGAATGGTGCACACAGAACAAAATAGAGTATAATTAGGTAATGATCTGGGAATGCTCATAACTCTCTATATGTATTTAAAAGGTGTAACTGTTAGACTGAGAGCTGGGTGGTAAGAGGTGTACAACAAGGAAAAATAGGAGAAATATTTAAAAGGAGAAATAGATGACAAAGACAAATTTCTGATTAAGGTTGCAGTGGGAGTTAACATGGAACCAAATTGATATGGCACCTTTTTTTCTCAGTATAGCATTGCTGAATGTAAAATCTTCCACTGATTCTCCTACTAGCTTTAATTTACCAAGTCCTTGCAGGTTTTAGCTTTGATGCTTATTCTTAACACAAATGATGGATGCAGATAGCTAACTTTGCATAAGATTCTTGGCCAGGTTTCTTTTCCAGTGAATAAAACTATTTGTGGTGAAAATGTGTTTTGACATTTCAACTACCGGGGCCTTTATTTAGAGGCCAAGTCCAAGGTGTTACAATCCCATAAGAAAAGGCTTTGTTGAAACAAATCAATAAATAAAAATAACTTGTGTGGACCAGATTCAATTCTGCAAAGAGTCTGAAGAACCTCTGATCTAACACTCACAACATTAAAATGATGATGTGTGAGCTATTGTTCCAATTGGCCTTGGTACTAGATGAGCGAAAGGTGGCAAATGTGATGCTAATAACTCCTAAGGGGCTTGAAGGGGGACCTGGAGAGCTACTGAGTCTGATTTGCATGCTTGGAAAATTGGTAGACACCTGGCTGCATACAATAGTGAAGATTCAGTACAGCTTTTGCAGAAGCAAGTCATGTCTCGTGTTACTGTAAGAGTTCTTTGGAGGAGTCAAAGAGCATATAGAAAATTGCAAGTCAGTCAATAGTTTGTATTTGGCTTTCCGAAAAGCTTTTGACAAGGTCCTGAGAGAATACGTTTAAAGAAATCAAATTGTTATTAAGAGGGGTGATTCTCTTGTGAGTGAAGAAGGTTAAAGGAAGGAAAGTAAAAAGGAAGAACAGCCAGTTTTCACAATAGTGAGGGATTGTCAGGACACCCGTGTAGAGGTCTCTCCCAGGACCTGCACTGTCCAGCAGGGTCATAAAGAGCCTCTTAAGAGAATAAGTGAAATAAAGTAGCAAAACAACAGGTTTCAGAATAGCTTGGACTAAAACGGAGTATGAAAAAGTACATTGTTCTAGTAGATAGTAAAACAGGAGGTGGAACTTAACACTGACAAAAGAAAGGAATAATTCTCTAGTGGAGGGATATTTTGGATTCTTCTTTTACAATTCCAAACCTGCTGTTACATCTCCATACATTTCTATTAGAATGTCCACTTAATGCTATATGGTAATCAAAATGGCAAATACAATTATTGGGAATTATTAGGAAAGGAAATGAGCATCAATGTCAGTGCATAAAATCACTGAGTTGTCCTGTCCCAAAACATTATATCAGAACTAAGCAAGGTACAGTAAAGGAGAAGAGCTATAATCAGATATATAGGATGTAGTTTCATAAAGCCTAAATAGACTAGGCCACTTGAGCTTTAAAAAAATGATAACCATAGGGAGATACAAATAGAAGTATATAAAATAAGTGACATGGAAAAGGTAAATAGAAAACAATTACCAATTACTTTTCCTAAACAAGAACTTAGGAATCACAATGGTCAGGGGACAAACCTAAACCAAGTTAATGTATTGTTTTCATTCAAATATTTTAATTTAGAATAGGCTTGGTGTTGCTTTGCATTCCACTTGGAGGCATGTGCATTTATTCTGAGAAATGACATTTTATCATGGACCTGTATGTATGCACACTGATTTGTATGCATATAAATTAAAATTCACAGCACATTGTTTACTGTGGTTTTGTACAGTACATATATAACCACACAGTTATTCTGATTGTTACTGTCTGCCAAAAAAAAAAAAAAATTAATATCACATTTTTCAGAGATGGTGATTTTGTGAAGCTGATACTTTTCTCCTAGCACAAGATTAGGGCCCCAACGTATTTTATTCAGTTAGCCTAAGAGTAAAAAGTTCTTCATTCTTAATTACTTCTTCAAGACCCACAAAACAACATTCTAGAGTGTTTATTAAAATCAGAAAGTTAGTCCTGCACTGCCTGGGGAAGAGAGTTACTCCTTTTCTTCATGAGGACATGATCATGCAGTGAATTTCTTAATCTCCATTACCTCTTGTGTAACTGGATTACAGAGGACAATATTAACATGAGTAATTTGTTTGGTGATGTGCAACTCCTTCATTTTGAGCCTTCTAACAATACAATACGTCTCGGTCCAAAATAATAATTGGTAAAGCCTATGGCTAAACCAGCCAATTAATTTGATTTACACTTAGTATTCATCTGAACCAAAGGTGACTATCCACCCCAGGCAAAAAGCTCTAATTTTATTTCAGCAGCTAAGTTAAAGCTAAGATCTCAGAGGAAGAACCATGCACAAAGAATTACTACATGTAAGATTAATGTTTTAAGAGCACAATAGCATACTGACCTACCCCAGAGCATCAGTAGCCAAGGTAGCAGAGAGGATTACAGGAATACCAGCATATCCATGACACTCTTCTAACTGGAGCTGCTTCAGAAAAACACATTTAGGAATTAATCTTTACATTCTTTTACATTGGAAAAAGACTGGTGCAGCTATTTGTGATAGATGTTCTATTTCCATATTCTGTCAAGAGAATAGAAAGTGCAGAGACACACTCTGCTATGGATATGCAAATAGGCTGGCATAATCCTGGAAAAATATGCAATAATTAATGCAAAGTAATCTTTAATCAAATAATTAAGTATACCACAAATTGGAGCTAAAAAGATCCACCTCCAATAAAGCAGGGTGAATAACTAAAGTAGGATGAATAATTCAAGTAGGAAAATTCGGAAGTCACATGAATCTGATAACTGCTGTTTTCTTATATTTGTTTCCTCTTTTCACACCTCTGGACCTGCCACACACTGTAGTTTTTTGAAAATAGATTTTTGTTCTGGCAAATTAGTGAGCTTCTATGACACTACTATTTTGTCACTATTATTTTATACCAAATATACAATGCAATATTTTAAAATATGAAACATCAAAATATGGAATCACCCAGTTTTATTTTGATGTTAGCATTTCATCAAATTAATGCTTTTCTCAGCAATATCCCAGTGAAGACACTACCTTGCATTAGCCTAATCCCTTTTCATAGAAACATTCAGGTTGGAAAAGACCTTTAAAGTCATCCAGCCCAACCATTACCCCATCACTGCCAAGTCCACCATTGGACTGTGTCAGTACATGTCACATCTACAAGTCTTTTAAATACCTTCAGGGACAGTGACTACACCACTTGGACAAACTGTTCCAGTGTTTGACAACCCTTTTGGTCCAGAAATTTTTCCTAATATCTAATCTCAAGCTCACCTAGTGCAACTTGAGGCCATTTCCTCTTGTTCTATCACTAACTTTCTGTGAAGAGAGGCTGAAACATTTCACCACCACCACTACCATTTGAGCAAGGAAACAGCAGTTCAGATTTGCTGTGGTAGCCAAGTCAATTTCTTTTTCTTCAGGTAGGATTGTTTTTACATCAAATCATATTTTCTAGTTATTTTGAATACTTTGATGCATTTTGGTACGTACCTCATGCACATTGTGTATACAGTAACTAAACATTCATAGCACCTGATTTAGTTAGTATTGAGCTTATCTGTTTAGGGTGCATTTCTCTCTTGCTGCAATTTTTAAATTTCCTTTCATAGAGATTCTCAGTCTCATTTTTCTACGTCCTTCCATAATACAACACTGTCTTTCTCAGAGGGAAGATTACCCTGTTAGGATGGTTGTAGTGAAAATGTCAATGATGCCAAGGATGTATTTGTGCTACAGCTCTGCCTCATCCTTTTTTAGTTATGCACAGCTTCAGTTAAATTCTCACAGTAGCTTCACCTCCAGTGTTTCAGTCTCAGATTCTTCTGGCAGGTCCGTTTCCAGTGGATATCAGGAATGGTAGAGTGGGTGAGATTGGATACTGAGTATCTGATAACTAAGTTTCCTGTTATTGGTAAATCCCACTTTACGTAGGTTCTCCTGATTGGCACAAGAAGTTTCCAAGGGTCCCTTAAAGTGAAAGGACATCAGGAAAGTGGGAGACTATGACAGTGTTTGTCAGTGAATAGCCAGCTAACACATGAAGTATGATGTTGCTCCAAACATGAGTTTTATCACCAGATGGGAAAGAAAAAAATAAGTCTGTTACTGCCCATACATCACTAATTGCTGCTAAGTAAAAATATTCCTTTTGATTCCAGCAGCTGTGGATTTAAAGGCAGCCACACTGACATTAAGGATGACAGCTATTCAGCCTCATAGGAACACATTTTCATTAATAAGGTGCTCAGAATTTGTTCTAGTGTATTGTTTCCCCTATGCTTATTTCAAACACTTCCCTTTTTCCTCCTTGACTTACAGTAGCTAAATAAGGGGCATGTTTTGCATAATGAAAAGGCAAAAGAGATTAACTCTAAGTTGCCTTTGCCTGCTGAAATATTTTGTCAAGTCCCATTTCAAGGAGTCTTTTAAATCTTCTTAACGTTATGACTTTGAAGGAATATGTTCCTGTTGCGTAAGCTGAAAATGCTTCTGATAATTGCAAAGGAAGTTTTAAGAACAGCATTCAGGTCATGACCCCTCCCAGATATATCTTCAGATTAATATGAGTTGAAAACTTAACTTGTAGTTTTCTGTGAGTTATATTGCCAGCTGTTAGTGATTTGGAAGGATTTAGGATCCAGTAAAAGCAAATAGCTCTGACACTGCTTCAAAGAATTTCTCTAAGACTTTTGCAACTTACCATATTTCTTACATTACTTCTGGATAGGAAATTAAATGCTGGAGGTGACATGTTTTTTATAATTCTTTAAAAAAGCTGTTGTATAAATACTTTCATATATATATATACACACACATATACTCAAAAAGTCTGTAAAAAGATTTTTTTTTGTGAATACTGCAGAAATAGTGAATCTCATGTTTTAGAAGGAAGTGATTTTTCACGAGTCTTCCTGCTATCTTCCTGCTAAGTTTGAGCAGAGAAGCCTCATTTCTACATCAAACTGTGATTTTGCTGGTGTCCAGCATATTGTCATGTTCTGCAACATGTTCTGGTACGTGGCACTGCAGAATGACACCTTAAAAATCTCTCAGTTGTAGCTATCCTGAGTTGCAGCCTTTTGTTAGAAACAGAATTAAAAAATAAGTGGAAGGAAAAAAAACTACATTAAGATTCCAGAGGAATGAAGAGACAGTTGCTTTCTGTTATTTTCTCTATTTGACAAAAATAAAGCGACCCCATTCCCACAGTAAATTTTATACAAATTGCTTTTCTCTCTGCTTAGTCATTCAGCCTGTAAGTTTTTGAACAGCCAAACAGGATATAAAAAGAAATAACTCTAGATCACTTACCACACACTATAGTGTTAATATAAACTGTCATGTTAGATTACCATCTGGTGAAGGTGAGTAAGGTAAGCATTTGTAAAGCATTACATTTGGTTATTCCCAAAGAAACATAGGAAACCCCCCTATATGCTCCTTTTATCTAAAATGAGTGGTTATTCTAGTTACCAAGGAAATTGAACAAATAAATTGTTGGTACCAAGGTGGAGTTTTTCATCTATACAATGACATGAAAACCAGAAAAATTTATTCTACACTTTTAACAGATGATGATGAAGCACAACAAATCTGGTAAATATTTTACCAGAAAAGGGACAATGGGTAGAAAAGTAAGCTTTTGGAATTTATTTAAAGCTAAAAGGGGAATGAAAATCTTTCTTCTGACACCGTTCAGGCAGTTCATGTGATTTACTTAAAGAGGAAAACATATGCCATAAGGAAGGCAGCAGAAACAAAGCCCAGCTACCTAAATTTGAAAAAAAACCCCTCCTGATTTAAAGTCATGTTATGAAATTGATCCCCAGGAGTTTATGAAAGCTCCAGGTCGTAGGGTGAGGCTCCCGCACCGCCCCTGGTGGTGAGCGGTGAGCTGTGGGTTCACCACCACCTTCACTGAAAAACTCGCAGCTAAGAACGGCTTTTCTTACCGGGAAAACGTTCAGCGCCATGGACTGCCAGAGGGTAATTCTCATTGCACAAGTATTTCCCACTGCTCACAACCGCCACGGTTACTAGAACAATATAATTACACTGACAGAAGTTATTTCTGACAGTTGCACCTTCCGTGGCAGTGGGCTACTGAGGTTTGCAGATTTGTTCCACAGATAAGTTACTTAGAGGCTGCCTCTTTATTCTGCACTTACTGGCTCAGACTACCACTTCTGAAGTGCTCATCTGCCATGTCTCTGTCAAATGCTTAAAATAGTTACCAATTATCTAACTCAAATTAAATCATGGTGGTTTCTTACACACTCTGTCCTAGGAAAACTGCATTTACCAGTTCATGCATTATGCTCCACACACTGCCATCTTACTCTCACAGAAGATACAGCGTAAGTACATCTCTTTTTTACTTCCAAAACAATGCTCTCAGAGATTCTTAAGACAAGGCAAGATTTAATACTGAGATTACAATGTGGGAATCTTTAGGTAATACATATATTCCACTTCCACTCATACTAAAATGAGTGGCAAAAAAAAAAAAGGCAGGAGATAGTGGAGAAATAATAAAGTACAGATACTTTAATGAAACTGCTTAGGAATGGAGCAGTTGGGCTGCAAACTGGCTTGGGCAATGGCAGACAAAACACAAAAATGACCTTTTAAAAAAGTTATTACCTACCCATTTAAGTAGGTGGCAATAGGAAAGATTAATCTCTTCACAATGCAGAAGTTACCCCTTATTTTTTGAGAAAACATGGGCTATCAAAAGTTTAGTTGATTTTTGAAGATTTAATTCCTGCAACTTGTTTCAGTTAGCAAGTAGTGTGACACATACTTGTGAGACATTCTATAATACTTGAGAAGCTGCAAGTTGAAAAAAAGTTCTTTAAAGTATTCAAAACCATCTTTCATAAACTTTAAAATCAGAACAATTTTAAGTTTTTATATAAGCATGCTAAAAATACCAAAAACTGTAACCTACTGTAACTACAACAGCTTCTATTTACCCACAATCATTACGGTTTTTCTTAATTTTATTGAGAAACAAAGCTTTGTTCCTCCGGCAAACACTACTATTGCTACTCAATTTCTGCATCCCTTAATGGTGATTAGCAGGATCCTTGGGCTGTGTGTGCTCTCCAGTTTCCTGTTATTCCTAAGATGAGGAGTTGCAGTGCCAGAGAACTCAGCATGAGAGCTGTGCTTCAGCACCACAAAGCCTGCCACTGGGTTCACAATGACAGGAGTCTTTGCTGAGGCACAGGAAATGGGGCTGCTATTCAAAAGCTCGGCAGCAAAAGTTAAGTGGCATGGGTTGGGATTAAAAAAAGATAAGGTTGTGTTGCAGAGCTATTAAAAAAATTCATTTCCCTGCTAGGAGGGGTGAATTAGTGGATTTCACAGCAAGTTGCCCACAATTTCATTGCTACTTAACGTATGAGCAAGGTGATGTTCTTTTCCTACAACAGATAAAAAGCCATTCATTTGTATCAACAGCTGAACTGGAACCTGAAGTACTCTCTAAAATGTGCAGGTGGCAACAGGGAGTTGAAAATCTACTTCAAGCATTTTGTGATGAATGTTTTAAAAACTGGAGCAATGCAAGCAGATTTTTTTTTATATGGAAACCATTTTGTCCATCATTACTTACCTGATATCTGGTCACTGCAGGGAGCTTGCTTCTGCACTACTTACATACATTTTGTACTCTTGGAATTGCAGATGCTTGATACAAGTCTTTGTCCTTTATTATCACCTTCTCCTCACATTTATTATAAAGTTGTTTTGAATAAAGGTAACTGTTATCATGGCAGACATAGGAGGTTTTCTGCAGCTAGCAGTTGTCTTTCAGAGATCACTTTTGACCCCAGTTTAAGGCTTCCAAGTAATTTCCTTAGGAAGACAGTGTACAAACAGACATGGCTAATGGAACTGGGAAATAAAGGACCTAAGCAGAAGGGGCCTCAGCAGGGACATCAGAGAACAGGTATGATCTCCACAAAACTCCCCCTCCAACAGGCCTTTTATCAGGAATACTGTAAGGCTGCAGAATTTTGATTAAACCTGGTGCTTACCAACAAAGTTAGAGTTGCTGTGAGAACTTGGCAGCACATGCCAGAATGGTTCAGTGACCAAGCCTGGCAAAGGGCACAGCCTGTTTAAGGTGAGTGGATGTGAAAGCTTCAACAGACATTGAACCAGCATTTCTAAACAAGATGAAGTGTTAAGTTAAACTGCAGACCAGTTTAAACTTTCACAGAAAATGTAAAATAAAACATGGTAACAGTCTTCCTGCTGGACTTCTGGAGTCAATTTGCTGTATACACTCAAGCTCTCCAAACGATCTTCCCTTTAGTTCTATGCAGAATAAAAGCAAGAGGCTCTACTGATAGTCCAAACTTCCTGTCCAGGAGTTTATGAACACTAGCAGAGCCCTGCGGATGAATTAAGCCTTTTTTTTTTAATTCCAAGGCTTTTCATAACTATGTTTAGTATAACCTATTAGAGCTTAGTTTAACTTTGCACTTTCAAACCTTAATAAACTATCTCTCCCTCTGCATTTCTTTAATAGCAAAACACACTTTAGAAGGACACAGTACTATCACTCAGTATTGTCAAGCTCCACAACCAAGCATACCCATCTCCTCTGAACTGTCCACAGATGCTCGTTACTGTAAAATGGCCATGAACTAGAAACTTATTCAGCTATAATGAAGTGCTAGGAAGTGATACTCTAAATTTCAACAACTGTAGGGAGTAGGGCTAGTTTGGGCTGTTATTTTAAGTTTGTATTCAGTTTGTCTCAAGAAAAGCAGGTTTTAGCTTATGAAGTAATAAAGACAGGCATTTGATATTGCTATTTATTTCTTTTTAAAAATTAGACAATTCTCAATGTAATATTCTAGCAACATGCTACTAAGCATTCTATACATTCCTTTCTTCAGAATAATTCTAACTAGATCTTGGCAAGGATAAACCAAGTAAAAATTACTTTAATAGTACCAACCAGAATTGAACCAATGGAGAACTCCTCCCCTGAATCTGACATTATATTTATGTGAAATTGCACCACTGATATTTAATACTGTGTTGTCTTATATAACTATTGAAATACAAATATTTCGTTTCTGTAATAGAAACATGGTGGATATATTTTTTCATCTAATTCAAAAAAATAAAATAAAAATTTCCATGGGCATTGAGAAGAGTTTCAACTAGGACTTCATAAGGCAGGCTTTAAAATAGTGCCTGAACCAGTTCTTCCACAGAGTTCTTGATTAAAATCTACACACTTTCAATAACTATTTTCAGCAGTGCAAATTATGTGTCCTCCAAAATTTTTAATGAAAACCAGTTTTTCATAAAAATAGTTTGACAACCTGAATATGCAAAGTCAAACCACAGGATACTAAATAATTTTTGAGATTTTTTTGCTTATCTGCAAACTGTATTTCCCTCCAACATCACATGGAGCAGAAACAATTGTGGTAGCAATTAAAAGATTTTCTTTTGTCAGATTCAAGGTCACTAGTTAAATTATTCAGTCAGTTTTACTTCTAGCAAAGACAATCTCTTACAGGCATGTATGGTTTTGTACGTAGTTTCCTAAATTGTTTAGAAGCACACTCTTATATTCTCTATTTTACAGTGTTGTGCTTTTTTACTTATTCATCTGTACCAGTTTTTAGCTGAAAACTATTGTTCAATTTGTACAAATCACCCATAATTTAAACTGTATAATTACATTTCATGTAATCTCACAATTTCATCGGGTAATTGATTCTCTACAGCTTTTTTATCAAAAAAAAAAGCAATATACAACTAATGAATCCCAGTAGGATTTTTCCCCCTCACAAGCACTGACATTACATATTTAAATACACTGAACCAAATCCTTGGGCATGTCTGATGAGTTGTGCAGAAATCAGACATGCATGCAAAATGGCTCAAAGCTCACCTGTCACAAAGGGCCAGATCCCATAGCAGGGCTACATCCTCTTCACCGAGAGAGGAGAAATAAAGTGTGAATGTCTAAATTACATCAGCTGTACAGATACAGTGGACCTCCAGGGAGAAGGAAAGCCCAGTAATATGCCCTCTTAAATTCTCCAGCATTTACTGTGGTAGTTTAGGAGTGCATATGGAAAGGATATATGGAACTCTATAGCACCAGAGGATTATACTTAAAATCCTCTCGGGGCAAATTATACTGACTTTAGGGTCAGTTTAGGGCTGGTATTTAAATTTTCAGTAGCTATAATATTCTAGAGGATCTAGCCTGTATCATCATAGTGCAAATGTAACTTCTTGTATAGATATCTTCTGTAACAATCAAACAACATAACCTTAACAAAGAGAGGTACAGCTTGTTAGTGAGGCGTGGTACATATATCCTGTTATGCACCCAGGCACCTTCTTTCATTGCTGAACCATCCACTTTTCAGAAAACATTTTAAAAATAACATTTCCTTTGATAATATTAAAAGTAGATGATATGGTTTTTTTCCTTAGTAAATTAATAAAGTACAGTATAAACTGATTTTTCCAAAGTCATTTCAGTTTAAAATGGGCTGAAAAAAGTTACAATGTTTAATGATAACTTCAGAATAGTACCTGGTTCACAAACTTTTTTTTTTTGTAATGCGAAACTTTGTAAGCAAAAACCCCCCACATTTCCAAGTGATTTGCAGACAGTATTTTAGGTGCCACCAACCACCTGCAGTCATAATGATGATGCCTTGCACCAACAGAACACTGTCCTACTGATGATCAACATTCATCTTCTTCATGCGATGAAGCAGAGCATCTTTTTCCATTTGGACCTCAGCAAGAGCCATTTTGGCTTTGGCTAGTTCCTGTTTAAGACATTCATTTTCTTCAATAAGCTGAAATGATCGGGTTAGAAAAGAAAGCTATTAGTATTCCTGCATACTCACAACTTTTTCCATTACAGTAACTTCCAAAATACCAAATGCTCCCATTCACTGCTGGGCGGAAGTCTGCTGAGGCTGAGTCAATTGCAACTGATTCTCAGTCAGTGAGTGTAGAACATGGGGAGAGTTGATGCAATTAGCTCAAAAGGCAGGATAGTCCGTGTTTTAGCTGTGCCATTTCCATTCTGGAGTGGAATAGAAATGACCCAAGGTTATGAGCTCTAGGCAGCTGTGTTGTACAGTGATGAGGGAGATGGGGAGGAAAAAACTTCTTAAAACCCCCTCTGACGGAAAGGAAAAGAATCAGTGTGCAATGTATTATTACACTATTTAGAATGCAGTATTAAGTTGCTGAACTGCACTATAATATCCACAATCCATATTTTCCATCTCAAACAGATTTCTATATAGAAGTATATCCCAGGCCCATTCCCAGACAGCCTTACAATTATGATTATTAATGATTGTAACATAATTTTGAGGAGGAAAGGTGAAGTCAAAATCAATTCTTAATACCTCATTTTTAAGGAAGTCAGCTGAATCCCTGCTTGATTTAGAAGGTCTGGGAGTTTCACAAGTAGTCTGCGTGGCTTGGTCCTGTGTTTTATGTTCAACACATCCCAATGCTTGCTGCAATGTACTGCTTGAATTCTTCATCTTTGACACATCATTAACTTTTGGATTGTCTGTATCATAGAAATAGTGTGCAGGGGGTTTGTAAAATTTTTTAAGGTTTATTATTACCAGTACAAAATTAAACCCACCTAAAACAAATATACTTATAATATTAAGTAGATTTGTATTTGCCTCTCAGAATCAAATTTTAAAATAAAATTTAATTAAAACTCATAACCTTTTAAAGGAAGAAAGAAATAATATGTAGCTTCCAGCCTGAAGAAAAGAAACACATTTTTATGCCGACCCATATCCTTACCACAGAATATGCACTCTGAATAATCAGAAATTTGAGTACTGTTAATATTGCTATTAACATACTGTCTCCAGGTCTCTCTGAAGACTGGATTTACATTTAAAGACATAGTGAGATAAACCTGCAGGATCAAGTTTTAAAAGTAAAAAATAACTTTAGTTACTTGGCATTAAAGAAACTTTCTTTCTAACTGAAGTGCACTATAACATCTGTTAAAATATAATGTTGTACACCAAGGGGGAAAGTGAGGGTCACGGTTTGAAGTATTTTAAAAAATATTCTGAGCTCGTTTTGCTTTTTAAGCACTTCCATCTAAAAAAGGGTTTTCTGTTTTTTACCTCCACCTCTCACCACACACACAGGGACTCCAAAGATGTAGCACTGCAGACACAAACTACTGCAGTGAAGTGGCATTTGACCTATGCCTTTGAAGTCACTTTGAAGACCTGAGCAGTCCAAGACAAGAATAGAGATCAAAGCACTTCAGCAAAAAGGGGAAAAAATATGTACTGAAAAAAACCCTAAAACAATGTATTTTCTGACTAGATTACTAAACTTTCAGTGTTTAGTATAAAAAGATGACCAAAACGCATTTAACATCTTTAGCTCAAACAATGCATTAGATAACATGCAGAAATTAAAATACAAGCAAATCATGCCACAGCATAGCTCTGAAAAGTCTGGTCTGTCTTTGCTATACCTTCCCGTCAGTTGGATGAAAGGGGCATTAAGACCATCCTGCAGCCTCTAAACTCATAAAATACATTGCATATTGCTGGATTAACACACCTGGGACCTGGATGAAAGGGTGGGTGCACCCTCTGCAGTTTTGTGAACTCCACTAAACTGAAGGGCAGGTGACTGACACACTGATGGGTTCAAAAAAGAAAAAAAAAAAAAGCCACTGTTTTTCAGAGGAACCTGGATGGGCTCGAGAGATGGACTGACTGGAGCCTCATGAAGTTCAGCTGAAGCCAATGTGAAGTTCTACAGTTGGGAGTCAATAATCTCTTGCTCTGCTACAGGTTGGGGACCAAGTACACAGAAAGCAACATTGCAGGAAATGACCTCTAGACCCTGGTCAGCATGATCTACCATGAGTCAGCAGTGAGTCTGACAGCAAAAACCAGGGACATAGAGGCTGTACTAGCAAGGGTATAACTAGCAATGTGAGGGAAGTTGTTATTCCCCACTACTCAGCAGCAGTGAGACCATATCTAGAATACTGGATCTAGTTTTGGATTCCCAAGTGTGAGAAAGACACTGACAGCAGAGGACCACCATGTGGCCAAGAGCACATGACGTACAAAGGAGGGGCTGAGTGAGGTGCACTCATCAAATCTGAAGATGAGAAGGCTGTGGGGTGATCTTAATGCCACCTCTGCCTGCCTAGTGGAAGACGGACCAGACGTGCCCGAGGTGCTTGGCAAGTGATCAAACACCTCTGTCTTGAGATGTCACGACAGGAGGCAATAGACACAAGCTGCAAAAAGGGAATTCCAATTAAATATTATGAAAAAAAAATTAATCGTAAGAGTGGGCAAACACTGGGACAGATTGTTTATGGCAGGTTGGGGTATTGTCTTTTTGATGCTCAAAACTTGCCTGGACAGGACATTGAGTGACTTTATCTAATCTGCCCCTGCTCTGAGCTAGGAGTAGGACCAGATAACTTCTACAGGCTCCCTCCAACCTAGACTATGATTTTTTGACATATCTGTGAGAGACAACAGTGACATTTCAGCTCTGTATGCATTGCCTTATTACAAGTATTCAGTATTTGCCCATGCATCTAAAAAAAAAAAAAAAAAACCCTGTAAGCACACACATGCTTCAAGAAAAGTACTAAGTTAAATCACTGTTCTAAATTCAAGTCTCAATGCAATCCTAGCCCTGAGCTGCCAGGACAGCACTGGGATACGCAGAATTGGAAATTGCTACTTGTACTCCTTAAACAGTTTTTTGTTCTACAGTAGTTTCTACGACTACCTGTAGCATAAAACAAAGAGGGTAACCACCTTGGTAATCTGTAAAGAAAGGGATTTTTTTTTGTTTCTTTTGTAGCAACAAAGGAACCCTAAACTTATGATGAAGTGATGTGCACTGATGAAGCATATCCTGATGACATTATAGGCATATTTTTAATTCTCTCAGGTTGATTCAACTGTGGGTTATCACATGCAATACACTATTCAAAAATGTAATCTTCCTCTTTGTGACTACACTTAGAATTAAGGCACATGGCAACACAGTTTACTCAAATGATCATCAGTTATCTTTTCATAATTAGTCACATGTATGCACAAAGGAAAAAACAATAGGATTACAGAATTGAGATACAAGGTGCAGGAACATACAAACCTCTAATGAGGAAAGTGCCATCATCATTTCTTTCTATCCAGAGTACATCAATATGCAGTTTTATGGGTACTAGCTCAGATACCTTGAGATTTTCACGTGGACTGTCATCCTAAAAAATACATATAATCAAAAATGAGTTTACCAGAAAATCAAAATAGATAATTAGGACATTCATTTAAACGTAAGTGGAATTAATGAAACTTAAAAGGGAATGTTTCAGAGCAGAATTTTCTAATGGGATCTCCACTAAACTTTGGCTACGTTTTCCCCCCCAGGGATCGTATTAAAGGCTCAAAATTATCTCTGGAGTAAGTCTGCTGAACTCAATATATAGTCCAACTAAAATACTTCAAAGTGTTTTTCCAGACATCTCAATAAGATTATACCCCAACCCAAGACATTTTTTAGCTCAGGAGCTCTCTGGGTCACAGATAAGAAGCCTGTACTATATAGTATCTGATTTTCCCTTGAAGTATTTAAAGACTGAATGGGTACAGCTATCATTCCTGAGCAGATTTTGTCTTTTTAGAATTTAGTTTGGGATGACACCAGCTGCAGTTTAGTTATATTACTGCACTCAACAGAAGAGAAACTTCACAAATTACTTCTCTGGGGTATCCCCAGGAAGTCTTTATAGTTCATTATCCCTGTCAAACAGAATCAAGCAGCCAGTATAATCAGGAACTATACATATCAGCATTAAACGTGTACCAAGAAAGCTGTTGAGATGCAGCTTCCAAAGTTTCTTGAAAAAGCATTGAGATTGCAGCTGAAAATGCAAACAATAAAATAATCTTTCTTAAATTCCTCCCCTGCCATGAAACACACTGTATTAAGTCTCACACAGAAAAACTAAAAGAACATACTGCATTGAATAGGCAATGCACCATACATTTGAACCATATCCTCTCACTCTGTATTACCCAACAAGTCTTCTATGGAAATGAATAATTTCTATGCCAAATTTGTAGTTTGTCAATCATCATGAGGAACCTAACCGTGACTTGTGTGCACTGCTGAGTGAGCAATTCGGTGCTTTTGCTGCCAAGCAGAATCTTGTTGCCAGTTTATTAATGTACATTCCCCATCTCAAGCAGCTGCTTTTTCAAGAACATTTTGCTTAAGTCTGCCTTCCTGCCAATAAACCAGCACAATCCTGGTTTTAAATGCAAATGACTGTATGTAAAGCCTTTGCTATTTGCATTTGGGCATTCACGTTTGTGATCCACTCAAATTTGAGGAACAGATCCACAGCTCTTAGAGAAAATGCTTGTGCCAATTCTGTAGTGTGGAAACAGCTCTGAAAGAGTGCCCAAAGATCCTCAGGGGATGGAAAGGCTGTATCACTAAGGGAAGGAATACTGATGCATTTTGAGTAGAACACAAGACAATTGCCTTTCCAGTCAATTATGATCTTGGCAGAACCAAGAACCTTAGCCCCAGATGTAGAACTGGAGCAGCGCTTCCAGTCCTCACCCAGTTCAAAGTTTATATGGGTGATTATTACTGTTCAAAGTTATATAATAATTATCTTTATATTTGCTTTTCTGTTGTTCTACATGCGTCAAAAAAGTGTCCTTATCTTTATGTTCAGCGATTGCTCAGCACAGAACTCATCATCTTCTTTAAATGTCTGAAAGAAAATCCCCTAGGAGACTTGAGCAGGAGTGTCCTCTTAATGTTACTATTTTAAGATATGGTGGTGAAAAAAGCCTGCATTGCTTAGTATCTATTTCTAGGTAGAGCAGAACATTAAATCTGGGTAGTAAGAAGCAGTGTTCAAGTGGTTTGTACTGGAATTCTGTAACCTTTTTCCTTCTTTTGTACAGAACTTTCATTGCGAGAACTATCCTCCAAGTAGGAGAGAGAAAAAACCTTTAAAATCTGTGGTTTGTAATTAGAAAACCATATTCTTTGCTAAGCAAAAAAGCCCAACCAGAAACACCCACATTGTGCCTCTAGAACCTTGATAAACCTTACATATGAAATTCCCAGACACTGTCACTCTACAAGAGAGATTTGGGAGAGGAGGAAGTATAAAATACCAATTCATATAAAACGTTTGGTCATGCAGA
The DNA here is from genome assembly GCA_024500445.1 of Entomyzon cyanotis. Lineage (NCBI taxonomy): Eukaryota > Metazoa > Chordata > Aves > Passeriformes > Meliphagidae > Entomyzon > Entomyzon cyanotis. The sequence goes on along the minus strand of JAKEPQ010001018.1, from coordinate 12,559,669 downwards.
TAATTCCCCTCCAGGCATACCACAGAGCTAACCAAATCTATGGACTTTTAAATTGTTTTAGTGTTATCTAAAGACCTTCCAGAGTATGAAAGCAGTTCCTTTGAAGTTAACTGTATCCAGATTAGTAATTTATCATCAAAGAAACAAGAACTTTTTTTTTTTTTAGAGCAGCCAAATATCTCATTGTTAACATACTTTTAAATTAATCCTTGCATTAGAAACTTTTATCTTCATAGGCATCACTTCTGCGACAGTTTCATCTTCTAGAAAATGCTGAATGTTTGTGAGAGAAGATGTTAGAAATTCAGCACTGAAGTTCTCCACATGACACTGAAGAAACCCATTTTTTACAGCTAGTAGGGAATGTACAACAGCACTAGGCCCGCTTTCCCATCTCAGACTAATCTCAGGTGATGAATTAACAGGTCCAGCCACAGATTTACAGTCAGAACCTGTTGCAAAAAGAAAACAAATTTGCATTAAAATTTTGCAGTGTACAAAAAATCAATTATGATGTAATTATTTCTGCCTCTATTGTCCAAGTGATTTTCCAGAAAGTACCATAGAGCTATTATCCACAAAAGGCAGTGTTGCAAATACAGAACTTCAGAGCAAATTTCTAAGTATATAACTTCAAAGTACAAAGATAGAAAGTACATACAAGGATTAGTACCTCACAGTGACAAGAGAATGGACAATGCAGAAGTATCACCATCCACAAAAAAAATTTGTTTTTCCTTGGTCCCTTGACGATAGAAAACCAATTATATGGCATACTTTTTAAATTTAAGTAGCTCCTTGAATTTTAATTCAGAAAAACATTAAAGTCCCTTCATTCTCTCAGGAGAGCAGATATTTTCTTGGAAAGGCTGAATTTCCTGACTTAGGAACCATAAACAGCAATGCAGAAGATAGAGAACATGACCACATCCATTACTTGAGTGGAAATAGACTTGAACCTTGAATGTTAAAAGAACTCTGACATTTTCTTGCTAATTTCAGTATCTTTAATCAGTAAAGACAATTGCAACATTCAACTAAAAAAATTCTAAAAACCATAATAAACTAAACTAAACTAAAAATTTAAGGTAACCAGATGGGGAGGCGGGGCTAGCAGTATCCATTTCTTGCACAAAATAGTTACCCCATGGGATTCTCTAGTCATTTCATCACTATGATGGCTGACCTACAAGAAGTATAATCACAGTAACTATAGAAAAAGCAAGCACTGAAACTTGAAATATACCTCAAGAAAGAAACTCAAGAAAAATCAACTCATTTATGTCACTTCATCATGCAGCAGACACTGCCTGGAGCTACAGCAGCCTGACAAAGTAATTAATTTGCTTTCCTATTTGTAGATTTATTGGGTTCCTCTTCCATGGATGACCTGGCCCAGCAGCAGGGTCAGGACTTATGCACTTATCTACTGGCACTAGAGTCAGGGCAGATGGACACAATGTCGATCTGGGTACACAAAGATTAAGGAAAGGATGAACATGAAAATCTTCAGCCTCTGCTGTGAACCAGAATCTCTCCCTTTGTTACCTCTGTGAACAGAGGTTTCCACAGCACCAACAGGCATGACTCCATCCTTCCATCTTTCCAACATTTAAGAAGTGCTAAATCTCATATTCCCCTGCCCCCAAAAACCCACCCCAAAAACCAACCAATCAACCAAAGCCATACTGCAAGTATCAGGTAGCTTTTTAGGCTCTAGTCCAGACAGAAGAGAATAAACTATCGGCAGCCCTGGAGAAGAAAGACAACTCTCCAGATAGAAAAACAATGACCACTCTGTCCAATGAATCTCTGCAACTAATTCAGGAAACTTTGTTTCCCTCAAGGGCTCATATACTTCCTGCACATAAAGATAAAGAAGCAGTAGGTCCCCTAAGAAAAGAATGACTGCATCATTGCTGGAAGAATCTAAAGTATAGAAACAGAGCAGAGGAAAAGACCACACATTCAGTCTCAGCCTTGAGTCAATTTCAGTTATCTTGCAGATACCTGAAAGGGGCAGCATCAAGGGAAGGTGGAGTAAAAGTTACGTTAAACCATTTGGAAGTTGCTGTGAACTGCTGTTCCCTTCTCACAAGCATGTCAAGCATGGTAAGATCTCAGTAAAAGCACATCCCTCCCACAATACCACTGGTACACTCCATCCCCACTTCCTTTTGTTTTTGCTGCCAGACAAGATCTGATAAAGTTGCAGTCCTGCATCCAGCCCTGCAGGGAATTGCACAGCTGCCATGTTGCCCTCAACTTAGTCCAGCTTTTAGCCACATTTTTCCCTTTCTATATCGACTGCATTAACAGTATAGTAGGTTTTTAATGGTTATTTTCATCCAGAACACTTTGTAGACTGTAATTATAACTTAAGTATTCACTGCTTTGCATGGTTCCTCAGGTTACTGGTTACAATTGTTAATGCAGCACTTGAGAAAGTTTTATTAAAGGTCTTGATGGGGGAGGTTGCTTTTGTTGGGATATTATCATACACATTCACTCACTTGTTCTTTTAGTTGTATTTTGTTACTGTTAACTCATTTAAATAGTCTATTTCATTTTGCTTGTCAAACTTTTTCAAAACTTTTTCTCCCTTCGGTCTTCTAATAGAAATGAATATGGGAGATGGGGAGCAGCAGCAGCTGCTGCAGAAGATTCATGTCAGTACAGATATCACAGCCCTAAGGTGGAGAGAAGATGTACATTACAGAATGAGAGTGACCAGCAAGGCACAAAAAAAGTCTTGTTGGCTCAGGTACCATCCAGGTACCCACAAAAAAGAGAAAGAAAGAGATATGAAGTGGAAGTGTTTGGAGATCCCAGTCATGTTAGAACCCTTTTGTCCATAAAATAATCAGACAGTGCACAAGTCTCTCATTATCAGCTGAGTCAGAGGAGGCAGGTTCTAGCTGTAGATACACACCAGAGCAGGAAGGTGGCATGTTCGTATTATTTACTCCCTCTGGCTTTTACAGAGGATATGGCAGATAACCAGAAATCAATTTGCCTGCTGTATGAACCGAAGGTCAGCCATGAGCCCTGCCTGCTGGACCTCCTCCTTGCCTTCAGATGCTTGAACACAACATCATGCAACAGCTGCTCAGGCAGCAGCTGCTGGCAATGGCTCAGCTTACCAATAAATGGGTTCTTAGCCAGGGCATCAGAGGCTGTACCTCCTCTGAAGCTGAAGCACGACCTCCTGAACAAAATCCATGCTGATAGAAGGCTGGAATAAAAAATAGCAGCCAACAGCTGCTACAGCTGCTACAGCTATTTCCTGGGAAAGGAGATGAACCAGAAGCCCGAAGCAGCTGCATCAAGGATGTGCCACAAAAACCCTACAGTGCAAGTGACCTTACATCCAGCAATCCATGTAGAAGGCTGGCAGAGGGGAGCAAAGCAGACTGTGACATGAACTGACATGCCAGTATGTCATGCCAAGGAAAACACCTCTCCCAGTGAGAACACAGTTTTCTGGCAAAGAATAATTTTCCTAAGTTTCCTTAAACTACCTATTTTTTAACCGTGTGTGTCATTTAATCTAGAGAAACTGATCGTGGAAAAAAGAAACATTCCTTCAAGGAAGGCACATTAAGTAAAGTACTATTAGGGTCATAAGGGAGGTCCATCTTCACAAAACAGTAACACAATGTAATGTGTCATGGTTTCACCCTGCCAGCAGCCAAGCCCCAGGCAGCCTCTCACTCACTCCTCTGCCACTGGGACGGGGGAGAGAACCGGAAGGGTAAAAGCCAGAAAACTCATGGGCTGAGATAAAGGCAGTTAACTATGGAAAACAAAATTCAAAACATAGTCCCATACTAGCCACTTTGAAGACAATTAACTCTACCCCAGCCAAACCCAGCACATAATGCAGTTTACTTCATTTTCAAAAAAAACAAACTGATGACCAGAATTCAATGCAATGCACCCTTTTACCCACATAATCATATGCAGTTCTGTTTATTTATTCTTCCTTTTTAATGTATGGCAATGAAGAAAGAAATCAGAGTTCTAAACCAGCATCAAAGGGATGCTATTGCACTAACATAAAACTGTGTTTGTGTTTTTATTTACTTAGAACAAGTGTTTCCAGCTCCAATTTCACCATACTGAATTGTTAGTTCTTACCAACAGTTCTGTTGCACAGATACTGTCGAACACCAATATTTCCCAGTTGGTTTGGTATCACTTGGTTGACCTGTAGGCATATTTCTGTGTCTTCTCCTCTGATGTCAATTTCACCATTGACACCAAATACTTGAAAAACCACAACTGACATCTGTCAACAAAACCCAGATAAAACAATATGAGATTATAAAATTCATTTACAGTGATTACTGTTTGTAAGGTATGTTTTCTATCACAAATGGAAAAAACAACCCCTTTGTATCCAAAACCCTTGTTCACAGAGAAGCACAAAGTTTTCTCATTTCTTCTTTTCTTTTTGTGCACACTGGTTTCATAATGGATTGTTCAACAGCCTGTCCAAAGACAGACACTTGTATTTATGCCCCACTGACACCAATTCAGAATTGGCTACAAAGGCCAGGGAAGTGAGACAGAGTTTCATGACCTATGAAAAGCACGATCCATGTGATACCTGAAATGTCAGGTATCTGACATTACCTACAACATATCTACAACTGCATTCAACTTTATGCAAATCATAAGGACAACCAAGCACTTAGAGTGCTGAATCACACCAGGTTAAAGAGCTAGGATAGGCTACTAAATGTTGGCTATCTGCATAGCAGTCAGCCCTTTTTCTCTATTTACTGGGTTGTAGTATTTTTAAAAAATAAGTAGAAGCCCATTTTATGTCAGCCTAGGTATCAGTACATGTGTGCCCATCATCATTACCACTATTTTGGGTTAATTTTTATAATGAGTTGAAAAATCACTTCTAAAAGCAACCATTTTAGTTCTGTTTTAGGTTTAATTCTAATGGAATACAATAATATTACCATTTCTTCACTAGTCTCATGGGCATTTTCTGAAGCAGCACTCATGGCATCTGGAGATGACCCATCACAGTTTTCAATCACTGTGCCTCCTTCGTGGGCATTTTCTGATGGACTTTGATAGTTTGTGGCTGTGATACCTTCCATATATACATCAGAAAAAAATGCAAAGTTAGCACAGCATAATCTGAATCACTCCTACATTAAGAATAAAGTCAGTGTCCGTTACTGTATGCATACATTAACTTATTTTTTAACACGAGTTGAATTATTAAACAAATATTTATGATTGAACTGCCAAATCCATTCCTCTTACAGAGAGTTCAAAGTTCTAGATGCTAATCAAAAGTAAAGCAGGATATAGTGAGAAAACCAAAACAGCACTCCACATGCATTGTTAAAAAAAAAAAAACTGTGAAGGGCATTTTTTAGTCCCGCAAATCAAATAATATAAATTTGATCCAGCTGGAAAAAAATTCCAAGTTGTGTATCTAAAATACTGTAAAGTGCCTTTGTGGTTGTATGTTTAGAGAAATAAGCTACATATATTTTCATTAGAGCGATCATGATAGTGTTTCCTTGACAACTGGAAAGCATAGATACTTAACCTGCAGTTAAATATTGTTTAACAAGCTAAAAAGACATATAAAGGTTATTTAAAATTGAAAATGTATTTTATGGCATACTCCCACATAAGCACATTCAGGAATGCTCCTACAATTCAAATATGTAACAGGCTTGCAAGTGAAGCAGTCTTCTCATTATTGTTCTAGACTGAAGAGAAATCCTACAGCAAAAAATAGTCAGTCTTCATTCAAAGTAGAACTGTCAGAAATGAGGTACCAATAAGGTCTTCTTACTCTGTTTCCTGATACTAAAAAAGTATTTCATCAGTACATGCACACATGAGCAAAAGCTGGACAAATACCTGCTATTAGACAGTCAATAGCTAGGAACTGGTCTCTATCCAGAGATAAGCTGCAAGGAGACTAGCAAACCTACCTGCCTGGTCATCAGCATGGTGAGCATTAGTAAAAACTTGTTTCTTTTTCATCCACTTCTAAAATGAAAGCTTCTGTACCACTTCAAGTGTAACCCTGATTCAGGGTATAACCTGTAAGTACTTGCAGCCAAAGCAGTTGCTTTTAAGCATAGCATGGAACAAGTTCTGTTTAATTCAGATTTGCAACACTGTCGCTGTTGAGCGGCTAGCTGAGGACTGACCCAAGTTCTCAGACAAGCGAAGAGAGGAGAAAAGGAACTTTATTGTTTTTGAATTCCATATATATAGAGTCTACAGAAGTGCCCCAGATTGGTCAGCCCGAGACCTCCCCCTAGGCCCAATTGGCCAAGCCCGAACTCACTCAATCCGGAGAAACTGTTTGCAAAACATCCAAACTTTATCTTGTTTATGAAATATAGCAAAATGTTCCCACGGGAAGAACCTGTGCTAGCCACACAACACAGCATTTCAATGCTCTTATTTTCCTCATAAGAGGAAAATTAAGCAGTGTTAAAATTAAAAAGTGCAGCTTAAGTAGCACATTGAAATGATGTATGGTGAATATCCTTGGTATTACTGGTGAAGGTAACAGAAATAGTCTTGTAAAATATCCAGGATTTGTGGACTAGAATCTTTTTGAGCATAATTTTTGTAACACACAACATTTTTGTGTATTGCTTAAAAATATTTTGTTAAACCTACTTACCTTTCTCAAGAAAGCTTTGACTATCACTTCCATCACTCTCTACCAAATGATCCTCTAGCATCATACTATCAATAGAGATGGTGTCCAAAGAGACTTGTGATGGACTTCTCTTCATATTTTTGTACGAAACAGAGAATGCAGGGAGGTTGGACGAGCAGCGTTCCTTAGGCTTAGCACTTTTAAAATATAAAGATATTAGGAAATTATTGTTTCAAATTAAAGGAAATAAATAGAAGTTACTTAAAAAAAATCCTCTAACCCAAGCAAGATATAAAATAAAATATCTGATTATCAAATAATCCTTTGATAAGAAAAAGAGGTAAATGTAGAAACAACATACATTCATCTAGGTATTTGTGTCAGTACTTCTCTCAATACACATTTCCTAGCATTTAAACTGAAAGTAAATAGTTTAAATCAATTAACTAACACTTCATTTTAGCTTTCACTGAATGCTGGATACTGCATAACTTCTTGCATACTTCAAAAATTTTCATCTACTAGAACACAGAATCACAGAACAGCCTGAGTTGGAAGGATCATGGAGTCCAACTCTTAAGATGTTCCCTTCCTGACTGCTAGAAGTACTACAAGTCTGTGGCCAACAAGATTGCTAAATATTTTCAAAGAGTAGGAAAACTGATTTAGTATTAAATCTTCTATACCTTGATGAAGACTGGGATGCAAACATTTTAACTGAAGTCACTTTGTCTTTGTTGGTTTCAAGCTCTTCAGATTCTAAGGCAGTTTCGGTTGTTTCCAAGTCAGCGACTTGACTAGGACAGCCTTCAGTTGTGCCTTCCTGTTCATTTAACTTATGTGAGAATATGTTTCTGTCATCCTCTTTATCAATGAAAAATTCAGTAGAATCTTCTCTCTTATTTAGAATGGACACCGAATCCCTAGGATTCAAGATACTTTTCTCACTTAGAGGTCCACAGACCTCCTCTGAATCACTTCTACTAAAAAGTCCACTGCTTCCTCCTTCACTTGTATCTCCCAGACCTTTATCTGATGCATCATCTGAAAATGACATTCCTTTCTGAAAATCCATATTACTGTCTGATTTAAACAAAAGAGGATCTATTAAAATTCCTTTATTAACTTCAGCATTCACAGGCTTGCAGTCATTTACATAATCAAAATTAGTAATACCAGCTTCCACTATCTTACTACCAACTAATTTACTCTCTGAAGTAAGAGCTTCCCCATTTCCCACAGGGGAGAGCTCTGATGCCACAGGACTTCCTTCTTCCTCATCAGGAGACTTACAAGGGTTTCCCTGAGTCACTGGATGCAGCAGTAAGGCTACTTCTGCACTTTTCAGTAGGATCCCAATGCAGACATCTGCTTGCTTTGCAGGTTTTCCTGTCACCGCCTCTACGTCATTCCTTAAGTTTTCCAGGAGCAATACAAGAGATTCATGGAGAAACAGCAAAAACAGATACTGGTAGTGATTGATCTGCACGCTCACATGTTTTTGAACATGGACAAGAACGTGTACATCTGCATCAGAGGAAGAGCTTCCAGAAAGCACTCCTGAAGTCTCAGACATTTGAATGCCATTGGTCAAGGGCTCCGTCTCAGTGCTGTAATACTCCTTTAGAAGTTTCTTACGTTGCAATCTATTAGAGAGATCACTAGATTCACTTTTTGGAATGTTCAAGGCTGCCTGATTATGTGACAAAAGCTCTTTTTGTGATTTTGCAAATCTTACTGGCTGGCAAATCCAAAGTGAAAGTGGGAATGAGTCCACAAAGCTTATTGGTCGGCCTTTCCCACTTTTCGTTCCTTCATAATCTACCCAAAACTGGGAAAAATGCACGGCCCAAACATCAGTAGCTGCAGATGTCTTTAACGCATATTTATTCAATTCTGGGATGATATAACCTTTATAAACATCATGCATTTTAGTATCTTGTTCATGGGCGTGTCTCTGGAAGATTGGATGCAAAAGATTAAAATTTTTGGGGGACTTAGGAAAAGTGGTGAAAGTTCTACTGAAAAATTCAGAGTCCTTGAATTTCTGAAACAAAACTTCTAGATCAGAGTGTCTGCAGTTTGGTGAGCATCTGGTATTCGTAGCAATCATCTCTGAACTTTGAATGGAAAGTGCACGAGGTTGATCTTTATGAATTTCAGGTTTGTTTTCAAATGGGATGATGATCTGCAAGGGAGAAATACATTTAGTCTAGTTAAAAATATGTTGATTAACAAAGTATACAATTAAAGAAACAAAATAGTACCCATGACAGCTGATACAAAGGAGTATAATTATAGTTTTATGGGAAATCAAGTACAGTGACACAGCAAAGGGATAAGTCAGGTTGACGGAGTATGACTTATGTTTTCTCTCATTTTTAAGAAGGATGCTGTGGCATCAATATTTGTATAAAAACATAAGGGTCTCAGGCTTTTCTTATCTGAAGGTCTTAAATTTAGCTCAGCTATATTAAGCTGAAGTGGCTCATTTCTTCCACTCAAGAAGCCTGGGAGAAAGTTTCTTCAAGTGCTTCAAAAATTTACAGCTTTGAAAACCACAGAATTATAATTTGGAGTTCAATCTGGTTTGTCAAATAGGGGTTTTCACCCTACTGAGTACCTAAGTTTTTTATTTCTATGTTAAGATACAAGCAAACAGTTAAATGAGCTAATGCAGCTAATATTCCTAACATTGCAGACTACAGAAAAGGTATTTTTGACAATTATCTGATAATCATAATACATTTGTTTCATCAGAAAAATAATAATATACTTCAACTCCTAAAGAACAACAAAATAGTTGAGCACACTGTATTTAATTTAACTTGCATATTTTTAGGGCACATTTTAAAGTAAACATATTTTATGCCAAATCCTGTATCTAATATTGTTAACATGGACCTTGGCAACTCTAATTTTGCTAACACCAGTGACACAGCCTTCTATCACAACATCTCCATGCTGAATCTAAAAAGTAGGAGAAAGAAAGTTATCCTAAAGACACCTAAAGATGGGGGTAATGAAGCTTCTTCAAGTAAATATAATGACTCAGAAAAAAAAACCCAAATAGAATAATTAACTATATGATATGTAAACATCAAGCACACTATTAAAATATTCATTGTTTGCTAGAATAAAAATAATGCTGTTAATACAGGGGTGACACAATCAATATGAATCAAGGTTTGAGGGATTTAAGAATATGTTTATCTTCTCTTAGTTTAGTAAGCTATTCACATACAATAATTCAATATCAGATCAATCTACATTTGCAGTTTTCCAGTTGTTTGCTCCTAATAACTGTTTGTATTCAGTATAAACCATGTCCTTGTAAAGTTCCATTAAGTATTTAGCAAGAGCTTAGAAAGATAACCATCCCTCCATATGCCGACTTTTAAAAACCATTGACTTTTTAAAACCATTTCCTGTGGGCACCACTGAAAAGACTTGTTTTGTTCACCTCTGAACCTTGGAAACCATACAATGAAATGCTCAATGCAAACAGGGGATAGTGATGGGTGGGAAATTTACCTGCTCAAAAATCCTTTTTTTACAAAGAAGGAGAAGACAAGGGAAGCAAAAATTTGATGTTCAGCTGCATTTACAATGACCACTTCTCTGGAATAAGCATACAGAGAACTCATGTACCTGAACTACATCAACAGCCAGCACAAAGTACAGTACACAGCCAGAAAATGGTGAGAATGGGTTTTGGAGAAGGAAATAAACCTTCAGATGACGTGCTTTCTTTACATTAGGCATTCACTAACAAGACAAATGAGTTTTGATATAAAACAACCAGAGTAACAAGGGAGGGCATTAATATAGAATACAAATATTTATTTTTCACTAGCTATTTTTACTTTAGTGCTCAATTTCTTTTGAGTTCTGCTATGCCAAGTTCACTGACCACAGGGAAATAATTTTTTAGTATTCCCATTCAGGTCTTCAATACAAAGCCAAAATGCCCCTAGGACACAGATGGAGGAGTACAAGAGACAAGATGTCTGTCTTCAAACCATCATATTCTGCAGAGGTTTTAAGTATCATTTTTTCATTCATTTGTGTATTTATTTAGTAAGTTGCTTTGCTAACTGCTTTTCAGAGTAAGAGAAGAAACAAGTCTTCCAGGGAGCCACAAAACTCCTCCTCAATGACAGCATACCTTTAACATTAGTCCATCCACTCTAACATCAACATGTTCATCTGACTTTGAATTGTCATTTAACTTGTACATGGCCATGAACTGAATAAGACTCTGTTTCAAATCCAACACAAACTGATTTAGCCAAAGAATACTTCTCTCATCCAGGGTGAACTGTAAAGCATTCAGCTGGCCATACAAATTTGGACATGGAACTAAAAGAGAAAAGAAAAAAGAACCACAAGAATAAGTAAAATGTCTATGGGTTGGGTTTTGTTTGGTTTTTAAACAGTTGCAAATTTACATTTTCACCAGTACTTTTCATCAGAGAAAGAACAGAAACCCACTCATTTAGTCTCAAAGAAGAATAAATTGCTAGGGGATACCTGAAGCAATGCTTATTTCTCTCACTCCAAACAAGTAACTAAATTTTCTAGTGTAAAAAAATAAGAATAGAATTAAGTTTGAGGAGAGGGGGAGAATGTTCCCATTACAGAATGACAAGACCATGGAAATTTGTTGTCCTCAAGTCCCATTCCCAAGAAATTCACTAACATTTCTGTATATAAAACAGGGCCAGCCACAGAGCACATTCCTACAAATAACTCCAACAGGTCTTTGTTGCATTTTAGATATTACTGCCAACAGTTTGAGTTCTTTTATGTAGCCAGACAGTGAAATTGCAGAAACAATATGTGGATGTTGGAGAATGAATAATTCATGTGCCAGTAAAAATGCTGCAACTGTTTTCAGACTGAAAAACCATGCTTATATAAAACAGTATTAATAGGAGTTTGCCAGGAGCAAGCACTGTGGAAATGGAGCAGTCTTGTACTCTACCCATTTTAGAATCCCATTACCTATTTCCAAGCTTTAAGCTTCACAAATGTGAAAGTAACTCACAAAAAAAAAAAGAAAAAAGTCTTAGTCTTACTAGGAAAGTCCTTTCCATCTGGGTAGTAATATTCAGTGAATTCAATATGAATAGCGGGCATTTCTGGTGGAAGGTAAAGTGACTTTTTATTGCAAGAGATCAGAGCTTTAGGGGAAGAACGACACTGGTCTGCTGTTGAAACCTGTAAAAGATAAAAGATTATTTTTATTAACACCGTACATTTTTATGAATCATTAAGCATTTGTAGTTGCAAGGTACTGTCCCTAGTAAGGTAACATTCCACTGCTCCTGGGTGTAGATCCCCAAGTACAACACAAAGTGCTAAAGACACTTAAGAAACACTTAACTGCCTTGTAGCAGAAATTATTAGTATAGGACAGTTTCACAAAAAAACTGTTTTAAAGGCACCAGATCCCCTTCCTTCACACGAGGCAAGAGGCAGCAGGTAACTTTCAAAGGTGTTCAGCAGAAGCCTAGAATGATCTTATTTTTTACTGCAAACACTAGAAGCTCCTGATTAAGCATTTATGCTTGAGTGGAGTGTATTTCCATACAGTCTGGTCTAGATAAGGGGTTGATAAGCTAGATAAGTTTATTACAGACATTAGAAAGTTCTTGTGTTGTCCTAAGAACAAATTCCAGTACACAGGCCAACTCTCAAACTGTATGATAAGCAAGGAGTTCAACATGCACCTGGCAGAGATACGTATGCTTGGATATGCCTGAAGGTCTGCTTCACAAGAGAATCAAGGCATTATGGAACAGTAACCTCCATTTCTGTTTCCTTACAATGTAAATTATGGAACAAGTAAGAAATCAACGTTTGGTATGTATTTGACCCTAAATTTCATTGAATGAATTCTAGTTTAAAAAGTGTGTTGCCAAAACAAAGCTCTTTCATTCAACAGTTAGTAGATCAAACTGCTAGTTTGAAATGAGCCAACACACTAATATTGAATATATGATGATGTCTACTAGAAAGTGTTTCACTGGAAATAATGAATACATGACCTTTATAAGCCTGCTTCACTCTGTAGAGCTGTTTTCAAGAGGCAAACATTTCTGCATTAACACACACAAAAATTCAAGTAAAATGACCTACCTAGAAAAACAGCTTTTAGGAAATTGCATAGAAATAAAGACAATTTAAAAACTGAAAATGTGTTTGTGTAGAGAGAAGGAGACCAGAGCAGAAGGCAAATGGAAACACGAACAGTACAAAACAACAGTATAAAACCACTTTAGCTCCAGAAAAAGGCTCCTAGCAGCAATCTGCAACCTCCCACAACAGCAGAAGTGATATGGCAGAAAAGTGTTGAGAATTGGAACAAGAGCAAGCAGAAATCACAATAACAAAGTAGACACACTAAGCATTTTTGTTAGGACCTGAAATTTAGAGTAGATCCTCCCATATCACTGCCATTCTGCCTAACAGACACACTCCTTTCTCTATTCCACTTGCCTCAGAACAGGCAGTCTGGGCCATAACCAGCAACTGAAACTACTCATTCTAACAAAGGGGAAGGGGATGGAAATGACTCAAGTGTCTGCTCAAAATACCACTGGTGAGGGAGGGGCTGGAAAAAAATTTTTAAAACTTAAAAAAACTTCTTAACATTTTCTAATGTACTTTGAAAAATACAACAGTAAGCAAAGCATGATATATAAAACCACATATTAAAATATTGTGCACATAAGACAGTACAATGAAAAGATTAAATTTAAATTCCAAATTCATAATCTGGGGAACAGCAGAACTTGGATCCAACACGTAATTGTGATAGGAACACAATTTTAACAAAGCAAAAGCAGGTCCATAAAGGTCTAATCCAATAATGAATGGGAAGACTCATTAATTTCAATGGGCCTCATAACTGTCCCTTAAAAACCACAGTTACATAACAGCCAAAAGTGGAGTAGCCTCAGTTTTACTAACTTGAAGAAATGTACCTGATATATATTGAAATCTGCAAGTCTAACCACAATAGGACTAGACATCAGTTTGCCCTTTGGTTGTTGGGAAGATACAGAGGAAGCCCTAGATGTTCCTTTCGGTATCTGCTCCTTGCCTGTAGGAAAGAATAGTGATGGAATCATTGAAAAGAACAGTCTTTTTTTTTTTTTCCACAGTTTTAATATTTCATGGAAGTAGAGAATTAATGATGTAAACAAAATACCTGTTTGTAGGTTCTGAGGAGATACAGCAGGTGGTGATTTGGGAGGAGAATCTACATCTATGGCCTGGTCCTTCACAGCCTGCTTAAGCAATTCAACATTGCTTTTGAATTCATTTAGTAATTCTTTGGCCCATCCACTTCTGGTTTTAGTGGCATCACTATAATGCATCCAGTGATCACAGCTGTCTCCTGCAAGTAAGAGAAATGGGGGAAATACTAGCTCATTTGAAATTTTGCTTCTAACAAGATAACAAGTTTTCACTATTTCACAATTATTCTTCAAAATATAAGCTCATTGCATGCTGTAATTATAGAACAACAGAAGTCATACCAGACGTTAAAACAGAAGTTATATATTCCATAAAACCAAGTCTCAGCACTCCACAAAATCACTCAGAAAATAGCATTGCCAGCTGCCTTATAACACCACTAACGCTCAAAACATCATTGAATATTTTCAGTTCAGAGAAATTTTATGACACATTAATGTCATATGTGAGAACATGCAAAAAAAATGTTCAATTGAAAAAAAAAGTGAGAGCAAGTAACAGAATGATGTTCTCATGCTCACTTTTTCCAAGCTTATCTTTCCTGCCAGAACTGTGTCCTAAGAAGTTCCTGGTCCCTTTCCAGAAATGTATTCTTTTTGTCTTGGTTCTCTAGCACCTTTATGGCACACAGACAAGAAGGTAAGTTCAAGTAGTGCTGCAGCACATACAGCCTTAAAAATCAATCCCAAGGGAAATTCTTTTGGTCCTGTTTTCAATTCCAACATGTTTCTGTTGGTCAAGCATTCATACCTCTGAAGGAAATCATGTTATCCTCAAATAGTTCCTGTAAAGTCATTCTACTAACCTGTTCAATATAAGGATGCAATAACAAATAACCTGTATCAGTTGGTACATCACTCTTCAAATACTACCGTGTGAAAACCAACTTTATTTGGGACTTAATGAGTTTTTGGATACTTATACTGGTGACAAGTAAACATACTATTAAAATAGGAAAATTATTTTGGAAAAAAATGTGATTTCAAGTCTAAATGCAAATATTGCAGCATTGAAGAAACTATTAGAGAGAAGCCTATCACAAGAGGAGACATTTTTCCCCACCCTTCTTCCTCAGTTACCTTTTTCAATTACTCCCATCTGTATAGCTAAGGAAGAAGCTAAAGGTACAGGAAAGAAACCAGAAAGAGAACAAAAGGGTAAAGATGCATTAGCCTGAAGCCCATGATGCTGGGATTCTCCAAAACAAGGCTAACATGGGGTTACCCCAAGCACACAAACTCTGAAGGACCTACAGGACTTTGTTAGCAACACCACAGGGGTATAACACTCCTATACCCCTTCTGGGAAGTCAGTTTGGGCAGCTGCCTCTCAGAAGTACTTGCACACTCACACATACAGCACCATGAACATGTGGGAGCAAGGGCACATCTGTATGCAGCTGCACAGCTCTGATCTCATCAGGATCATAGACACACAGAGCTGGTTAGAGAGCACACACAGCTGAAATGCTGCAAGCAATGAAATGTATCCTCTCTTCCAAATTTTTTAGATTTCTACTAGAAATTATTTATGATAAGTGTTTTATTTGTAAGAAAAACTTCTTTGGGAATTGCTAACATTTTTTTAAGAACATCTCTTAACAAAAGGCTACACAATTGAACCTCTCTACACACTGAGATTCTTGTTCAGCAAAATAAAATAAAAAGCAAAACACTGATTGGAAATGGACATAAAATTATAGACTGGTATACCTGAAAAAATCTAGCAGATTGGTTCTTGCAAATATCCAATAACTGAATTCTCAATATGCAATACTGCTTTCCTCTGTCAGTGCAACGTTCTCTTCTTGACAGAAATGTGTAAACACTGTTTTGGTGACCAAACAAAACAGTGAAAAGCATTTGGCCTAAGACAGCTCATTCGCAGATTGATTCCCAGGTTGTTGCTTTTGTCGTTTGTTTTTGCAGACAGAAGGAAGTAAGAAGGTGTGCATTTCAAATGGTTTGAGCACCATTATCCAAGCTGTATACATGCACACAGCAATTTTTTTAGCATTCAAGCAAGACAGTTACAGTCACAGGTAATTCATAAAATGCTCACTTTCATACCTGCTTTGTGAAATGGGTAATAGTCCACTGTTAAATAGCTGAAGGAAAGCTGCATGGCTCCTCCTGTAACACGTCTGTTTGGGTCTGTAAAACAAAACAATGCTTGGCTCTGCAAACATTGCATTTAGCATGGTAGTTCTCATGTTGCTGTAATCCTTTAAACACCTAACAGCTACTACTTTCTTCCCTTTACTGTCTCTCCTTACAACCTCGTTATCTTCCCTCAAAATTTTCATTCAGATAGTCTTCACTGGTTTCTAAAGAGCAGCTTGTGGAATTCTGTACTCAGTCACTACTTAAAAACTGCGTACTGTTTTCAATGCTATTAAAAAGACAACACTTTGAAAACATATTACTGCAGTTTTTCTGAAACAAAATCTTTTACACTGAATGTATGATTATGATCAGTCTTTGAAGTCCACATTTACTTTCAAGAATATGATATAATTTAATTTTATTTGACAAATATTGCAGTGAAGGGGTCTTCTGAGAATCTTCTGACTTTTTCCACTGTTTAATTTCATGGCCAAAAATAAAGGACCAATAAAGAGATTCACTATGAGTGATAAATTCCAACTTCAGTGGATACACTGCATGTAAGGAAATATGTCTCTAGCCAGTGAATCTTATGCTCTGCTGCTCTGAAAGTGTCTTCCCTAATCAAGGAAATGCAGTTGTTAAACCCTAAGTTTTTCATACACTTCTTCAGCAGTCCTTGTATTTTTCCATAAATTTTTCAGTGACTAGCCAGCTTCTTGGATATACACCAACATGGCACTCTCCTATGATCACTGTTTAAAGGCATGAAAAAAGTGCCTTCATTTGTCCTCTTTTCCTGATTCTAAATGTGACTACATGCACTAGGCTTTTGTTACCAAGAAACAGTACAAGATTCACACACAGAATTTTAAGGTCACAGGACACTTGTTCCATTCTTTCCATGTGCTGCAGACCATACCAAATTGTCTAAATTAGTAACACAGAGAGGACTGCCCTTTCATGAGTCTGTATTTATAAGACTATTACAGAAGCAGATTGTATAGTCACCCCTTCAAGCCATAAAAATGTTGCCGCCACATTCTTCTTAACCCATTAACTTACCAAAAAACCCCAAAAAAACCAGCAGTAACAATCATACTGACAGAATCAGTTCCTAGAAGACAGGAAAAGCATAGAAGCTACTAGCACTCTTAGTTTTTGCATTTACTCTAAAATAATTAATTTAATAATGAAATATTGCCCTGACAGAGCCACCTAAATAATTTTACATGTGTCCACAGACACTGAAGACAATTCTGACTGTTCCTTTCAACTAAAGTCTCTTGACTTTATTGTATTATTATTATCTCATTATTGTAATCCTCAAAATGTCTCCTAAAGATTATTATAATTCACAGACACGTTACTTAAAAAAAAAAATTACCTTTCTCTTTAGAATGGATATCATCACATATATGTAGGTCCAAATGGGAAATTACCAAGTGATAAGAAGTTTCCTTAACATCAAAATCATTGAACAATTTTACTATTGCATCATTTTGATCAGGTGCTGCTGTTGTCTGTTGTGCTTTCACCTGCTGGGAGCTGGGAGCAGGGGCAGAGCTCTGAAAAAATATTTAGTCACATCAACTCATAATGTTTATTGTTTCTTTCAAGCGTAAGTATCTGCTTACTTACAAAAAACAGGCCTTTGAAACAAGGAAAAATCCGCACAACATGCATTCTGCCTTGGATCATTACTGACATTTCAGTGTACTGCTTTAGAACAAAGCTAAGTTGAGCTAATGGATGTGTGTCACTCACTGCAGTGCCAATTCATCCTCCATTCCCCACACTTCATCACACCCCTTGCAGCACTGGTATTTGTCTAACTTCTGTTGCAAGGTGTTCAGGGAACTAAACCAACAGGGGCTCCTTTCCTGCTAATTTAGTTCCTCAAGCTACATGCCAATAGGGACAAACACGAGTCAGTGCCACATCAGAGAATAGGTGTGATCCAAGTACAAGGCAGTGACAAATCAGAATTTCTCTGCTCCAGAACAGGTAACCATTAGATTGCTGTGGCTAAACCATCACACCACATTGTGAGGCATCAGCATCCACACAAAAAATGAACTCTTCCTTACAGTGCACTAACTTTACTCTGAGAGATTCTCCACAACTGACTGTACTCAGTGATAAACCATGTTTTATTTTATAACACTTATCTTTTATCAGTGTACTTGTCCTGCTTCTACACAGACAAGAAGAGCTGCCTCCCCTCACCACTCACAAAGCCCCACTGCTCTAGCCTGCTGTATGTGCTGAAGACCACCAAGATTTACAAGCAGCATCAACAGCACACATATGCCAGCACAAATACGTTTAAAGTAGATTTTTACTATATATTCCAACAAGAGCTGCATGAATGTAAGCTCTTAAAAAAAGTTAAGTTTTCAGTACCATGAGAACAAACTGGAAAAGCACTTTAAATCATTATAGTAAGCATATCTACCCACACATTAAGGTTACCTTAGTGTGTCTTAATTATTTAAATTCATAACCAGAAAATATTTGGAGAACAAATTTACTTAACAGTTAATAAAGAGTTAAGTAAACACAGAAGTCTAAACACTCTGCACATAAAGAAACAAAACTTATTTTATTTTCTGCAATTGACTTCAATACACAAAATATTGGAAAATAAAGACTTTTATATTACAATTAATTTCCAGTGTAATTTAAGATACACAACTGAATGAAAACGAGTGACTGAATATTCTCTAAATAAATTAACACAACTAACCACACTGTGTTGTATTGTAGAACATCTGATAATGATACAGTGAGACAACAAATTCTCATACCTGGGCTGTTTCAGAAGCCAAGCTTTTCCTCTGTTCTGCTGACTTCTCTATGGCTTCACTAAGAGATTTGGCATACTGCACCATGGCTTTCAATTGGGAATCAGTCAAAACCCACAGTAGATCATCCAGAATCAGAACCAGTTTGGATGCCACTACATTACAATCTTTTAACTGTAAAATAAAAATTTAAAGAAGCTGAACTAAGTACTAACATTTCTTATATTAAATCCATGGGGTAAAAAAAAGCTGAACACAAAAAGCAGTAACAAACATTTTTTATTTTAAATTTTATTCCTCTCATTAACTAAGTACCTAAGACAGAGTATATTTATGCCTCACTCTTGTGTTTGGCATGCACCAGATATTAAACTGTTGCATTTCTCTAAATATAAGTAATGTAAGTATTACCTGAATCTAGAGAGATAAAAAAACAGGCATCATCATAAACAAAGCTCCACAGATCAAACCATTTTATTAACAGGACCTGTATCAGGTCTTCATTTTCAAAATCTGCTTGTAGTACTTCTTGCAAACTCTACAGTCTTATCTTAAATTTATAATTTAGATACAAAATCTTAAATTTATAATACATGTTATTATAAATTTAGTTCAGGGAATTCTACATTGGATATGGCCTAAATTTAAAATCTTTACTATGCGCATGCATGCATGAAGAGCATGAGTTACAAATTAAAAAATAAAATAAGATTTTAAACTTTTCAAGTTTACCCTTCTTTTAAGCGTCACCCTAATTTTTGATTGGTTAGTAATCAGTCGAACTGGAGCACTCATGATTTCATGCTTAGAACTCTGGATTGCATCTGCTTCTATTCTGATCATCTGCCAGTTGATTTCTTTAAAAGTCAACACCTTTAAAGACAGAAAAAAAGAGAAAAACACCTTGATGCAATGTGACAGTTTACCTGCACCTAACCCTGTGCAATATGTGTATGTATACATCTGCACATATATACACACAAACTCACATAAGCCATATGAACAGAACAAATAAAACTCACTTGTAAATCCACTTACAGGTGTCAGGAAGTAAAGCCCTCCCCCTGCTTGCTACCTCCAAAATGTCACAGAAACATTAGGCTACTTCCAAGCAGGCTGAGGTAACAAGCAGCATTAAAATATTCAGAAGAAAATAAAGGTCACAACTATTTGATACTAGGTTGCTTCTGGGAGAGGAAAAAAACGATTGTGTAGTTCAGTTTCAAAACGTTAAGTAAGAAAAGAGCAGGGAGGGAAGCAAAGCTACAGGATAGGAGAGGGGTTTTTGGAGAGGTTAATTTCAATTAAGAGAGAAAGTTAAACAATGAACACACTGCATGCCATGTAGACCCCACAAGCTTTGAATCCACTACATGGATTTCCAGAAGACACAGCAAGAATATCAAGTATCTTATTAGAATAATGACACAAGAGCATCAAGTACAGCTGGACACTGAAGATCAAATATATAAAAATGAGTGACTGCCCAGCAGCAACATCAGGGAGAACATCAAATGAACAGGACACCAATAGGAAAAAACAGTAATTCTAGTTTACCTAGAACTCCTTCCTACATGATTTGGATGATGGGATCAAGTTCCCTTCGTAAGTTCACAGACAACGCTAAGCTGGGAGAGTGTTGATTTGCTGGAGGGTAGGAAGACACTGAAGAGGGATCTGCACAGTTTGGATTGACGGACCAAGGGCAATTTTATGATTTTCAACAAGGCCAAGTGCCAAATCCTGCACTTGGGTGACAACAACTGCAGGCAGCAGCACAGGCTGGGGGCAGAGGGACTGTTCAGTCCTGGACCCCCACTTCAAGACAGCCATAGAGGTGGCTGGAGTGTGTCCAGAGAAGTGTAGGGTCTGAAACACAAGTCTTATGAGGAGCATCTGAGGGAGATGGGTGTGTTTAGCCTGGCAAAAAGGAGGCTCAGAAGTGACCTGATGCTCTCTACTACACTTCATTGCTATTGCTTTCTTATATATACACATATGATTTAGCTATTCCAAGAAAAGTATTTAATTTTTGTACAAGAACTTAAATTAATTTGAAATTGCTTTAGAAAAAGAAAAAACCTTATCAGTCAAACCCTCACAAGCAAATAAATAACCAGTTAAAATGTAAAAAATATTATTCTTGTTGTTATTATTATTAGTACTACTACTAATAACAACAACAATAACAAAACCAGCACAACTTCCTATCCCTCCACATTTAATATACCATTCTTTGTTCATTCAGTACTCTTCAAGTCTGGCTCAGTTTGCATTTTAAAATAGTCACACGCTTGGAGAATGTAAGAGGGAAACAATACAGCTGCTTGCCCTGGTCTTTGTTCTTGCCTGAGTATCCACTTAGGCCATTTGCTCTGACTCACATTCACCATTTTTACATATTCATGTTCCTAGAGGACAACTGAAATTACTGAGCACAGAGTGTCTCCATTCCCAGTAATGGCACGTTCTCCATTCTGTAAAAGGCTGCAATTCAACTTCCTTCTTTACCACAAAAACACGGGAAAAAAGTTAGTAAAAGGTATTATTTACCTCTCCACGTTGAGCTTCTTGTATTCTGGTAAATCTAAGGTCAGCATGTTCCCAGTTTGCATTTACACTATATATTCTCAGCTGGGAAAGTTCAAATGAAGCATTAAAGGCTTTTGCACCAATCCTTATTACAATGGAGTTCACAGAAACTGAAATGCCTTCTACCACTTTTTCAGCAAAGCCATATTCACTAAAAAGTGAAATGCCAACATATTAAATATAAACCGAGTGAAAGGACACAAAATTAAACACATGAAATAAACCATGAAACAGATGTTAAAATAAATTAACTAATGTATTCTACAGTTAGCAATTTTTGTTCAATATACTTGATGCAGTTTACAATAATTTCCACTCTGTGATCCTAATCTCTGCATTAGTAAAAGAACATATATTTGACCAAGATCAATCTACACAAAGTGTAACAGTTAATACAATCCTTCCATGTTAAATTACATGGATGTATGTATTATATGTTATTATACATACATAAAAATAGCAGTCACATCATTATGCAGAAATCTTACTCTTATTTATGCATACATAAGCAGTAATTCATGTCAAATTAACTATTTGACAATTCCAGTCTGGTTAGTATTTATCTCTATAAGCCAAATTATTTTGTCCATTAAAAACAGCAAAAAGTATTTGCTTTATTTCATTTAATAAAGAAAGGCAACCTAAATGGTGGTTACACTTCTACAGCAAATCAACATGCATTCCAATATTAAAAAAGATTAAGCAGTTGCAAATTTTTTTTAATAAAAACCTTATACATTCTGAATGTTTTAGATTAGTGAATGGAAAATTGAATACTAAATACTATTTTAACATCTAAAAATTTCTGCCCTTTTGTCTTCTTGGGGTTTTTTCTGCTTGTTGAAAAAAAAAATTGTGGGGTTTGTCATTCCTTCTCTTTTTCATAACTTTCATTCTACAGGAAATCTCTATGGCAATGGTTTTCAAGCTGTACCTCAGGAGACACAGAGGCCCATGGACTACTTCTACACATCACACAGGAGTTAAAACAAGAAAAGTAATTGCATCATTAAAATTATTTATCTGTATATAGGTTCCCGTGACCACTGAAAAATGTTTTGGGTCCATGTAAAGGAAATGATTGAGGGTGTGGAGAGATGAAAATCACTGATGTACTGCTGTATTGTCCCACCAAATTGCTTCAGTTTTGGGCTACACGGTGTGCATGAAATCTCCCAGTAATAGAGATTAAGGAAATAGAACTTTAAAATCCTGCACTAACAAACAGCCATTAAAACCTTTTAGACAAAACAAATAAAAAAAATTTAAAACCCACATGAACATTAAATATATTTTTTATAAGGGATGAAGGAAAGATACCATTAATTTTTTAAAAAATTAACGTAAATTAAACTCAGTAAATATCCGACAGATATCTGTAAATACCTGACAGAGCAGTTGCCCCCACATACCTTGCAAGCTCCATATCTAGTTCACATGCTCTCTCCAGGCTTGGGTCTGGATAGTTCCATTATCACTACACTACTTCACCCACAAGCAATAAAATAGAATTTTGGAGAGATGGGAATGGCAAGCTGCAACCCTATAAACTTCTGGAACTTCGCAGTCGATTTGTTCTATAGTGATTCAAAACCTCTTTTAGCCAATTCCATGTAATTTAACCATTAACCATGTAACCAATTCCATGTAAGTACCATCACTGACCTCTGTCCAGAGGCAGTTGCTATAGGAGAAGGTCCATTAGGGGCACGTGGCTCTTCACATGTGCTCATTTCCATTACAACTTTATCCAAGGACTTGGAAAACAAAACAAAAAACAAAAAAAATTTGAGAACTAAGAGGCAACAAAGTTAATAGACAACACAAGAAGAACAAAAATCCAAACAAAAAAGTTCACTGGAGAACTTTTTCTGAAATACACATAAAACATTTCTTACTATGTCAATTTTTCCCATCTTTTTTTAAACTTTTTTCTTTTTTTTTTTTTTTATTTTATGAGTTCTAACAAACATCCCCAGTCAAAAATTGTATTACAAAATTCTTAATCCCTGAATATTATTTATCCAACACATACATTTGCAAAAATTGCATTTCAAAATGGACATGCTTTAATGTGTAGTTATCTGAGTTTTCTTTCTACATGGCTGTTCTTACAATGAAATACTTAATATTTAATTCAAGGCGAATCAAAGCACAGCAGTTAAGATTACGTTCCTGTCTAATTCTAACTTCCTTACCACCCCTTCTGAATTCGTCCATTTATGTTCTTAGGTCAGACAAACACTAAAAACACCTTTTAGATTTTAGATTTTTCATGACTCAATGTGCCCTAGCTACTGGACTATTATCATATTGCATTAATCGTGCCTATCCTCATATTCCACTTGCTCCACATTTTTCTGTGCTACTCTCATCCATGAAAACCTGACTACAACCAAAAAATTCATGCACTGTCTAGTCTGGATTTATTTATACTTCACTGTATTTTTATGCTTAAATAGCTGTTAACCGTAAATTTGGACATTTTAAAATTATTTTTTCCATCTGCCTCAATGATTATCTTGCCTTGAAAAACAACAACAGAAGAAAAAGCCCAAGAAAAACCCAATCCCTTAGTTCGAAGATGGTGGGGAGAAGCCAAGATTTCTCTTAGTTATCCTAACATTTTTGGATGTTTAACCATTCTTCAAGAATTGCCTTTACTACATGACTAGCAAAACGAACAGTAGGACAGTGATTCAAGGAGTTTGCACAATATAAGAGGCAATGAAGAATGCCTGGATGCAGATCTATGTCTTCTCTCACTGGCAACTACTGTACATGGATAGAATAAAATTGCTGTGTATCATCCTTGGGGCCAAAATCACTCCTTCAAACTATCTTGTTCATCATATGAAACCAGAAATTGGTTATGAGCAAAGGTAACAGTATGTGCCACCATGTTAACAGACTGACTGTCACAAAGGGCAACTCAGCCCAGTGAAAGGCCCTCTGGCTGGACAAGTGGGTTCTAGTTATCTAGCAAGCTGTGCAAACAGAGGATGCTATTCCAGCTTCATTAAACTCTCAGGAGCAAAAATATCCCCTTTTCCCTGTCCATGCCAAAATACCTGAACTTCAGTGATGTAATGAAGGGCTAAGGTTTGACACTTGGGCCACTGAATTCACTTTCCTTTAGAAATCAAAAAGGCTATTATACAATCTACCACTGAATAGTGAACTTTTGTTACCTATTTAATGCCTATGTTCAAGGAAACCTTTATGTAAAAAAGGTTACCTTGAAAGTTATCTCAGCCTCAAGGATTGCTAATATAAGTTCAGCAGGAGCAAAGCAAACAGTGTCTTCAGTGTCTGCAGTGTCTTCCTACTGCAGGTCAAAGTATGTCACGTTTAAGAATAGCACTGCTTAAACTGATTTCCTAATTTGGCAGTTGCATCTCACAGCCAAGAGGCTGAATCAATCCACCTCAGCATTACCAGACTTTAAGTTCTGGGTGTCAGGAAGAAGCAGTACAGCCATTAGTACATTACAACTGGGTCACTAGCAAATGCATCAATTATTTATAACATGTCTTTCCCAAGTCTGATTCAGAACGAAGGAATTACAAGCACATTCACTGCAAGACTGGGAAACGTGACAGCTAAAGGAATGTTCACTCTTAAGCAAATGCAATTAAGAAAGTTTACTCATCATCAAATAAATTACTTCTGCTGCTACCACAACTGTTAGTATACTTAACACTAAAGAACAAAGGAAAACAAATGCAAGAATTAACATTACTTCCAATTGTTGTGAATCCTATTTACACATTTTACCTCCTATTTATATCCAGGCTGAATCCTACATGGTTACAAAAACCCTGTAAACGTTATGGGTGTCAAACCTGCTACAGCCAAGATCACTGTGTAGAGTACAGACTACAGAGGTAGAATTGAAAAGTCCCTACAAAAGACAGCTCTAAAAGAGAGGGAGGAACTTGAAAAAGGGGTTAGTTGGACAAATAACCACCCTTCAGGTAAACGCAAATTAACTTGTAATGACTAAAAACTTGACAGAAATTAGCTAATGGTCAAACATTACAGTGATTACACCGAAACCACAGATTAAGAAAACAAACCTACCAAGGAAAACATTAAGGCATTTTGCCTTGATCTGCTGCTACCCAGAGGACACTTAGTAAAGGCCTGTTAATGTTTCAGTTATTTCTTGAATCACATCAAGAGAACTATATAAATATTTGATATAGATTCTGCTACACATAGCATATTTCAGAGTTTATTTCAGAACTCACCAAACAGATGGGATGTGTTTTCAATTTTGTCCATGGTATCTGCAAGAGAAAAAAGTATTCTAAAGCAAATTAAATATTGAAAATACAGTAAAATAAATAATATAGGATGTGTTTTAGGCATACAAATTATATTTCTAACTTCTGAACTCAGCATAATATTACTTTCAAAATATTAAGTTTATCTGAAAATGCTATATAACAACTTCATGCACACACTAGGTTTTAAAATCTCTGAACTTCAAAATCTAGTTATCACTGAGCAGAAAAACAGAGGAGCAAAGTAGAATCTGTCTCTTTAACAGTGAGTTGTCAAGCATCAGGAAAAGCATCCCTCCCTTACACATTCTTTCCTTTAAAAGGAAAGAAAATCTACATTTGCTTTGTTGACCTACAACTGATTGCATGCCTACAACAAAACATCAAGTTCACAGCATTCAGAAAAATCAGGACAATCTCCCACAGGGGGAAACAAGAGCAAACAAAAATCAACACAAAAAACCCACAACCAAACCCCACCAAGAGACTGAGGAGGTGCCAACATTTGACCACATTGTAACTTCAGCCAAGAATAAGCCATCCTTCATTTCTTAAACCCACGTAAGTGTAATGTGGAACAGATTATATACATTGTTTTGATTACTAGAAGCCACACTGAACAAAAAAGCAATATCTACTAGATTTACTGTGTTTCCTCATTTCCCACAGAGATCCGAAGCCCTCAAAAGGTATTTTTGGCAATAGGAACAGAACAAGAGGGAAAGCAACAAAGAGGAATGAAGGGAAGAGAGAACACACAGAAAAAATAACAAATAATTATGATAGACTAATTACCATGGACAAATAAAAACTTTTACCTCTACCTCATTTTCAAAACGTGCAGGAAAGAATTCTACTCAGAAAAAAAAAGATTTTTTTAAAAATCGCTCTTATTTTCATCATTTCCAGATGTACGTCAACACATGAGGAACAAAAATTAGGGAGAAATTACTGCTGATAACATCTTTGTTGTCCCTTAAAATTTTATCAAGCACTTATCACAATTTGCTATTAATACAAAGTTGCTTGAAAGTTTACAGAGACAGAAGGAAAGAAGAAAGATGTGGTTAATTACTACTCCAGCACAGTAAAATCCTCACCCTGATGGATGCTTTATTACAAAACACTTTGTTTATAGCCAGCCATGTTGGAAGATCCAGCATGTTCTGAAGCACCTCTTGATCCAGCTCTAAATTGGTGAGCTGGCCTTCTCCCTTCAACGTGCTCAAGTTGATCTTGTCAGGTGACAGATTTTTGGTGAACCTAAAACCAAACACATCTTAAGTAAATACATATAAAGCAATCAGAGCTATCCTAGATATCAGTGACAATTTAACTTAAAGCAGTGGTCTGAGGGTGAAGAAATCGTGTTAGGTTCTGAGATAAATTTCACCCTGAAATGCACGATTAAAGAAATGGTATGATGCAATTGATTTGTCCCTCTAATTTTTTTCATCTCATTAACTCAACTTATAAATAAATAAACAAAAATATGAGGTATCTTCAAATTTTTGCATCACCTGGAATAACAAATGATCCTTGACTCAATTATTGTAGTATTTATTTTAAACTATACAAAGTAAAAATAAATCTATTTCGTTCCTCTTTAATTTTTCAAAGGGAGAAAAATATCCCAAACCCCTCAACTCACTGTCATAAGCAGTACCTTTCCATGTATTTAGTTAAAATCTTGAAATGAAAAAGCTTTATTTACAACCTTAATTATATTTAGTCATAGAATTTAATGACAAATTAGAAATACATATACACACACAGCAGCATGAGGTATATAAAATATTGGACAAAAACTTGAAAGCTCAACATGATATCCATGTGGTGAAAAATTTAACTATTTAAAAGAGCACATATAAATTTCTTTATATTTCCAAGGCACTAGGATTTGCTGATACAATAGAACAATCTGTGTGACTGTGTCAAATGGTTCACATCCTTGTGACACGACATGACAGAGCCCATGGGTTCTCCACCCTCAAACCAACAGCTGTAGCATTACATCCACCACAAGCTAAGAACAGGCTATACTTAACCACACTTCCAATCTGCCATGAAAAATTGTTCCTGCTCATTAATTGCGTCTAATTTTACAAGATTAGGTAGTAGAAAACACTACAATTGGCATTATGCTTTGTGACTTTTCCCACTGAAATCTCCTGGTGCTGCTATTCTCCAGGCAGAGTGCAAAGGGTTTTGTCTGTCCTCAATGACAGAACATCACCCTGAAGCAATGCCCCAGGAGGTGCAATTCCAGCATTTCTCTTACATTCAAAAGACCAACTTCTAACTGAACCACAAGGTCCTCATTAAGTCTGATACTGGGGGAGATGGTGGAAGAAGATGAAAAGTTTTCCTCTTAACAGTTTCCAAGTACAGCTTGAAACAGAGCAGGCATTTTCTGAGTCCAACTGCCTTACTCCATTCCTGGGATGGTTAGCTTTGGAATTGCATTTACCTAGCCTGACAAAATGCAAGCAGTACATATTTGCAAATAATACTAGACATGTTTCTTTTGAAGATGTTCTGCAGTGGTTAATGTATTGCTTACAAGGCATAGATTATCCACAAGCAATAAGCTTTAATCTGTAAAAAATATCATTTAACAATTTCAGTACTAAAAATACACTGAGATAAGCCTATTGATAAATGTATTTTCCTTGACAACTAATGTACTTCTAAATGCTCTGTTTAGAAACACTAGAGAGGAATAAAGGACTTGAATTACTTTATTTTCTGGTTACCCTTTTTTCTTCCTTTCAACTAGAAAGAATAATGAGAAAAGCTAAATAACCTGCCTCATTAAAACAATGTATTGGTAACTGCAAAATATAAAACTTCCTATCTCAGAAATCACTGCCAGGTCTCATCTGACTCAGGTCATACAAAACTCCTAGAAGGAAAAAAGTAGCCATTGAGTAATAAAAGCAGCCACACCAGAAACGCCTCTCAGCGTGGAGACAGAGCTAAGCATTATCCTGGTCACAACTGCAGACACATCACAGTGAAACACACAGGACCTACAGAAAGAGGTTTTCAAACTTCACAGCAAGAAAGACACCAAAATACCATTAAGGAGGAGAATGGCAACAGCAAAGCCAATTTTTAGGTACTTTCAATATCCTTCAAACAAACAAAATAGAAGCCAGTCTCTCTCAACAGGGAGCAGAAGGACAGGGAAAAAATTCAAGAAGGAACACCATTTTTCTATATAGATTTTTTTTTTTAATTCTTCCAAGAGTGTTGCTTTGAATTTATTTCCTCTCCTGCAGTCAGTGAAAGGAAAAATGTTCTAAGTGCTGCTTCATTATGAAGAGGCAGACATAAGAGGGTCTCCACCTGTTAAGACTGTACCCTTCATGACAAAAGTCACAGAAGGAAACTCTCAACAGGTGAGCTGTGAGGAGGTATTTCAGGCATAGGCACCTCTAAGAGCAGGTCTCTTCATTCCACTTCCACAGCTGGATGCTGAGCAGACTGTGGTGTTTCCCCAGAATGCGTAGCAACTTCATAATACCCAACAACCACATCTGCTTTATCCATCTGCTTTGTCCAGTGCCAATTGTCCACTGAGGATGCCAACACTTTACACACCTGTGCCAATTCTCTGCTCCTTCTAAATTCAGCTGTTCCATAGAATATGCTTTTGTTTGTCTGTTGGATAATTTCAGCACTTTAGAACCATTCCATACCACTAAATATAATAGGAAAGCCTTTTCATTTTATATAGTGGCCCATACGTAAAAACATTTTTAAAAAGTTGTTGGCCCATTTGGGCAGCTAGTCTTGCAATCATGTACCAGAGAGTTAGAATTTATAAGAATTCTGATCTTTGTGCATAAAATTGAAAGAAGTGCCAAATTACGAGAATAACAACATCTGAAATTAAAAACTAAAAAAGTCCTTAGGGCAACCACAAGTCTCCATATGGTATTGCTCCAGGATCCCATGGTACATCAGATCAGGACATGCCCCACTGAGCCAGAGGGCTTTGACTTTTTTTCTGGTGTGCTCACACTAAGGCAACAGAGACCTAGAACACTTAACTGCTTAAACTTTGAGAATGTCTTAGGCTATCATATTTACCATATATTTTTGTGCACAGCAGAGAGGCAATTCCTATAAAGTTAGGACCATGTAATTCTAAATACAAAATAATTAGAAATCTTTGATTGTATCATGATGTTTCATGATTAGAAATCCTTGATAGGGCAAAACCATTTAAAAATTTTCTATGACCTTTTCATGTAACTACTCAGAACCAACAATGTGCCTGAGTTCATGATACACACACATTCTTCTCTCTGACCAGGCACATGCAAACAGTCCCCCTGCCAGCCTGCCATTTGTTTGTTTACCCTGGTGTTCATTCCTTAGAAAGAGTTAATTACTCCTTTAAGACTTGGTCAAACTGGGAGCAAAAGTCTTAACAAAAGGGCTTTTTCTCTGCACAACATCCCACGAACTTCTGATTCCTTTTCTAGGCAACAGACCCACTGCTAATATCCACTGCTCAGTACATGAAATAAATAAAGCAGAACAGAGAAAAGTAAAAGACAAGGGCAAGAAGAACGGAAATAAAGGTCATGGTTGAGTTCACCAAAGCTTTCTGTTATCTGTTCTGCTGTGTCAGTAAGACATCACTGTTACTGAGGTAATACAGACTTGGTTTGCTAATACCTCAAGATATTCTTAGCAAAACTGTTTTCACAGATTTGAGTTTCAATGCCACAAACTACACTTCCTTTCTCTAAATATATCTGAGGTTTGAATTACTATGTGATAGTATGGATTTCAATACAATTTTAATATTGAATTTCATAAGCAGAATAATGCTGCAAAGTATTTACGGTTTAAATGCAAGAATCTAGAAATATGAAGTTATCAATAGCACAAACAGCCTGGCATAGCTCCTTTGGGTACACACACACATGTGCTAAATATTACTATGCAGTTACACATAAATGGTTCAACTTCAATCTACAAAGTACAGACTATGAGTTCAGTGAAAAGTGTAAAAGACTGTACAGTATAGTGTGGCATTAAGAATCAAAGAGGAGTAAGTTTCAATGACTGTATTTTATCAGAACCACAGCACTTCTTTCCCTCTAAAATAACTCAAAACGTACATAAAAGATGCATTTATTTCTTCACCTGACATACTTATTTTCTAAAGGTTTGTTTGTAACACCACAGGCATGGAGCTCTGAATGGAGCACTCCACCATGCTGGCAGAGACGGCCAAGATGATGAAAACAGAAACAAAAAAACCCCAAGAACAGGTAGAGAAGATGGGAAAACACTTTTCTGAAGTCACAAGCTTATGGTTTGTATAACGAATGCAAACAGACCATATGAAGCTTAGGGCAGCACTCCCCAAAGGTTTGCAGTGAATACCAAAGGCCTTGTCAAGTTTGATGACAGAAACTCCAACCTCTGGATTTAGTAGGGAAATAACAGAGGTCTGGATCATATTTGGACACCAATTCTCAGCTCTTTTGCACATCTCCTGAATATACAACCGCTTTCCCCAGCTCCACCATGTGCCTTCCCTGCTTTTTAAATCGAATTTCCTCAGCGATATGATTCTAAATGCATGCTCTAACATGACAGACTAGTAAATCAGTCTGTGCCACAAGTTTTGCTTATCTCCTAGTTATAAACTCAAACTGCCTAAACAACAGGCTCTGAAAAAGGGAAGCATGACCTACTAAGCACTGGCAACCGGAACAATAATAGAACAGCAGAAATGGAACACAAAGATAACAGATTTTTTTTTTTTTACTGTTTCACCTGGCTGAACCATGTTATTTGATCACTATTGAATATTACACAATTTCTGAAGCAAGAAAAATGGTCTTTTTCAATCAAGTTTCTCAGGAAGACGTTGGGTTCCCATGACTCTAAGTGACAGAATGAAGGTGGTCTACTATCATTTAGCTCACTGTACCACTTTAAATTTTAAGATTTCAAGTTTAAGTAGAAGAGGAATAGAGCTGAATTTCTGTCAAGTCTGCCACAGAAACAAAGCATTGGGATGAACAATGTATACTGTCATAAGTGGGTTCCTCTCATCCAGCATAACATCACAAACCAAACCACAGCTGATTTTCAGTAACTGGCTTGGTCCAGAAAATAAGAAATGTAAATCCCCCCCCAGCTTTAAGTAAGAAAAAAAAGTTACAGTAAATAGCATGCTGCAGGCAACATAATGATTTCCTCTCTCGTATTTTCTTTGCTGTAGCCAAAAGAAATATCAGTGTCTCAGAGGAAAAAACCAGGTGTAAACTCTGAGATCAGGAGCATTGCTATACCTTTTCCTGTGGTAGCACTTCATTATGTAATTCCCAAATATCAAGATGATTCCATCTATTTAGAAGGCAGCAAGTTCTATATGGGAAAAAGATAGACTCCCTAGATTAAAATACAACTCTACATACCAGTAACATTAAGCACAATGACGTTCAGAAGAGTTCTTGGGAGCATTCCCTTTTTGAGCCAAGTACGACAAGACAGAAAAGGCAACACCCACTGCAGCCACACATGATTAAAGATTAAGCTGCCGCTAAGTGAAAGACTAACTAAAGACAGCCTTCACAGATGCAACAAGTGATTTACCTGTATTGAAAAAATAGAGAACTAATGAAACTTTTGCAAGGACGTGATAGACCGGGGGAAAAAACACCAAATTTAAAAGAACAAACTTCTGTAAAAGATGTCAATTTCAATCCTTCAAACCTAAGAAACAAGATTAGAATCAGGCAACTGATGTTTTCTCTTAGTACTTCAAAAAACTTCAGCCAAAAAGCATCACCAAAAATGCTATAAAAATTAACATAACAGCAAAGGCTTAAGGTTAATATTGGTCAGAAAACTGCAAGAGCAACAACATCACAAATCTCACAGTCCAAAGGATATGCAGAAAGCCAAAAGCACTCTCTATATATTTAGTAATGCCCTAGAAAAAGCTGGTGAACTGTGAAATACCAGAAACCTTTGAGTGACCCCCGGCTGTGCTAGGGTTGCTTTAATTTTAATGACGTGTATTAAAGTAGTATTTCACCTAGCAGAAAACCATTAGCTGTGCTTTATGTAAGCTTAGGAGTAAAAAACTTCTAGCTCTGCAGTCTGAGTTAAAATGTATAAAACTTGACAGGTAGCATACAAGACACATTCATCAAGACCACAGAAAACTGTCCTTCTGGGGAACACAAAACAGCAGCAAATGGCTTTGCAGCAAGAGCTGACTCATTTCTGATGCAAGACACTCAACATTTGAAAATATCATTCATGGAAACTACTGGGGTCTAAGTGAAAGACAGATTTTAAGGAAATAAAGCAGGAAGATAAACGATCGATGAAAAATGGCCTGAGATACATAAAGGTTAAAGTACTTCTATGTATAAAAACAGAATGGTAAGTAGTAGTAAATATCACCACAAAATATGGAATGTCTTCATCTTGGACACTTTTTCAATTTCTTCAAATATTAATTTTATAAATTAAAATTTATAATTTTTATTATAAAAATAATAATTAGCATTATTTCTTTAGCACAAAAAGTTAATTGGATGGTCACTTACCTTAACATAGGAATAAAACCCTTCATGAAACTAAAGAGAACACTTTGAAAGCAAGTAAAAGGAAACACTAATTGCAAAGCATTTTAATATCCATGAAAATATCCAGGATAGAATACAGTACCAAAATTAAAAGCTCTAAAGAAAGTAAAAATTAAGGCATTCATGGTAGGGTTTTTGGGGAGAGATAACACCTTTTATGTTTACAACACAGTAGGATTGAATAGACACTTAAGTTCTTTATTTATCTATATTAACAGTACATTAAGTTGAAAATAGACACTATTAGAGATAAATTTTAATATTTCTGGAAAAAAATCCTCCTACAAACAATGGCACTCTCACATTTACACCAGGAAGAGCATTGCCAAACAGCACTGTAAAATCTCACCACCACTGTGAGCCAGTGGGTGACCAATACACAAGTCTAGAGTGGATGCAACTTCGGTGCTGTGAGAGGCTATTCCTCCAGTTATCCTCCAGCCTGAATCCAAAAGTCAGCAATCACGAGGGACTCCTAAATGACAATACCAACTGCAGCAGCTACACCTGTCACCAGATCTTTCAGGTACACCCCTCACTATCTGTGACACCCAACTGGCACCCTCTCTCACCCTCCAGCATCAATCTGTACACGAGAAAGGTATAATCCCTTTACCCACTGGTGCTGTGGCCACCCACACAAATGCCTACACACTTTATCTAATCTCACCTTGAACTTCTGCAGAATTGTCAGGTGTGTATTTGGTGTCTGAGTGCAAGATGGAGAACCCTTCATGGCCTGCTGGATGTTCAGCATGAAGATCTGCAACACCTGCTGCAGAGCACTTTGTGAAGGTGCCCAATCCTCTGCAGCAGGACAGGACATTGCCTCGTTTACACACCCAGCCTGGACCCACTGCTCTCAGGCTGGCCATGAGTTACAGCACATTGGACAAGTCCAAAATACCACCTACAACCCTACAGCTTCAGGTAGGACTTTCAGGCTACTATATAGGACCTTAACCACCTAACACTCATCAGGCTTTTTGATCTATCATAGTCTAAAGCCAGATCTTCCTTTCCAGGAAAATCACTAACTAGGACCTTGGCTCAACAAGCAACCTGCATTAGTGCAACACATCTGGTGCAGTGTCACACCACCCCCTTATCCATCCCATCCTAGGAGCCCTACATAGCACATCTGCTTTGCTGACACTTTACAAAAAATTGCTTCCATTTCATCACAACACAGAAGGACATCAGCAGGAACTGCTACTCCAGGTAACTTCCTAAAGACATCTTAGTACACTCCTATAACCACTTCAAGACCCATTCCATACTTTCTCAAATACTGACATCCCCACCAAGTCTCTTGATAGTACATAATCCTTCCCCTATTTAATTCTGTAATAACACATACAGGAAATTATATACTTTCTATTTAGAAAAACTGTATTGCTTGCTTTTTGGGTACAGGCAGAACTGAGACAGCTGCTGTCATCAATGGTTATTATCTAATTATGTGTCATGAAGAAGATCTGTGCAGACACAGCCAAGCACTGTGCATAAACGAGGAGCTTGCACTGCAGGAGTGATAATCATCTTGCAAGTAAAATATTGCTCAAGCAATTTATCTTTCAGTCATGATAAAGCCTCACACAGACCAATATTAGCTTTCTGATCCTATGACTCTTTTCACATCAAGTACAAAAACGGCCAATATGATCAAACCCAAAGAACTTTATTCAAACATGACAAACCTATACATACATGCAAGGCCTTAATGATACACTGAGTACAAGATAACATAAAATCCTGAATTTATCAAAACACAGGTGGCATTGAATATGCAACTTCCCCACTGCAGGCAGAAAAAAACACCTCAATTTGCTTGATAACTATTAAATTTCACTTAAAACACAACTTGATAACTATTAAATTTCACTTAAAATACAACGTTCTGTATCTAACACAAAGACATTTGATGAAAAATAATTTTAGAAATTTAAAATCAAGAAATAATGATACAGTGTAAAAGCATAACATCTGCCTTTTATAAACTGTATCATTTATTTATACATTAGCAGATACCTTTTCAATGCTAACTGATCAGATCCCACAACACAATAAAATCTTTTGATATTAATTATAAAAACTCTTTTAATTAAAAAAAAAAGAAAACCAGTCATTTTTCTTCTGTAAACTAGGTAAAGAGCTGCCCAATCCTTCAAATATATCAGTACAGGGGTAATACACAATAAGTTATGAAAAGGAATTAAGCAGATGCAAATGATAAACATAGCCTAAAGATATTGGGAAACACCTAGATTACGTTTAGAAAATACACATAAAGGTATGTTTAAAATGGAATTGTTGATTTAGTTCACAAACCAGTTTTGCAAATTTAGTTTAGAACTTACAAAAAACCCAAAGAAACCAAAACATACAGCTGCATAGCAAACAATTACTTTTTGCAGAATTCTAAGTTACAAAAAGAAACAGGAGTGAAAACCCAAGTAATTTTACAGAGCTCACTTCACTCCTAAATTTCTATAGATACATATACTACCTCTTACATTTCCTCTACAAAGGTGGGAGAGGGGGAGTTACCTGAGGGCAAGGTATTCAGACTTAAGGCCCCTATTCCTGGTGAAAGCAAGTGGTCAGTTGCCACGGCTTCTGAGAAGCTTCTGGTACTCATTTTGGTAGTAAGGATATTCACAGGAAACCAATCTCCACCAGAGCCAGCTGGGATCGCTGCAGGGAACGGGACACAGGGGACACACAAGGGATCGAGTTCAAAGGGAAAAAGGAGTGACACAAGAATGTAAGAGAGTTTTAGCTGAAGATAACTGCAGTTACAACAGTTTGTTACACCTCATGACACTACACAACTCAAAAGGAAACAGACCTGTGTAAAACACTAGGTTCCCATGAGAATATCCCTTGCTGTCTGATACTACAATACTGCAGCCCTGTTTAAATGAACAGCTTACGAGAAAATTTTAAACCAAAAAGAAAAGATCTATATAATATAGCCAAGTGGTTTCAGAGACACTCAGTAGGTACATTTGGAAGATGAGAAGGAAGAGAGCCCAAAGATGCAGCTTAAGAGGGTTTTATTTTATTTTTAAATGGGAGACAACTTTTCAGGGATTTTTTTGCCTAGCCTGAGATTTCTCAACCAACATTATGTGTTCCTATTCACGGTGTCTCAACATCAGCTATTCAAAATTCACACTAAAGAAACCTGACCCTAGAGATGTAGAGGAATGGGACTTCTGGATTTGTTTTTGTGTTTGGGGTGGTTCTACAAAGACCTGCACATGTCTGACAGTCTGATTTTGCAGGCTATGAAATTTTAGTACAACAAGCTCCTCAAAAAAAAAAAACTTTTCTGCAAACTGTCTTCAAAGAGATTCCTCAACTTAAATATAATTAATTCCTACACTTTTACCCTTTTGAGTATAATAAAACCCAAACATTTGGACAGTGTTGGCAGGCAGTTTGTTGGGGTATCTGAACAACATTTAAGAAATTTATTACTGATGCCTAGTTACAAATTATGACTTTTCTCAGTCTCCAGACCCCCAACAATGGGAGGACCTACAACATGAAAACTGTTTCAGAAGCAGGCAACCACGAAACTTTCAGATTCCTGGGTAGCTGGACCCAAGTGCTGCTTCCTTGGGAGTCAGAAGCAGCAAGTGTCTCTGAGGAACAAAAAAGCCCTGGTGTTGTCAAGCTACATGTGAAGACAAAAGCAGAGCTGCCATGAAATCTGTGCTGGGGACATTCTTCTTAGAGCGAGGCTTGTACATCCATCCAGGGGAGGCTGGAAGAACTAAAAGGCACAGCCTAGCTGGAGCTCTTTCCTCTCCTGTTTTTCTTCATCAAAAAAGGAGACAATGAAGAGATCTGAACCGTGGTTAGCACTCAGCTCCACAGAAGTGTACTCCTGCAGGAGTTACTGGATTGAGAAATCTGGGCTCTTGTGCAAGCGGCCAAACCCAAGATACATTGTGTAATTACTTCTTAGCACTTACTCTCCTGATTTGCAAAAAAACTGTGAAATAAATCATTTCATGTAAGCCTTTATAATTCCATTAGTGTTTCATCAAAAATTATCTGAGCTCTTTTGTCCAATCTTCTTGTAGAAAAAAGAAAAAACTAAACCAAAACACTTTAAAAAGCACCTCTCATTCTTGGGAGTTATTTAGTTCATATTTTTATACTGCTTTGATATTTTAAAAAACCCCAAAACTAAGGCTTTGGCAAGAGAAAAAACAAATTTTAAAAAACGTAACTGTGAGCTAGTTTTGATTCTTACATACTCCATAATCACTTGATCTTAAGAGACAATTTTATTCCTCACAGGCTTCATTTAAATATCCATTTTTACCAGGGAATTCTTCATACTGGCATGTCAGGTACTTGAAAACAGCAATCAAGACCATTTTAATTGTGCAACTTATTAGTAAAACTATTCTGAGAATTCTTTAAAGAAAATGATTGCATACAAGTAAAATGCTGCTGATTAATGTGTTAATTGTGCAAATGTATTCGTTTTTATTATGTATGCACAACAGTTGTCTGACTTCAACAAAGCTTCAGCAGAATTTTAATTCTACAAATACAGTGTCTGTAAAATCAGCATCCAGGTTTATAACACATTTGCAAAAATAACGTACAACAAACTGAAAAGCAGAAGTTAAGTTCTGTGATTTTATTAACCCAAATGCTTCTTAAGAGATCTTTCCAAGATGTAACACAAGATCTAATATCAACTCCTAAATAAAAGTAATGATTAGGAAATCTACCAGAAAATACGTTATTGCTCATTTATCTCCAAAATACCTGTATAATTTCAAAAAGCACCACAGCAATTTCAGTTTGGATTTTAGAAGATGTTCTGCTACAGAATCTTAAAATGCAATATGATGCATGAAGCTACTAACAAAAACAGAAGAAAGTGAAAGTTTTTTATTTCTGTTGAGGAAAGGATTTTTTGATTCCTTTATGCTCATCAGAGCATTACCAACACATTCACACAGAAAAAACTGTTGGCATGAATTTCCACTTAAATACTAGAAGTATTGATTTCCAAATGTACAGGAATTTAAGAAACACAGGATTATAGTGAAACTTTAAACTGCTCTTTCTTCTTCTTTTCTGCTGTCTCAAGAAGTTCTGCTTTACTACCTGTTGTTTTTCAGGCTCATTCTTTCACTAGGTGCAGCATTTAAGACAGAAATAATGCCAACACTTTCTGCAAGCATTCAGATTCAGTACAGATTCATCCAGAACAACAAAAGTTGTTATGCCTAAATTGTGTTTTGCAATTTTGTCACATACTACACAAGCCAATAAAGTCAGTCACGTAGACTACACTCTGCAAAATTAGTACAAGCAAAGAGAGAAGCGGAAAAGTACACACTTTGTGTTCTTTGGCTGGCTAAAGGAATTGGCTAACTCTCACAAAACTAAAGTGACACAAAAGTGGAATACACAGAGCTGAAAATAAGCAAAAAACCTACTTACTTTGCTACTAGCAGAATTTTCAAAGCTCATCCAAACGATTTTTGTCATTTACTTTCAGGAAGGAAACAGCTCATCCTAGCCAAATAAAGGTGCTACACTGCTTTATTCTAAAAGGAGTCACCTCAGATCTCTTGAGAGGGCAACATTCCTCACCAATCAGGCATGTCTGACTGGCATAAAAGCAGGGCAATATGCAGGGCAAATATTCCAGTAGGACATGTATCAGTGAAACTGTACCAGATGATGTAGGATATCGTTGTTTATATCAGGACCAGCTGATTCCTGCTAGCCACACAATTAGTATGCTATTCTTTGTACAACCATTCTTCATGTGAGCTTTAGAATGGCTTCCCAATTATGAGATGAAAATAACTGCCGCAAAACCCACTGCAATTTTATTCTATTGAAATCTTAGTATGTTCACATCTATTGATTCAGATAAGCAAAAGCAAAGTTCTAAGTTCATGCAGAACATTAACTAATGACACAACTGAAAACAATTTCTGCCATACCAAACACTTTAAAACCTCTTACTGTTTTCTCTGTGAAAATAGCAAGTAAGATGCAAACTGTAACTTTTTACGTTGAACTATGTGTTATCATTGATAAACTTAGAGTTAATATCAGTTGACTCATTCTGTTACAGAATCTTAAGGCTGTCATATTAAGTGTGGCTGCTCAACAGAGGCAAAGTTTATAAGCTTTCCTTCATGATTCTCACACATATCTTGACAAACAAAACTGTTTTTCACAGAAAGGCATGGATAACGCAGATACACAGAAGACTGAGACTGCTCATTAACCAGGAATTTCAATGATACTAAAAGCCAAAACCATAAAACACCTGAAAACACCCTTATACAAGTCTGTGTTAGTAATACCCAATTTCTGTCTCTATCTCCCATTTACACAACCCAAGACTGAAACTGCCATGGAGATGATCCCCTTCCAACCACAGGCAGTATTACAGTAACACCTCAGTGAACTTGCACAGGGCAATCTAGATTCCTGTTGGAAATCTTTAATACCACTGTTTCATACACTTGTCCACAAAGTCTAACTGAGGAAAAAGAAGGAATGCTGAAGGATATCTGCTACCATCACAGCAGAGCACTGAACAGACCATCTTGCAATAAAAATTAACATCTTCCAGTTCACTGGGGAAGACCTTTACAGTAAGAGTAAGTGATCCCAACACTAGAGAAGACTTCTCCTAGGGATGATGTGTCTTTCCTGCCTTTGTAAAGGATGATGCCATTATCCAGACACTCGTTTCATTTTAGGGTGCATATGAAATAAAAACACTGTCATCTCCATTCAGCAAAACCACACCTAACACAATATGGAGCTGACAAAAATTCAAGCCTCCAAATGACAAACTGATCCCTTCAGTTTAGTTGATACATTTAGTTTTAAATCCTACACCAAGTACCACATAATGTGAAGTACAACAAAAACACACTCATTTTCCTCCTACCCCTTCCCTCCTTCTTGTTAACTATCACAACCTTGGGAAAGAAGAATGCATGTTGAAGATAGAGGATCTTTTTTAAAATTTTAAAAGACCAAAAAAGCAGAAAACTCATCACCAGACCCTGACATGAGATACAGATTTGTCACAAGCTGAAAAAAATAAGCTTTATTACCTTCACTGTTCTTAAACTGTAATACAGCAATACAGAAAACCCTTTATAAAGACAAAAAGTAATTTGGATATCAAAACTATTTGAAATGCAGTTTGGGTCATCTTCTTCTTGTTCTCAAACCTTAAAGAGTCATACCTACGTAAAATTTTCCATATCTAATAAATGTAGAATGATGAGGCTCCTTCACACCACTGTCCATTATCAGTTCACCTGATAAAAGCACTGTGAAGTGCTAAATGGAAACTGCACTGCTGAATGACACAATGCTTTTAAATTTGCAGATACAGTACCTAGATAGTAGAAAGAACTAAAAATTGCTAATACATGATTAACAGATATTGCAGCAATCTTCACAGCAAACGTTGCCAAATCAATGACGATTGGGGCAGATGGGCAAGCTGACCACTAAAGATCCCTTCCAACCTCAGCTGTTCTGTGGTTTGTGGCAAAAAATCGAAGTACTTCTCTGTAACTTAAGGTAAAAGTTCATATCTTTGTTCAAACATAAAGGGAAATAAAATAATCAAAAATGGAAATAAAGTGAGATAAGAGGGTAATTCTTTCCACTATTGCTTTATTACATATG
This sequence comes from Entomyzon cyanotis, assembly GCA_024500445.1. Taxonomy (NCBI): domain Eukaryota; kingdom Metazoa; phylum Chordata; class Aves; order Passeriformes; family Meliphagidae; genus Entomyzon; species Entomyzon cyanotis. The sequence goes on along the minus strand of JAKEPQ010001018.1, from coordinate 12,518,599 downwards.
GACTTCTTCCAATAAATTTTAATCCTGCCACTAATACCTGCTTTGTTGAAGATGACAAGCAGGCAGTTTCAAGAAACTATGAAAACTGCAGAACAGGAACTAACATGGTAAGAGTAAAATGTGAGAGTGTCCTTTGTCGTTCCATTACAGGAAATTCCTTATGTATCTGGCTCCTTAATCACATTCTTACAAAACTTATTAAAGAAAATCCTGAAATAATACTGTTATAATTTTTGTTGAAAAATCAAGGTCCTGAAATTTTAGAACCTCATGTCACTTGAATTCTGTTTTCCTGAGTAACAAACTTCTGTAACCACTGAAACACCTGTTCTGCAGGAAGTAAAGATATTATCTGAACATGTAATGAAGAACACTCACAACAAGGGGCTTAATACTACTGTCTATATATTAGGTAGCAAACATGCTCTTTGAACAGTATGGATTATGAGCATCAACTTCAACTTGCAAGCCTCAGATCACTGGATATATCCCATAAGCTTTCCAGAAGTGATAAAATGTGTCATAATCATTTGACATAGACTTGTTGAGTAAGCATTCTTACAACACGCAAGAGAGCAATCACAAACTTACCATCATGACAAAGTATTTAGTTCTAATCTATTTGGCTGTTCATTTGAAAAACTAGACAAAAACCAATTCATCTTACTCATGCTTAGCTCCCAGACCAAATTTAGAGTTTAATCTCAATGGAGACTAGAGTTCAGCTCTCTTTCCATACAGCTTGCTCTATACCACTACAGGAAACAAGCTGCCAAATCCAGCTATTCCACATACACTGCTGATTAGAAAACTGACTCAAGGCTGATGACATCTTCACATTGCATTTCCATTCACACCGTGCTCTGTCATTTTCATGTGAAGAAAAGATTCCTTTATCAGCACTCCCTGCAACGTAACTCACAAGCAGGGCAGAAAAGAAAAATTACTCTACCACTGCTTCATACATCACATTTAGCAGATAGATATCAAAGGATTTGGAATGAGAATTATGTTTTCCGTGTGCATCAACAACAGATTAGTCAAATGACAATCTGTCACTTCATTTTGTTTGATTTTTCTCTACAAACACTTTCCAGAAACACCACACAAAAGTGGAATAAAGCATTTTAGAAAAAAAATAACTAAAAATCTGAACAGTGTTTCAAGTTACATTTGTTAAGACATAAAAGTAAGCTCTGAATTAGCCACACTATGGTATTATGACAGATCAAGTACCTAACAGGTTTTTGCCTCTTTAGAAAATGGGAGAAACGTGATGTGGCTTTTTAAAACTGTGTGAATCAGCTCGTGCACTTTCTGTGATTTCTCCATCTTTCAAGCACACGACATTGACAACTAAGAAATTTACAGCAGGTTGGTTTGTTTGTTTTGTTTTAGGCCGCGAGGCACCTTAGACACGATTTCAGCCACCCAGAAAGGCACGAGCTTAGCTCCATCCCTGTGCGTTCACCTTTCCGCCGCCCGGCCTCACCTGTGTGTCAAGGGCTAGATGTCGCGACCCGAGCGCAAGGACAGAGGCCGAGCTGCCCCAGCCCCGCCCGGCCGGGCAGCGCTGTTCCCCGCAGCCCGGCAATCACGGGGGTTCCCTCGCCCCTGTGCCCCCCGCACAGCTCGGCAGCGGGGGCGGCACGGTCTGCCCGCCGGGAGGCGGCCGGAGCCCGCGGTGACTCACTCGGTGACTCCCTCTGCGCCAGGCACACCGAGCCCCCTCCCTGTCTGCGCCGCCGGGCTCCGGGCGAGGGAGCCGGGGGCCAGCTCAGCGGCTGCGGCCGCCGGACAGCCCCCCAGGAGCACCCCACCGCCCCCTCCGCCTCCAAATCGCTACCAGGAGGCGGCTTCACTCCCCTTCCGAGGGCAGGATGACGCGATCCCCCCCGCCCAGCGCCCAGCCCGGGGGTCGCTTTCCGGGACCGGGACCCGCTGTCGCCCCCGCCCCGCAGCCCCTCAGCCTGCCCGGTGCACCGCGCCCCGCTGACCTGGAGAGATGCTTCAGGATCTGCTTCTTGATAATCCCCGCCATGGTGTCCGCCCGCCCGCGCCCCTCACGACGACCGGCCGGGAGCAGGAACGTGCTTCATCCCTGCGCCCGCCCCTGCCCTGGGTGGGAGAGCGCCGGGAGCCGAGCCGCTATCTACTCCCTCTCGCGCTCACTCGGCGCCCGGCGCCATCTTGGCCGCAGCATCGCCTGGTGACGGGGCGAGACGGGGCGGGCCGGGCCCAGGGCTCCCGCCCCGCCCGAGAGCGGCGGCACCGGGCGGGCGCAGCGGGGCAGGGCTAGGGGACGGGGGCACGTACAGAGACACGGGCAGGGGCAGCGGCGCCTCCGCCTCTCGCTTGCTGGCAGAGCCCCTGCCCGCCTCATCAGCGTCTCCGTCTCCGTCCCCGTCCAGCGCCCGAAGCCTGTGTCCGCCTCAACCCCACCGCCCGCCCTTTCCCTGCTCTCCTCCGCCAGCTGTTTCTTTCATCCCTCTTCAGCCTTCCCACCTCCGAAACTCTGAAAGCGTCTCTGTGCATCCCCGCCTGTGGCTCTGTCCCTCCTCCCGCCTGTGGAGCGTGTCCCAACACCATCACAGCTTTGCTTTGCCTGGGCCCGACCTTGGCCGAGCTAGACAACAGGATAGCTGCAGCTCCTACAGCACCACGCAGAAGGAACAAGGCTAGATAAGATTAAGAGCTCACTGACAGAAACTTGCAATGCTATGGCAGTAAATTCATATGGATACACACACTTAGGCATATTTATATATTTCCCGTACCCGAATTGCTCAAACCCAGAGACTTGTAAAATCACGTTGTTCCTCAGATGCTTACATTTTACTGGGTATTTGTGGCAAGTATATGAGTTATTTTACTTTTGAGAGAACAGCCTCTCATGCTGTAGTAAAATCTCTACGTCAGTTAAGGAATTAATGTTTTGTATTAGTTTTGCTCATCCAGTAACCCTCTTCTCTGGCAGTCTCTCATTCAGAAAAGGCATCTTGAAGAATTTCAGTGGTGGGTAACCAAGTACCCTAAAAAGATTAACTGGAAAAAGAAAAAGAAAAATTAGCAACTGGGAAACCAAAATGTTTTTCAGATGTGACCTCCATAAGCAGGATGGTTCTCTGGAATAGTGTGAAGAGCTGCAGAGGAAAGACATCACATACTATTTTCTCTGCTTCTCATATACATAACATTAATATTTTACAAACAATGAACCAAAACCCTAAGGACCTTTAAGTGAGAAATATGAAGCAGTAATAGAAAAAATAGGTCAGGAGATTAACATTTTCAATTGATTTTTCCAGACATTTAAAAATCAGTCAGTTGTGTAATACTGACCTCATTATATTCTTAAGGAGATTTAGAAAGTAGGAATGAGCTGTGTACGAAGCTAACACTTTTATGCCTGTTTTAAGTTCGGTTTTCTCAACAAAGAAAAAGTCTACCAGTATCATGGAGAAACAATGCTCATCATCATGATGGGTCAGCTTCTCATTGACAGAGAAAATATGAGGGTCAAGGAAAGCAGGACCCATGCCATGTGTTCTCTTTCAAGTGTCCTGCAAGAATAGCTCTGGCAGAACAGGGGAAGTCCTGAGCCTCTTCACTGATGTCAGAACTGAAAACAAGAAATATTTCTGTCCAGCAGGATTGATCTGAATAGTGACCTCATGATGTATCCCCATCTCCTGGAGCACACTGTGTGGAGGAATGGAGAAAAACGCACAGATCGACACACACCACACCCTCCCCACCCAGAAGGGAATTAGAAGGGCACCAACTTTCCATGTTGACTTTAGACCTTTGCAGTCACCATGGACGTGCATGGTGATCCCTGGACTGTCTGGCTCTTGCTAATCCCACGAGTCCCGATCCTGGTCCTCACCTGAGGATTGTCTTATGTGCTTGACGTTGGACCTGCTTCATTATCACATGTTTGTTTGATAACCTGGGCTCTGGGCTTCACTCCCACGCCTGTCTGCCTTGCTCCCTGCCTGGGGGTGCTGGGACAGGCCCTGATCAGCAAGGCCCTCCCTGCTGGCCACAGGAGTCCTCCCAGCTCCTGGACTCTCTCTCTCGGGGACCAGCTGGCACTCATGTCACCAAGAAAGAATCCCACTTGTGAGCCTACCCAGGATGTTAAAATGATCTCAAAGAAAATATTTGTCCTATGTTTGCAATAGGTATTTTTAGGGCCTATTTGTGAACACAGCAGAATTTGTGAATTCAACAGAACACCCAAGAAGCCATGGTTTTCTATCAGGCAGTCATCTCACCAACCAGCCTGCCCTTCACCATCACCTAAATAAAGGTACATGGAAGACAGTTCATTGATGTGAAGTCCAGGATAACAGCCCCCTGTGTCAAAGGGTGCAGTAACTTCTTCCTCAAGGATATCCTTCTTTGGATGCTCTAACCAACCTGGAAATTCTGTACTTGGTACCATTCAGTCATTCTGAGGTTGCTCATTCATACAGAGTGCAGCTAAAAAGCCCCTGTGCTTTGTATAGGGTGTGCAGAGGGAGTTTGAGTCTCTCACAGTTTCATGTGGTCATGGGGATTTCTCAACTGTAAAAACTGGAATGGAGTTGAGAACAACTTCAGAAACATGAAGGTCACAGAATTATTTTAAAAATATTTATTGTTTTTCCCATTAAATAAAGTAGTAGGAGATGTAGAAAAAGAACAAACTAAAATTGAACTAAGTTTCAGTGAGTGCTTTGTATCATACTTGCAGAATGAGAAATTTGGCATGGCTTCTTATGGATAATGCAAAAGATAATGTCTGTCTTCAAATGCAGATGTGCAAGGCTTAAGTAGTCTGCCAGACCATTATTCAAAGAGCATCACAAAATATCAATTCTCACTTTCTAAGGGGCAATGTACAAGGTTTGCTACCACATAAACTTTTGAAAGTCCTGTTTATCTGTCCTTGTTGTGTGGCTGACTTTCTCTGTGTTACATACTCTAACAACAACAGCAGAAAGTATTATCAAATGTGCCATTGCAATAGATGGGTGAATGTGTAAAGAAGCTCAATAAATATTTATGAATTGCCCTCAAGTAGCAGTGACAGTAAATATACCAACTTTAGTTTGAAGAGATTTTAAATATTTATGTATATCAACCACTATACATAAATGTAGAACTCTTAAAAGCCAGGCACTTGCCCTAGGTCCTAAAGAAAAAAAAAATGAAAAAAGCAAAAGTAACTCTGAATGTAACAGAAGTCATTGAATCATAACAGATGAATTGTCTTAGAGCTGGAGCTAGTATTTAGAAGGGAAAAATAATTTACCAAATTCTGGCTTTCACTTTTATTTTCACAAGGCAAGTTAGCAATAGATATTAGGATTTTTTGAATCTAAATTCTTCTAAGAACTTTATATTAGTTAAAGGATGAAGGAAAATTATGTGATTTTAGGAGTAATATCTCATGTTTCTGTTTAACACTGAATACCTAAATAATTTTTTACTATTCTGTGTTTTGTGTATTTTGGATTTTAATTACAAACCCAAAATTTACTATGACTATACCTGTCAGTAGGCAAAGAAGGAGAACACCCACACTTTAGAGTGTTCTTTAAAAGCACACAGGAGCTCCTGAACTTGAAAAACAGGCTTTTGATAATTCCCATGACGTCTACTCAAGAACCAAATAATGTATTTGCTAGAGTGAGGATTAAGGATCCTGTCCTTAAGATACACTTCTTTTACAAGCACACAAAGAGGATTTGTCTAAAAGCAGATTGCCATGTGTTCCATGAACATCCTGGCTCATGGAAAGACATTTGATATTTGTTAGGGCAAAGAGTTATCATACAGAGTAACAGTTCTTTTTAAGTTAGGAAAAGTTCATTACACACAAATACAAAACTGTAAGGCTCTTTCGATATTAATGGATTACAACACAGGAAATACTGATGGGAAGTAAAACATAGAGCAAAATTCATCATCAAGACAAGTGCAAGGTGCTGCACCTGAGATGATATACCCACCCCCAGATTCCAGTGCAGGCTCAGCCCTCTGTGGCAGGGAAGCAGCCTTGTGGAAAAGGAGCTGGTGGTCTGGATGGACGTCAGGCTGAACAGGACTTAGCAGTGCACCACTGCAGCAAGCAAGGCAAAGCAGATCCTGGGTTGCACCCACAGGGGCATTGCTAGCAGGGACAGAAACTTGATCATCCCACTCTGCTTGGTGCTTCTCAGGCCACACCTGTAGTGTCCAGTTCTGCTCCCAGCAATTCAAAAATTTGTGGACAACTGGAGAGCGTCCAAGTTATGGCCATAAAGAAGATTAGTGGGCTCAAGAGCACATCCAGTGAAGGAAGACTGAAGGACTTAGTTTTTTCCTGCCCAGAGAAGCTCAGGAGGGACCTTATCACAATATTCCAGTACTTTAATTATGGCTACAAAGATGGAGACTCTCTCTTCACAAAAAGACAAAGGGCAACAAGTTGTACCAGGAGAGCTTTCATCTTGGTGTAGGGAACTTTTGCACAGTGGGAACAACTGATCACTGGAAAAACCTCCTCAGGTATGTGGTGGAGTTCCCATTGCTGGAGGTTTTCAAGATGATGCTGGACAGGGTGTTAGATAATCTTACCATGGCTCCCTTTACTACAAAAGGTTGGACCAGATGGTCTTTCAAGGGCCCTTCCACCTGGTGTCGTTCTACAGTTCTGTGATTCTATAAAGGTGTGTGCTATATTACACAGAGTTCAGTAAAACAAAAGCTGGTCAGGAGCAGAGAATTCCAATAGCACTGCTTCCCATACTGTTTATACTAAAAGGGTTAATTACAGCATGCTTAGAACAACTTTCTACATGAAGGAAGGTTGTGGCCAGTTGGGGGTTGGTCTCTTCTCCCAGACAACCAGGGGCAGGATGAGAGGATTTAGTTTAGGTTGGATATCAGGAAGACTTTTTCGTTATTGTTATTGTTTCACAGAAAGGGTGATCAGACATTGGAATGGATTGCCAAGGGAGGTGTTAAAGGCAAGGCTGGACATGGCACTTTGAGCCATTGTCTAGTTTGCATAGTGGTGTTCAGTCATAGGTTGAACTCGGTCATCTCAGGTCTTTTCCAACCTGATTGATTCTGTGATTCTGTAACAGTAAAATAATGACGGTGGGATTTACAGTTGTCTCCCTTTCCATTTTGTCACATTCTTACACAGCACAGGCCCACGTTGCTGCTCACTTCTCACTGTGACTGTCACTCATCACCTTTCTCCCGAGGCGCGGCGTTCCCGCACAGCAGCATCCCGAGCCGGCAGGGACAGCCAAGCAGGGCGCTCGGTAACTCCGAACCATCGCCACGCCGGGCTCTTCCCCCCACGGCCCCGCCCCGTCCCCAGCAGCCGGTGCCACCCCCGCGGGGCTGTCGCGCTGTGCGCCGGGCCGGGCCGGGCCGGGCGCTGTCCGCGGTGACGCCGCGTCCCCTCCCCGCCCACCCGTGTGACGAGCGCTGCCGGGTCACGCCCGGCCAATGGTTCCCGCAGCTCCGCCGGCGTCAGCCGCACGGCGCGCACCCCGCGGCAGAGGCGGAGCGCTGCCTGCACTGCCGCGTCCCGCCGGGCCACGCGCGCGCTGCTCCTCCGCTCTATGGTCACCGTAGAGATCCACGGCGGTGGCGGATCAATACTGGGACGGCGGCGGCCGTGGCGCCGTGGGGAACATGGCGACGCTGGTGCTGGATAACGGCGCCTACAACGCCAAGATCGGCTACAGCCACGCCAACGTCAGGTGAGGGGACGGGGCGGGGCGGGGCGGGGGGGGGGGGGGGGGGGGGCAGGGCAGGGCAGGGCAGGGCGGGCGTCCCCTCACAGCTCCTCCGCCGCCGCCGCTCCCCTCCAGCCCCGCGCTCCTCAGCGCCTCAGCGGAGTGCGGGCCCGCGGTGCGCATGCGCTCTGCGCGGAGAGGCGCGGCCTGGGCCTGCTCTGCCTCTGCGGCGGCTGCGAGCTCCGCCCCTGCAGCGCGCCAAGCCGTGTCCCTCAGAGCCGCACCGTGTCACTCTGTGTCCCTCTGTGTCCCTCAGTGCCACACCGTGTCCCTCCGTGCCACACCGTGTCACTCGAAGTCCCTCAGTGCCGCACCGTGTCCCTCCGTGCCGCACCGTGTCACTCTGTGTCCCTCCATGCCACACTGTGTCACTCTGTGTCTCTCCATGCCACACTGTGTCCCTCAGAGCCGCACCGTGTCACTCTGTGTCCCTCAGTGCCTCACCGTGTCCCACCGGCCGGAACAGAGAGCCCCTGGTGCTCTTCCCATTGTGCAGGCCTCAGGGGGTGCTGGTTGCAGCTCAGCGCAGTGTACGGCGGAGGGGGTGTGGTGTGGTTTTCCCAGAGGTGTCTCGTCTCTACTGGAGCGGTCAGAAATTAAAGACTGCCGTCGTAACTGGCTCCAGTTAATGGATTAAAGCCAAAATGCATCAGCAAAAATACTATGTAAAGTACACTGTTTATGAAAGTGGCATAAAGAAAATGAATGTGTCTCACACCATGTTTAATGTGAATTTTCCCATTCTTTTCCAGCGTTATTCCCAACTGTCAGTTCAGGTCAAAGACTGCACGCTTGAAAACCTTTACGGCAAATCAACTGGATGAAATTAAGGATCCATCTGGTCTTTTTTATATTCTTCCCTTTCAGAAAGTAAGTAAGATACTCCCAGTTTAACATTCAAGCCAAATGTAAATTCTTGACTATTCTAAGGAATAGTTTTTGTACTGTATGCCTCAATGGCAGGGTTATATGTAGTATCACACAAGAATCAGTCAGAAGTGTGACGTTTAACAGTTACAGAGTTGTTTAGGTTGATAAAGACCTTTAGGATCATCAAGTCCAACAGTTTACCCTGCATTGTCCAGTCCATCACTTAGCCATGTCCCTAAGTGTCACATCTGCACATACTCTAAATACCTCCAGGGATGGTGACTTGACCAGTTCCCTGGGCAGCCTGTTCCAATTCTTGACAGCCCTGTTGGTGAGAAACTGTTCCCAATCTAAAACTCCCCAGTGCAATTTGAGGCCATTCACTCTGATCCTGTCACTTGTTACCTGGCAGAAGAGACTGACCACCACTGCACTAGAACCTCCTTTCAGGTGTTTGTAGAGAGCAATAAAGTTCCCCTTGAACCTCCTTTCCCCCCATCCAAGCCATGAGCAGCCAGCTTCTCCAGGAGAGTGCTGTGGGAAATGGTGTCAAAGACTGACTTTACTAAAGTCCAGGTAGACAACAGTCACATCCATTCCCCCTCCACTCAGTGGGTCACCTTGTCATAGAAGGAGAACAAGTTAGTCAAGCTTTAATAAACCTGTGCTGAGTGGACCTGATTACTTGTTTGTCCTGTACATGCTGGGTGATGGCATTCCAGATAATCTGCTTCATAACCTTCCCTGGCACTGAGGAAAACTGACAGACTCCTGCCAAAAACTAATGTATACAGAAAACACAAAGTATATTGGTTTTGTTGTGCAGTAATCAACATATCAATGGGGAATATTTGTAACATAGCTTAATCCTATGTAACATTTACTCATTAGCCTAAAAATGTAAATTTGAACATTTTAACTCTCAATTTTTTTACATGTCCAGTCTATCAATTGTTGAATTTTTTCTCAAGTATGATTTCATTTTTTCTAAATAGTGTAAATTTTTATTCTAAATTCCTACAGGGTTACTTGGTGAATTGGGATGTTCAGAGACAGGTTTGGGATTATCTCTTTGGAAAAGAAATGTACCAAGTAAGAGCCTTTTCTTAATTACATATTTTGTGTACAATAAATACTGAGTAATGGAATTAACAAATATTAAGTAGAACGAGTGATCTTACTGTTCTCTTTGAAAGTGCCTTCAATTAGAAATCACAGGGACTTATGTTTTTGCAGTGAAGAAAATTTTTGAGTTCTGGTGTAGAATTTTGAAAAAGACTTAGATTTTTTAGTCTTGTATGTATGTACTGCTATTGAGTGTAGCTCACATAAGAGATTCATATCAATATAATTAAGAGTTCAAGTTTATAAAAATTAATCACAGACAGATACAGTGTAGTTAAGAGATCAAGAAATAATTAATGTATAAGGGAGGGATGAGCTGGGTCAGTAGGCCAAAATACAGATGAATTTAGTCATCATCTTTGGCTAGCCATTTTCTACCCATGAATAACTTAAAGGTATAAAATACAAATATCTGATACTTTATTTTTTTATATCACACAAGCTGGATTTAGCACAGGAAGTGTATTAAGACTGTCCTTTTATTTTTTTCTTTTAAAAATGTTATGTTCTCTGGAAATTCTTGGGTTTTTTCTAACACTTAGGTACTGAGAATGAAAGTAACGCCACAAATTAGCTTAGTCTCTATACACAAAGATAACAGTCCTGGCTTTTGACACATAAATTTCATTTTAGTTTTGGAACTGTATTCGATGTAGTCACGGTTTTGAGGTGAATTTGTTTTTAATTCTTCTTCACAAGTGACGATTACAGAGAGATACAGCTAGTGATATGTTTAGAGCCATATCCATTTATGATTGAAGTAACCCTATGAACTCCTCTCTAAAGGAGTGTTTGAGATACTGGTAAACGTGGGAAGTCCAGGATCTTTTTCTGGCCTCAGTAGAGGTCACTGGGAGTTTTATTATTGAATCTTCATTGTACAGGACTTTGGTTATTAGACAAGTAATTTTGTGGTGCAAGTGCTGAGCTGTCAAGGAGACCTACCATTCTGTAGATGACAGGATTAGTGTAAAGTATCATACGTTAGAATTGTAATGTTCCTTTGTGGTGTCTCTTTAAAACGTTGGATTACAATTTGTAAGGATGGGAACAGAATCAGGATACGTATGAAAGTGTTCCCTTTTGTTATGTTTTTTACTCATTAATTGGATAAATTTGTGTCAGTGCTGATCAAGCCTTTAAAAAAGCTGAAACATTCTAAGCCTAGCTTCTACAAACAGATATGGCAAGTGGTAATCATGTCTTCAGATTTACATGATCTTCCACTGCTGTAAGAGACGGTAAGGGATTATTAATTTCTAAGTTTTATGCAATGACAATCTTAATGTGTTTTGTCACAGGTGGATTTTGTAGATACCAATATTATTATTACCGAACCTTATTTTAACTTCAGTTCAATACAAGAATCTATGAATGAAATTCTATTTGAAGAATACCAATTTCAAGCAGTTCTTAGAGTAAATGGTGAGTCCGTCTCCTTCTAGTTTGCTTTTATGTATTTTGAAGCTTAACCATTTAAATAAATAAATAAGCAAGTACACATGCACACAAAAACATATATTTACATAGTAAAAAAATTACTTCATTTGCTTCCTGGCTCTTAAATGAAAGTGGATTAAACTTTTTTTAACTATTTCTTTTATAAGTTCCAGCTGTACTCTTGTACTACTTTCTAGAGAGTGTAATATATAATTACAGGAAATTTGAGGAGAGTAAGGATGACAGAAATAACAGATGGATTTTGAAATGGGATAGAATTTGAAAAAATCTACCAAAAATTTGCACAAAGCCATTGATAGCTTTCCTTTTTATTTTTTTTTTTTTGTGGTGGGGGGTAGGAGTGGTTTTTTGTTTGGTTTTATGTGTTAGCAAATAAAATGCAGCATTACAATCATGAAATGTATTGTATCTCACAGAGAATGTGTAAACAATACCACCCTTCTGAAAGATAACTGGACATAGGACACTGCTTTAGACAAGTTTGATGAGTTGTAGCATGATCAAGGTGCTTGGACTTTAGAGGAAACTGAACACGGACTGTAATTCCTGAAGAGATTAAATGGGGCCATATACAACACTTCCGTTTTATCCACTGTCAAAATTAATTAATGCATTGGCTGTAGTATTATGCATTAAGATCTTTAAAGTCTGTCAAAAGCATTTAAAATATGAAGCAACTACCTTTCATATCACTGTAAATTCCAAATGTTCATCTAAAAATGGAATTAAATGTTCTGTATTTCAGCTGGAGCTCTTAGTGCACACAGGTATTTCCGGGATAATCCATCTGAGTTGTGTTGCATCATTGTGGATAGTGGATACTCTTTTACCCACATTGTACCTTATTGCAGAAGTAAAAAGAAGAAAGAGGCAATCATCAGGTATACTGCAGTATATATTTTCTAGAAGAATCGTTGCTGTGCCTGAAGTTAATAATGACAGAATTCCTCATGTTACTCTTTTTCTGTAGGATAAATGTTGGAGGGAAACTCTTAACCAACCATCTAAAGGAGATCATCTCTTACAGGTAAAGAATCCTAATTTTCACTCTGAAACTTGGTATGAAACGAGTTAGAAATTTATGGGGTATTCTTGCTGGTTTTGTGAATTTTAGATTAATTGTTGCTTAAAGGAGAAGGGAATGTTTGTCTGTTATAATCTCCTTAAGATCAATATGAATTAAGAGTTTTAACCCTTTGAAGGATTAGGTTGTTACTTTTCAAAGTGTCAGTGCTTTTGAAGTCGCTGAGGTTACCTGTGTGTTCACAATTATACAAGTCTTAACATATTTTCTGAGGTGTCTCAGTAGATCATCAGGCAGTTTGCTGACTGATTCTGTCAATACTGCAAATAAAATGCAGTAGGATCAACTTATCATTAGGATCTTTTAGCTTGGATTTTCATCTAGGTAAAGATCTTTGCTAAGAGAACTAATGGTGCTAAAAGAACTAATTGCAGGATTACAGCTATGTTTGTTAGGAAGACAATGGGCAAATGCAAGTTAATGTATTTATTGAACTGTGAAATAGGAAAATATTGAGGTCCAGTAGGGCAGGAATGCTTTTGCAAATTGAATACAAGTTTTAGATATTGAGACAGTAGCTTCCTGTCACTGGAAAACAATGGCTGCTCAATTTCAATGGAAAACTGGACAGGAAATGGAACATTTATTTATTCTCAAACTTCTGTGGTTTTGGTTTTTGTTTTTCACAGGCAGCTACATGTTATGGATGAAACACATGTAATTAATCAAGTGAAAGAAGATGTGTGTTATGTTTCTCAAGACTTTTACAAAGACATGGACATTGCCAAGTATGTATGCAATGATGCTAAATGTAAAAGTTGGTACTTCTGAATAATGTGTTTGTACAAACAAATAAAACTATACCTAATCAGAAAAATTTCCTGTTAAGTCAGAGAAGTCTTGTCAGTATAAAATAATTGGAATTTAGAACTTCTTCTTTATTCTGTTGAATTTTACATTCTTTTTCAGATTGAAAGGAGAGGAAAATACTGTAATGGTAGATTATGTTTTGCCAGACTTCAGCACAATCAAAAAAGGATTTTGTAAGGTAATGATGGTTTTGAAGTTATTTTGGACTGTTCACCTGCACAAGTCTAGTGGAGAGGTTAACTATACTTCCTTTTTAAAAATGCTGTATTGTAACATTCTTCTGTGCTATGCATTAATTAATAAAGCTTTTCCTTAGTAAGTTGGGGTGAAAACAAAATAGTTTTTTCAGCATAGCATTTTATGTTCTATTATTTAACAATTGTAGCTTTCTCTATTTTTGCTCTGTCATGCAACTTACCCATATCATTATTGGGTATTTTCAACATTAAGTTAGGAAATGTTTTTTCTGCTTTGATGTTTGTTTTTGTAAATTTCTCTGAATTAAATTTAAACACCCTAATAGGTCGAAGGTTCAAAGTCATGTTTTAGAAGAGCCTGAAATACTGATGAATTTAACAGTATTATCTTATTTACTGAGTCAGCCATAGTTTTGAATACAGCCTAATATTTTAAGGCTACTGTCATGCATATCAGTTTTATTTTGCTTCAGACAAAACTGCAGTTGGTAAGAGCAAAGTCACTTCAGATGTAGTACCAGAGTCTGCATTATTCTTACAAGATTTGCTGATAAATAATATGACAGTGTAGCCTACCTCTGCAGGATATGAAATAGATTAGCTGAGTATTCTAGGATGTGATTTCTTTTTTTAAGCACTGGGTACTGTTCATGTCTTTAATTTAGCCAAGAGAAGAGATGGTGTTAAGTGGAAAATACAAGACTGGTGAACAAATACTTCGTCTAACAAATGAAAGATTTGCAGTTCCAGAAATACTTTTCCATCCTTCAGATATTGGTATTCAAGAGATGGGAATTCCTGAAGCCATTGTTTATTCTATTCAGAATTTACCTGAAGGTATAACCTGAAAGTATTTTGAAAAGAATGGACGGTGTGGGAGAAGGAGGGATGTTGTGATGGCTCGGTTTGGTTTGGTGTGAAACTGATCAAAAGTCAGTTATTTAAGCATCGAAGAGTAAAACCTTTCTGACTGCTGTTTGTCAGAAGTAATACTAAGGCTTTCATTTTATAGATTATGTACAGGTAATTATTATTCTTCAAAGAAGGCTTTAATAGATTTTATGATACCATGTAAGTATGGCAGCATTGTTATTAATGTACTCTTAAAAAACCTGTGTCACTTAAAAACCCTTTTGAAAGGGGAATTGTGTTGGCAAACATGGAATTTAATAGACAAAATAAGAAAACAGTAGTTATCAAAGCCAAATTTTAAAATCAGGAAGAACACAGGCTGATTGATCACCTTCTCATATTTCTGTTTTGCTGATATGCTGATTAGATGGTCATAACTTTTTTGTATGCATATTCCTTACTTCTGTTCAAATTCATAATAAAATTGAAGAACCACCACCTTTAATCTTTAGGTATGCGTTCAGTTTCTAACTACAGATTTACTTGATTATTTTACAGAAATGCAGCCTCATTTTTTCAAGAACATAGTTCTGACTGGGGGAAACACCCTTTTTCCAGGCTTCAGAGATCGGGTTTATTCTGAAGTTCGATGTCTTACTCCAACTGATTACGATGTTTCCGTTGTTCTTCCTGAAAAGTAAGTCCTAAATGACTAAATAGGAGGGGCTTTATCTTTCTAGCTGAACAAGCAGAAGTGATTAAAAGTGATTAAAAAGATAGATTGAGTAAAGGCATTAATTTAAATATTAAGTGAACAAAAATTGTGCAAGAAGGATGTTTTAAACCAGTGTATTTTCAGACAAACCAAATAAATTCAAGATCACCTTCTTGCTCTGTAGCTAATAAAGTTGAGATGTTTTTAGGGTCAGCCTTTGTATTGTAAACTGATAAATAAGACTGTATTGTCATTAGGTGGATATGTAAGATTAGAGCTTAGTGTTTTACTTGGAAGAATTATCAGCATCTGAATGTTGCAATGTCATTATTACTGTTCAACTTCAGGGATTAGGAAGGGGTAACATCTTTGCAGAAGGAGTGGAGACAAAACAAGTACATTTTGAATGTACCAAAAAAAATCTACTTTTTAAAACATACTGTAAAGAACATTTTTAAATACTATTAAAGAATTACTATCTGTGCCAAGTATATACAAAGACATATCCATGTCGTTCCTTCTTGACACCTGCCTTCAAAGAAGCCCTTTTTTAAAAACTGAATCAGCTAGCCCTGCTAAAATTTCAAACTTTATCTCATAACTTTTCAGGAGCTGGGTGGTTTGATTTAGCAATCAAAAAGTTAGTTTTAAATAGGTATGGCTAAAAGTCTTGGAAATCATCACTGCATACTTTTATTTTAAATGGACTTAGAGATGAGTAACAATAATTTTGTTCATTTTCTAGCCCTATTACTTATTCTTGGGAAGGTGGGAAGCTCATTTCTGAAAATGATGATTTTGAAGACATGATAGTAACTAGAGAAGACTATGAAGAACATGGACACAATATCTGTGAAGAGAAGTTTGATATATAGGTAGCATAGTTGGATATGTTGTTATTCCATTGTTTTACTTGGAATGGAATTCTTTGAACTACAACCTCTTTTCCATCAGCTAGGATTGTGTTTTAGCTTTCCTGTATTGAACTGGGTTGAAAAAAATAATTTTAAGAGTTTGGAAATAAAGTTTTATAAGCCTTATACTATGAAATAATACATTCATTGCAATTTCATTATGTTCTCGTCTTTTCTGATAGCCTCATTGTATTTTTATTGCAGAAAACTTCAGTGCATGGGGCAGTAGAAATATCAAATGTTTGTACTGGTGTGACACTACATAGTGAGAAGAAATGGTTTCGGGTTGGTTGTTTTTTTTCAAAATGAATATTATTCTAACTCATGCGTGCAGCTAAATGGACATTAAACAAATCTCAAAAGGAGCCTTTGATGTTACCTCTCCTGACCAGAAATACATGAGTTTTGTTTTATTTTATTAGTAGCTATGAGAGGAATATACTTGAAATGTGAGCACTACTATTGAAAATATGCTTAGGCTTTGAGAAAAGAGTAATTTGAACAATTCCTTTTTCTAAAGGGTTTTTACTTTAGTAGGTTGTGGGTTTGTTTGGTTATTGTTTTAAACAGTGGCTGAGCAGATGAGCTTCCTGCCACTCTCCTCATCGTCCTGAAAAGAAGATGCTGAAAGGAATGAAAGGCATACCTTTCTTCTGCTGTTAGAAGCTACGTGAGCCACACAGGAGGCAGCTAGGGTTTGAAGGCCTGAGAGCAGCACCTACAAATCGTTGGACACACATTGTGTGACTTTGTGCAGGGCATGAGTAAGTCTGGTACACTTATTTTGATAGCCACATGGAGAGGCCCTTGTATCCAAGCTCTAGCTTTTTAACTGCTTCATGAAACTATCAGCATACTTTAGCTGGGACTTAAACATGAACATACACCTTGTTCCCATGAAAGCGCTAATGTACTTTTCACTTGGTAGAAGCAAACATGAATGCTCTAGAAATAGAAGCAAGCCTCTTTTGAAGGTGGCATCACTTGTGCTTTGATAAGACTCTACTGAAAAGTACCTCGACTAAACTCTTCACTCTGAAAATTTTCTACTTCAAACAAATTCATACTGGCAATTAATTTGATAGCTCTGTGGTAGAAATCATAAACAGAAATGAGTGACAGGTCCCAAGTTTCCCTACCACATGATTCTGTGTCAAATATTGTTAAAAATACATGACAGAACTTGCTAAAATCCAATAAATTTGTCCTGATTTTGGAATTCAACTGAAAACCAGTAGTCTATAGTTCACCAAACCTGCTCTGTTCAGTGGGCCATTTGGTGTAAAATAATAGGCTTCTGTCAACAGAAGATTAAAGGTTAGTAGATCCTCCTGTCAGAGCATGTGAATAGAACAGGGCTTTTATGAGCTCTTCCTTTCCTTTGCAGAACTAGAACAATCTTGACTTCTTGTCCCATGAATGGAAGGGAACCACATGGCAGCTATAAACTGCTGCTTGGAACACTTCCTTACTGTTTAATGCCTGTTGTAAACTCCCTGAGCTGCCTCTTCCTTATGAACACACTATGAAATGATAGACTCATCATGTCTTATAGAATTAATTAAGTATATTTTGCTCAAAAGCATTACTACATTTAATGCTTTTTAGCGGCATAGTAATTTTGACTGTTGTAGTTTCCTGAAACTGAAGATATAAAGAAGTAAGAATATTTTTATGAGCAATTTTCATGTGCAGCTGCTGCTCTAGGGTTCGATCCCAGCCCTGCACTGAAAAGAGTCTGGCTCCAACCTGTTTGCACTCTCTCTCCAGACACTTGCAGAGAACCCCCCGAGCCTTCTCTTCTCCCGGCTGAACAGCCCCAGCGCTCTCAGCCACCCTGGGGGAGGTTCAGCTCTTCTCCCGGCTCAGTTCCCAGCCCCAGTTCATCCTCACACACCGCAGCACACGACAAACCCGAGTTTGCAGGACATTAGCCGCGCCTGCCACCCGGTCGGAACCCGGTCGGAACCCGGTCGGAACTCAGCCGCCCCGTAACCTCAGCTCCAGGGGACACGGCCGGAGGAAGCTGCTTTCCCCGCTGTTCAGCTGCCGAGCACCCCCTAACCCCGTCCTGCCCGCCGCCCGCCCGCCGGCCTCTCCCGCCGGGGCTGGCAGCACAAGGAGCGGGCAGGCGCTCCACGGCCCCTCCGGCACCGCGGGACACAAGCTGCTGCAGCAGACAGACGGTGACGCTCTTCCCCACCTCGGAGCGGCCCGCTTCCCCGCCGCGGCTCCAACCCGCTCCACCTGCGGATCCTCCCGCAGCGCGGAGTCAAATCCCCCGCCATGGCCGCGGCCGGGCCGCTGGCGGAAGCCGGCAGAGCGCATCACTTCCCGCCCGCCGGCCCCGGCCGCGCCCAGCGCCGCCCCTGCGGGTCGGAAGTGAGCCGAGCTTCGGCCGCCCCCGCCCCGCCGCCGAGGCTGCCGCCGTCGCTATGGAGTAGCTGTGGCAGGACGGGGCCGGAGAGAGACACGGAGCCGACGTGACGGGCGGCCCGCCGGGCCCACAGCGCAACGGGCAGCCGGGCGCCGCGCCGGCAGCTTCCCGCGGGCTCAGGTGAGAGGCCGCGGCCCGGGGCGGGAGCGGCTGCCGGGGCCTGCTGGCGCCGCGCGGGGTGGCAGGGCCGGCCGGCTCGCAGCGGCGGCGGTCTCGGCTCCCGGGTGCCCGAGGGCCGGAGGGGAAGGGCCTGGCGGGGAGCGCTGAGCTGCCCGAGCCGGCGGATCGCGGGTCACCTGCCGGCTGTGGCCGCGGCCGCCGCCCGCCCCCGGCGCGCTGCTGCCGGCTGCCCGCGGAGCAGGAGAGCAGGCACCGGCCTGCGGGGCGAGTGCGCTCGCTGTAAATAACAGTACATACTGTGTCCTGGAGTTGTGCCTCCCGCGGGAGGCTGCCCCGGGCTTTGTGCAGCACGGGCTGGGTTTCACCTGTCACCGGGAGATAGACAGAGCCCTGCTCGTGGAGCTCGTTCCGTGAGGTTTCGGTAGGGATTCAGCCGAAGCTCAGTGCCGAAATGGTGCATGAAAGTTGAGAAGGTGATGTGCAGCGAGAGCAGCAACACCTTGCGCGGTGCTTCATTGCATTTGACCCTCCCGGTGTCTTTGTAACAAATGTAAAAGATTGGTTGTGCCTGAAAAATGCTGGGCTTTTTTCCCTTTTGTTCGCTTTGACTCAGTTGTTCGGCACTGCTGTGAATTGATCCTGGTTTGGGGCAGATGGGTGGGATGGGTTGGGTGGCATGAAGTGGCCGTGCACCAACATGCTGTGTTATTCCCAAAGGGGAATCCCGGCTTTTTGTAGGTCAGGATAGTGGTAGAGTGTTTGTTGTCCTGCTGTACAGTGTGCAGCCTCAGCCCTACATCAGATGAAGGTGTGAATTAGTTTGAGGGTAAACTGGTGGGTTTACATCATGCAGGTTTTTTTATATGACTGGGAACTGAAGAACGGTGGGCAGTCTTTGTTTTGGATTTCAGCAACCTCTATTTCAACATTTTGAATGTTTGCCTTATTTCTTAGTGTGGTGGTTGTTGCTCACTGCCTTGCTAAGTGATTGTCCTCATCATGCTGCTGTATTATTGCTGATGTACATCAGCTTGAAAACCATTACTGATTGTGGGGGGCATTCATGAAAAGAACATATTGAACATTCAGATTTTTTAGGATTACTTCCAGGTTTCATGGACTTAGTAGCGTTAATATTACTCATGACATTGACACAGGAAGAAATCTGTGTTCTTAAACATTTTTTGCATATCCTGTGTTGCTTGTCTAAACACTGTTACTCTTCAGATTTTGTATTTGTCTCAATAATATTTCATTGTGGGTGACTGACTTTGTTGCCACTTGGTTATTAATTCTTTTAGAAGTAGTAGACTGGTCTTAAAAGAACTGAACAATACAATTTTCCTACAGTTGAGAACTAAAGCTGTGTATTTCAGATGTGGCTAAATTGCCATGATATGTGGTATTGTAGTTACTATCCAAAATAGGTATTTTTGGTGGGGCATTTTCTAAGTACGTTGTTTCTGTTGATATGTAGAGAGTTTTTACTGAAGTTGGTAACAGCAATTGTTTTTAAAAGGCAAAATATGCTGTTTTAGCTGACAATCAAATGTTGATACAAGGATTTTTTCACATTTACGGTTAGATGGATGTAAACTTTAAACCCCATCTGCTTATTGAGAAATAAGTTTCTCAGTACTCCTTGCTCAGTAGCTAAATTAAACAATAGTTTGCCTACTGTCAAGTGGGAGAGGAACAGGTTGGACAAGGTCTACGAGGCTTGAATTTTAAATTCTAGCACTTCAGATACTGGATTGCTGTTGACATTCTCACCTAGTGGCTTTTCCAGGCTACTCACGGCAGTTAGTCTGTCACCCACAGCAGAGGGCACTTCTGATTTAATGAATACTACACCGTTTTTCCACCACCTCTGAGAGAAGCCTCCTTTCAGATTTACACAAAGGAATTTGAACGTGCTTGCACATACATTTTCTTCATAATATTCCTGCAGTTAATTTTGCAAAGTGTTTTAAGGTTCTGAGAGTCTTAACAGAAGATGGATGTTGCATTGGTATGCGAGAAGATTTGATGGCTGGGAGTGAACGAAACAATAGAAAAAGCACAAGATCTAAATGCAAATAAATTAGATTTGGAATTATCTTAAACTCATTAGGATTTATTTTAGAGTCTTTTAGCATATAGAGTTTGTGCACAGAATAGCTGCTGAATAAAATTGCTGAGAGCTGGAAATGCCTGTAGCTCCTTTTTGGAATACTCCATTATCCTTGTTTGTACTTATTTACCATGGAAAGTTCCTTTATACAGGGATATTAGCCAGTGTCTTCATGGCTGTTTGGTGTAGGGCTGCGCAGTTAGGAGTTGCATGTGCTATTCCATATTATGAATCATAAAGTGAAATTAATTTCTTGTAATAATAGAAGGTCACACACTGAAATAAAATTACTTAATAAAGGAAATCTATGTTTCCATAATCTATTTCAAGGTGTATTCTCAACAAAACACTAACTGGATACCAAACATGTAGTTATTCTTAAGATTGTCTTGTTAATTTCAGACACAGCTTCTCATATCTAAAGCTCACAATCCCCATAATTAAGACAAACTCCACCCTTAACATCTTGCATTCACACCTGATTCTGCTCTTGAGTTGTCCTGTTGAAGTCGTAACTACTATGTCTGATTTAAATTTGATATTTGCGATGGGTATTTTTAAAATATATTTTCTTAAAATTCCTGGTGGGGTTCTTCATTTAAGTAGCACAAAGCTGTGTCACTTCAGCTGACATGGAAATTGGAGAAATATCTCTGGAGCCACAGCATCAGTGTGTTCCTGGCTTTCCCTACAGAAGAATACTGGAGATGGGATATGACTGCACCAATAGTCAAGACAGAGCAGCAGAGCTGTGCTGCTTCCAGCACTGCACTAACGTTTACTTAGGGCTTGGCTAGTGCTGTTACACACAACTGCTCTGCGGTGAGTTGTTCCATAACACAGGGAACTTCTTGAGAAGTTTTGTTCAGTATGTTTATTACCTCTTTTGTGAAACAGTGAACAGTCTTTGCAGTTGAAACTTAATCAGATTATTTGTCCTGATTTGTAGTGGAATCAAATCTATAATACCAGGGAGAGAAGGGAGTGCATGTCTGGGTAACTTCAGTGTGGTTGATTTTGGTCAAGTTTGACTGAGGCATACAGGTGTCTTTACACCTTATTGGAAAGAGAGACTGAAGAAATATGCTTAAGTGTTGCTTTTGAATATACTTCATAACACTGATTCTCAGCAGTAATTTCTTCTTGCATTCTTTCTTTGTCTTTGCTCACACAGATAAGGAAGATGAATGTCTATCTCTTTTTTTTCACTATTTGTTTGCTGCCTTCTTTTTTCTTGTGTATATAGGATCAGATAAACACCTGTATAAATGGGACATAGGCTTCAGAACTTGTATCTGACAGAATGGGCAAGCCAGATTTATTATGAAAATATAGAAAACTGTGGAAGTACGCACTGCAGGGGAAGATGAAGTAAATTGGAAGCTGCCACAGTCTTTTAGCTCTTGACTTTGAAAGGTGATGTGAAGAAAACATTTTTGTACAATTTTGGTAGATCATAAAAAGATGGTTTCTTTTTTCCTTCCCCTACACTTACTACTTAAGTTCATTAACAGTTGGATCATGCAATTGGTAATGTCAGCAATCTGATGGGCAAAATACTGAATTTTAAGCTTGTATTTTGAAAAGCACGGTTTTCAACATGTACTTTCTGTTAACAGAAACCTTTCTTTGCTTGTCTCTGTAGGATAAGACATCGGTGCACAGTTGAAACCATGGAGTCCATGCTGAATAAGCTGAAGAGCACTGTGACAAAGGTGACAGCTGATGTCACCAGTGCGGTCATGGGAAATCCCGTTACCAGGGAATTCGATGTGGGACGACATATTGCCAGCGGAGGTAATGGTCTTGCTTGGAAGATATTTAATGGAACTAAAAAATCAACAAAACAGGTGAGTTACCAAGTAAAGAGCGAAGTTTATAAACATTAGATGACAGACTGATAGGTAGCAGTTGGTAAGTGGCAGTTACAAACAAAATCCAGCTGGGCAGGCTAATGGTAAGGGCAGTGAAATGACACAAACAACTCAGCACTGTTTAAGTCCATTGTTCTCAAGCTGCATGAGTGATACTTGCTTTAAGCCATCACTGCTGGAGAAAGAGATAGTTCTGCACTCATAGCATACAATTTAGAAGCAAGATCAAGAATTCATCTGAGTTAAAAGTGATCTGATAAGAAGGAAGAAGTTTCCTTTAACATGGGTTGGTTCCCCAGTTTCTTTGCACCTTGCAACTTTATTTTGGCAACAATTCTGGCTTTTTGCGGTTTAAAATAATCATGTCAACAAAATACACTTTATTTTTTTGCTCAGCTACAGTGCAGAAATTGAGCAGTTAGAAGTGTTAGGTCATGAGATACTGTAACAGGAAGGCATGGGATAGAGGCATGGAGGAGGAAGTTAGTTATGCTTTCCCTGTGCTGATTTCAGATCAGTATTGTTCTCTTCTGGTTTCCCTAAAGTTTTTGGGTTCAGAGCACTAATACACAAACTTTTGACTCGCTTGAACACACATATGTAAATGAATATGGGACTGTGACTTCAGAAGAAGGTTTGCCAGGAATAGAGTGTAAGAGTTGTTATTATAGAAAATTATTTTGTTGTACTGAAGAAATATGAAAAGTCTCTTTTCAAATTGGGAGAGGAAATGCAATTTTCAAAGTACAAATGAAAGTGTTCATAAATTATGGTCTTTAGTTAAACTTAATGCTAAAATGATGTAAAGTCACTTAGACAAAGCATCAGCTTGCTGCAGATGTACCAAAAAAAATGGACACAAAGGAATAACTCCGGAAAACGTATATACAATCTGTTAGATGATAGAAAAAGAAACAGTAGCAAATAGATAAGAAATATAATACGCAGAATAAATAATCTGCAATGAATCTGTGATCTGATTCTGTGTGACAGAGTCTGAATAGTGTTTAATCAGGTACTTTTGCCATATTTGCAAGCATCTGTTCATCTGTTGCAGAGCTCTATGCAGCCATTATTTACTGAATTTACCCAATATACCAGTTGGTCTTACTCAACTATACAAAGAAGCAATAACAATAAAAGTATGGCAGTTTTGATAGGTTTTATACAATCTATATGCCCAGTAAGCATTTGACCTGTAGCAGGTGTGTCTTTAAGGTCTGGAAAGTTGTAGCAAGTTTCTTTCATTGTGTAGTTGACTGAGTATATGTAACTAGGCTCCTGATGATCATGTTTTTCAAGCTTTGAATGGGTGTGCTGACCAATTATTTTATAGAGTTTTAGTTCAGGTGCCCCATGTGATCTTGTAATATCTCTGTAATGCCTGACTAACATCTGTGCAGTTGCATGCCATCATTAGTCATTAAAAATAAAGTAGCAACTGTACCGCATGGAATTTTAGATGGCTGGTGTTTTGACATGCAGTTACCATTCATTATTGATATTACCAGTTAGGTAACATCATGTCAACATTCACTTGGCCATTGCCAAACAAACTGTGCAGCAATATAGTTTATGGTGTGTTGTATTGCAATATATCCGTTCTTCAACATTATTTTTTTTTATTCCTTTCCTGTGTACCTTTTGAATGTGTTCTGGGCTGGCTGTCATTTTCCAGGTGGTAGCAGTCACTTTGTGAAGTATTGCACATATTTGCTGTATTACCAGTGTGTTTATCTAACTTGAAGCTACAAGCGTTTAGCTTTTTTTGCGGTAAGTGTGTATTGTAATCAGACAAGCAGGATATTAGGGCTTAGTATCCCCATGTTGTTGTCACTTTACCACAACACAAGTAATAGTGTAAGTCATCGTAGTCAGATAAAATAGCTAAACTTGGAGGTTTTGAAGTTGCAGCAGTAGATAACATCAGAAATCTTTGGTTTTGGGGTTATTTTTGTTCCTGGTTTAAGTCAGTGGACAGTTACAAATATTCCATCTCTGGGGACAGTAGATGCTTATGATTTTATTCTTCTTTTCTGAGTTCTGCCTGGTTCCTGCCTTGCTGTTTTTCTGGGATTTCTGAATCTTTATTTTTTATTATTTTTTCACGTACTTTGTCTTTTCTTGCTTACTTAGTAGGTGACTGAGTAACAGCCTAAGAGAATGTGAGGAAATTACTTACCTGTGTGCATATGTTTGTCTGGTGCTATTTCATAGCTGATTTGCTGCTGTTTTTTGGAAAGGTTTATGAGTCCCTCTGGTTATATATAGGTGTATAATTTTACAGTATGTATTTCAGCTCATCTTGGATTTATTAACCTAGGCTTTATGCACTTATACTTTTTCTGCCATAATATGGCATTTGTCCTTCTGCTTAGAAAGTGGTATCATAAGTGGACAGGGTAATGCCACAAAGTACTTGCCAGCTCAGCTGAAAAGCTAGCAGAATTCAGAAGGTAATGGTTTGCATTTCAAAACTACTGCAGTTGTGTTTAACTTTTATTGTGATAGTACTAAATGTATTATGGTAGGTAGGTAAGTCAACTTTCTGTTGCTTTGGCTGGGCATATAGTAACTTTGAACTTAAAGCTTCCTTTATTAAAACTTTGAAGGCTGATAAATTTTTAAAACCGGAATAATAGTTGTGTGGTACACCTTATGACTGAAAGAAACTGATGGGAAAGTAAGGTTATGAAAAAACAATGTCAAGCTTATAAAAAATAAAACACCTCAAAATGGGGAGAAAAATCTTTTTCTGGCAAAAGACCAGAGTAATACTGGAGTGCTTTCCAGTATTTTACTTCAGTGACTATTTTACTTGTATCAGTGGGAGGCCTTGGTAAAATATCATGTTTGCATATTGAGTTACATTTGATTTTTCATGTTAAAACTATATGAGTGCCCATGGGTAAAATAGAGGACAAAAAGAAAGGGAAAACAAACAGAGTTTGTAAAACCAAGCATTTTGACTGCTACCTTTAAATTTCCTTTGATTTTATGTTCATAATTTAGTTTTTTACATGATCACATTTAAGTTTTTTCCATAAGAGCACTATTATCAATTCAGTTCACAGGATAAATGATGAACTGTATTTTTTTTTTTTGTGGAGTTTGGGTTTTTTTCTTCTTTTTTCTGTGCTTAGTCTCTGTCATTATTTCTTGACCCTATTTAAAATGTTAGGATTTCAGTTTGTGTAGTATTCACTGTTATAGTGTTTGAATGCTTTAAAGGTTTTGTTAACATACTTTCTAGTATCCAGTGAGATGAATAGGAAGAGTTATTGTCATTCCATTATCATTACATTTCCACAGCTTTCATGGTCTTTACTTTAGAAATAATTTCTAGTTTTATTTGCATCTTTATTGTCACACAAACCTAGTGTGTGTTTGAACGCTTGCCTTCCTCTTAAGGTCAGGAGAGAAAATGTGATATGGCTTGGTTGTCAGGTTGCCTTTTTCTGGTAGGAAAAAATTATTTCTCTCTCCTTTTTCGCTCTTTCCGCTTGGCTAAGATAGGAGCAGGATTTTTGCATTCTCTTTTGCTTATAAGATGTCTACGTGGGTAAATAAGGACACATATTTTAAACTGTCAGCGTGTGTTTCAAACTGGTGTGTGCTTCATAAGAAGTTCAGGATTGCAAATAGTCTGGGAAGATGTGGCAGGCTGACCCTGGCCAGCACCTACACAGCTCCTCACTCACTTCCCTATCCTGGGGCAGAAAATAGGAAGAAGAAAGCCAAAAAAACTTGCACTACTCGGAGGGCAGCAGGGAGAACCGCCGTGTGAGGTGCCATCACATCCACCATCTGCTCAGCCTAGTGGTGGAGCTGAGACAAAGTAGAAAGATGAAAGTATTAGGGCCTCTGAGAAAGAGGTTGGCTGATGGAGGCACACCCTGCCATACCTTAGGCAAATGGACCTGCCCTCCACAGCATGAGAAGCAGTGGATCTCCTGCCATCTCACCACCAGGCAGAAGGAGAGGACCTTGGAGATGGAGGGGAGTGGAAATGGATTTCTGCTCAGCGTGGCAGGCAAATTCCCTCCCAAACTGCATCATACCCCTTACACAAGAGGTGTGAGGCCCTGAAATCTGAGGAACAGGGAAATGAGAATGTGGTTGGAGGTTCTTCCAGGATGGAGGAGTTGCCTAGGGCAGGGCAGCCTCCCACACAACAACCTCCTCAATTAAGAAGAAAAGAAGTTTAGTAGTTGTTGGTGTCTCCATTTTTAGAGGAATGGAGGGTCTGATATGCTGACCAGACCCAATCCATAGGGAGGTGTGTTGCCTCCCTGGGGTCTTGGTCAGGGACATCATGAAGAAACTTCCCAGTCTGGTGCAGCCCACTGGTTATTACCCACTACTGGTTTTTCCAGGTGGATGTTGACAAAGTCCCAACAGCAACACTACAGAAGGTCAAGAGGAACCTTATGGTCTTGAGTCAACTGGTTATGGATCTGGAGCACAAATTGTGTTCTCTTCTGCCAGTTGCAGGGAATGATGAGTTTAAACAAACCATGCAGGATTGCAGTAAGCACCAATAGAACTTACTTAGAGCCATCATAAAATATTCAAACTATAGCTGATTTAAATATTCACTTTCTGATTCTTTTCACTTGTCATTGAACAAAAGTTTTTGGAGGAGTGCTGTTTTAGTTTGAAATGTTGTTGTTGGTCAGGTACTGCTCAGTGTATGTCTTCCATCCCCTGTCATTGGTCTTCTCTGCCTTGTGTTAATGTTTGATCCATCACATTGAAGAGCTGGAGTAGGGAGCCAGGATGGGTAGAAGCAGGAAAAGTGTACTTAACTGGGTTAGTTATAAACATTCAACTGCTAACAACTTAACAAAAATAGCTAAAAACCAATTTTTTTGTGTATTGGGCTGAATTTCATATTTTGATAGCCTACTTCTAGAAGTTGGTAGGGACTTTTTAATTAATAATGTATCTGTTTCTGTGAGATTTTAATTAGAGTAATGGTTATAAAATGTACAGTAAAAGAGCAGAGAGTTCCTCTTGGGACTGAAAACTATTTTCATATTATTTTCTACTGGTTTCTAGCCTTTATTATTATTCATAATGCTGTTGTAGGAGCATATAAAAGTCTGTTTCATGACAATTCCTTTTAATTCCTTTTTTTCGTTAGTTGATACATTTCACATTAATGACTTCCAAGATGGTGATGTAATCTAATGTTTTTATTTGACATCAACCTCTGTAATTTTAGAGTTTTATATAAATTTCTTAATTTTCTCCTGCTCCAATTGCAGAAGTTGGAGAGGTTTTCTCTGTTTTTAACATTTTTGTGACTTTTTTTTTTGCACTTCTTTAAGCATTACAAAATTCTTAGTGTTATATCATGTGAATGATCCGATCAGATTAATAAATTACTGTGACTATTTTGTGAGATTGTACTGGTTTGGAGCAGAACACTGAGACAGGATCTGGTTTAATAAAGCACCACTTGATAAATATATATATAATGCACAATGACTGCAGATATACTCAGAATATTTTAACTGTTCATAGTTGATATAAATGCTTTCACCTACTTAAAATCAAGCTGATTTCTGACTGTGGACCTGTCACTGGGTAGGGGTTATAGTTTATGCATTACTATTTACAAGATAAAGGAGCATTAGTACCTTAACTCTTAAAACATATATTTCAGAGTTTATATACACTAACCTGTCCCATGACTAGGACTAAGTAAGGACAATAAGTAAGTTTCTTTGTGTGTTTATTGTATTGGTGGGATTGTACTGTTGATTCAAAAAATACATTTGTATATAATTGTGTATAGGCTTGGGCTCTGGCTATGTTATATATTGAGTGAATTCTGATGCTTATTTGCAGGAAGTGGCTGTTTTTGTCTTTGATAAGAAGCTGATAGACAAGTACCAAAAATTTGAAAAAGATCAGATTATTGATTCTTTAAAACGAGGTGTTCAACAGCTAACTAGGCTTCGACACCCTCGATTGCTTACTGTTCAACATCCATTAGAAGAATCCAGGTAAGCTGTAGTAGAATTGAGAACAGATATTTTTAATCATTGTTTTGGTATTGGATTTAAACTATCTGGAACATTCAACACATACATTGGATAAGATTCAAGTTTACTTTATTTATTCATATGAGAGTGGTATTCACCCCACCCCCATATTACCCCCCTCCTTCACACAGAATGCAGTTCTGGTGTGAATCTAATTAATAATCAAGTGCTTGATCTTAGTCCAGTTGCAGCTATAAGGCTACACATGAGGCTTGCAGCATGAAAATTTGGTGGTTTAATTTATTTTGCTTTTAAGGAAGTCATATATTGTGTTCTTTCAAAAAGTTATTTATACATTTGTTCCATATATGAGATGCATTTTATGATTAGGGAGTTTTGGTGAATTGTAAGTGTTGTAACTACGAATGTGTTGGAAAGGTCCTCAGTTGTTAATCAAGAGGGACAAAATTCAGCATGTTTTTCTAGTGCTTATTTCATTTATTAAAGGTTGGTCACCAGGCACAGGAACTGGTTAGTCTTACAGATTTATTGTTCAGCCATAGTGATAACACCACACTAAAATCTAACAAAGAAAATCAAGTTTGTTAAAATAGGATGCTGATCCAGATACTACCAAGGAAGATCATGAAGGTTTTAGGGTTTCACAAAGTACAAAGGGGGTTGGACTAGAGGATTTCCAGAAGTGCTTTCTAGCCCCAACTGTTCTGTGATCCTAAATAGTAGCCTAAGAAAGATTAATTTTACAATGTCCTTCCTTTCTGTCTGTTATCTTGAATTTTCCAAGTGGCTTCTAGGAGCCAAGAATACTGTAGGAATGCTTCTTCATCTTTGCAATGCCTGCTTTGGGACAGATTTGTTAGATTAAATTGCACTTGCATATTCATACCTGTCTTTCCTCCAGTACTAAACACATTCACATTAGCAGGGGTTCAAAGCTGTCATTTCACCTGTGATTCAGTATGTCAACTACAAAGGTCTAAAGAAGATAATGGAGGTAGTTGAAGACAGCTCTCAGTACTCTACAGCAGTAAATAAATTACTACATGCTAAATGGCCTAGGGTCATCTCAAGTTAGAGTGTATGCAAGTGAATCCCAGAGAATACCTCTGGCTTCTTCCTAAAATGATCACAGTTTTCCAGTTGGCTCAGCAACTTTTCCCCTGAACTTTGCCCTTCAGAAGAAAAGGCTAAGATTCATACCTTGGAGTTTTAAGAAAGCTTTGGTGGTGTGCTTGTGAAGCATTTAAGCCTTTTGAGTAAAATTAACAGTCTAGTTACATCAGAGTTCTTGTTTGTGAGTTTTTGGTGTGCTTGTACTTGGAGAAGTCTGTTGTGGGCTTCTGCCTGGATTATACTTGGTCTTTTTTTTCTTCCTCTTTTCTTCTTTTTTTGTGTTTCGCCAAAGTAACATACTGTTGTGATGAGCTGCTTGCAGGTCACCTGTTATTCCTCCTTTATGAGACAAATGGATACTTGGTATACCCAGAGGGCTGAAAGATAGAAAGAAAGGCCATACCTTTCTGACCCTAGTGTATAGATAGTTTTTTGTTAATAAAATGTCTCTACTACAAATTATTGATATCCAACATAGTTATGCTTAATATATATAAAAATATAGTGATGTATACCTCTTTACATGCATTTGGATAATGAGTAACTCCTTATTTGTTTGAAAGACTAAATATGAATATGTTTATTTACAAATGGTCATGAATTCCATCAACAACACTGGAAAGCAGTATTCATTTATATTTAACTTGTTATTGAAGAAAAGGATAAAAAAACTAAATTGAAAGTTAACTCATAATATTATTGCTACCCACTAAAAATAGTAGTAGTGTGAATTTTCCCTGATAATTTACTAGACATTGAATTTGTTACATTGTTTCCCTGTAAAGAGCATTTGCATTTTTGGCCATCACTTTTATTATTAAAGTGTTTTATTTTTATTTTATTACTCTTGAATTTCATTTTGTTATTATTCAGGGAACTGTTAAAGCAGCTGCACTGTATGGCAGACATCAGCTTCTGCAACATTCTGCTACTTCAATTAGATTTACCACATCCTTCTGATAATGTGGTTTGGGCCCTTTGTTAATTAGCTGCTAAAGTAAAAAATAAACAGCTATCTTTTTATTCCCTCAAAACAACAGTAATTAGAGAGTTTATGGTATGAAAACTACTGAATAACTGTTCCTGAGGCATTTTCTATCATCTGTGCCTTAACCATAACTAAATGGATAAGCTCTGTGGTAAAGCTGATGTTAGACTGAAAATAAAAGACTTTGTCTTTCTGTGTTCTGATTTTCCCTTGTGATTATAACAGAAACAAGTTTTATAGCCCATGTCATATTAATAGAAATGTGAAAGGTATGTCATTAACAAAATGGTAGGGAGGAAACCAAGCAGTTGTGTCAGGTTAACTGACACTTAGGATTCAATGTATTTTACTTTTCAGTTGTTTTTCCTTTAGAGAGGCAGTAGAGAAAACTAAAATCTGGATGAACAGTAAGAGGTTTGCATGTTTCAGCAGCCTTATTTTGCTTCAAAGGTCAAGCTTGTTAATTATTGAAATACTTAAAAAATAGGTGGTAGATTCATGCTGAGACATTGAGTCTTTTGATATTTTTATGGAATTAACAAAGTTAGGCTCTGTCTTCTTGCCTACAACTTTACATTCAAAAATGTATCTTTGTTACTGTTACTCAGTTTCTGTTTTCTGTGTTCATACTGATGCAGTATTTAGTGTTCTCATGAATTAATCATCTGTAAAGCAGGTATGTGTGCTACCATCCATGTAATGCTTTCTCAAAAAAAACCTTTAAAACAATAAAGGAGTGAGTTGCAATGGCTGTCCAGTGCCTCCACTGCTGTGCAGACCAGTATGAAGAATG
This sequence comes from Entomyzon cyanotis, assembly GCA_024500445.1. Taxonomy (NCBI): domain Eukaryota; kingdom Metazoa; phylum Chordata; class Aves; order Passeriformes; family Meliphagidae; genus Entomyzon; species Entomyzon cyanotis. The sequence goes on along the minus strand of JAKEPQ010001018.1, from coordinate 12,487,332 downwards.
TGGATGTAAGGAATCACTCTGTCTGTGTTGCATGAAGTTTGTGAAATTGAGACATATATTGGTTTCAGGACCAATTTTGAAATTTTAAATTTTGAAGCAAAGTGTTACAACCAGTCCATTTTATGTGTGGAAGTTTGCTTCATCTGTGCTTTTCAAGCAGAATTGACATAAAAAATGCGTAACAAGACCATTAGTTTTTCATGAAGAAAAAATCAATAAAATGATTTAGAAAACAGTCACTTCACATGTAAACTGCAGTTCACATAACAAGTGTGTTTGTGTTTGCAGCTCTCCTTCTCTATCAGTTGGCAAAGTAAAAGAATATTCAGGTTTTCCCTTATTAATTTAGTTTCCCATCGTTCTCTAACCACATTAAGTGTTGCTTCCGTCAGGGACATGTTGATTTTAGGCATAGGTAGAGGTCTGATTTTACAAATCTTAATAGTAGTAAGAATTATTTGATCAATTTTTCCTGGATCAGGACAAGAAAAGCATTGTTTTTTAAAAAATTTTTATGAAGTATTGTGTGAATCATTAGTGATTTATGTGAATGTTAGAGAGTAAAATAACTTAATTCTAGTATTTTTTTTAAACTCCAGACATCTACGTGTTTCTCTTTAGTATAATATTATAAGAATTCAAAACCTGAAATATGACATAGCTTTTGGTCACACCAAGTGCTTTGGTAATGCGTAATATAATATTTGTATGGTTCTTTATTTGCAGTCAAGAGATATATTACATTTATGTACAAGAAATTTTTTAATGCATTTCCTATACAGGGATTGCTTGGCATTTTGTACAGAACCAGTCTGTGCAAGTTTAGCTAATGTTCTTGGCAGCTGGGACAACCTACCTTCTCCTTTGCCTTCAGACATTAAAGAATACAAACTTTATGATGTGGAGACAAAATATGGTTTGCTTCAGGTATGATACAGGTTGTCTTTATAATTTTCTTGTGCTTTTAGTATTAATGGTTTTTTTTTTTAATAAAGTCTATAAACTGCCAAAGTTTTGTCTGCCTATAGTAAATCAAATGATTGTGAGGTGAGAGACAACAGTTCCCTGATCACTCTAAGTGTAAGAGAGGATAAACACAGGAGACTCTAAGTTGCTACTTTTTTTTGCTCCTTCCGACATGTAAAACAGAAAATTCAAATAATTTTTATTTTCCATGTAAATGTCTACTCTACAGCTGTCTCTCTCCCATATGTGAATCTTTTCTTTACCTTCTGTGGAGAACCAGTAGCTCCCAGGTTTAGTTTGGTGATTATGTTGATCAACTTTGTAAAGCATTTTTGTTCTTCTGAGATGATATTGTGGCCTGGGGGGAGGGGGGAAGGCACCACCACGCTTATGCTGTGGTAATTAATTGACATTAATAATCTCATCTGCTGATTACCCATCTGTGTTTAATTTCCTTCATACTTAATTTTTAAGGCCTATGCTAATATAGTGATGAAACTTTGTTTCTTGTTTAACTTAGGAATTTAACTGTGAGAACAGAATTTTTGTGAATGTCTTACAGGGTATTTGGGGAAATATTTAACCTGAAATAATGATCTTTTATTAACAGGTTTCTGAAGGTTTGTCATTTTTGCATAGCAGTGTCAAAATGGTCCATGGAAATATTACTCCTGAAAATATAATTTTGAATAAGAGTGGAGCGTGGAAAATTATGGGCTTTGATTTTTGTATCCAATCAACCAATCCATCTGAACAGGAGGTAATAATCTTTATATTTAGCATCACTCAATTTCAAATTCAGATCTTTGTCTGAAATCAGTTTCATGATCTTGCATTCCAGTATAGAATCACTTATTTAATATTCACATCTGTATTAGCTGCTGCCTCCTAAATGAATTTCTGTCATAGCTCATGTTTCCCCATTACAGCAGTGCTTTGATTTTAAATTACACTTCCCAGCTCTAATATTCAGACATAACTGCATCAGCTAATCACTCTGAGCTACAGACAGAGATTCTTAACAGTTTTGCCTTGCTCTGTTTCTCTTTGATTCATAATAGAATTTGAGTGGCTTAATTATTTTTTGCTGTTTGAGTTTCATATTGAAAAATGGTCTTTAAAAATCCTTGATAAATGTACTTTGTTTTACTTCTCATACTTCTCTTGTAGCCAAAGTTCCCTTGTAAGGAATGGGATCCAAACTTGCCATCGTTGTGTCTTCCAAATCCTGAGTATCTGGCACCAGAATATATTCTCTCTGTGAGCTGTGAGACAGCCAGTGATATGTACTCTTTGGGTGCTGTTATGTACGCAGTGTTTAATAAAGGGAAACCAATTTTTGAAGTCAACAAGCAAGATATTTTTAAAAGCTTTAGTAGACAGCTGGATCAGGTATTTGTGCTATTTGTGACTGTTTGTTGATTTTCATATTTGCAAAGTTATTATTGTTAAAATAGACTTAAATATTGAGAATACAATCAGTGCTCGAACATAAACTGTCTGATAACGGTATCTTAGTCTTGCATACTGTTTTGATAACAAGAAAAAAAATTGTAGCAAAATATGGGAAATAAAAATATGTCTAGAGGAGGTTACATGTACCAACTTTATAAACTACAAATTGCATTTTTCATCTAGTTTCTTTGTAAACCTGTTAATTGCTGGTCTTGTGAAATAACGCTTACCTGTTGGGGTGAACAGTATGAAGCACATGGCAGTGAATTACCAATGTAGGACTACAGAAGAGGGCTGGGTTTGGAGTGGTTTGACCAGTAGACATGGATGTTGGTATCCACTTAGCTATCACTATTTCACATTCTTTGTGGACTGTGAATATTAACAGAAGACAGTGTCACAGTTAATTGGATCAGCTGACACAGATTTCCTTTGTTGTAACTTCTTTGGCTGCCCGTTGCCATAGTTGTATGAGCTGTGTTTTAATGTCTGTAGACAGCACCTCAGATAATGACATTTGCCTGTTTAAAAATGTCATGTTTGTGTTCTCTGGTAACGTGAACTACAGTGGGAAGTTGAAAAAAGAGGGATGGGACCTAAAACAGGGATTCTGTTGGGAAACAGAGAAGACTGTGAGGAATCAGAAACAAAAGGATTATAAAAGGGGAGAAGGGAGGAACGTCAAAAGCATGAATAGAGAAACCCGCAAAAGAACCAAGTACAGGCCTGTTGTATATTAGAAATAGTTATATGCAGGATTTTCTGACTTCATGGTGTATGTGCTTGAATTCCTTACACAGCTGAGCCGTTTAAACTCCAGTAATCTTCAGAATATTCCCGAGGAGGTGCGGGAACATGTAAAGCTACTCCTGAATGTAGCTCCGGCAGTCAGACCAGATGCAGATCAAATGACTAAGGTCAGTCCTTGGAAGGTACCGTAGCCATAGGAAAGAGAGAAATTAGTGCTTGGTTTGTAGAGCTATTGTAAAGTGTTTTCTGTTAAGCATTTTAGTTGAAATGTTAAATATTTTTTAACCATTTGGAAGTAATATGAGTTGATGTCAAAAGTTGTCCTTATGCTGACATTTATTTATATGGAAAAAGTGGGTGCTGAGACAGGATTTAGAAAAAATATTCAATGCAACACTGTTTTATTCCTTTTCATGCAGTTGAAAGCTTTTCTATGCTATGCTTTTATACAATTCAGTCTTTAAAATTATATTGGAAGAATTTGAGAGGGGGAAAATTATGAAGGGCAGTAAATATAAGGAGTAACTTTTGGCTTATGGTTTTTGATGTACTCTTAAATTTGCAGAAGAATAAAGTATATTCAGAAATTACTTGCCATAACAAAGCAAAATTTAATTGCAAGTAGGATACTGAAAGTTTTGATTTGGCAAACTGTTGCTCCATTTTCCTGTCTGAAAGTGGAACTTGAAGCATGGTTCTTCCCTTGTCTTATGCCCCATTTTCTCCTATCTGGTAGCCTTTCAGGTTCCTGCTTGTAGATTTGCTTTACTAAACAGTTCTATTCTTTTGCTGTGGTGTAAAAAGATGATATGCAGAGATAAATATCAGTGTTTTAACTGTTGAAAGAAATAGTGAGTGAAGAAGGGGGAGGGAGCAGGTAATGGTTTTGTCCACCTATATACTGAAAGATGGGAAATAAGGGAATTGGCAAATATTTCTCAGGTATCAACTCAATTGTGTGAAGGACCACAACAACCAAATCTGTAAGTGGTTGTATTAAGCAGTATGGTTTTGTAAAGATGTTAAGTCTCTTTTTCCACATCTGCACTGCACACTGAATTGTAGGGTAGAGATAATAGAGCTCTGGGGTTTCCTGGAGTTTCCAGGGGTGGTAGCCATATCTGGATGACTTAGTAGGTAATCCTTTGTTGTAATATTAAATAGCAGAATTATTCCTAGGAGGATTTTTAATCAAAGTTTTTATTTATTACATTTCTTTTGTAGACAGCTTATTGTATAAGAAAGAATGTTTTAACTTGGATACAGATAACATGCATAAGTTTTTGAAAAATGCTCGGAGAATTCTGTCTTAATAATAAACTTGTATCTGAATATTAATACTGCTTGGTATGTTAAAAATTAATTTTCTATGTGTTAGTTGCAGACATGTCATTGTAAATGTTTACTGTAGTGCATTGAAAAGGTAGATAGATTATTATATTTTGGAGTTACTGTAGCAGTGTCAGTGTTGTCTCACTCCAGATCACGACCTTTTAATCTTACTTTTAGATACCATTCTTTGATGATGTAGGAGCAATGACTCTTCAGTATTTTGATTCATTATTTCAAAGGGATAACCTGCAGAAATCACAGTTTTTTAAAGGACTACCAAAAGTTCTGCCAAAACTACCTAAGGTATGTCTGAATGATGTCTTGAAATAGCAAGTTTGAAAGTATGTGAACATCTGTTAGCATTTTGACTCTTGGAATGCTGGACTTTCTTGTACCATAATAAACTGCCATGAGACTGTCAGAATAAAGTGGAAGGAAATAAAGGGAGATTAGAGCATATTTATTGTGGAAATATTCCTCAGCAACCAATAACACGTTAAATGGAAAGTGGCAAATAATCCAAATACGGAACCATCATTTGCTTGTCTTGCAGTTCACCCCCGTTTGAATGGTAGTTGTCTTCACTCACAAGGCTTTCCCTGTGTTTCCAAATGCCATCATAGGTCTTTGAAGACATTTTGCCACCTTTTCTCCCTATAAGATTGCTTCAAGTTTTTCTGTGGCAAGGCAGTACTGGAATGTTGAATGATGTGGAACTTCCTTCCCTCAGTAGACTAAGTGCTTTCTTGTGCTGGCAGTGCTCAGAAATCTCAAAGGCAAATGCCTGTCATTACATATTTCTCCTGTGTAGTGTTAAGCACTATGTCTAGACTGGCTCTTTTTCCTTTTGTGGTATACCTTCATTTATGCAAGCCATAATGCCTATGTGATAGAAAAATAGTGTTAATTTAATACATAATACAAGAACTGAGCTTCTCAACCTGTGCATTAAATTTCTTTATTTTTAATCCTGTTTTGCACTGCACAGTGCAAAACAGATGGCACGTATTTCACCTAATTTTAGACAGCCGCTGATTGACCTAATCACCTTTAGGTCATTCTTTTACTTTTTTTCTGTCCTGAAAGTATATTTTATGAGGGAAGTGGCTGTGCCCTTGAACCATATATTTCTGTTTATTGACTTAAAAAGCATTTAAGGATTCCTAACTCTACAGTAGACATCCACAGTTTAAATATCTATTTCATCAGCAGAATTCTATTTAGGGAATATACCTGGAGTTTTACAGGGAGATATAGTAGGATTATGTGTTTGTTCATGGAATGATGGGGTGAAGAAAAACAATTATTATTTTGGGGGGGTTCTAGGGTCTTTTTAAGGGTCTTGTTAGGGTCTTTTTAAAGAAAGTGTATAGAGTAAGGTTTTTGTAACTCATTTGTGTGGCTGAAAGTCCTATTTTCTGTACAGTTAATTGCTTTTTGTTGATCTTCACAGTTGTTAAAGTCTTCATTAATGTTTTGAGTGCAAACACATAAAAGTAAGCAAAGTAGCACAGTGTAAATTAGCTATAGTGTACTGTGCAAATAAGAGATCGAAACTGAAAATTATCTGTCTGCTTTTTTGTAAATATCAAGCTAATACAAAAGCTGCTGAACTGGCACAGTGGTGACTTACTGCAGTGCAGTACATGATTCATACTTGGGTGTTTTTTTTTCTTTTAGCGTGTTATAATTCAGCGAATTTTGCCTTGTTTGACTTCTGAATTTGTGAATCCTGATATGGTACCCTTTGTCTTGCCTAACGTGCTCTTAATTGCTGAGGAATGCACCAAAGAAGAATATATCAAGCTCATTCTGCCTGATCTTGGTCCTGTTTTCAAGCAGCAAGAACCAATCCAGGTATGTTAGTATCGTTCACATTACAGTTTTTCTCTTTGGTGTTTTTTTTCTCTGAGAAAATGACTAATTGTTCTATTTCCCTTTTCCAGCTTCACACACATTGCTCAACCTGCTCTGTAGTTGTCCAGGCAGTCAGTCTTGATTCATACAAAACAGATTTTTCCAGGAAATTCACAAAGCCTCTATCTCTGCTTGTTTAGATGGGTTCTCTTAGAGTATATTTGCATTTATAGATGAGATGAGATTTGCAAAAAAGGAAACATTTAATTTACCACTTGGTTTTGGTTGATTTGAACACTTACCTGGCCAATCTGAGCAGGGTTGTACAGTACAATGTTTGCATATATTTTACCAGTAGATGCACCTGGGGTTTTTTGGTTTGTTTTTTTTTTTCTTGTATCCAGATTGCTGACATTTGGATCATGGGGTGGAAAAACTGTAATTTTGACAGTCTTTTCTAATAGGTAGTTATTAATGATTTAATTAATTTAATTTAATGATATAATATTATTTGAGGATTGCGCAAAAATTTGTGAAATCTGTTTAATTTTATTTGACAAATATAATATGTAAGTAAAATTCGCTGTTTAAATGTATAAAAGTAGTAAGACATAATAATTACTGTAAAGGAGCGAAATTTACATCCTTTTATCATCACTCCATGCATGATGGTTCCTGCGAAATCTGTCACAAAGTGAGGCATTACGCCTTCACAGATGAGAGACAGGTATGCATTTCTTCTAGCTCACTCCTATATGCCATTATTTCTCTGCAGAGAACTTGAAGGGCAAGATAGACATAGGAATGAGCAAGCAGACCTTTTATTTCTGGGTTTCAGAAAACTGGACCAGAGAAATGTCATTATACTGAGGAAGGAGGGAAGGGCACAACTGTATAACTGAGAATAACTCAGGAAATTTGAATTACTTAATGCTGTTTATACTTGGAACACTGAAGCTTTATGTTAGCTTTTTTGTCTTGAAAAAAGTAAATGTTTAACCAACCAAAATCCAGTGAACATCTCATTTGTGCTGTGTCATTCTAAAAGGTAACACTGTGTTTTGCTGCCTTTAACATTAGATGTGTGACAAAATCCTCGCTGCCAAAAGTTTGTAGCAAAGTTACATCTGCAGCATAATGGGCACAAAAGCTGGTTTGTGTCTTCAGAAATGAGAGAAGCAAAATACAAACTTGGGTTCAGCTCATAAAGACAGGGTTTTGCAAAGTTTTTCTGTGACTGTCTAGACACTGTTAAATTCTTACGCTGATTGTTTCTAATGCAAAGTGCTACATGGTTTATTCAACTATTATTTCTGTGGTCTTTTTAGTATGGCAAAGTTCAAGTAATCTAGGTCATGTTTTCAAAGTTAATATATCAGAAATTCTGGGAGAAAATACAAAGGTTTGGAGAGCCAGAGGATAGAATTGCAGGTCTCACTATCTTTGTACGAGGCAGAAGTGTGTAGTTTCTGTGTGTATGTAACTCCTGGAGAGGGGCAGACAGGGAACATGCCAGTGTTTCTTCCAGGCACTCTTTCAAGATGTTACAGATTTGTTTGTGGGGCCTGTTGCTTGGCTTTTGTAGCATATTTGAATTAGGAAATGAGTGTATCATAGGGAAGCTGCTCTAATTCAATGTGAAGAAATTGCTAGCTAGTGTTTACAATGTCTTTTTGTGAGTGAATTCATAATACGAAAGTGGAATATTTAGTTAAACTTACTCTCGGGGTTAGTGTGGAGTAACATGTGCTGTAAGTTAACATCTTAGCTTACTCTCACAGAGCTTCCCAGACAAACCCTTAATTTGTACCTACAGGATTCCACAGAGAGTTAGCATAGGATGTGCTGTAAATTCATTTTTTAATTCACTACACCAAAGTGTACCCTGGCAGGTACTGGGCTCTGCATTAATGAGTGAAGCGTTACTACTTAGAGTGCACTGCTAATTGCATAATAGATTATGTGTGTGAATCTGTGACTGTACCCATCTTTGTTCTTATCTAAATAGATTAAAAGTATCAAATATGATCCTAGAAGTTTAAAAGAAAAGGTGTTCTTTGGAACAGTGTGAACTACATTGTAATTACACGCAGGTAAAAAGAGAGAGATCAGAAACGATTCAGCTTTATCTTAGTTAAAAAACATTGACAGCCAGTGTAAAGAGCTGAACTGCTTCTGTGAAATCTGAATCTAAATTGCTGGATAGTACTTGGTTACTTCAGAGATTTTTCTAGTTGTTCAGTAACAGTTTTCATTCACATCCATTTCAAATTTGCAAAAATAATCAAACAATATTTCTCCAAAGCTATAGATTTAATCAATATAGAAACTGTAATGTGACAACATTATGGGGTTGTTAGAGAAGAACGGGTGTTAAGAGCATTTGTAGATTTCAAAACATCAAGTTTAGGGCAAACAAAGATTCTATATTGAAGAAAACTATAAAATCTAGCTTTAAAACTGATCTCATCCATCTCACCCTGATTGTCCCAAATATAGGGATTTTGCACCAGAATCAGTGTTGACGGAATGAATGAATGAATGATTTTGTGTGCGTGTGTTCAGTTTGGGAAATTATGTATATCCAATAAGAAAACACATATTAGCTGCAGTATAAAAATCTATTTTTCTTCTCTGCAAAGGAAAGCAAATAAAAGGGGAAAAATTGTAAAGTGGTCTTGGTACATTTCTATTTCTACACTTTGATGATTCTTTTTATTTGACACACAAGCACTGATTGCCATGTATTTTTAGACAAAAATTTAAGTCTTCCTACTAAATACTTGGCCTTTTGTTATTGATGTGCTACTTTTCATCATGATTTATCCATCTAGTTTAACCTATTTTCTAAAAGCAATCTTGGTATCAGTGGGTACTCTGTGTCCCCTCTAGCAGCTGTCTGAGCTGAGCTATGAATCTCACAAGTTAAATAGTGCTCTGTATTTGAGACTGAGCTGGCTGGGTGACTTAGAGTAGTGGTTAACTGTTAGATGGCATATGTGCTATTCTAGCATTATTTTTTAGGTTAATTGATGTGAGGTTTTTTTGTTTGAGATTTTTTTATTTTATAATTCAAAATTTCCATGTTAAATAGAATAAAGGCATTTTCTGTCCATCTAGTAGCTGTAATATTCTTTCCATTACATCCCTATTTTGATTTTAGGCACATGGAATACAACTTGTATATGTGGAGTTGTGATCAAGTGCTTTGAGGACAGAATTTTAGGGGTAGTTTTTCGAAAGTTTAGCTTTTTTAGCAGTGATGCATGGATAAAGATTTTCTGTGAGTGTATTTTAACAAGAGACCATAAATAGAAACAAGAATTATTTACAAGCTCTTGTAAATAGGAACAAGAACTGCTTACTGAGCCATTATGATTTGTTATTTCAGAAGGGTCAGTCTAGAACATGCGTGTTTTGTTGGGTTTGTATTTGCTCTTTTTAAAATGCAATAACATGTCAAAGTGTTTTTTGTCTTCCATGCCTTCAGGCAAGCAACATGGTAAGTGATCACATTTACTGAGTTATCTGAAATTTTTTTTATATGATATAACACACTTTAAATTGAAAACACATGCTTTGCAGTTAAAACTTTTGGCTTCTGAGTTGTCCTTCTTTTAATAGATACTGTTAATCTTCCTGCAAAAAATGGACTTACTTCTAACCAAAACTCCACCAGATGAAATAAAGAACAGCGTTCTACCAATGGTTTATAGAGCCTTGGAAGCACCTTCAATTCAGATCCAGGTAAAGTAGTTGCAGCCTTTATTTAAAACTCTTTTTTTACTCTTTCAGCTGATGTGCCAACTTCTTGTATACTCATGTGTTTGTTTATTTGAAAAAAAAAAAAGCAGCTGCATAATGTGCCTGAATGTTGAAAGAGATTAATTCTTTATTAAAAAACATCTGTTTCTGGTAAAGTAAAATTTAGTTCCTTTATTTTCCAGGAGGAAAACTGTTGTTCTAATGCTCTTATTCTAGATTCTTACTAGCCACCATAGTAGAAAGTAGGCTATGCATTTATATTTCACTGCCTTTGCAGCAGACACTATGCAGGCATGCATGCTCTTCCCAGTCAGTGAGAGGTGGCTTTTTCTGAGCTCCTGCTGGTGGGAACATCTGTGCTGACAGTTACCTTGGGAGACCTGATGTGCTGTAGAATCATATTAATATACCTTCTGGTGACATTTTTATGTATCCAAATTTTATTCTTTTCTCCTCACGCTTTCTCCGCCTTTGTAAGGTTCTTCTGGGGATTTTTTTAGTCATTCAACTGTAATTAACTTCCAGTTTCCCAAAAATATTCAGGAGTGGGAGATAAAGAAATGGAATATTTCTCAAAGACAGTTTTGGATAATCAGATGTGACTTCTGCCTTTGCAAAGCCTTTGTAATATTGGGGAGAGAGGTTTTTGCTTCTAAGTACCTGACATGAGGTTTTTTTCTGCATCAGTACTTTGGTTACTAAGGTGTTTACTTGCAACTTACTCTTAGTAGAACTGTCTCTTATTTTTGAGATTGGGCTGAAATTGTTTAGTTTTTCTGTTGCTAAAGTATTGTTAATCTTGACATGATATTTTATCTTTCAGTCTATCATTGTAGTGCAGTATTATTGATAGCAATCATTCAAATTTTCTTGATTTATGTAGGAGATTGCTAGTTGGATGTAGTCAAAGCTGGGTTTTATATAAGGGTGTCTCATGAAAATACAAGATATTCTTGCTGTACAAATACTTGATTACGAATGTATGAATGCTCTTTTTTTAAAATCCATTTTCAAAGGCTCTGTATCCATACCATGATGCTTTATTATGCTAGCTGTTTTTAAGTGAGTCTGATAGATTAAGGTCATCTTAGTTGAACATATTTCCTTAAATATGTCCTTAAAAGGAAAGCTTAAGAAGATTAGTACTAATTTTAAAATAAATATGCCTATTTCTTTTTAAACTTACGTGGAACCTTTTTTTTTGTAGGAGCTTTGCCTAAACATAATTCCCACGTTTGCCAATTTAATAGATTACCCATCAATGAAAAATTCATTAATTCCAAGAATTAAAAATGCATGTTTGCAAACTTCTTCTCTTGCTGTGAGTATCATAGTAATGTTACTTCTAGTCTTCAGAAAATGTTATCTTTAATTACTTTGGGTTTCCTGGTTTGTGTCTTTAAAGAAAAGCCCATCAATGTGTTCTGATTTCTTACTGAAGTTTTTTACTTTTTACAAATGCAAAAGCACCATTTACTTCTTTAACAATTTTTAAGGTTGTTAACAACTTACTGTGTTAATAATACTGTAAAAATTATTGAAGTGGGTTCTATAGTAATACACATTGACAGTGTTTGTCATGCATCAAAGCCAAAGTTTAGTGAGCATAAAAACAAGTGTTTTTCTTTCATGATAGAAAAGCGTTTTTTTACCTTGTCTTGAATTTTTCATATATAAAGGTTTTCTTATGAGTTTTGTAAAGTTTTTTGGTTTTTGGTTTTGGGGAGTTTTTTGCTTGTTTTTTTGTTTTTTGTTTTTTTTCTATAAATAAAGTGATTGTGTAATTCTTACCACACTTCACAGGTCCGGGTAAACTCACTAGTGTGCTTGGGCAAGATTTTGGAGTACTTGGATAAATGGTTTGTGCTTGACGATATTTTACCTTTTCTACAACAAATTCCGTCAAAGGAACCTGCAGTGCTCATGGGAATTTTAGGTAACTAAAACTTCCAACTTTCTCTATTGTGCTTTGACATTGTAAGTCTGAGAGCTTTCTGTATGATCACTGAACATGTTTACATAATGTATCCCTAAAATGACTATTAAAAACTTCCTGTTTCTGGTTCTTAAGTATGTCCCTGTTCAGTTACCTTATGTGTGACATCTGAGCACTAGTACATACAGATTTTAGTCTTCAGGGCCCAGTGCAATTCTGAGTACTCACTGCAGTTCTTGGGCTGTTACACTTACATGGACTGGATGCTCCACACAGTCAGAGAGGCTGTTTTCTTCAGAAGAATATGTGAATTGCCCTCTTTCAAATGCTGAGCACTTGGCTGGAGCTTTTGAGATGTTACCGTTGCCTTCTTCTACCATTCTTGCATGGCAGATGCTAGAAATGATTGTCTCCAAATCTGCTGTTCTTTACTGCAGGTTTTGTTAGACTCATTTTGTTGGACGTTTAAGCACACAGTGGTGCCTGTGCACAGAAATGGAACACAGTCTGGGTGAGGTCTCACAAAATGACTAACAAAACCTAATGGCTTGGTGCTTCTGGAAGGGGGGACCTGACTCCCACTTGAGCTTTCCTACTGCCACTTGGTGCTTGCCTATCTCAGGGTGTGTGATTTTAACAATTTGAGTGGGTTTAAGGAGTCCAGATGACCAGAGCCACTTGCAAGAAAGAGGTGTGACCTCTTGGCCAAGTCTGGAAGACAGTGACCATTCCTCTTACTGACTGCAAAGTTGTGTAGACCATTTGTAACAGCTGGGCTGTACTGCCAGTAACCCTCATTAAACACTGTACTAATATGTGATGGCAGCATTATTTTTATTTGCTCAAAAGCAGCCAAAAGGCATCTTACCTGTACTGGTTTAAAGCTGCCTGTTTGCCTTAATCCTTGCAGCTTTGACTTATATTTGCTATCTAAGAATAAGGGACACTTTTTTGCTTTAGTTGTGTTAATCCTGAATTCTACTCAGGTACAGTGAGTAAGTGAATCCTATTTTAGAAATGATGGGCTGAAATGAGATTTTTATACTCAGGCTCTCCTTTCTTCCAGAATCATAATACCATTCTTCATTTTCTTTGTCTTGGTGGCAGGTCTGTTCTACTGCCACAGAAAGTGGGGAAAGCTGCTGTGTCTTTTATGCTGATATGTTCAGTGTTTGCCCCCAGAGCTGGACTGTTTAAACAGGGGACTCTTCCTGTCAGAAACACTACAGAACTTTTGGGCTTAGCACTGGGTCTCTTGTGCCTGTCAGGATTCTTTTTTCAGTGATTTTAAAATACAGAGATTACACCTGAGTTCTGATCCTGTGTGTAACACAGCCCCAGCCTTGTAGGTAAAAGTGTTTATAAAACACCATCACAGAGCAGAATGATAGTTAATCCTAGCTTCTTGCAGTGTGCCAGGAGAGAACACATCCTTAGTTAATGCAGCTTGATTTCTCAAGTGGCAATGTGTCAGTTTGTGGTAACTCACTTGCACATGATCTATTCCAAGATGCATATTCTCAGATAATTGGCCAGAACAATACATTGCAGTTATGAAACCTGGTATTACTCAAAGTGTGACTTTGGACATCCTCTTGTTCTAAGCTGTAGCAATGCCTCTTGCTGTTGTGGGTCAGTGTGTGGCCTTTATGATTCTCTTAGTCATGTTTGTCCCTGCTTGCACACAAACACTGTGATTGTTCAGATGATCAATACATACATGAGTGTGCTGCTTTAAGTTTGTTCACATTGTTTACTAAACTTAACAGTTTTTGCTGTTTTGATGTTGTATGTTAGGTATTTACAAATGTACATTTACTCACAAGAAATTGGGAATCACCAAAGAACAGCTTGCAGGAAAAGTGTTGCCCCATCTGATTCCTCTTAGTATTGAGAACAATCTTAATCTCAATCAGGTAGGAACATGACTGTTTTGCATGCTTTTACTTGACAGTTATCAGAGAATAAATTGAACCTGTTGTCATAAAAAAAATCATACATTACTGCATGTCTGTGTCTGTTGTAAAAACAAACAATACCAAAACCCTTCCCAGTTTTACTGTCTTTGTGTGTTTGAAGCTTGTTATTTTTCAGTGTATTTAACTGATCTGGTGTAAAATTTCAAAATTATACTGTCACCTTTCAAATATCCTGCAAAAGCAGTTAGCTACTAATGTAGTAGGTATTCAAATAAAATACTATATTGCTATGAAATACAGGGAAAGGGAATAGTAGGTTGGTTTGTTTGTTTGAAAATGAATCTGATCGTATTCATATGTGGGGGGGTTTTTTGTCTGCATTGCCCCATTTCAGTTTTTTTTTTTTAAGTGGCCTGTACTTTGTCCTGTGTCATTATTCACTCTGCTTGTAGTTTGGTATCTAATGCCTGATAACGAAGGTAGATTATAAATTATTTTAAACTCTGAAGTTTTACATTATGTACTGTAGGTTTATGAGGTATTACCTGCTAAGTTACACCTGTCTGAATTCCATCACTGCAAAATCCAAACTTCTTATATATTTCTTTTCCAGTTCAATTCATTTATTTGTGTTATAAAAGATATGCTCAATAGATTGGAAGCAGAGCATAAAACAAAACTTGAGCAACTTCATGTCATGCAAGAGCAACAGAAGTAAGTGTTAATGTTTGTATTGGAGAAGTAGTAATTTTTTGGCAAATGTTAGAAAAATTTAGCCATAGCAATAAAAAACCAGGTAATTCTAAGTTCAGTAGTTGAGAATTACCTCAAATAAGCACAGTTGTCAGAAGATTTGCTTCTATGTGCTAAGTTGCTTTCCTGTAGTTGCTGAGAAATAACCATACCAGAGAAACAGAGACACTGCAGCCTTTTAGAAGACTGTGATACTTTAAAGAATTTGGAGCTGTATTATGGAGTCTGATACGAGGTGAGATTTCTGAGACAGAATAACTTGGGATATCTGAAGTCTGGGTCATGCTGCTCACAGGGAGAAATTAAGACCATGGGAAATGATTAGGAGACCATTCCTATTTCTCATAGGAGCATTAGTCAGTCTCCTGAAGGCGTTATACAAAAGTGGTGGTGCTCTCCTAATTCAATTTTTTGGTATTATTTAAATCTGCATTGTTAGATTAGTGTCGTGAATGTGATTACAAAGTTATTTTTTTGTAATATACTCTGCACTGTGTAGATCTTTGGACATAGCCAACCAAATGAGTGGGTCTGAAGAGGCAAGATCTAGTGGTACAAGCAGTCAGGTAAGCAGCAATATGCAACTTACACATAGAACATTGACATTTTAAATTACTTAGTTGATATTTATGTAGCCTTAAATTACAGTATTTCAAATAATGAAGGTTTTTTTTCTTTGAACTTAAACAGATTGACAAGGTATTTAATAATGGAACTGACCTTCTAACTAGTGGATCTGATAGTAAAGAGAATGAGATGTCATCAATACAGAGAAAGGTGTGCTTTGCTTTATTTTGTCCTTCGTTTTTGTCCATCTGTCTAATACATGGCTGACAGGGTTGCAGAAAGTGTGTGTAAATATGTACCATATTTAAAGCTTCAGCAGAAAAACTAACTGCTTTTATACAGCACACCACCACACATAACCACATGAGAAGGTCCATGAAAAATGTTCAGATCATATTGTTGAATTTCCATGTAAGCCTATCCTTGAAAATAGCTTTGTACAAAGTAGGCAGCAATTAGGATTATAAATTTGTGGTCATTTTCTTTCTCCTTAATTATAGATATAAATTAAACTTAAACTTTCACCACTGGATTTAGGTAGGAAAAGCAAAATAGAGATCCTTATGGTAAAATGACAAGAAAAATGAAGATAAAATATGGAATTTAAAGTAGTAGCAGAGACTAACTTTTACTGTGCCTTTCGAAGTTAAGTGAAAACAGTCAATATGGGATTAAATACAAGAAGCAAAGGAAAGACATAGCATAGCATAGAATATAAGCAGTAATATAGTAAACATAAGCTTTAACTATTGTAAAATTATTTTCATACTAATAATTATAGAAATGGCTCCCCAGAATCTATATATTTTATCCTTTCTATTTCTAGTTATCTGAATCCTCTCACTAATTTTAGACTGAGGGGGAATGACTTAATTATTTTATCCTTCATTATTAACAAAAGTAGAGTTAAAATGCTTAAAAGACTATTGAGCAGTTTTAAAATTAAATTCCCTTTTCAACTTCATGGTCAAGTGCATTTCTATATCAAGTTAGTAATCATATAAAAACAAAACCTGTGAAGAACACTTTTTCTTATGCCCAATATTAAAGAAACAAAGCTAAGTGGTTTTGTTGATGTATCTATTTTATTTGAGATCTGCCCAAATTTCTTATTATGCTGCTTTTAATATTGTATTTATTTGCTTTAAGTACTTTCTAGCAATATGGTAAATATTATAAGAGATTTGCATTTATTTGCTTTCTCTTTTGTGTAAATAATTGTATTGTTTACCACATAATATTGAGACTACAGTGCTATTATGAAATAAGAATACGAATGTAAAAATAACCATTTTGTGCAACTTACTATCAATACTTCCCCTTATGAAGGCCTCGCTTACACTGGAAGAGAAGCAAAAGCTGGCTAAAGAACAAGAACAGGCACAGAAACTGAAAAGCCAGCAACCTCTTAAGCCCCAAGCAACTACAGTGACACCTCCAGTGAAGCAGGTGAGCTAGAACAAACTGCTGCACTGTTTCCTTTGGATCTCTGATGCTTTTTCAAGGGCTGTATGCATTTAGCATTTTGTCCTCCTGTGAGTCCCTTTCGTTTTATCTGCTGGTATAACAGCACAGCTGAGAAAAGCTAAATTAAATTTTCATCTGCCTTCCATTTGCATCGTTAGCAGTATTACCCACTTTTTCAATTGCTAGTGTTTCCAAGGTTATCATTATTATCAGAAAGTAATTGTTCTAGTTTAGGAAAAAGGACATATTAAGAAAGGTTTTTCTCTGAAGAGTTTATTAAGTAAATATATTAAGGATTTGTAGATAGGAATGGGACATTTATGCAAATAGTCACAATAGTACTTTGTGTGTAGTTTTAGATACCAAATTAAAACTGCATAACAATTAGTTCTAAGTAGCAAAGAACAAAAATAATCTAATTTCTCTTGTGTATTATTACATTTCATGCCCAAGTCCATGCAGTGAATTCTAATTTCTGAAAAATTAATGCCAGGTCTGCAGGGATAATGATAAAATACTATTGCTAGAGCGTCTGTACAGGAAAAACATCTAACTGCATTTTATGTGTTTTGCAGACAAAAGACTTGACAGATACCTTGATAGATAATATGTCATCTTTGACTAGCCGTCCTATCAACCAGGCTCAAGTTGCATCTTCAAACAGCTTCTCCTCTGTTCCTTCTATGGGTGTTGGAATGGGGTTTTCATCACCCATTGACAGCACGAAGAGAAATATGACCAACGGACTCAATACAAATATGGCTTTTCAGACTGCTGGATTCAGTATGGGAGCAGGTCTCACCACTCAGAGTTTCTTCAGTGGTCCAAGTGCAGCAGGAGCTACCCAGATGAACATTGTACCACCTGCCAACATGCCAAATTACAGTCCTATGAATGCTGCATCTGCAATCACTCCTCTGACACAACAAAACAGACCCCCAGATATGTCTGCTTTAGATAATCTTTTTGGTCCTCAAAAACCCAAAGTTAGCATGAAACAGTTGGCTCAGCAGAAATCAAGCCAGTGGGTTAATCAGTTTGTACCACCAGCAGGGTCCCCAAACACGAGCAATCCAGTGTTGGGACCTCAGATGAACATGATGGGACAGCCGGGCTTTGGTATACAGGGTAATCCTTTCTTTTCTCCTCAGAACTTCGCACAACCAGCAAACACAATGGCAAACAGCAGCTCAGCTAGTAATGACTTAAAAGATCTTTTTGGGTAAAATGTTTTGTTTTCTTCTTTCAAAGACTGATGAAATTTGGATCATGGGTAAGCTGATTAACATCTTGTTTTGATTAGTAAAAACGTGACTTGGGGAAACTTGCAACCCAACAAAATAAAGACTTTTGCACAGGAAAAAAGGCTGATGTTGCATTCACCTGGTACTGCAGTGGAATTGTGTAAGTGCAAAGTCATCTTACATGCTAAAGATTGCCCGTCTCTTTACCAACATGAGTGCTGAAGGTGGGATGCATATATTCAACCGAAAAAGAAGTGTATCAGACTTATTCAGAGGTGTACTCAGTCAAGTCCTATAAAATTTCCTACAAAATTTTGTTTTTTAAGTTCAACAAAAATGCTTAGGGGATAATGATCCTAGTGGATGCAAACCTGGAGAATTATTCATGTTGCCTGAATTTGTCACAAGCTGTCATTTTGACCTATGACAGCTTGCAAAAAGAAAATTCATATGCTGGCCCAAAAGTTTTGATAGCCAAATTATACAGAGAGAAGTCTAACCAATAACTGTGGACGAGACTAAGAAGGGAGCACATCTTGACTTTCTTCTCTTATATAAGATAATGTAATGAATGTGGTGGTAAATTCTAACAGGATTCATCGAGCATAAGAAGTTTTTCTAAAATTTTGTACAAGTTTGGGACAGAGTAAGAAAGGTACAAAGGTCATGCTGGTTTACAATCTCTTTTATAATCCCAGATCCTTGTTCCAAGCCCCATAGCAAGAGCAGCATACCACTTAAGCAGGACTTAAAAATACATGTGGTGATTTCATCACATTTGCCATATATTCCATTGTTTTGGCTAATATGATACTACTTCTAACTGATGTATAAAAAGAATAATTGTAGTTATGAAACCTCTCAAAATGAATGTAAATGTAAAATTCACATGTTGACTGCCCCAACTGTGTAACTAAACACATACTATACAGTTACACAGAAATATCTTGAATTAATTAATATTTTTTGGCTCGATTGAGAAGATGAAAAAGGATCACCTTATACACGTTGCACAGGGTTGTGTGAAAAAGCAGACTGCCATAAATTGCCTTGACAAGTGAGCTATTTAATTTTAATTTTGTTTTAAATCAACTCCTTATGAAGGATAGATTGACATGAAGTGATTTCTCAAATATGGATTTGTAAGCTCTAGAGTATATGATGAATACACAGTTATTCCAGATCCTTTTTATTGTATTACTCTAAATTCAATAAAGGTCTCCAGAAATCCAAATAGTAGTTTATTCTGCTTCCCAGAAGGTGTATGTTCAGCTTGCCCATGACGGAATCTCTGCTCTGTTAGACACTACTGTTGGGTTTTAACTTTTTTTCCCTAAGAACTTCAAGAGCTTTCTTACCTAATATTTTGAAGACTATAAATGGTTATTTTGAGAAGGAAAGAACTAGTTACCTTTTTTATGGAAAGCCTACCTGCTTTATTTTTCAAAGCCTTTCACTGAAGAAACTTTCGTTTGCTGCTTAAGAAACCAAAGGGCCTTATGCTGTAAATATGACTTGTATTTTGTTGTATTTCCACAGTTCTAAGCAGTAATAGCATTAAGCGTATTTCTTAAAGAATCCTTTATGTACTATAGCTACTGCATTAGTCCTGTTATTTTGAAATACCTGGGACCAATGAATTTGTGGTCTAGAAAACAATACTTAACACATTGTGATGTTTATGTGCTGTTAATATTCATGGTAAGCATTGTAGGTTATGTTAAAATATCCATGTAAATTTAAGTACAGGACTAGAACTGTTGAACTATTTGAGTTCATTTACAGTTGCTGGCATTCTATACTCTCAATCACACTAATGTCTTCTTTTATGTCAACTCTTGAAAGCTGTGTTTTGTTAAGGTAACCTAAGGCAAGACTTGGAAGAATTACTTGAATCTGTATTCCTCTAAATTATTTGGAAAATAAGTTTATATTAGAAACATAATCTCATAGGACTCTACAATGTATTAAGTTAATACATCTATGGCAAAGGCAGTCTTACAAGTCAGTGTCCTGATCTGGAGTTTCAGTCACTGATCTCTCTGGCCTAGGGGCTTTTCAGAACTGAATTTAGTTTAACTTATTGCAGGGAATGCTAAGTGAAAAAAAAACCATCTGATTTCATATACTAGACCTCCTAAACTGTGTGGTTTGGAGTATGTGCTTTTGGCATGGGCTATACAAGAACATAATCTATTTTGTAAGAAGAAAAAAAAAATCCTACAGGTTCATATGACAAGAGGCTCTTTTATGAAGTGGTAATGCAATGAAATAAGGCCTTTCTGACTCAAGCGAAAGGATTTTTTTTCATTTATATTACGTAATTTTGATTTCTCTTGTTTGCTGCAAGTTTAAAAATGACCACAGTAGAACAACAAAAAAAACCAGAAAAGGATGCTTAAAAAGCTCTAACAAAATTTTCCAGTTATTTAAAAAAAAAAGAGAAAAGATAACTACAGTTAAAATGAGCGAGTCCAGTCCCTCTTCCACAGAGATGCTTCCTGCTTAGAGTGTCAGGAAACTCAAGTGTGTATGAACTTCCCTAATTATTTCTTCTTAACTTAAAGGAAAGAGAACTTGGAAGAGGTAAGTCACCCTGGCCATGTGCCACTTGGCTCCTGCTACAATAGTTTTTCCTTAGGAAGCCTTGTCCAATTGATCTCTCCACTTACAAGTCATCGTTCTGAGGTCCTGCAAGAGGCTGGAAAACTTGTGTTGTGGCCAGAGTGAATTGTTTGAGAGCAGCAATTGTGTTTCACATCCAAGTTGAGTTTTGGGACAGAGAAAGGGGAAGGGACAATGTTACAAAATGTGGGTATTCCAGGAGCCTCCTGTGTCTGAACTTGGAAAGCAGTGTTACATCTAGCTTGGCCTGAAGCAGAGGGTCTGCATGGTCCTCATGTGTAGTAGAATGGAGAACACAGGTTTGAAATTGGTGCCTGATTAAGAAATTACAAATGCTGTTATTGAAATAGTAATCTGGTAAAAAATAAGTTCTTTACACTGGCTTGAGCAAGACTAAATTACACTAAATTTCTGCCCTCTGTATTCAACCTAATTTAAAGTAAAAAATGTGGAAACCTGTAAGGTTATATCATCACAGCCTCTATCCTGTGCACCCACTGTAAGCATATCTTCATTCTACTGTGGAAATGGGAACAGGGTCTGGGCTGAAGTGCCCAGCCCACCTTGTTTACATTCATTTTTAAAGGGGAGATAAAGGGACAGGAATAAGTTCCTATTCTTTAAGTGGTTAATCTATATTATATTTACTACAAAAGGAGAAGTGATGTGAAAATAGCTGCATGTCTTACATACATCAGTTGCACTTTGGCTGCTCTGGTGTATGCTAATTGAACATGACTGCACCAAGACACAAGTGTTTTCCATATTCTATAGAGCTCTTGGTTCCATTTGAGTTAAAGTATGAAAGTCTCCAAAGCATCCTCTCAAAACTCCGTCTTAGAAAGCAAACTAATCCTGCTAGAGGGAAGGAATGTATTAAAGAGGCTTGAAAAACCACTGTTTGGGCTGATGGAGAATCTTAAAACAGCTTCAGATTAGCTTAGAAAGCCCTGGTTGTGACACTTGAGAGGAGAGAAACTGGCAATGAAACGGCCCAGGTGTCCCTGGAGGAGGGAACCAATCACCACACAAGTGGTGTGAATAAGGCACGGGATAGCCCTTGGAACCTGCTGATGCAGGAGGGCAGCAGTACCAGAGGAGTCTTTTGAAAGGTAAGGGAGTGCTCCAATTATTTGGAAGATGGGGAGAGAAATTTTTCTGGGAACATGGGTAGAATGCCCTAGTTTGTTTTAAATTAGATACTATGGTCTCCTCACTGTGAATAAGGAATGTTGTGGGGAAGTTGTGGCCTTACACAGGTGTTGAATACCCCAAGTAAAAGGCTGAATTTTTGGATGTGCAGGTGGACAACATTTCAAGCCTTATTTAAAACTTTCCTTTTCTGTTAAGTTTTGTCTTTTTAGCAACAACTGTTTCACATGTATGTGGAACCTTAACAAATACCCTGATGGCCTTTTAAAGTAAGAAAAATGTATGTTGACTTTTGTACTATAACCCCTGTTGTAATGTTATCTGTGTCTGTAGATATGTGTGATTATAGTATAGATTATAGGATTTTTTGATTTTTCAGTTCAACTGCACCAAAAAAGCAAAGACTAGGTGAGAAGTTAGATTTGAATCAAATTCCATAAAGCTTCCATACAGGCTAAGAGTTATATGATACATGTGTTATCTATTATAAATATACATGCTTAGTCTGCCTACATGTGTGTGACTTGAGCAGAAAAGGAAAGTTTTTAAAACATAAATTTGTGAACACTGGATCTTGCATTACAATGAAGTTTTTGGACTTTAGAGTGACCTTTGCTTATTAGGGTTTTTTATTGGGGGTGGGTGGGATATTGCTGATTTGTGCCATTTCCAATGAAAGAAGCACCGGGAATGGGAGTACAGAAAAAAAATACCCTGTTGTATATGTAACCCTTTTTTTTTTGTTGCTAAGAAATATGCTGCATTTTATATATTCCTTGTGAACTTTTCCTTTGAAATAGCTGTGAGGAAACCTACCTGGAGAATTTCAGATGAGGTAGCAGATTTTCAAATGAGGTTCTGTCTTGTACCTTACTTTCCATTAGGGTTGACTGCTTTGCAAGGGAATTACACAAGGCAGTAAAACCTTGGATTCGTACACCAAATTCTCTTGCTTTTCAGGCATCATCCTTGTATCAACATAACAAATAATCCCCGAAGTTGTATTGTCTTTAAGTTCTCTGAAACAGGTGTAACTGCTGTACAGATTTCTGAGATGAAGCTGTAAATTAAAATGTGTTATAGTGAACTCAGGCCTTGTGCAAAATACTTAGTACTTGTTTATTTGTCTAATTGTACAGTCTCTGTACTAGGGGCAGTTTTATGTTCTGATTGTAAAACATTAAAATTCTCATGAGATTTATAAAGTGACATTATTGTTGTGTCAGCTGTGATTCATAAATAGAACTGTCATAGCATGGCATTAGTGTATATCTGGTTTATTGGACAGCTCTTCAAAACCAAAATTATTCTTGTATCAACTTTTAGATCAGTTACTTTAAAGCTATGTAAAAGGTACAGTGACACTTTCAAGAAATTCGCATCACTTTGTACTCTGAATTAGGTTGCCTATGGAAATAAATTAACTTTTCATATTTTCATGTTGGAAGATATTTTTATTGAAAATTTTCATTAAATTGACTAATAGTAGCTTCTGTAGAAAACTTTTTCCTTTTATGTTTTGTTGGAAATACCTTTTATTCCACATACTTTTGAGTTGATTTCTTAGACATTGCTGTCCAGACATTTGTAAAATGTCATCACATATTGCCTTCATGAAATGGGTAAAAGTTCTGGGGAAAAACTGCCATACTCGATGCCTCTAAATTTAGCATTTACTTTTTCTAAGCTCACAGCTGGGATTCTGATGACACATGGTGATCTCAATTTGCATTTTCACAGCTCATTGACCCAGAAACCAGCCCTTTCTCTAAACCTGAGTTTTAACATACACTGCTTTGTCAGGTTAGTTTGCCAGCACTCTGAAAGGAATGTAGTTCTCAGCTTTTTGTATGTATAAATTGTTCAAGTATGAGACATGTGACCTCTGACGTCTGTTTAGAAGCATCCTTGTTGGCCGGAGATGGTGTGGGAGAAGAGAGTAAAAGAACAAAAAGATAGATTAGGTGAAAATAGAAAGGTAGCATCAGGTGGCTTCAGTTCTCTGTTTTTACTTGCTGAGGATGACAGCAGCCCCATTCCTTCCACAGCTGTATCCATCAAGTGAGCACAGTCTTGTCATATGCCAGCACCCTGCTGAGGAAATGCCTGCCTTAATTTACTCAGTAAATCACAGTTCTGATCTGGCTGGAATGTCCTTCACCTTGGTAATGTTCTCTTTGTCTCTCCATTTCTGGATATTGGTAGGATCTGTAACTCCTACCTGTTTCTTAAGCAAGGTTTCAAATGCTGAAATCCAGTTCTGAGTTGGTTTGTTATGGCATAAAGTTGACATTTTCATAAACTCTTTTGTGGATTAGGCCAGCCTAAATCTTCAAACAGGGAAAGCTGGAGATCTTTGCAGTTTGGGGGTTTTTTGCATGGAATCTTTTGACATTGGCAGCTAATTGTCTGTGGTTCATCTCTTAAATATCTCTAGTCCCACCTTTAGATTTGTTATACACCAGAATTTCAGGTTAATCAGGGTTTGTAGAGCTGTGTTACCAGCTGGTGACCACCGCAGTTGCTTAGTAGACTGGAAAATGGCTCATAGAGTAACAGCGTGGATTCTGATTTCCTGTGCCAAACTGACAAAAGCAGGAATTCAGTTTATACTCCTACCCATGCACAAATCCAAGAGCAGCTAAATAAATACTAGTTATTCAAGCTTTAAAATAATTTACTAAGTATTCTAGACGTAAAATTTAAACTCTAGACTTAAAAAAAAATCTTTTATTCCTCTGTAGGACACCTGCCTATGAACTGTACTATTATGGTTCTATTGCAGTTTCTTCCTGCAAATTAAGGCACTTGTGAATGTAGAATGATTGGAAACTTAGAAAAGGTAGAAGTTTAATGACCTACCTATATTTACATACCAATTTTCTAAAGGTTTTTTTTCATCCATCATTTTGCTTGTGCCTTAATTATTACTTGGCCTTTTTTCATGGAATTTCTTAAAATGCTTCACCTTTTGCACAACATTCAAAAGACAAGGCTTTACACTGTCCTGCAATAATTAGCCAAGGATAGTCAAAGAAGAACCTCCATTTGTAACTACATCAATGAAAACATTGTAATTCTTTACTGAGAACCAAGGGGTTTGGGAGCAGAAGTTACGACACTGGCAGCATTTGTTCATGTCAGACTCCATGTCTCCTTGATTTAACCTAATACTTTTAAGAGCAAACAAAATCAAAACTTCGGAGAGTTTGCTTTTCAGCAGGTGACTTTAGAACCAAACACCACACAGAAGAATAACTGCTTGTTTTCTGAACAGAAAAATCAAATATTAGAGCAGAGAACTAAAAAAACTAGAATTGCAATTCCTGCCCTTGCCATGCTGATGAAACAAACACGGCACCAAGCTGTGAACTGCTTTAGCCAATGTCACAGCAGTGACTTCAAATACTGCAAATAAGAAAAATGGTAACAAACAGATGCATCTGTAATTACAGCAGTAAATTTCATTTGAAGAATATATCCTAACTTGGCACCAGATAGATATTTTTAAAATTTTTATTTTTTTAAAAATTTCTAAAAATAATCGTGTCTTACAGTGATTGTGGCCTACAATGATTGTAGCATTGAGAAATGCTACAATCATTGCTAGATGGAGCAATGAAAGCAGGAGAATCAAGAGAAAATAAAATTACACTAGAATTCTAATTTTCATACTTTTGTTGTTAAACAGGAACTTTAAATGTAGCCCTTCCCCAAATAGCCTAATGCTACATACCCTGGCTTTACTCAGCTACAAAATAGGAAAAACCCCCAAAACTTAAATTATTTGTAGCACTACATACAATTTTGATGCAAGCTGTGCTCAAAGTGTTGATCTGTTCTATAAAACTAGCATCAGAAGTAGTTTTTATGTAATTTTCTGACTTGATAGGTATTAAATATCATTTCTGCTATCGAAGTGGTTTCAGTATAAAGTACCAACATATTTTCTTCATTATTCTGTGCAGGATTAAATTATTGTTTATCTGTTCTTTTTTGTTATCTGGCAAGTGGGAAACTGTAGAAGTAGTTGCATTTCTTTTTGCATTTTGATTGGCCATATTGGCTTTATGTTGCCTAAAGAACTCATTACTTGATTCTTACTTATTTACAACCATTACAAATAAAAGACTTGCAGTGAAATAGCAAATACCTCTTGCAATCACAGACACATTTTGCAAACCAGAACCATACAGCTGAAATTCTTTGATTTAGCAAACATTATAAATATGTCTTAAGCTAACCAGATCATTAACTGGCTGCTGGGTAGGAAGTATTTCCTTATTCTATTCATGATGTAGATAGTACAAAACTGTGATTTCCTGCATATTGCAGAGATTAAATAAGTGTGTCTTAAATTATGTATGTCTCTTCACACATAATTTCCAATTTAACTGAGCTCAATCCCATGTACAGCACTTCCTTTGTCAGAATTTTCCTTTGGATCATGTGCCTGCTACTTTTCCAGGCCCTGTCTGGTGCAGCCATTTCTTGCATCTACTTTCTCTTTGATTTTTTTTTCCTGCATCAATGCTTCCAAGCAGTGCATGACTGTGAAAAATAGTAGAAGGGCAAAAAAACGCAGAGGCTTCTGACAATTTCTTTTTTCTGGTGATACTTGGTAAGGGAATGCTGAATTTATGACAGTGACAGCCTGAATTTTGTGCTTGTTGCTTTTCAGCTGGAGTTTGTTGCCATGCCATGAGGGGCTGCAGAAGAGAACCTAAGATGTTCATTTCAAAATGATCTGTAAGATACAATAAAATGTAAGATACAATAAAACTGCCATAAGGTGTCACTATAACCCAAGGAACTTCCAAATAAATTTCAAACATTATAGACGTTCTTGTCCAGCTACAAGATTTTCCTTATACAGCTTTGTGAAGGTAAAAAAGGACCTATTTTTAATTAACAAACTCTATTCCTGTATGCACAGAAATCACCATCAAATATATCTGTATTAGTGCAACGGTGTAGAATCTCTGTCCTTTTTTCTTTTTATGGAGAACCAAACATACTTCATGTAGGAACTTTCCACACAGAAATGTTTTAAAAGCCCTCTTACAGCGTAAGGTAAGAAATAAGTACTTAATTAGCAGTTTTATACGATATAATTAGTATAATTTTCAGTAAGGAAAATTATAAATAGAATTTCTTATTTCCATTATTGTTTTATATGTTATTAGCATCCCAGGAGTCACTATTTTTATTTTGTGTCCAACTGTCTTCAAATGTCTTTCCTACCAGTGATCTGATGAGGAGCCAGAAACTAGAAACTTAAGACAAATTCTTTTAAACATTTGGAATTAGTGCTGATTTTGCTGTAGTTATCAGGGAAACAAACATAACATCTGAAAATTTTATTTGGGCTGACTCAACACAAAGCGTTTTAACCCAGCAGGAAAGTACTCAATTCTCATACATAGTAAAATAGAAATCAGGATTCTGAAGTCTTTGAATCTATCTTAATTTATGGCAGAATATTGTAGATATAAAGCTATATGTTTCAAAATCTGAAGGACCAGATAGATTGCTTACTCTAAACCCTTGTATAACATGGGATCCCAGGTCACCTCTTATATCTTTGACATCAGATGCTGTAGATCTTGAAGGCTGAATTCCTACAGTACCCTCTTTTTTATGTAATGTTACTAATGTTACAAGGACTTTTACAGGTGCAAATAGAAACAGGGTCTCCAGTACACCAGACACTATACAAATACAAAGGAAGAATTGGCTTCAGCCCAAAGTTTCATGCCTAACAATAAAATATGCCTGTCATCTCAGTGGACATTTTAGGTACCAATTAAGGACATGGTTTAGTGGTGGACTTGGCAGTGTTGGGTTAGCAAATGGACTTGATGATCTTAAAGGTCTTTTCCTGAAAGAATGATTTCAGGATTCAATGAAATCTACCAGACAACTTTTACCAAGGCCTTGTTCATAGGCAAAAAATTGTCAAACTCACAGTGCTGTAAACATTATAGTCTGCCAGCCCTAAGGTCTTCATGGAGATGAAACCAATTTTCATTATTTCTCATTCATTACTTTGCTCCATTTAGAAGAAATGGAGGCATTTAAAACTTTCAAAGATACTAAGTTTTGAAATATTAAAATGTTTTCATTAAATTCAATCTTAAGAAACCTTCAGTTAGGAAGAGAGGTCACTCATGATTTTCTAGCCTTTGAAATCTTGGTAAGAGCTAAAAAGGCAAAGTCATTTTGCTTTAAGAAAAGAAGGTTCCTCAAAATAACAAGAGAAAAGTGTGATCCAAAAATCATCTCACAAGCACCAGGGATGTGATCACATGGCTTTGAACTGAAAAAAACCTGATTAAAAATTGACAAAGTTATTCTTGTGCATTTCCACTGGAGGACCCCAGCAGTCTTTGGTTATTGTTGAGGTTTATCACTCAGTACAAAATGAAGCATCTTTATGTAAATTCCACAGAGACACCAAAAGGTTAAATTTACTTTTGCATGATGTTAGTGTCAGGGTGTCAATTACTGTGATAATTAAATATTCGTAAAGTGTTTAAAATTTTACATTTTACAAGCATTGGGAGAAGTGGCTACTTGCAAGACAATCAGCACATGAACTATGTATGCTATCAGGTCTGCACTGAAACCAGTGGCAAAAATCTCTTTTAAATGTGGCAAAAGCTTTGCCCCATCCATTATATTGAGGAATCTGTAGGAGTAGCATAAAGATGGTTTTTTTTTTTTGAGGGTTTTACAAAGGAAGTAACTAACAAATTAGATGGCCCCTAGGTGTACATTTACATATACCTGTAGAAACTACTCTTCCACATAAGTTTATTGCTAGTTCTGGTATTGGCATGCTTGGTTTTCTTAAGGGGTTGCTGCAACTCGGAATCAAGCCTTGAGTCCACAAGGCACAGCTGTTGTTAGGAAGGCACATCTCCTGTATGTGCGCTTGACCAGCTTCAAGTTTTCTTGCGACTCACTTTACTCTTGAACGCCAGAGGTAATCACGGTATATGAGCAGTGGCTGTCTGCATGCTGATTTAGGTGTATATTTGGTATAAAATACTCTTTTAATACACTTGCCAGTGCTCTTTGAGCATAGGAGTCTGTAGTTTCAGTAGTATCTACAAGTTATGTGAGCCATATAGTTTTAATTTTGCTAAATATTTCTTTGCAAGTGCAGGCAAATGCTGTGTCTTGAACTTAGAGAAAGGGTCAGGGAATTTCAAAAGGGGCTACTGCTGCAGCAGTGCTGAAGCGCAGGCAGTAAAGGATTGGAAAGAGAAAAGAGGAGGGAGAGAGGAAACTTGCTGTGAGAAATGTGTAATTCTGTTAATGGTGAGGCAGGTGGTATGGCTAATGAGAGACCCCTACACCCAAGAGGGGAATGTACCTTGCCAGGGGCCAGCCAGGATATATCTCTGAGGGAGGCATTTGAATCAGTCCCAAATACATGAAGGACAGACTTCAGACATCCATGCTAAATGCAACTAGAGAAGGTGTGGGTAAGTGATAAAGCACTACATTTTAAGCATAACTCCTTTCTTGTGTCTGCTCTGTGTTCTCTTTATCCAAACCAGGACCAGAAGCCCAAAAAGCATGGCAAGATAAAACCTTCTTTTCACAGCTGCTGGGAGGTATGGGTTTTGAACACCATTTTCCAACCTGAATTCCAGTCTTCCAAGTGAATTGCTTGCACTGAGAGTTTGCACCATTTCCAGTTTGGAACGGGGTTCTTCCATGGTTTCAGGTGCTCAGCTGCCGCAAGAGCATTCAGGAAACTATCTCAAATGCCAGCAAATATGTGTTTGTTTAAATGGAAGATGATTTCTTTATGTAATTTCCCATGTATACATTCCTAAACCCACACATACCTCTGGTGTCTGGCAGTTGGCCTGCTAGGATTCATTTTCTGTGGTCCTAGTGAATATTGGAGAGGCTGCTTCCATGCAGAAACGTGATTGAGTTGGGCCTTTCCATCGTGGAGACCTTGCTGCTTTGCCTGTCTGCACACCCCAATGGTAAACCAGGGGTCTGGAGTGAGAAACCAGGAGGAATTTCTTCCTTTTGCTCAATTTGGAGATGGCCAGATTCGAGCCTGAGCACTGTAAGGAGGAGGAGGAGGGAGAGGAGGTGCCGCTGGTTCCAGGGTAGTGGAACATGCTGCAGGGAAAGTCACAGGTCAGTCCTTGAGTTGGCAGTAAGAGCAGTTGCTGTTCAACTCAGCTAGACAGAAATAGACCCAGAGAAACCTTGCTAGAGGCATGTGGGTAGATGGTGTTGGGAGCTGGAGGTCCCCATGTTTTTAATGCTCACTACAGGAGGACTGTCTGCAAGGAAAAATGTGTTGACCGTGCTGAGCCAACACTTCTCTACATCATATGAATTATTCAGAGAGCAGAAAGAAACTGTAACCAGTGCTGCAACCAAAGAGACTGCAGCAAACTCTCAGCTCTTAAGTATGCTCCCTCTCCCTATCCCCTCCTAGCTCATACTAGGAACAAAGGATTTCAGAGAAAGCAGCTTGCCTGCCTCACATAACCCTGAGGAAGTGTATTTTCCAGCATTGCCTTCCTCACAGTGGATCTGGGACCATCCAAATGTTTGGAGTTTGTATTATGGAGACTTCTAAAACCCAGAGACTGGGGGTCTATGTAAGAAGCCAGCTGAGGAATGGAGGGGTGGATGGATAGTCTTTCCACAGCTTTGGCCCAGATTTACATCCCACAGAGACCTACTCACTCAGTTCAAACATGCAAATGAAGAGTTTGCAAGAGAAAAGAACTCAGATCTGGTTCATTTTATGGAGGAATCACTTTCTTGCTTTCTCTTTTTCTCCTCTCTTTCTTGTAGCCTGGATAGACCAAACTCTGAAAAGAAGTTAGGGGAAGAGTGTGGCCCTGAGAGGATAAGGCCAGTGTAGAGCAGGAGGAAGGGACCAGAGCCAGGGCCCAGTGCCAAGCTGTGGTTAGGGCCTGGGGTTAGGCTTGAGAGAGACAAAGAGCTCCACGTTCTGGGAACATTTGGGCTGGAAAAGGCCTGCTGAGGCCATCGCAGCAGGGCCCCAACATTGCTGCTCCTACATCTTTCTGAGCTGGAAAAGCCATGGTGTTGGGTTTGGCTTAAGGGCTAGGGTTAGGGTTAGGGTTACATCTAGGATTAAGTTTGAGAGATCTAAAGGGCCTCAAGCTCCAGGAATGCTGGTGATGGAAAGGGCCTGCCAAGATGATTGCAGCAAGGTCCTAACATTGCTGCAATCATCACCTATCTGATCCAGAACCCCCCACAGGACTGAGCACCTCGGCCCCAGCCAAGCTACCCTGTGAGCTGGGCTTGGGTTTCAGAGAGCTGTGGAGCCTACAGCTGCAGGGACACTGGCACTGGATGAGCCATTGCAAGGGCATCAACACAGCAGGCTGCTGTCAGAGACTGGATGTTGCCTGTCTCAGAACATCATGGAACAGCAGTGCCTGGCTCTGCTGGGAGGGGCCGGCCGGGCTTTGCTGAAGGTGAGGCCTTTAGCACCTGCTGTGCCCCAGAGCCACCCCAGGGCCTGGCTGAGCTGTCACTCCTGGACTCTGAGGGTGACCAAGGTGCTCACCAGGGCCCTGACTGGCCAAGCAAACATCAGTCCCAGCTGAGGGGCAGCACATGAAGGCCAGGAAGCTTCAAGGGCAGAGCACGAGGTCAGCACATGGTTACAGCCTAGAACCCTGCATGGAGTTCTGTCCTGCCCCCACTGCAATCCCAGGAGGTGGTAGGGAGCTCTATGTGTGTTTTTCTAGATATCTTCTCTCCTTCTGTCTTCCTCTCTGTCTCTCTTTTTTTTTCTACTTCTCTTTGCCTGGAGCTTTTTGGTAACAGCTTTCTGTAAGTTTCAAAGTTTTTCCTCACTTGGGCTAAGTTTATGCTAGGTAAATGCAAAATTAACACTGAGTACTGCTATGATAAGTGGTTTAATGTTGAATTCTATATTGTATTTCCTCCTTTGCCAAAGATGGTTGATTTGTGAGCTTTTGATTTTGATAATTTTGCTAGTAAACTTTAGCATGGGTTTTGCCTCTTGACTATATCTGGTGGGGATTTCTCCTTTGCACTAAGAGAGAGCAATAGAACATTGAGTGAAACCACTGGATCTAAGGATTCAGGGCTTAGCAGGTGCCACCACTGCCAAGTGCACACTTTTTAATCTGTGTCACCTATGGTGATGAGTCCCTCAGGCCCAGTGCTGGTCAGAGTCTGGATGTTGTATGCCTTGGAACACCTTGCAGTGCCAGTGCCTGTGTGTGGTGTGGCTCAGGGACACAGTGGAGCTGTGATTGCTGGGTGGGCTGCTGCCCTCCCTCCACATGGCAACTCTCAGCTGGGGACTTGCAGGGGTAATCAGTTCTTATCCTGGTGGTGGTCTGATGAGACACTGCAGGTCAATAATTTATCTGTCGTTGTACGAGTAAGGTAATGTGCCAAACACAAAACTCTCAATTTTTCTAGCAATCAACAAGTTTTCTGCCTTCCCCCTCATCTAAAGGGAAGGGCTGATAGGGGAGGGAGTACATGAAATGGTTTGGTTTTCTGTTTTGATTTTTTTTTCCCCCTTTTTTTTTTTTAAACTTGTTGTCCATAACCCAAATCCAATACCTGAGGTCTTGCCAAAAGCAGAAATTCTTCATTTGACTCCAGCCAACATGCAGGCGTGATGAGTGGAGTGTTGGGCTGCATTCCCACAGGAGTTTTCATTGCATACTTTCTGCCATGCTAGGAAAGGTGTGTTGTTGTCATAGTCACACTGAGTAGCACTGGTTCACCTCTTTGAGACACTTTGTGTTTCAAAAATGCAATGGATTTAATTTGTGGCTGGTCTTTCATTGCTTATTCAAACAGCATCACACCGATGCACCTCTATGTCAGTCTGCCCAAGGGCCCAGCAACATCAATAATAAATGACCAGACAGGGGAAGGCAGCTTTGGGTTCAAACCAGCGACTGCACTGGGGTAGGGGGTACACAGTGAACGGGAAGTGTAGCTTGCAATAATTCCCTCCCTGCAGAAAGGACTCATAAATATTTAATAAACTCCTGGCCCTTTCCATAGATGAGGTCTTATTAGTGAACTGGAGTGGCTCGAGGACAGGTATTGTGTCTGTTACTATAGCACCACCTTGCACAGGATCTCAGTGTGAAAGAGGCAGGGGAGGGAGCGAGGGAAGGAGGGAGGGAGGGATACACTGAGGATGAGCCCCAGTGAGGCAGCCTGAGGTTTTTCTGTGGAGCAGGCAGCACGTCCTGCCCAGGGAGAGTGGCCTCAGCAGCATCTCCAGCTCGCCAGCTGCAGCCCCTGGAGCAGCTGCCCCCGCACAGGTACCGACCGAGCACGGCAGAGCTGCTCCAAGTGCCCCGCCGAGTCCCTGAGTGCTTCTGAGGGGCTTTGCTACAGAGTTTTCCCTTCTGGCTTTGGAAGATCTGAATTTTTTAAATTTTTTTTTTTTTACCTACTCCTTTCTTGAGCAACTGGTTGTTATTACAGAGGTCACCGAGGGGACTGGTGGAGGCTCCCGACTCTGACACTGGGAAATATGACAGCAGAAGTGAATGCTTGTTAACATAAGGGATTGACTGAAGAAACAAGACAAAATGCCTTTCAAAGGGCTCAGTTCACTGAAAGAAAGATTTTTTAACCCAGGAAAGGAAGAGGTGAAGAACACCATTAGTGACTCGCTGGGGAACCTGAGAAGGTAAAACCCAAAAAAATAATTCCCAGACAGGTCCATTGATTCAATTTATTAAGAGAAATTAAATGTAAAAAAAAAGTATAAACATAGAATATAGAGTTGCAAAATTAATATCTGAGTTCAGAGAGTGAGACACCTTGCTGTAAGACATAAGACGTAAAAGGAGCAGTTACAACACCATATGACTATAGATCATAGAATATTTATATTAAACAAAAAGAGGTGAAAATAAATTATGAAATAGTGTTCTAATATTAAAAAGATATTAGAGCTTGAAAAAGTGTTTAATTAAAAACTTTTAAATTATTCATTACGAATAATTCTGTGCTTGCATGAGAAAAAGCAGTAATTTAATGGGAATTAACACTCCCAAGGGATTGTTAAGTCTTGAAATTAGACTTAATGTTCCTAAATTACAGGTTAGGGGTTTTTTAAAACTTGTTCCAAATCAGTAAGAGAAAATTTATTAAATAGAGATGTATATGTGTGTGTTTACTGAGACTAGCAAATTAGAAAGAGGATAAGGCGAAGCAGCTGTTTGCTAGCAAAAACAGAAAAAATGATTAAAGATTTTCATCTTAACATGACAGTTTTATGAAGCAAAAAATGAAGATTTTTATTTTTAGACAAATGAAAATCTGATGTAAGAAATGACCAGTTTTATAAAGGGAAAGATACTTCTCATTTAAATAGAAGATTATTTCTGTTAGTAATGGCTACTGACCACACTTATTTGCGTAATCAGTAGATGACAGCCAGAGGGGTTAGTGGCATTTCTTCCATGCACAATGTAAGGTGTTTTAAATCTTTGTGTGGATCAGGCCAGCATTTTAACTGAAGGTGTTTCTAGTGACTGAATTGCATTTGCTTTCATATCTACCCCTTTGCCTTCTATTGGGAATGCTACTTTGAGTCAAGAAATAGTTCTTGGCACATCGAAACATACCTTTGATCACAAGAAAACATATAAGAATTTATTGTACTACAATATATACACTTTTAAAAGATTCATAATAAACACCGGTAGATTGCAGTTACTCTATTTCTGTATCATGTGAACAGAGTATCAGTATTTTTCACAGTTTCTACTTAACTTTTTTAAATTTAAAGTGTTACAGGTAAGTCTGATGTTTTGCTTTTTTGACTTTTACAGTACTCTGCAGTAATTCCAGGGAATCTATTTATCTTTTAGAACATTTAATTAAGTCAATTATTCAATGATAAATTCTCTTTGCTTTGGGCTCTGCTAGGCAATTTGACCAAATACATATAAGGTTTGTATCTAGTGAATACATGATGTTGCAGTACACTGAGCTCACCTTAGATTATCTGGATTGCTCTCCTCTTGTAGTCGTGCTGGTTCCTACATAGTTGATACTACAGGAAACCAACTGCAGCAACACTCCTCCTGAATCAAATTAACCCAAGTATCAGCTGAGATACAAGAAAGTTTGCTGAACTTAATTATTTTCTGTTAAAAACATAGGTATCTCCATGCCTTCCTTAGATGTACCAGTCAGCAGAGGAAATAATCCAAACTATAAAGTCTTTTTACTATGTCCACATTCAGATCTAAGTAAGAATTGCTGCAACTTGAGCAGTCTTGTATGAAATACACCATCATATTTGAAAGTTTCCATAAAGTAATGAAACATACATGTTTTTAATTTGAACTTCATTCTTTACCGCTTAGTCTACAAATGAGAGCATGCACTTGTGTTTTCACATGATGGTACATGCACCTATATACCAGCTGTAATCTTGACTTTGTTCTTCATCCAATCCAATTGGCTTTAATGTGGTGTAAATCAGCAAAGAATTTGGTTTCTCTTCTAGCATTTGATTGATGAATTATAATAATGCACATGCTTGATTAGGCCCTCAAATGTGATCTCACTGACTGTAGTGTGTTCATGTGAGGTCAAAACTGGCACAGTGGGTAGAAAAATACTTTTTAGTTTTGGTAAATATGAGTGGTCTACGCCTTCCTGCTACATTTCCTCTGTCTTGCTAACAACAGAGCAGACCCAGGAGCTGATGCCCGGCAAGAACAGCTGCTCCACAGCAATTGTCCACATTCTGGCTCAAGTGCTAAAGCACAAGCAGTATAAAGCAACTTACCACCTCCTCACAGCTGTGCTTATTTGGTGGGTGCTGCAAAATAAGGGTCTGCTCACAGCAGGTGACTTTAGGGTGTCTGGATCCTGGAAGGGAGGTGGGGGGGGCTGAACTGGGAGACCCTAGAGCCATCCTTTCTTTAGGCTGTTGGCAGCTGTTTCATTTGTGAGATCTTAGAAGATGTTTTAGAAAATGTTTTAAATGTTTTGTAAAAAATATTTTTAATGCAATTTTTTTCCTTGATCAATTATGTACAGTGAGGCAGAAAAAAAATTAGAGGATTTAAGGTTTGGGTCAATAAAGATCAGAGTTGGGGATCTGTAATCCTTATGTTTCCCAGCAAAGAAAGATTTTCATGCAGATTTCCTTGACAGACACAAACAATTTGGTCCTTCTGTGAACTTAGAGCAGTAAAGGAAAAAGTCAAAGACTGAGGTAAGATCTTAGGCTCTGAGGATTTCAGGAGTCTTGGACCAGCTAACAGCAACTGTGGGCTTAGTGATGAAGTGACTAAGTGGGTTTGCAGCTCAATAATGTCACTTTCAATGTGAAAAGACATATGGGCCATACTACATGGCTGCAGTAGGAAGTCTGCTCCCTGATAGGTATAGTTGTGACTGCTGCAGATGTCCCTTGATGAATTAAAATTACTTAAATTACTTAAAACTGCATCTTGAAGCTGGGCGATAGATGCTTGCGTTGGACAGGGCTGCTCTGACTGTGCTGGATCGTGGAGTTAGTCCTCTCAAATTTTCCCTTTGTGCACAAGCAGAGAGAGCTTAGTGCCTCCCAGGCTGTGCAGTGCTGTGAACAGAGCACGGGGTGAGCAGAGCCAGCCGATTTGTGAGTTGTGCCCTTGTACCAGCGTTAGTGCCAGGGCACAGAGCACCAGGGGCAAACATCCCTCCGGTGACTGTGCCGAGGAGAAACTGCCCTGCAGCCTGGGAGTGCAGCACCCTTGGTGTCCGAGACTTGCTGTGAGTTTCATGCAAATACCATGCAGAAACCAGCAAGAGAGATCCCATGCCCAGAGTAACTTAAGAGGTTGCATGTCTGTACTGGGATTTGGTACCAATTAATCAAATACAGGATATAGTATGGAAAATTATCACCTGGGCAAATCCTTGAAGAGTGAATTAGATCTCAGAAGATTGCATCTGCTTTTGGATTAATGATACTTTTTGATAATCATTGTATAGGTTTCTGAAGTTACGTGGGGATTATTGTAATTACTGGATTTGTAGGTGTGAGGTTTGATTGTGCTACAGCTGCCTGTGAAAGACTGCAATCTGGTGAAATCCATTCTAGAATGTGTTTTAACACATGACAAATATTAACATTTGCCTGTTAGTTTTTAATCAAATGAAATTAAATTCTAGTACACCTAATTTTTCATTTAAAGAAAAAATTCATTCCTCTCCTAAAACCCCCTTACATACAGAGTGCTGAATGTATATGTGCTCTAGAGATTTTATTAATTACTAATAGGAATTAAAAAAATTTCTTTCATTCTTCCAAAATTCTGTATGTGACAGAGCAGGCATTCAATAAAAAAGAGAAATTTTGCAAACAATTATCATGGCATTTGGCACAGAATCTGCATGCAGGTATCTTCAAATAACATAGCTCTTTTTATTTGCCAAGTGTTGTATGTTTGCTGAAAAAAAAGAAAAACAGATCTAAGGACTGAACATCTCCTGTGCAGGAAAATGACCCCTGCATCTCCTGCATGAGGCAGATAATTAGAGGAGAGCACTGGCTCTGGAGCAGTTTATTTCTAAATCATTGGTGTACAACTAGAGAAAATTTTCAGTGACACTACCAAAATATATGGATCAATTGGAAGATAAATGTTTCATAATTTCATGGAGTTGCCATATCTTCGTTATATACCTGTTCAATAAAATAAAACCAAAAAGCCAGTGCAGATACTGGCTTTGTGAATGTCTGCATTGCCCTAATACCTGTGGTCTTGGACTGCTATTGAAAAATATTTTTCTACAAGACAAACCTGGTATAGAGGTATTAACATGAATCTTTGGGGGTATGAAATATTCACTGTGGATTTGGGATAATGGATCAGTCTTCAACTTGCTTCTTTTAATTAGTCAAACACAATAGCAGAATAATTAATTTCTCTGCAGAGACAATATTGGTCCATAGTTCTAGTCCTAACTTACCACTTTTAGCAGTGAATTTGGAGCAGAAGGATGTTTTCATGCCTATCTGAATTGACAGCCAGCTTAAAATGTCCAGATGTTTTGGCTTTGCATGGAGTGTCTAATCTTTGTCAGCTGCCCAAAATAATGAAACCACTAAAGTCTAACGTCTCTCTTATAAATAGATCCTGGTAAAGGTACAAAAATTTGAAAAATTGTTAATTTATTTAATCCATCAATATCTTAGATTTAGTTAGAATAAAATCATTAAATTATTTCTTTTGGCTTGTCAATAATGCTTTGGAGATGACAAGAGTTCTAAAAAATAATTATTCAATTCTTTTTCACTTCCTGAGGTCTTTGTTTGTGATATCTCATTCTGTTAACACCTGCTTCTATTAAGACATAGAGCATGGAATATATGGTGTCTTCTTTTTAAAGTCCCTGACTCAATTAGTCTCTGTAGTCCCATTTCACTAATAAATGCTGTTTCCCTGCAGGTGAATTGTAAGATCTCAATCATCCCAATAACACCGTAGTAAGCTGGTGTTTTCTGTGTTATTTTGCTTTAATGGAAAGTCTTTGCTCCAGTCTGACAATGAGCTAAGGGTCTGACTTTGCAGTGGGCACTGGTTCAAGAAAGGAATTAAATAAAATAATCCCTGGAGTCCCCTTCTGGCCCAAAACACTGTCATTCTAATGTTTCTTGAAAATGTGAGCTGATGTATAATGTAGCATGCTTATTTTATTTTTGCTAAGACTATGGCTGAAATAACGGGTGTATGTTGTGATGTAAAAAGGAATAGTATAGTAAAAGATGCACCAGTTAGCTCCAGAGCCTAAAAATGATGAGATTTTAAGGTAGAACTTTATATTGGAAAGATATAATTAAGTGCACAAGAAGCCATACACCTATATCTGCAAACTCTATAGTGTAGAGTATTATCTATTAGATTATGGGTAGTACAATAGGTTTACAGCAACTGGAGAAAGCTGGGATTAAACCAACACTGTCCAAAAAACCAGCCAGCCACTGTGTAGATCAGTCAGATATAGCCCATCCATGTATGCTCTGTCAACATTTCTTTACAGTCGATTTTCATGTGGAAAACTGAAGTGCAGTAGATTTCAAGTACACTCAACCAAATGTGTGAAAGAAGGAAATAAGTTATTCCTTATCAGAAAAGAGTGAATGAAATAATCTCATCATCTGACATGGCAAGCTGGGTAGCTGGGCTTCCTTTACATTAAGTAACTGTTCATATTTTCACAGTACTCCATGTAACTCCATGGCAGACACAAAAGGAGCTGGATCCTGAGCTCGCTGCTTCAGTGTGATGCCAAAACTGAAAGGCTGCTGAGCGAGGCCTCCCTTAGTGAACACTGAACCTTAACCTCATGGGTAGTGTTCAGTGAGCTACTCATGTATTCACAGCTAGCCATGTCCTCAAGTGTTTCAGCATGTCAGAAAAACCATACTCTGCATTTAAAAAAATGCATGGAAAGGTAATGTTAGGAAAGGAATTATCTAGCTCTGGTCTGGTGGGTGTGTCCAGTTCTTTCTCACCTCACCTTTTCTACCAGAGACTTTGCTTGGTCCTACAGCATGACCTTAATAGCCCTAATCAGATTGAGACTAAATTAATTTTAAATTGCACTATTATGCAATTCCAGATTGCATGGAAGTGCCATTTTGTTTAATATGAATCTCTCAGCTAGATTGCTAGTAGGGAAAGGAAAGGCTGGATATGCAGAGCCTGAGGAGCTGCACTCCTGTTGGTAGCTGATGGGCAACCTCTCATAGGTTGATATTTGCTCGTGTTCTGATTAAATGGGAGAGCCCCTATTCCTGGCACCTTCCCACCCTGTTCTTCCCAGCTCCACTGCAGCTGCCACACCAAATTTGAACCCAGGCAAAGCATTTTCAGCCTCCATTGCTGGGGCATGGTGAATCAAGTGCACAGAAAGTCCCTGTCTGTGCGCAAATCTCATTTCATAGTAAGTATTTTACACAAAGGGCAACACGTTCCACAATAGGAGTTGCAGGAGTTTGCTTTGGAGCAAATTAAGTCCTTTTAGAGGCAGGATGTTTCAGAGAAGAGGGCACACCTGATTTCAAAAGCCCCCAGGCAGAGCAAATCTGTGCCTGTCTCTTTTACATCTTTAGCAGGGGCCTGATGCCAGAGACTTTTCTCCTCTGCAGGTCAGCCCTGATTTTTTTCTCCCAGGAGAAAACAAATTCCAGGGAGTTTGGGGCTGAGCGAAACCATGCTTTGTGTTGTATTTGCCCTTTTATTGAAACCTACTGGCAGCTCTGCTTAGTAGATCTAGTTAGAAATTATGGTTAATTTAATAATATGTATACTTTCCTAAGAATCAGTAGAATTTATCACAACAGACCTCCAGTTAGGAGTCACAGTTATGCTCATGAATGGCCTGTGAACATTTTTGCAGCTGGCTGTCTGGCTAGATGGCTCAGATGTGCAAACCTCAGAGATTGTTCAGGAAGAAGTGTAGTCTCTGCTCACCTTTTACAGTCTGCCCAGCATTAACTCACCACACCACCATAAGACAAGTGCCTCACAACAGGAGCCAGCTGGTGACTGGAGCATGGAACTGTCCATCCATGTTTCAGCAAATTTTACTGAGATCACAGGAAACGTTCACTTCTTTTTCTTTCTTCGTGTGTTTAGGAAGATCGATGGCACCAACGTGGAGGAGAACGCCCTGGAGCTGACGGCAGAGGGGCAGCCCGTGGCAGCGAGCAGCCGCCGGCCGGCGCTGTGTGAGTGCTACTGCTGCGGGCTGCCCAAGCGCTACATCATCGCCATCATGAGCGGCCTGGGCTTCTGCATCTCCTTCGGCATCAGGTGCAACCTGGGCGTCGCCATCGTGGAAATGGTGAACAATAACACTGTCTATGTCGATGGAAAGCCAGAGCTGCAGGTGAGAAAGCATCTGCCTTTTGCTCTTCTGGGAAGATCCCATTGCAAAATCACCCAAGTGCCACATAGCAAAATCCTGTGTATACATACATTAGAAAAGCTGAAGGAGGGAGACATATCAGTCTTGATGCACATAGATGTGCAGCCAGTTGATTCCTATTTATGTGATGAAGTCACATTACAAATCTGTGAGATCTGAGGATTTGCAGTGTCATAGAGAGGATGTAAGTACCAGAAAGGAGAACTGAATTAGTTTGCATGTATACCAGGTCCCTGATCTGTCAGTTGTAGACAGATTTTGCTGAGGTGGCAGAAGCTTTTGCTATTTGCTATCTCTCAGGAAAATGTGCTCTGATGTTACTAAAGAAGGAATTATTAATTATTTTATGTAGGGCTGCAGCTACTCTATTCATATCAGTGGGTAGTTTTCAGGATCTTAAAGCAGTCACTGGCAATAAGGCACCAGGTTTCTGACAATGTGGGTTGTTGTCTGGATGTATTAAGAGCTAGGTGCCAAAATACTCTCAAATTTGCAGTAGATGGCATGTGGTCCACAGCAGATCCTACACAGCTTTATCAATGCACCCAAGAAAGTTCAATCCATGCCTTAATTTTGCCCATCCTCCCTTGGTATTTGGCTGTGATGTCAAGTGTCCCTTTATGGACTTTATGAACTTGAATCTCTACATTTGCTCTACTTGTTGACTTATTTTTTGATATCTTTTTAATGTTTTTGTCCTAACAAAATCACAGGAATCTTGACTCTTGAATGAAATGCTATGCAATTATTCATCAGCTTTTCTCCTAGATATTTTAACTTTTGCTAAAGAAGAGTGAAGAAAATGCCTATCATAAATTTCCAAAGTTAAAACTATGTCTGTCTCCATGACTCATCATCATAGGAGCCATGGTCAGACTTCCTGCTGAATTTGTATTTATTCAGTCTAATCCCTATTCCCTGTGGTCCTGCTGGGACTTCTAGATTCTGTACTTAAGCAAGAGCAAGTATGTGCCTGAATAGGCTGGGAAGGCCAGAAGAGGTAGTTTCAGGAAATGGGAATAATTCCTTCCACCAATATAAATCCATAGTGTTCGGGCATGAGCACCTCCTGAATGAGGACTCCTATTTCCCATACCTTGTGGTCTTTCTACCTTCAGAAATTAACAGTACCTAGAAACTCAGCTGGAAATCACTGTCAGAAAATTAGGTGTTTAAACAGGAGTGTTTTAGCACAGGAAAGTGGGACACATCAAAAATGCATATTGGTGTGAAGGGAAACCCTTTAGTCTTCAGTAAACATGTCTGGCTAATTAATGCCATCTCCCTGCAGGTCAAACAATGAGCTGTTTTTTAGTTTGCTTATTTGTGAGCAAAAAAAAAAAAAAAATCAAGGTAGTGGGAAAAACTGTTCTTTTTACATGCAGAAAGTAATATTGAAAAAATGAGATGTTAAGGCTTATCACTATAGTTGTCAATTCTCTGTGGTATTTTAGTAGACAGTTTTGATTCTGAATTTAAAAGATATCTGTGCTGCTTCCTCACAGAATGCTTAGCCACCTTTCCCTGACCTGTGATTAGCATGAAAACAATCATAAAGCACAACATCGTGGTTTCTTATTGCTCCAAAAGAGTTCTTCAGAGCTGAGGGTTCATGGAGAAAAACATGACACTGACCTCACAATAGTGTGTTTATACTGATTCAGGCCCAGAATGGAGGGCAGAAAGGGCACCTTGGATCTCCCTGTCATTGCTTTTTCTGTCTCTGTGATTTGCCCTGAGCTTTGGCTATCCCTCTTCTGAACCAGGTCTGTCAAAATGTCACTAGGAAATAGGAGAGTCCTTGTTCAGGAAGAACCTCAAGAAGACTGAAATGCTTGGTATTCAAGGATGAGGTATATGGTGAAAGGCATTTCTCTTGGCTGTAGGCATTTTTTACTAGGAACCACCTATGGCCAACCCATTGGCTGGTCTTCTGTGTACAGTCCAGCCCTGCAACTGGCATCAACTTATCTAATAAAAGATAAACTAGGCACTGGCTAGTGCTACCTAGTTTTATTTTCAGATTGCCTTGTCTTCAGATGTTCTCCTCGCCCCCTACTCTTTTCTGCTCCCATGCTATTTAATGATGACAATAGATGATCAGAGTTTGGCCCTGACAGGGAGAACCTTGAATAAATCTGACCAGGAAGCAAATCAACCTAAAGGACTTAAGCAACCTTGCTAATCTTGGGGAAATAAGATGCCACTGAAAGGCATCAGGTCCTTCTTAGAACTCTGAGCAGTTTTGAAAACAAAGGTTTCAAGGTCAATGAACCTAGGGAGAAGCAGTGGCAAGTGGCAAAGTTGAGGGCCCAGCATTAGGTACTTTATGGCTGAAACCTTTCCCACTGCCCTTGACTGACAGCTAAGAGCAAAAGCAGTAATCTCACATGGGAATTGAACATCCTTTTGCCTTAACTGGGAGCTTTCAAGCTCAGCAATCCTGAGCAGGCAGTGTAAAGAGACTTGAATTGAAGCATGGGGTGACTTCTGTGTGACTTCTGAGCAATAATTACCTTTCAATGAGTATGCTTCATCTTACAGGATTTGTCTCATTTCCTTTACAGACAGCCCAATTCAACTGGGATCCAGAGACAGTGGGACTCATTCATGGCTCTTTCTTCTGGGGTTACATTGTGACACAAATTCCAGGAGGGTTCATCGCGAACAAATTGGCTGCTAACAGGTACGAGAACAATAAGCAAAAGAGTTAAGCTTTAGAGCCTGACAACTGTTTTACGTTGTGTAAATGATGATTACTAAAATAGTGAATTAATATGTTTCAGAAATGCACATCTGAAACTGAGCATGTAGTATTTATGTCTGTAATCAAAAATGGGACAAGATTTCTAGTATGGGTCTATTACTGATTACTTTCCATTTAACTCATTAATCTCAAATGTTTACACATTTCTTTTCTAAACACTAATGCTTTCTGGAAAGTGGGAGGAAAATCACACCTAATGCTTCCAACAATGGTTGAGGGTTTTGTCTTTATGAAGTTGTCTTAGTGCTTAGTCAGCTCAATTTAACACCAAACAATAGTTTTCATCATGGTTTGACCTTTCTCCTTTAAAAATTCCCTGTGGTGTGAAGCTGGGCATGAAGGAATTACAGACCTATTTATGTTCTGGAGGTACAAATCTGTTCTTGTGCACACAAATGTCCTTGCA
The DNA here is from genome assembly GCA_024500445.1 of Entomyzon cyanotis. Lineage (NCBI taxonomy): Eukaryota > Metazoa > Chordata > Aves > Passeriformes > Meliphagidae > Entomyzon > Entomyzon cyanotis. The sequence continues at coordinate 12,443,393 of JAKEPQ010001018.1, read as the reverse complement.
ATGGCTGGATATGGTACTGACTCATTAAGATTGCATAGAACTTCTAATAGAGCCTCCTGAGTTCTGCTTGGTGAACACTCAGAATCTGAGAAATCAGAAACCGATTTCTTTTATGATCAATGTGTTTGTCAGCCAATTTTTTTTTCTTTTAAATTCAACTGCTTTTGAAAATGTGAATAAGAAATGTAGCTAGTTTTGTCAATATTAATTTTGGTTTTGGGCTTTACTTCAAAAGGTCTTCAGAATTTTGAACATGATCACAAGAGAGAGGGAGGTTGTCTGAAGACAGCCAGTTGTGAATGAGCTCATGAGATGTGCACGTTAAGGGCATTTGGGATCGTCAGATTTAAAAAAAAAAACAAGATGGGTGGTACTAACTTCATTCTCTGTGAACAAGGTGTGACTTATCTACAGATACTGTCAGAATTGGAAAAGGTCTCTAAGACCATTTATACAGTATACTTTGCCCCAAAACAAAGTACTTTGCTTTCTGCAGTCTGCAAAGAGCTATAGGGGTTACAAGACTGCCTGGATGTTCTTCCCACCCATAAGCCCTTGAGGAAATTACTCCAGAACAGAGTCATCCCATGGAATTGTCCAGACTGTTCAGTCCCAACTCCCCTCTGTCCATAACCAAAGCTACTCAGAGTTCAGTTTGCACCTCTTCTTCAGCACTGTTAACATCCTCAATTATTTGTTTCTCTATCATGTCATAGTACCTAGGCAGAATATTTTTCCATCTGCTGAATAAACCAAACAAATTAGCTAAGCTTAATCACTTCTCCAGCCTTTCTAGCCTTGCCACCAGCTTTTGCAGCAGAAGGGCTCCAAAACACAGATGTGCACACTGTCGGCTGAATAATTCAGCATATTATTAGTTTAGCTTTTGTTTCCTTGATTTACTTGCAAACAGTAAAATCAACCATGTTTATACAGTAACTTGATGTATTCTGTCAGCAGACTGCTTCCTTAAGTACATGCTGTGCACATGCACAGAAAGCTCTATATCTATCCCCATGAGAGTTTTCAACCCAATCTAACACTACACTACAACATCACACTATGGATTTGACTATCATAACTGCGTTTAGGAGTAAAATTTGCTGAGGAACAAAAATAGCTCAAAAGCTGAGCTCAAAGATTATTTGTATTTGCAGAAATAGGATTCACTCAGTTTGTGTTCTTCCTTCATTCCATGTTTACCCAACCAATTTCTGCTTAGGTAGGTTCACCAGTGGTGCCAAATTTCAGTGTCAGAGGGGTTATTTGCTAAGACACAGGGCAGAAAACCAGGGGTTCTGTGGCCAGTGAACCCACCAACCCAAGAAAGAGACAAACTTTCTTTTGTCCCAGCTGCACTCTGTAAATGAGATTCTATCCTATTACTGACCTTACAGATTTAGGCAAAGACTCTTTTGCCACCTGTTTAAACTGTGCTTAATCACAACCTTGAACATATATATGTATGGACAACCCACCCCAGGCACTTCTCTAATGCACATAATTATCTTTAATAATGTGGGATTCAAATGGAGCTAGAACTGCTGAAAATACTGAGTGCTTTATGGTTTTGCACCAAAACCCTCTGACACTATGTAATTTGCTCTATACATTCATCCAAATTGACCTGGATCTGCATTCCACCAAAGAGTTAATGAACCATTTGGTGACACCATCCCTAACTTACCACTTAGTCTCAAACATGCATCTGAATGTGATTTCAGCATTGTTTGGTGGATACATGAAACATGAGGTACCTCTTGATACCAGTTTTCAATAAGAGGGCACTTCTGGGCAGAGGAGTCTGTAGCTGAAGAAGTCTGTTTTGATTCCAAAGTGGCAGCTGCCCAAGGACTCCTGGGAGGGAGGACAGAAGAATAAGTGAATGAAGAGGAAAAAAACTGGAATATTTCTAGTCAAGGTGGAGACCAACTTCTTTGGGATAAGTGGCAGTGAACTGGTGAAAAGATGCTACCTCTTTGTGGAAAAATACTCAACCTTTTAAATAGTAGCAGAAGAGTCACTGATTCTAACTCAGTATAAATGATGCATTTACAACCTCAGGCATATTAAAACTAGGCATTACAAGAAGTAGCAGAGATTGGAAACTCAGTCTTCAGAGATAACTGTTTGGATAATTAAACATGTTCTCTTTGTTGCAGTTTCTTCTTTCACGTGCTCATTAATTAACATGATTTGCTGTAGTTCCCTGAGTCAATAGTGTTATGATAACAGACCTGATATTTCTATTAGTGGTAAGAAAGCAAAAGGCAAAAGTCTTTTCTTCAGGATCACAATAGAAAGATAAGTAATACTTGTTTCTCAGTTAAATGTTTACTTGGCTTTGAAAGCAGTCTCCTAAATGTCAAGATATGACTGTGGGCTTTGTATTCTAGTTCATATTTTCAGACTGTTTTCTATATAAATCAGTTCCTTTGTCACTTCTCTCTGCCAGCCAACTCAGCTTCTTTGCATTTGTGCTCATCTGTTCAGTGCTTTCTTGTCACTCAGATAATGAGTTGCTTAGGCATGGGCTGTTGCTTTTGACAATAGGTGCAGAGAATATAGATAAAACAGTGTTGATCTCTGACTGTTGATTTTTCATGCTGTAACACAACAATTTATTCTACTGTAAATAATATGACCAGACACAAAAATGAAGTCACATATATTTCCTGTGAATAAGTTTTCAGACTGAAATGCAAACAATTGAAATACTTATTAAAAAAAAAAAAGAATTGTAACAAAACATTTTGAAATAAGTTTATAAATATTTTGAAGTGTAATGTGAAAACAGCATCGCTTCTGAAAAATACATAATAATTTTACTCCCTTTCATGTTACTTTTCTCCACAGGGTATTTGGAGCAGCTATCTTTCTAACATCTACACTGAACATGATCATCCCTTCTGCAGCAAGAGTGCATTATGGCTGTGTGATGTTTGTAAGGATTCTTCAAGGTCTGGTGGAGGTAGGAGTATGCACCATTTTGGTCCTTTCAAATGTAGTTTGACTTTGAGAACTGGTTCTAAAAGTTGTAAGATTTCTTTTGAGAAGGGTTTCTGATCAATATACAGTTTTGCTTGCTACTCATTTTTTGATGATAATTTTTTAATTATACTGATTTATATTTCTAAGTTTACTTAAAAGTAAAGAAAAATCTGTGTTTCCAGTTCTGGAAATGAGTTTTCTTTTGCCATCCACTGCATATACTAAGCAGTATTTTTACCTCAGAACATACTACTATTCAACTAATAAGTAATCCAGATTAGTTTGACATCTTCATACTCAAACAGTTGAGCTCTTTCAGACTTACCTAACCCTCCCTACATCATTCCATGGTGACAAACAGCTAGACAGTATGGATGGTAGCAGTAACTACTTTAAGTGGAATGCAGTGAAAGCAAATCATGTGATGTGTGAAATGTCTGCCAGGGCGTCACATATCCAGCCTGCCATGGGATGTGGAGTAAGTGGGCTCCGCCGCTGGAGAGAAGCAGGTTGGCTACCACATCATTTTGTGGTAAGTTGATGGGCTTTTATGGTTTGTGTAAGTACATATTCCTATTAGATTTATTTTATTAATTTCATTATTTGAAAGAGATATGCAAACCCTCTGCCCTTTGCTACAATCAGCTTGTATTCTAAGGTTAGGAACTTGTAAGCCCTTTTCTGTTCAGTATGTCATCGTTTTATCATTTCAAACATTCAGAATGGCTCTCATACTGAACTAAAATGGGTCTACAAGTTCACATGAGAGAAAATATATTGTGTTTCTTTATTTGCTTCATCCTTAGGGATTCCATTTATTATACAAACTCAATGGATGCTCCTAAACAAGCATGCACTTAAAAATTATTTTGAAAGGACATCAGTACTTTAGGCTGGCTGCTCAATATACTGCAGTGAAGGTGATGTAACTTCTGCCCAGTAGCTGTTCTGCTTCATTCTGTTTTGAGTTGTGATCAGACATGTACTTTGCTTTCTTCTCTGGGTCCCTTTCCAATGCTGACAGCTGAAGATGAATGTCTGTAGGAGAAAATGTTCAATAGAAAATGTGAAAGTAACAGGAAAAAAATTCTGTCCATCAGCAGTGGAGTTGTAAGGCTAGGGAAAATACAGCACTAAAAATCAAGACAAAGGATAAAAGGAGTAAAGCAAGTGGAAAAAAACCCCATTTGTATATTATAGGAATTTTATTTTTACTACAGATGGGTTTAGGTTTTAGTGACTATTTAGTGACTCTTCCTGCAGAAGAATAGATCAAAAGAAAAACCTCTCCACCCTCAGTGTTCTCTCCTTGAAATTCCAAGCATGGGATCTCTAGGGAAGGATCCATCCTTCAGCTTGACACCCATTTTAGTGGCTACAGATCACTGATCCTTGCACTTGAAAGGTGCGCAGGAGCAGTGGAAAAATTAGGAAAATCCAGGTTAAGCAGGTTCCTGGTTCTTCTATCTACGTTTTGGCCTGGGGCTTTTCTATTGCCATAGGAAAAATTAATTACATGGGGATAAGGGAGAAGGATCACTGTGAACCATTGCAGAGAAGTATTTGCTAATGAGTAGAGCATTAACAAATGTTTATTAACAAAACATGTACTACTCTCAAAACCACACGCATCTCATTTCCTAGAATAATTCAGAGCAACACTCTTCACATGTAGAGCCACTGGCACTGTCTTGCATTGAAACCTAATGTCTAGATTGCACTTAAATACTCATCTCTTTCCACAAGACATTTAAAAATATATTTCACCAGTATTATGTATTTCCCAATCAGACACCTTGGCACAGACCATGTTTTTATCCTATTTTACCCCTTGTAACATTTGCCTATTTATTCCAGCTGTTTGTTTATGCTGTTGATATGAATTAAACATGGTTACACAGACTCAGGGTTGGTTTGAACACTCTCTGCCACCAGTGCTCGTGTGGTCATGGGTCTAGAGCCATGCCAAGAGCCTCCCAACGTATCTGCAGTCATCAGGATTCCTCAACACCATGAAGGCTTCTGAAAATGGGCCATTAGCTTCTCCAAAACTCACCTCATACACCACAGAACTAGGTGGGATTTCCCACTCAAGTGCACTCATATAGCTTATGCCTCTGTGGTGCTTTGTCATCAGTCTTGGGTTTGCAAATCCTTTTTACCTACAGGGCACAACTCTGCAAAATGAAGCTGGTGACACATGAGGGGTCAGTGTTTCCTGTCACCCCAATCAAAATTTTGGAGCTTCCATCCCATTCTCCATGTTCATAAAAATCAGCCAAACACGTTCCTCCAGTTCTGCTCTCAGGAGCACCTGTCTGGATCATCTGCTCTGAAAGCTGGACACACTTATCATAGCTGACGTGTTTTACCAATCTGTTTCTCTTCAGGCTCTTACGCAGGTGCGGTGGTTGCCATGCCCCTGGCAGGTGTCCTGGTCCAGTATATAGGATGGTCATCTGTCTTTTATATTTATGGTGAGTTGCTTAACATGAAGGACCTCTGCCACTAGACTGGTAATGCCAGTTGTTTACTTAAACCTGTCCAACAAGTATGGATCAAAATTGTTTTAATGAACGAAGAGGTTGCAAATGGATACTCCAGTTTATTCTCTACATATTGCAGATTATGAGAACTTTCATTTCGTAATCATCTGTTACAAAACGTTGTAAAATTGTAATAACCAGGCTGCAGCTGATGGTCACCCAGTGACAAGATTGGATAGAGTTGCAAAGGTTCCTCTACAGCACAAACACTCATGTGGGGCCTGCCCCGCAGTGCACACTAACAGCAAACACTACAGCAAATGCTGCTGATGGGGAGCCAAAGGGGCCTGAAAGCTTCTGCCCTGAGATATCTTCTCCATGCTGCCCATCTTTAATAATGCAGTGTCACCTTAACAAAGTGGTCCCATTACATGGGTATGACCTTGTGGCTGATCCATGGCGCCTCATTGTTCTCACAGTGTGTGGCAGAGGTGGCTCCAACCCAGCCTTGCACATCAGCAGCCCACTTAAGACAGGTTTTCTCTGTCTTCTCTGGAGATACAGGACACACCACACGATTTACCATTGCCATAAGGCCATGCAGACTGTGGCCACATTACGACCTGTCTGCTTTTTTCCTTCCCCAGGTTTTACAGAGAGCTTTCCTCCTGCCTTTTTTTTGTCCCATGCATAAGATGTAATAAAAGTGACAAAATGCTCAAATGCTTTGCAAGCAAGCATACAATATAAACAGAGTTAGTTGCCACATTTTGTTACTTCCCTGGGCATAATTTCTATGCAGGTTTGGTTCAACTGGTACTTGAAACAAACTTCAAGGCCTGCAGATACTGAAGTGTAGCTTTATTGGCTTTTAAAACCAAGTTGCTTTTCCTGCCTCTGCAGGAATGTTTGGGATTGTTTGGTACATGTTCTGGCTGCTTCATGCCTATGAGAGTCCTGCTGCGCATCCAACAATAACCAGTGAAGAAAGGATATATATAGAGACAAGCATAGGCGAAGGAGCCAGCCTAGCTAATGCAAGTGTAAGTAAAAAAAGGCTTTTCTTGTTGTCATTTGTGAGCACTTTGCACCAGATGAGCATATGACTGGATGGATACTGTTAGCTGTATAAGAGCAGCAGAACTAGGGGGTTTTCCTTTCATGTAAATTGCACGATCAGGCTCTTGCAGCTGGACAGGATGAGTACAGGAAAACATGCAATGCTGTTTAAGCTCTTGGCTTATGGAGCTTCCCTGGTCTAGGGGGAAAAGGGCTGGGTTGGGAGTGGGAACCACACATTCTGGTCTCCTGCTCTTGAGCAACTGTCATGCTTGTTCTAAAAAATATTCATGGGTTTAGCTAAATAAGAATCTGACTGCAGATGTTAAATTATCCAGCTGCCTTTTGAACTCCTATTAAGGATGATTGCAAATCTAGTAGCTTAAGGACTGGGCTGCCCTGCTCACTCTCACAACAGCTCAGGTCCTTTAAGACTTCTCATCCTCTCTGAGAAGATCCTGGAAGATCCTAGAAACTTTGAGTTAAAACCTATTTTCCCATCAAACTTCCCTCCATTCCCTTAGGTAACTTTTTTTTGCCAATAGTTAAAAACAAAGATGTTGATAAACTATTCATTCTTAGCTTTCATTTTTGAACATTCTGGAACAAATGTGCAACTCAAGTTCTTTCTTCTACATGTTTTGGGTAATAGCCTTGCTAGGAGTGTAAAATACCAGACTTTTCTTTTTTTGCATGCTTCTGAATTTGGCTGAAGTCATTCAGGTCTTGGCTGGAGACACACATACTTGTTCCAGGTCATGGATTTTCCTTGCAGTATGGTGATTTTACTGCAGAGGAAAGTAGTGCCACCTTCATGGGTGCAGGCACAACCGCAGGCATACGGTGGCCTATAGAACACAGCATTTAAAAAAAAAAAAAAAAAAAAGAAAATGGCAATGTATATTGCCATAACAAGAAATTTCAGCTTCTGGTTGGAATTCTATTACACATCAACAGGTCTCTGAAGAGTGTTTCCTGCTGTATGAAGTATAGGAACATAAATACTAATTGAAAATGCCAAAAGCAAGTTACAGAAGTTAAATTCTGTACCACAGGCCTTTTTTTCTCCCCAAATTAAATTAATTAGGTTGAAGCAGGGAGCTGCTTGTTGCTGTACTACTGCATGTCTCTTAGTTTAGACAACCCTTTTTTCACACTCCTTTCAATAGAATGTCTCAGACTGCATCATGCCAAAAAAGTGGGGAATGGTGCAAGGTTTCTCTAGTTTTGATTCTTTTACTGATCCTATTATCCCAATTGCAGGATTCCAGAAGACCTCATGTAATTTCAGTAAGCAGGGCAATAGTAGTGCAGTATTCATCTTAAAAATCCTAACTGTTCTAAGAAAATTTCTCTGTTCTTTGCCACTCATTCAAGAGATGTGTTTCACCTGCATTCTAAGTGATCTGTGATGTAACTGCATGCAATGTATCAAATAGTCTTGATAATAAAAGATACCAGTTCTTTATTTTGCCTCTGTCTACCCAATTTCATGGTCTTTTTTTCCCCTAGAAATTTAGTACTCCCTGGAAGAGATTTTTCACTTCAATGCCAGTTTATGCAATCATTGTGGCAAACTTCTGCAGAAGCTGGACCTTCTATTTGCTCCTTATAAGTCAGCCTGCTTACTTCGAAGAAGTCTTTGGATTTGCAATAAGCAAGGTAAATGTCTGAGATGAAGTGGTGACCTTCAGACCTCGCCTTAGGAGATGCACCAGGAGAGGTCCGGGTTGAACATCAGGAAGAATTTTCTCACTGAATGGGTGGTTAAACATTGGAATGGGCTGCCCAGAGAGGAGGTGGGATCATCATACCTGGATATGTTCAAGAAATAACTGGACATAGCGCTTAGTGCTATGGTTTAGTTGTTTGAGGAACACCAGGTAGACCTGGAATCATTACATGAGATGATTCCCACTATTTGGGAAGACATACTTCTGAACTGATATAAATAAAAGTCTGTGAGCATCATATTATTGGAAAAAAGAAAGAGTGGAGAAGTTATTTTGGGAAATAGTTGATTAGACCCACCCCCCCATAGCATGAAAAACCACTAAGTAAGTAAGTAAGTAAATAGAAATGCACATTTTGTTTAGTGGTGTCTGTTTAGCATTACTTGCCAGGTAATTTTGTCCTCTTCTTGATTTTTGTGACTTTTCATTAGCAATGAAGGATCAATTTTTTTGTAGATTTCCCTGCCACCACCATTTCATTAAAACTAGAATTGTTACACTCCCTCTTCGGAGCATAAATCAGGAATACAGAATAATAGTTTCACAAAAGTTTTCCATTTTAAAACCCCATTCCTTTAACCTAATACTTTCTATGTGGTAATTAATTTCAAGCAAGTGTGAGGCTGATAAAAAACATCGTTTTCTGTTCTGGGAGCACTGTATGCCCAGATTCTGCAAAGGTAGCAGTGGTAGCAAAGGTTTTGGCATGGTAGCAATGACACTCTGAATGGCCAAGTACAGCATGGACATGAAGAACAGGGATATTAAGAAAAGTTACATCTGTTTGTTTTGAGCTGCTTTTCATTAATGCTAGAGTTGCATCTCTGTGAACCTCACTAATTTAAAACCAGGGTAAAACTGACTGTCAATGTAACGAGATTGCACAGCCTGGAAAGTAAATTCAAACTTCTCACTAAATTGCTGCGTCAAAGACAAGCTCCTGTACCTGGGGAGGAACAAGCCCATGCACCAGCATGTGTTGGGATCTGCCCAGCTGGAAAGCAGCTTAGCAGAAAAGCACCTGGGGGTCCTGCTGGACACCAGGCTGGACCAGAGCCAGCAGTGTGTTCTTGCAGTAAAGACTAATGGCATCCTGGGCTGCATTATGCAATGGCCAGTGGGTAAAAGGAGGTCATCTTTGCCCTCTACACAGCACTGGTGAGGGCAAACCTGAAGTACTGTGTCCAGTTCTGGGCTCCACAGCACAAGAGAGACGTGGACATATTGGAGAGAGTCCAGTGAAGGGCCATGCAGGTGACTAAGGAAAGGGAACATTTCTCCTATGATGAGAGGCTGAGAGAGCTGGAACTGTTTAGCCTGGGGAAGAGAAGGTTCAGCAGGGTTCTCATCCATATGCAAAAATATCTGAAGGGGCAGTGTAAAGACAAAAATAGGCTCTTTTGAGTGGTTATCTGTCATGGATCAAGAGAAGATGGGCACAAACTGAAACACAAGAGGTTTCTTCTGAACATCTGGAAACACTTTTACTATACTGGAACAGGTTGTCCAGAGTAGTTGTGGCATCTCCATCCTTGGAGATATTCAGAAGTTGTCTGGACACATTTCTGGGTAATCTTCTCTAGGTGATCCTTCTTGAGCAGAAGGAGGCTCCTTCCAACCTAAACCATTCTGGGATTCTGGGATTCTGTGAAAATGAAAAGAGGATGAACATCAGTTTATAGGTTGTAATCCCGCAAGAATAAAAATGCATGCATATCTTTACATATATGCTTATTTAATAATTTGTAAAATTGTATCATAATGTCAGGTCTTATGCTGTATGACCTTCAGTCCATATACAATGTGCAGGTGCTTCCTTCCTTTACACAGTGGCAGGTTACAGGGATAGATTTGTTATTCAGGAAGGAGCTCCTCAAGAACATAAATAACAAAAATATACAAAAGCAGTTGAAAACCAATATAGAGCACTCCAATATCAGGACACATCAGACAGGGCTTTGTGATATCTGTGATAGGATTTAATATAAACAGCCTTCAGTGCAACTCTTTAAAGTATCCATAAGTACTAGGGATATTGCATGGCATTTCTAAGATGAGATTCTTACTTGTGCCCTGGTTCCTCCTCCTGGGCCATAAGGAGATGTTTCTTCCATCACCCAGTTTTGAGCATTTGCTCCAATCAGATAAAGAGTCTGATGCAGGGGAAAAGAGGTGAAGAAATGTTATGGTTCCTGTTTTCTTGCCCCTAAATCTTGAAAGGGAACTGACAGCAAGCACTTATTTGTCTAATTGCAGGTTGGCCTTTTGTCAGCAGTTCCTCACATGGTCATGACCATCATTGTGCCCATCGGAGGGCAATTAGCTGACTTCTTACGGAGCAGGAAGATCTTAACCACTACCACTGTAAGGAAGGTCATGAACTGTGGAGGTACTATTGGATTCTGCAAAAATGACATTTCTGTTGTGTGCTGCAGTTGATGCAAGTATCCTACTGTAGTCCTTTTTTAATTGTAACAGGAGACAATTTACTCAAGATTTCATTTACAGCTCGTTAATCTGAAGCATTAAATGCAGAGCTGATGCCTCATGGCATAAATCCTTACTCATATGAGCATACTTTTAAAAAGGGAGGAGGCAAGAAACCTAGTTAATAATTGAAAGGGCAATAGAGTAGTATGTTCAAATATGCCTCATCCTGCAAACTCATCCAGACAAACTTAACCCTGTACCGTGGTGCTGGAGAGACCCTTTCCCACTGGATATAGTCTTGCAATAACTGGCCATGTTCCCATTTGCTACTTCCAGCAGGACCCACTGACAAGTCTAGGCTGAAAGGTTTAGTGGTGGGGGGGAGGAAAGTGAAGGCTGGACAGCATGATTTTAACTCAACGCAAATTATTTGTTTCCAGTTCAGTCACTGAACTAAAAAATCAGTGATGTGTAGGGTGAATATTGAATTAGGGAACAGATTTGAAGCCAGGTAGCCTGTGAGGTAGTTAGTTACCCCCTGCCAAGTGCTGGTTTGCATTATTTATAGATGGCAGAGGCTCCTAGAAATAGAGATGCCTGCAACCAGTAATACCACGTAATTTGGCTATGCATCTTCAGAAAGGATGATCAAATTAACTGTATTTTCAGAGCATATTAATAGTGTCATTAAAACAAAACAAAACGAAACAGAGGAATTGTAATGTTACATATTAGAAAATGTTAATTTGCAGTAATAGCAGAGACTGGAAGTTCCCTGTGATGCTCAGGGCTCTTATATTGGTAGCACACTTGTATGTAAAATGCTTTTCTGTTCCATTTAACAAGAATATCTTGCATCACTACAACCGCAAAAAATTAAAGGCAAGTGTTTTTCTCCTTTCCCTATAATGTTTGTGTATTTGTGATTTTTTCTGCCTTTTGCACAGTCACTTTCTCATTGTTTTCCTCTATTGCTCAGTGAATTGACTTCAACAACTGCTTGGGTCATTTATGCAGCAAAGAATGAGGAGAAAAAAAAAGAGTATATTCTCAAACAATAAATACACAAATATTGCTGAAAATGCACCAAGCCCCCAAGTATGTTTCAGAATAGCTAAAAGATACAAAAGAATTTTCTCTCCTTTTAAGCTGCTATTCTGGTACTATTAGTATTTATTAGTAGCACTTATTAGTACTTATTAGTATTTTTGTGACCAATAGAAATTTAAATGTAAGTCATTCTCATGTGTTTTGTTTGAAGGCTTTGGCATGGAAGCAACCTTGCTTTTGGTGGTTGGTTATTCTCATACAAAAGGTGTGGCTATTTCCTTTCTGGTGTTAGCAGTAGGCTTCAGTGGCTTTGCAATTTCAGGTAAGAATTAATTTTATTCTTGCTTTTACTATTCATGATAAAGATGATGTTATTATCCTCACTGTTCTTACTGTCATAATATCTATTATTATGTTTACTCCTAATATGGCTACTTATGGGTTGTTCCCTATTTCTTCCCATATCAGAAATAATTTACTTTAGTATCTATGAAATATGTTGCACACAGGACATGAAGCTTTAAAAGAACCTGCTCTTTATTTGATTCCAGTTTACATCAGCTTTCTGCTGTTATTTTCTAATATACCTTTACACTGTCAATCACCTTTTCATCCTATTTAACTGTATCCCTAAAAGGAAAGAGAGAGAGAGAGAGAGTGTGGGCAAAAGAGAGAATTACTGTGCAGTGAATAGTTGCACAGTTGCCATCCTGCCCTCAGCCCTAGCACCTGGTTTCTGCTTTCTGTGTCAGCCCTCCCTCTGTTGCATCCTACAACCAGCCCATCTCCAGAAGCTGTTTCTAACACTTTCATGGGTCTCACCCATGTTTTGTAGTCTCAGGCTGTTTTGTTGCACCATCAGTACCAGCATTACTTAAAAAATATCCTTTTTTAATGAAGATTGAAGGCCAACATCTTCCAAGAAGACTGCCAAGAACGTGGATCTATTAAACAAAATTGACCAGCAAAGTAACTGCTGATCCTTAGTTGTTTCAGGATTCTGCAGATGGGAAGTGGTTTTGCTACTCAGTTACAAGGTCCTCACATAGCTGGCCATTTCTATCAAATCCATTTTAATTGCAGGATTTTCCCAGTAGTCTACTTCTTACTTAAATACCATGCACTTGGAATTCATTGTCATTTCTTGTGAACAACTATAGTTCATATGACTAATTTTCATTACCTAAGGAGTGATAACTATCTGAGCTCATATTTAGTATCTGGTTTTATTTCTTAATAAAATATGTACTCAGAAGACACACTGCAGTAAAGGTAATTATTTTTCCTACTGTTTTATATTCTGGTTTTTTATCGTATTGTTAAACTGCTACTTAAAATGCTGAAAATTAAAAACCATTACTACCTAAGTAAAAAGATAGAAGACATTTGACTAATATGAGGCATTGATTCCTTAATCAAAAATATTTACCAAGTGCACTGTTTCAGTATGAGAAAATGGGAAGTACAGACACTTTAAACTTTAAATGAGGCCAAATCAAACTTTTTTTTTCCATGCAATATAATCTCCAGAGGTGTGGCGGGGGCGGGGAGGGGAGGGAAAAAGGGGTTTTGAAAGAGAATAGAGCTGGAGTCTTTTGTTGTGTCAGCGGAGGTTAGATATCAGGAAAAGGGGTTGGGCACCAGAGGTGGTTGGGCACCACCAGAGGGTGGTTGGGCACTGGAACAGCTCCCCAGGGAAGTGGTCACAGCACCAAGCCTGGCAGAGCTCAAGGAACATTTGGACAATGCTCTCAGGCACTGGGTGTGACACTTGGGGTGCCCTGTGCAGGGCTGGGAGCTGGACTTGATGATCCTGATGGGTGCCTTCCAAATCAGGATATTCTATGATTCTGTGATTTTTCTCACCAAGAAAATACTGCCATTCTTTCCAAGATATACAGTAAGGGGTGTTCCTACCCTTTTCAGGCTCCTTCGGCCAGAATGGCTGTAGAAAGCCCTGTTGGCCTGGTGATGCAGTGCTGTATAGCTGTTTTCTCTCATTTTTTGAAGGATTCAATGTGAATCACTTGGACATAGCCCCCCGTTATGCCAGCATTCTGATGGGGATCTCCAACGGTGTGGGGACACTGTCGGGAATGGTCTGCCCACTCATTGTCGGTGCAATGACAAAACATAAGGTAACATTTCCCCGTGTTTTCTAGGAAAAGGGCTAGGTAATGTGACAAAAGTTTAGACAGCTCAAAGATTCCTGGGGATTGCATTTCATCACTGGACTCTGCAGATGTTTTCTGTTTGTCTTAAACACACACGTTTTTAATGCCACCGTAGCCTGATTCTCAGCTATTATAAACTTAATGATCTGTGTAGGGAAATATTATTTTATACCACCTGAGCCTGAGTTTCTGCAATATCTCCATACAACTGTGCAATGCTTATACGACTTGGAAAACTCCTCTACAATGCATTCATACCCCCATGCTAGGGTTCCTAAGCAATCATTGATGTACAATCATATTTATGTAGTTGTTAGAGAAATCCCTGCATTTCCAACTCCATTAATATATCACATGAAAGAGAGAAACTTCACTGTGAGTAAAAAAAAACCCCAGCAAAGAAACCCAAATTTTATTATATTTTCTGTAGTTATAAAAAACAAACAAAAAATCTTTGCAATGATTCTAATAAATTGCTCTGTCTTCAGCATCAGGAATCAAACAGTGATTACAGTCATTCCTCTGTGTGGGCTAATTCATGGTGTAATTCAGAGAGTGATATTTCTTATTACTGGAGACTTAGTGAGACCTGCACCATTCTTTCAGACCCGTGAAGAATGGCAGAACGTCTTTCTGATCGCAGCCCTGGTGCATTACAGTGGTGTGATATTCTATGCTATCTTTGCTTCTGGGGAGAAGCAGGAATGGGCTGACCCTGAAAACCTCAATGAAGAGAAATGTGGCATCATTGATCAGGATGAACTGGCTGAAGAAACTGAGATGAACAATGAAACTTTTTTAAGTCCAAAGAAAACGTATGGTGCTACCAGTCAAAACAGTGAAGTACAGAGAAGGGAATGGAGGAAGCAAAAGCAAGTAACTCAAGACATGGAGGAACAGACTTCTTACCATTATGAAAATGGAAATTTTCAAGATCTGTCTTAATACTTGAAACTGTAAGATTTGTGTAGCAGCTGCTCCCATGACTCCTTCTGCCTAGCTGCCCCAACTCATCAGGTATCCATATTTATTCTCTTATTCAATTATGTAACATCTGGCCACATGGCTAGATTTGAGGAGTGACAGTTCCCTCCTTTTGGTGTGGAAGAGGGCTAAAAACAATGAGACTGGGGTAAGTGATCCTAAATCCTCTCCCAGCCTTTGTATGATGTTGGGAGAGCTTCTATGCCAGTTAGGTGACCAGCCCTGGCAGGGCTTCTGCCTGAGACAGGCTGTAGAACTGACTGTAGGAGCAAGGAGTCCCCTCACCTGAACAGAGAAAGGACAAGTGATATCAGATTGTGACTCCATAGTGATCTATGTAATCCCTGGGTCTCCAGGGGTGTGACAGTCTGTACTGAGTGCCCCTGCTTTGCCTTTTTAGGATTCCTGCAGTGTGGCATTTAAACTGCTTAATCCATGTCAAACCAAAAGCCCATGCTAAAAGTTCAGAGCAGAGGGAAAAGCAGATTTATGACAGTAGGCTGTAATTAATTATTAATGGTCACTCAACAAGGGGAAGACGAACATGTAGCAGAGATGGCACAGGATTGCTTCAACAGTTCCTACAAATTGATTGGCAGATATTTTTGTTTGTACAGCCCACAGACTATTGATAAGAAAATAAAATGGATACTTGTAAAATTTTCCCCCCTCCAAAGATTTTGTGCTGGCATGAAATAATTTTGAATACAAAATCATCGTTAGTGATGCAATATTATTAATCCTTATGAAAGGAAATCTTAGCCCTGTTTTGATTAGGATTCTCACTCAATTCGTTATTGTTAAGTAATTTAAATATATTTTTCTAGTATTATACTGATAGAGTCCCTGGTCTCAACACCAACACTCCTGGTTTAGGTGAATGAGCTTACAGGAGTGGTCTTTAGTTCTGGATCTGTAACTTTTCAATGCCTCAGTCTTGCTCTTGCTATGAATGAAGCACTGTACCATTTGAGAGTTAACAGGGTACCTATGTATAAAAGTAATTATCTTCTGCCATTGGTATATGTTTGACAGTATAAAATGGCTTTAGTCTTTTTCTACTATTTTTAGAATCAACCAGTGGAGCATGCTGTGTCATCTCAGTTAGCTGCAACTCGTGGCTCATTTATACTACTTTCAGAATGGATAAATTCAGTAAGCTGTGATTTAATTTGTCTCTCATTATGACTACTGCCTCATTAAATTCAAGTGAAAGCTATCTTGTCTAGCCTATGCTGTGCTTTGTGATGTTTCAGTATTATTGTTCTCGTGTACCATATGCAGCCACCATGATGCACATGAGATTTGAACATTTCTCAGATGCATTTTGCTATTTTATTGAAGTGCAATTGAATAGCATGAGTGCAATTACACTTGTACTTTCATCTGAATCCATGGGTTATTTATCTTCTCGACAAAGAGGGATATTGGGAAGCGAGCTAATTCTCTGTTCATGTCTCTTGTTTCTCTTCTACTCAGCAAAATCCAATCTGCAACTGTATATGAATAAGAAGGAAAGTGAGTTGAGTGGATACATGACTAAGTTGACTACAGTGAAGACTTACTAATTGGTATGAGCAGAAAGAGGTAGTTTTATGGTACAGCTCAAACCTACTTTAAGAAAAATCAGTTTATTAATAATCCACACCAAGAAAATCTTGTGACTTTATCCTCTTTAGTCAGAAAATAATATTTTTTTTTAAATTCAAAACTTTAGTTTAGACTAGAGTTGCTTATTTCACTACTGATATTTAGAACGGGTATGAAAAAATATCTCATTTCTTGCAGGTTATAGTCAGCATTTGGGGATTTCACTGGCAGGAACTTGAGTCAAATGTTCCCATCAGTCTATCACAATAGCAGGACCAGCTGCTGTCAAACTATTTTGCAACATCCACTGCAATTTGCAAAAGGAAGAAGGCCACTGCTTTGCATATGTGCAAAGCAAACATCTTCCTCCCTCTCCAATAATGTAACATTCATAGAGTTGCTACAGGAAGTCTAATAAGGAAAATCCTATTATGAAAGGATTTAATAAATGAGTCTGTTTAAGTATAATCTGACAGGGAAAAAAGAAGAGCAGACAATATATTACTCTAGAAACAGTAACATTTGCTTAGAAGCAGCATCATTTTTCCAGTAAAGATGAAGGGTAATTTTCCTGTCGTTAAGAGGAACACAAAGGGGGTGAACATTGATGTTATGACAAAGAACTACAAACATCCCAAAATTTTGGGAAACGGCAAACCGGCCCGTGAGAGCTAGATTGCCTCTCTGGTGAATGTAGCTGCTATTTTTTACTGTTGCAGATGCACCACAGCTGTCACAAGTGACAAGCCACAGCTCAGTTTAGCAGGATCATTTTGTATCCACAAACAGACTGCTCTGATTTAGTTCAGTAGAAGTTTGACTTCAATGCACATTTGAGCATTATTTAATACCCTGAAAGAAATGGTTTAAAAACATCTGGACAAGCTTTTGCATTTAAAAACCCGTTATCTTACTTTTCTAAATTTAACCATTTCCACTAACCCAGTATCAACTCTTAGCAGTTGAAGTTATATACCTGCCACAGTGCTTTTTCAGGCACTCACAGTCAGATGTTTGGGCTTTCTCCCTTTCCTTTTCATCTGTTTAAATATTTCGGGTGCATTGCATGAAGTGTAAACATCAGCACTGGTTGGAAACTAGGTCTTTTCCTGGAAATCTCTGTATTTAATCAACTCTTTGATTTACACAGTGGCTTCCACAATCCTGTGTGGCAAAGAATAAAGACAACTTATTGAGAACAAACTGACTTTGTAACTTTTGCTGGATGTTTCTATCTGCAACATACTCCAATATAATTTTCTTGTGGAGTCTCAGGAAGTAGGGTGAACACTCACTGAGGGTGTTTTTCCTACCAACTGACTTAAAATACGTTAGAACTTGGAACATTTAAACAATCAGGGAAACTAGCATATCCCACTCAGATTTCTAAAAAGTCATGTCTCTAATGGTAGTGGATGTGAATAACTCAAATGGTATTTTCTAAGGAGAAATAGTAGCTTGAGTTAACTTCATTCATCAAATTGTTTGCATATTTTTGTGTTCCCACATCCAAAATAACTTTTGCATATATTCAAATATCACAGTGCTCATACAACTCAGCGTTTGATTTGGAAATGACTTTCTGATGCCACAAGGAAGCAACACTAAGTTTACATTGGAATAAATATCTTAAGTAGGCCAGAGGAAGATTCAGCTCTCCACCAGCTGAAATGGTAACATAATTCACAGAATATGAATTCAAGTCTGGGGAGAGAAGAAGCAGTACACTAAGTCCCAGGGATATGTTGTTGATCTACTGATCTTTCTTAACAAAGAAAGCTGCAGCTTTTATTTCTTTGACAAATTATATTTTTTAGGCATTACCTAGCAGAAGCTTAATGGTAATTAATACTCTTCTTATATTTTTGTAAGAGTTAAACAAAATGTTCCTTGTAGTGAGAAAGGAAAAACTAATGACAGAAACGATGAAAAATTCACCTGACTAGGAACTTCTCCAGGGAAATAATCACTTAGTCCAAAAGAATGTAAAGACTTTGGGGTAAAATATATAACAAGGGCATCCAGATGTTAACAAAATGCCAGGAGGAGTCTCATGCGTAACATAATTAACTGAAAGCAGGAATGTAAAAATTAACTCAAGGTCATGCAAAATGTGTTGAGGCTTCACATGTATGATTGCAACTGACTTCTTTTGACAGTTACAGAGATCTGTAAATTTAGTCATTATTTTAATGTAAATTATGTAAAAAACAGATTTCACAGATTTTATACTATTTTTCTTTTTATTTTCAGTTGAAGATCTTAATTTTAGACTGCTATTTAATTATTAATATTTTAAGAGAGGGGAGTATTTCTTGTGATTTAAAAAATACAAAGGGAATAGAGAAAAAGAGAAAGCAAATTGCAGCCACAAGGCAATGCAGACAGAGGGCTGAGGATAAGAAATCAATTTTCTAACCCTGGAATCACAACTTAGAGTTCTCTAGATTTTTGAGTTAAAAGACTATATGATGGGCCAAGATCTGATATTCTGCATCATCCTAGGGTCTAGGGAAATCACTCAGGTCTAATGTCAAAGCTTAACTCTCATGAAATCAGGAATAAATGGAGATATTAAAAACTCCTCATTTTTATGTCTTCCAAATGCCCGTGTTGGATTAAGTAACACTGCTGGAAAGGTAACTCTACTAATATTATTGCAGCTCTAGATGTACATGCAGAAGACAGTCTGGCAGGCTTCTGTGTAAAAATGCTTTCAACCACTTACATACTGGTATCAGCTATTTCTTAACTTCCATTTGATAACAGTGTTTAGCAGTGACAGAAAAAAATTGTCCCTTTTATATCTCAACCTTTTTTGTTTTGGTGTTTGTACTGCTTATCATCTTTACAGCTCTTCTGCATGCAAAATTACGTAAGTAAAGAAAGGAATTTATGTATGAAATGTAGCAAGATTGTACTTCTTTGCACTGAACTATCTATAACATAGTAAGAGCCAACACATTTTTTTCTGCAGAAGTGTAATAATTGGGTATTTTAGGTCTTGATCATAATAAAAACTTGACTCATTTAATTTGTTGTTCCCCATCCCAGGTTGTCGTGTACTCTCCCTCAATTTAATTACTGTATTGGATATCCGCAGCAGCTAACAAGCTACATTTGTCTATGTATAATCACCTTTATCTGCTCAATAAAGTCAGTGCTCAGACACTTGTATAAACCTTTGACAACTTTTTTGCTCCTTGTTTTAGGCTTAGTTCTACTTGCACAACAAATTCAGGACTCCTCTGAGAAGGTCATGGCTATTTTGTTAAATATGTGTCAGGAAAACACTGGAACTCGTGAAGAATGCATCTCCATTGGCTCAGAGTTTTGGTTGCCCAGAGGTATCTCACAAATCTTTGAAACACCAAGCAGGAAGACAACAATGTTGGTAAACCAGGAAGTATCTGAGTACCCCAATAAAGACACCTCTGCTCTCTGGAGCTGGCAGTCATCAGCAGGAGCAACATGCCAGGTGCTTTCTCTCTGCTGGGCATAACTGTAATGAACAGCAGGGGAATTAGTGGGAGAAACTTGCTGATACAGTGATTAAGATAAGGGAAATGGGACTTTCTTTTCTTTTAGGGTGGGGACTTTGATCCCATCTGCTTGTTCCCTACCCCAGCCCTGGTGTGTAATCAAAAGAAAGATGTCTGCAGGTCCTGAGAGACCCAATTTATCTCTTGGCAATGATCAGTTGTGTACTTTGTACTGGTAAAAATCTGCAGGGGGTGGAAGTGGCTTATGGGCTCTTGCTGATTTATGTTGGACAAGAAGAAATCATAGCACTAACATGAAACTTGAATTTGGATGTGAGAGAGATTAACATTAAGGACAACCAAGTCAAGGGCAATCGATGTGAATGGATGTAATGTTACTGCTGTGGAATAATGCTGCTGTGTGGGACAGATGGGCAACTGGGAGTAACTCCAGCAGGTAGGTTTTCCCTCAGCAAGGGAGTGTAATGGAATAACCTCTGTCCTGCACTGTTCACTTCCCATTGCCCAGTGCCCCATACTGGCTGCAAGTTTAGCTGTTACAATGCTTGGACAGAGTGTAGAAAAGTGCTGCAGTCACACCAGACCCTTATCTTTACCTTGTGTTTTCTTGTTCTCATGTGGCTTCCCCAGACACGTGCTAACTGATGGACACGACACCAGGGCAACCCATAGTAAAAAGTAACAAGGGTCTACATTTTAGCATATTCCTTTATTAACTTTTTTTAAAAATTTTTATTTTTGCTAGGAAGTGCCAAATTTTGTGCCAAGATTCCTGGCAGCAGCAGCTGGAACCATAGGTCCATGGTGGACAGCTGAAATATTACCCCAGCTGGCCAAAGGTCAAGGCCATACTGGACATTCCTGCTCCCTGCTCTGCCAGAGCACACAGGGAGCTGTCATGCTTGTAGGGGGCTGGAGAGCAAAGTTCCTGACCAAGCTGGGAGGGAAACTGCAGTCAGGATCTCTGTCCCCTACCCTTGTCGGCTGCCTGGGTACAGGAACTGTCAGGCCATGAGAAACAGCTGGTGTTTCCAAGTAATTTTCTGCATTCCTCATCCACAATCTTGCTATTCCCAAGCAACCACCTCTATTCCAATTTCATGGACAATTGTGAGCAGCTTAAAATGCCCCTTGTCAACTGGCATCTTCTGCTGTTGTATTTACCTCAGACAAGGAATAGACCCACAGCTAATCCCTCCCCCCCCCCCCCATTATTTCCCCCCCCGTTTTTTTTTTTCCCCCCTCCCTCCCCCCCCCCCCCCCCTCCCCCCCCCTCGGGGGTTCTCCTCCTCCCCCCCCCCCCCCCCCTCCTCCCCCCGGGCGGGGGGGGGGGCCCTAGGCTGGGAAGCACTCAAGGTCAGGGTGGATGGGGCTCTGAGAAACCTGGT
Organism: Entomyzon cyanotis; assembly: GCA_024500445.1. Lineage (NCBI taxonomy): Eukaryota > Metazoa > Chordata > Aves > Passeriformes > Meliphagidae > Entomyzon > Entomyzon cyanotis. The sequence goes on along the minus strand of JAKEPQ010001018.1, from coordinate 12,422,005 downwards.
CTAGTTGAAGATGTCCCTGCTCATGGCAGGGGGTGTAGACTAGATTACCTTTAAAAGGTCTGTTCCAACCCAAACTATTCTGATTCTATGATTCTTGGGCAATTTTATGCCTTTCAGAGAAGACATGGTGCTCACTCATGCCAGTTGTTGGGAAAGACTTATCTTAAAAGAATCTGGCTCTTCAACAAGGCATGTAGGAGAAGTTTGCTAACAGGTTGTTCTCTGTTTGTGTCAATGGCTGGAACTGGTTTCAGAGGACACAGACACACGTTAGTTTGAAAAATATATCACAAGATGTTTTCTTGGAATATTACATGATATTTTCTTGAGCCATCAAATTACTGCAACAGCTGAAGGTCAGCAAGACATCCAGCCCAACACACTACACATGCAGATTTCCTCATCAGGAATGCCTGGTACAAACCCTACTAGCAAGCAAAACATTTCCTTCAGTAATATTTTCATTAGTGCTTCCCCCAAGTAACTATGAAATATCTGAGGAAGAGCAACTAAAGTCCACCAAATTTGTGTAGAGTTTCCACACCTGGTGTTCTCCCAGTGATGCTACATTTTCTTTGGAGAGATAGATTTCTGTAGCGAGTGTCTTAGTGAAAGTTGCCCAGGTTGATTTGATTACTCCACAAGGCTATTCCTCCCCTTCTGCAGTACTTGAATTTCTTTTTTTTGAAGTTCACAGGATACCTGTCAGGCCATTTCTACAACCTGTTAAACCCCTCTGGGTGGCAGCATGATGAGCTATTGTACCAACTGCTCCTGCCAGTTTTGCATCATCTGCAAAGCTGTTGAAGGTGTGCTCTGTCCCTTCATACAAGTCATTAATGACTGTATGCTGGTCTCAGTATTCACCCCTGGGATATACCACAAATCACTGCCTCTAGCTGAGCTTCATGCTCCTTTGGGACAAACCTTTGAGACAAACAGTTTAGCCAGTTTCAAACTGAACTCATTGTATACTTATTTAGTATGTGCTTTATGATTTTGTGAGTGAAGACAGTGCTGAAAGTCTTGGTAAGCTCAAGCTCTGCCCTTGTTCACTGAGCCTGTCTTCTTCTCATAGAAGGCTATCAGGTTCCATCTGTCCTTTTTAAAGACCATGAGTGATATTTGATTTTTTCCCAGTCATCAGGAATCTCTCCCAGTCCTTAGGACCCTTCAAAGGCAATTGAAAGTGGCCTTAGAGTGACATCAGCAGCTCCCTCCACACACTGAGTACATTCTATCAGGACCCATGGAGCTACACATGTCCAGCCTGTGTAGATGCTCCTCAAACTGATTCTACTCCATGGAGAGTAAGTCTTTCTTGTTCTGGACTTTTACACAGGTTTGAGGTACCCGGAGTTACTGGAGGCTGTTCTTATCAATGACAACTGAGGCAAAGACAGCATAGAATACCTGGGCTTTCTCTATATACTTTGTCAGCTAGCCCCCTGCCCCATTCAGCAGTAAGCCCAAATTTTCCCTAATTTTCCTTCTGCTGCTGATACATCTGTAAAAGTCTCTCTTGTTGCCCTTCACATCTCTTGCCATGTGCAATGGGGTAGGCTTTAATTTTGCTAACACTATCTCTTCATGCTTTGCATGCTCTGTATTCCTCCTGGATCATGTAACACTGCTTCTACCACTTGTATGCTGCTTTTCTAAATTTGATTTTAGTTATAAACTCCTCGTTCATCCATGCGGGCAACCTGGTGACTTTGCTTAATTCATGCTTTAAGGATGGACTGTTCTGTAACTTGGAGGAGGTGATTTTTGAATGATAGCCAGCTCTTCTGGACTTCTCTTCCCTCCAGGGCCATATCCCATGATATTCCTCCAAACAACTCCTCACATGCTGAAGTATGCAGAGTTATGATCCACCAGCTAAAGGCAAAGAATGGAGACACCCCAAATTTTTAATTAATTTCTGAAACTCTGGACTAAGAAGTAGGTTGCTAAAATACTTTTGAATTGTGAAATTCAATGGAGGCATCAAGCATGGGTACAGGAGAACAGTTCTTTTCCGTATCTCAGTTATTGCCTTGAAATAATCCAAGGTCAAGCATAAAGGCAGTCAAGGTTTCATTTCATTTCAGCACCTGCTGGCTGACATTCCTATTAGAAAAATCATGTGTCTCTGCCCACTTTTATTGGTAATATCAAAAAACTGTATTCAGGCAATTATGGATCAAGACTTTCCACCTGAAGAGGCAAGGAGCCCCTATTAACAGAACAGAGATTTATTCCATTCAAATAGCCTAAAATATCTGGTTAATTACTGTTAATTCCTGGAATAAATTGATGGTATTCCAAACAAGATTTTATCAGCTTCTTTGCAATACAGTCCATTTTACTGGCATGCTGTTCAAAGGTTTCTATTGCAACCCATATTTAGGAGAGTTACATAAAACTTGATGTAGGAATGAGTGACAAAGGTTTTGTTTATTTCATATTATTATCTGTTGACTTTAAAAGACCTAGGTAACAAGACAAGTTAAGCAACAAGTCAATGATTAAATGGATAAAATGAGTATCAACTCTGCTAGTTTAAAAAGATATTTAGAAAGTATGAAGAAAAAAACCTAGTTCTCTGAGTTGTAAGAAATTTGAAGTACTAAAATTTTTCTGTTCTGCTTATTTAAATTCTCTGTTATTTATTAATTATCCTCTTTCTCAGGCAATTTATTTTTGTATAATTTTTAATGTGTGAGGAGAGACATATTTTTGGCAAAATCAATTTTTAGATCTTTTAGAATTTTACAATACAGCAAGGTTATGCTTTGTCAGTTTTCCCCAAAAGATTTAAGACTTGATGTTTCTTCAGAGCAAATATTTGAAAATATAGAGGGCATCATGTTGTAGTAGTGACATAAAGGTCTTGCATAGTTTAAGGTTACAGTTCATCACCTATTTGTACAGCAGTTCTGTCACTGGGAAAGTAGCAGTTCCCTCACATTTTCTTTGAATTACCTCCCTTGGACTAAATTGAAAGTGGTAGGAGCTTGGTATATTCTTCCTTTGCTCTCTCTGGAATGAACTGGATGTGGAACAAAAAGGAATGCAGTTCCAGGGTTTATGTACATTTCAAGACTGATACCACATATCCAGGAGAAAAATGTTTTCTGTTTTGAAAAACTAGTGTTGCTACATGCATTTTTTCCCTCCTCTATCAATCTTTTGTTTGGCAGTATGCATGTTTTGTGGCTCCACATTAGTGAGACACAATCTGACACAAAATCATCTGCTGATATCTAATTTTCATGCATACAGGTAATTTTCGTGCATGCAGGAAGGAATCCCTTTTGTTGTTGTGTTAACGTGAGGATGACTTTCTGGAGGTATACATTACATATTGGAAGTAATCAGTTTATTATTGTTAGAACAGGATTACTGGCATCTAATAACCACACTGTTATTCCAGTATTTGGTACCTTTGATATTTCCATCAGCTTTTGCTGCTGAGGTTATCAGCAGCAGCTCTTATGGAGAAGGACTACTGGAAACAGAACAGGGCGTGGCTTTTGCCCCTCGATTGTCAGTTATGTTAATCAAATGTAGAGATTCTGTTTCCTTTGAGTAGAAATAGCAACACCAACACATAGAAACATATGTGTTTCACCCCCAAAAAATTTGTGTTCAAGCTTGCTGCAGCCAAGACTTAGCTGTAGTCCTCATGATAACCAGAACAGCTGCTCCAATTATCAGTGCTGTCCTGTTTTAATTTTTTACTCAAATGTAATAGGTCAGAAACTGGAACTGTGTTTTGCAGAAGGGGGTCATAAAAGACAAGAAACAGAGCTAGACAAACTTCCCATGCATGCAATCTACTCTAGATAACCTGGTTTTGTTATATGTTCTGTGGTTTGGGATGAGATGTGGAGATGAAATACATCAGCCAAGTGAGATTTGACATAAATGAGGGATCTGCCAATGCAAATGATTTGCATTTTGGGATGAGACCAGTTTTGGACAAAAATGGTATTCAGATTATATATTGATAAACAAAGCTTTTTTCAGATTGAGTCCAAGCTAATACTGCTGTGAGATAAGTAACTTCTCCATTTCCTGATGTGCGTTATTTAAATTTAATAAACTTTGTACTTCATTTAGTTTCTTTCTTCTAAAAACGGAAGTAATTTGTTTTCAGAATGCAATGATGTCAACTGAAGATTAGGAAAGGAAGGAAAACAAACTAATTCTTCCATGTTGCCTCCCCTGGGGCTGTTGCTGTCAGCACCCTGGCTGCGCTCAGGTACTGTGGAGATATCCTTCACTCCAGTTTTATCCCCTCATGGAACAGCCCTGCTCCTGCTCCTTCCTGATGTACAAGTGTCTGCCTTGCTGAAGGGAGAAGGCAGCTTTTCCCAAACTTCTCCCTTTTAAACATCTTTCTTTTTCCTTGACACTAGACAAAGTATGAGAAAAAAGTAGAGGTTTAAAAGTTGGCAGAATTAATTTACTTAGTGTGATTATTTTAACAATCCAAAAACCCATCTAAAAATATCCTAATATTTATTTATTAATAATACTTCACTTGTCACCTTTGACATTTAGTTTAAGGGAGCTACTTACTAATGAAAGGACAGTGCTTTCATTTACTGGAATAGATCAACATTTCTTAACAATTTTATCTCTCCAAATATTTACATAAATGAAGGCTAACCCTTATTGAACTCAATCACTATCCCACTGTAAAACATCAAAATGTCAAGAGAAAAAAATTGTAAGAATAAAGTATATTTTTAGTCCAAGGCCTCTAGGAGAACTTCTTATCAGCTAATACTGTACCAACATGTTTAACTTAATGCTGTGATTTCTTTAGGAATTTTAAAACTTCTAACCTCTAGTAGGGGGTAGAGGGTGGGGAAGAACATGTAATATCAATGTCTTAATTAAAATTTAAAATAATGAGACATTATCTAATGTGGAATACCAGAATTTATTAATAGCAAAATATATCCTAAATTTCAGTTAAGCCAGCTAGAGGGAAGTAGACTAAGTTTCCCCTACTGAGCTTTCGATGCTGTAGCTGATTCCACATACACTCAGCTCTCCTCTTGCACCCAGGCAGCTGTAAGATGGTATCTTACATACATGCCCTTGCTAGAGCATGTTGGCTAACAATTAACTGCCTGCCACAGGGGAGGAATTCCCCCTCTTAGGACAGACTGTTCTGTGGTCATTTTACCCTTCATGCCATTCCACTTAAAATATGTGAGGGACAAAGACAGATTATTTCATCAGGGCAAAATATAAGATTATTGAATAAATTTTGCCCTGTTCAAAAGCCGAATAATTGGAGAGTAACTTGCAATGAAGGGACTCTGATTAGTGAAAGACTTATTCAACAAACTAAAATAATTTAAAAAGCAGTTATTCCTACACTTTTGAAATGCAGGAGGTAATAAAAAGATTAGCAGGCACTAGAGTTAACTTACTGAAACTTTGCACCCATTCCTTACCAGTTTTTAAACCTGTACAGAAACAGCCATATCTATTAAATTACTTAATTATCTTCAGATGATAAAAGTTATTGTAAGCTTGTGATAATCTTGGACATCTTTCCAGAAATTAAAAGCCGAGGGTGCCTGAGAGTAAGAAATAGCTGGTTTGAGGAGACAGACCATGGCCCAAATTGGTGTAGATGATGTGTATCTTCTGTGTAGCAATAATAAATAAGGGGTGCTGCAGGGATGAAAGAAGAGCTGAAGGTGACTGCTGTTTAGTAGCAACTGTTTATGGTCCAGTCGTGAACACTGTCTGAGCTGAAACTGATGATTCGTGCTGGGGCACAGTTCGGTGCAGATGATCTCTCAGGTGTCTGCAGTACCATTCATTCTGAGAGCTGTAAGAATGGGGGAAAAGAAGTCAGTGAGCACAAGTAGATCTCGGTCTACTTGGCCTATGAAACAAACAGAGACCCAAGGTATCTCGCTCATTGTGACTGCTGCAAATTGGATCTTTTGTCAGAAATGCTCAGGTGTTTTCAGGGTATTGACAGCTCCAAGTACCAGTTGGAAATGCTGATTTATCTTTCAGCCAAACCAGCTCTACTCCTTCTTGCAATTCCCACCTGTCCCAAGATGTTTCCAGGAATCCCTAGGCCAAGAAGATATGTTTTCCTGTTGGCAAGACAGGAAGTTTCTTCCCTCTTGGGGAACAGAGAAATTAATCCTTAGGTGGAGATCTATCCAGCTTTAGCTCCTAATGCTCACCTTCCCTGTGGTAATGACTGTCTAATGCAGGAAGGAAACTGCCTCCAGTTGTGCCACGGGTGGATTAGATGGGATACTAGGAAAACTTTCTTCACCAACAGGTTTGTCAAGCATTGGAACAGCCTGCCCAGGGAATTGGTTGAGTCACCATCCCTGGAGGTATTTAGAAAGTGTGCAGATGTGGCACTTAGGAACATGGTTTAGTGGTGGACTTGGCAGTGCTGGGTTAATGGCTGGACTCAATGACCTTCTTCAACCTGAACAGTCCTATGGTTGCCCTGTGTGCAAAGTTGTTGGAGCTCATAAAAACTGGCTGTGAGTAGTCAGAAAGTTTTTCAGCTGCTGGCAAGATTTTCTGAGCAAAAAGGTACAGGTACTGGTCATTTGTGGATGTATTATGTTAATTTTTTTTTAATGTGTCAGGATGCATTCATTGGGATGTGAAGAGAGGGAAATGTAGAAGGTGAATGCCAGCCTACTTTTTCCTCTCTTCCCCTTATCTTTCTGTGCTAGGTTTTTCCCATCCACACTTTTGGTGGCAAACTACTTTGTTGCCAGGATTTTTCTAGCCTTTTTGTGACTGAGGCCATGGCGCTACCTTGTCAGTGAAAGTGTGAAATGGCAATTATTTCAGTGGAGAAAAGACAATGGCAGGAGGAGGAGCAAACAAGCTATGGCAAACACCCATTCTTTTATGGAGTGTGAAGTTTATGAAATTGTATTGTCTAGGCAGAGAGATTTCTAGCTAGAGATTTCTAGAATGTTATCTGTATCCCTGGTTTTGTTGCTGAACATGTATTTGCACTGGTAATGGCATAGATGTATTGTAGCACAGATGCTCTTTTGTCAGTTATAGAAGCATTGCATAGAGAAGGTCCAGGATGTCAGAAAATTTTCTGAAATTTTAAAAATTATAGAATGCATTGTTATCTTGCAAAAAACATCCCATTTATGAGTATCTGTGTTTGAATATTTTGTCATTCTCTTCTCCCCTCTGATACTGTGTATGTAATCTTTTGAAACACTACAGAAGATATATTTGATTCGCTCCAATTCCTTTCACTTCAATTCTCATTTGTACATGAACCACAACAAATACGAACACCTGGCTTTTACCAGTAATGCCACATGGCATTGCTACAGGCAACAGCTCCTCTTCTGATCATGTGGATTCTTCTTTGCTGTTTCCAATAATGTCTTCAATGTATTGATTAGTGGACAAAGCACCCCTTTGGCTCTCGCCTCTTTATTATTGTAAGGAAAGGAAAAATGATTTAATGCAAGAACTTTGTTAGTGAATAGGGACATTAAATTCCATTTCCTTTGTGCTAAGCTCTTTGCTGTCTGACAAACAACATCCACACAGAGGAAAATGCTTTTTGGGAAAGAACCTTTATTGAAAGTTAGTCTCTAAGGACTTCTAAAAACAACTGTATCGGACCAATGCTGCAGGAGGCTGAAAGATGAAATAGAGATTTCAGATCTTCAGAACTTGCCAAGAGACGGAAAGCTCCATGAGATGCATAATATGGCATTTGTTGGACTTCTTGTTTCCACTTCTGCTTTTTCACCTGGTAAAAGTGGTATGGGACAAAACCCCTCACTGGCCTCAGGATGACCAAAGAAATTGGTTTTTTGACATGTGTTTTCTAGGCACCACTGCAGTAGACATATGGTGGCAAGTGTCAGATGGGCTGTTGGTGTGCTTAGTTGAAGAGACCACCAGTCTCCTCTGGGCAGGGCTGTTTTGGAAGAATTCTCTCACCCAAAAGTACATTGTCAGTTTTGCTAAATATGAATTTGTCAAACAGAAATGTCATTGTTTGCAGAAGTGAGATGGTTTTCAGAGAGTCAGAAATGAGAGAACTTTAGTTTTAAATGTACTTATTGTATGGTCAGTGCCTGCTGGAATGAGCTGTAGGCATAAATCCCTGATAACAGGAGCCCCTTGGGAGTCAGTGTCCAGTGACAGCTTTATGGCATCATTGTTCTATTGTTCTCTTCAGAAATCTGTCATACCATGAATGTTTGGCTGGCTACCAGGTGAATTTCCAAGGGACAGAACACATAAAAGAGACTCTTTGTTAATAATATTTTCATGAGAAGTATAAAGAATTTATAGAGAATTTGAGTTTCCTTGATAAAAGCTTGAGGATGAATATATATTTTAAAGTGCTATTTTTTTTTCTCTTAAAATGAGGCAAAGTGAAGGAATTTTACTCTTTTTTAGGAATTTTAGGGCCAGTAGCTCTCACCTTTATTGTAGCAAGGACTGCTTTTGCTGCCCAATGCCTCTCTTTGCTAGACTAGGAGGCACAGCCTCTGTCTCCGTGTATTCAGTCTTGCTCAGACAGTGCAAACATGTGGGGAAGGATGGAGAACATATGCTGTGTGGCAATCATGAGCTCACCAGCAGTGATGCCATCAGTTGTCTCCTCTGACAGAAATTTGTCTCAATACCACTGCCAGATCAACTCATGCCCACTGGACATGTTTAGAAAGGCAAACTAGGGAATTATTATGCCTCCTGTGTAGGTGGGATGTTGAAATAAAACAGCCTCAATCCATTCCACTGCACTTTAATTTCCTCTGCAGGGTAAATGAAAATGTAGTAGTTCAGATCCCCTTTCTGTCAGTTGCAAGAGATCAGCATTTTCAGATACAGTGCAGCTCACTCAGGACATGGTTTACCATCTACAGGTACCAATTTCTTCCCCCTATGCACAAATGACATGAGTCTAATAGATTTAAACCCAGGGGTCTCAGTTTCTTGTCTAAAGCTTTATGAGATGAGCCCAAATCAAAATGATGTAGTTTTTTAGAGATTGTTGCAGATCCAGGAATTAACTTCAGTGTCCTCACACCCCTGTGATGCTGTAATTTATAGCTTATTCTGCTTCAGTACTGGTTGTGATGCTCAGTCTCTCTAAAAAGTGTAAAGGAAAACAGAAAGACTTAGAAATCAAATTTATCTCTTGAAATGACATCTGGGCTCTTTGGATGGGAAAGACAAGAAGGCTGAAAATGTCCTAAAAATGTACATGTGCAAGAGAAGTGTTATAATGAGCAACAAGGTACTACCACCCCACTGTTTGAGTGAACATCCCCTCAAGACCTGATCAGAGCACTAACAAGCATCTCACATCTCTGTGCTGATGGTCAAGCTGGAATTCACAACATTTTAATACACCCCATGTTTGGAGAGTTTCGCAAAGGAAGAATTGTTAATGAGTAATCCTTGTCCATTAGGGCACTGAGCCAATAAACCCAAGCTTTGATTCATTGTGTTATCACTACAGGCTTCTGCTAAACATGAAAGAAAAACAAAACAAAAATGTTCCTATGTGAGAATCATTAGGATACTGAACTGAGTGCAGAACTGTCTTACATCCTGACATCTGCAGTCTTCCAGAAAGGAACAGTAAGTAATAATTCCTTAAGCTGAAAGCTCTTGCTGTCGTGTAGTGTAAAAGTAATTTTATTGCCTGAATTATTTAGTGGATGTTAATGGATTTCTGATCAGAAAAAAATATTGAAGTGAAGAATAATATAAGAAGTCATTTCATCCACAAAATTGTCTCCACAGTAGAAATTGCCCTTGGGAAAAATGGTAAGGTGAAAAATAAGGTCACGTTGAAATTCGTCTTTAGAAAGCTGGCTTCTGTGTGTCACTGGAACACAAGGCATAAGTTTGATATTGAGACTTTCTTGCAACAGCACTATCTAGTTAATTGTGTGCATTAACGTTAAAATTGTACTAGTTATTTCTTTTAACCTTTTAGAAACAGAATATATTTTCAATGTGATTAATGGGAGGACAGAGAACAATCCAGAAAGGGAAAATTGTATTTGTTTCATGTAGTTTTTACTTCGACAGTTCTGTGTCCACATTCTAAATGCATCTTCCAAAGTTGAAGACTTTAGCGCATATTTCACATAACTGGGAGAAGTAAAAGGGGGTTTCAAATGTCAAATTATTAGTGTTTGAATCCCTTGCTAGTTTTTAAGAAAATGTAATTCTATTCTGAGTGCTCCTGCTACTCATTTATCTTCAGGAAACTATAATTGTGGCAGAACACGTTTTTCTTTTGTTATTTTTATTGCTATCGCTTCTGTTACAGAGAACCTAGGGACTGGGAATTATATGGCAATTCCACTAGTCTAAAGGGCAGTCCAAAACCAGGTTAGAAATGGAGGGCTTGCAGTTTTATAAGGTCAGACATTAAAAAGATGCTGGAGAAAGCAAGACATGCAGAAATGGTGTTTAGGAGGTAATCCCAGGGACAGTCAGAAGCTGGCCCCACTCTTTGAAGTTACTCACCTGCTTACAGGAATGCCATTGGCACTTCTCATAGAGTTTTCACTTCTACTTGTGACTCAGATACCTGTTTTTGCCTAAGAATTAAGCAGTAAGAATGTTCTGTATTTTTTCTTTTTTGTGTCCTGTGTCTCTTTCCTGCTCTGATTTTGAACTCCCTATTAAGAAATCTAACAGAAAATTTAAATAAGCACAGTAACACTAATACTGCCTCTGGTTCTCAATTTTGCTGGTATGGCTGCTTGCCTTTTGCATCAGCTGCTGTGTAGTTGCCTGTAGAGCTGTGCTTGCCAAAATGACCTGAGAGAAACAGGCTGGAAACAGAGAGCATAAATCTTCCTAATGCTTTCAGGTCTCTTTGATATGCTTTAAAACAAACAGGTAAGCAAATAAAATAGCTTCTCAAATAACTGAGGCACTGCATTAAGTATTCTAGAAAAAGGCTGTGAGGCCACATCAAAAGCCTGTGAATGAGATGGGAATCTATCTTCCCATTGATGTTAATAATGTTTGGATTGGGCCATAGATTAATGCTGTTACTGAAATTTCACTTTGAGCAATAGGCAGTCAGATGTGTGAAGACCAGGAAAATATTATGGGACAGATGGAACGAAATGTACTTCACTAATATTTGTGAAAAATTTTGCAAGTGCTTTGATATATCTTCCTTTGCTAAGTGATTGAAATAGATTCAATGATTCTTCTGAAGGTAAACCACATTTAGACTGTCATGGAGCTTTTCTGATGATCAAACATATTTTTACCTTGCTTGAAAGTGTGGGGCCATAATGCTTTTGTTTTCACTGAGCTCAATTGATTTAACTTTAATTATTTCACTGAGACTTGGCTTTGCTTACATAGAAGCCAGGGAAAGCTTTACTGTGCACCACAGCAAGGTCAGAGGTAGTGCATAGATAAATTCCACAATAAATCTGAAACTTAGAGCCCAATACATATGTGTATACATACATATTTGTATGCCTCAATGAACATATATCCCATAAGAAATCTGAATAAATATGTATATGCACCCATACAGTGGATAAAGAACCTCCATATATAACAATATACATGTAAATTTTTTTAGTTAAACATAGAATATGTAAACACACATTGACTAACATTTCTGAAGTGTGTTCAAAGTTACATATAATAAAATTTTATGTAATTTTTAGCTCTTAACATGCAATTGAAGACAATAATAAGCAGCTGGGTACATATTTTACTTTATACATACTGATCTCTATTTTTCTTTGCTATATATTTTTGGTCTATGAAAGTAATCTCCAAAGGTGGTGGAGTAAATATCTTTATTTAAGAAGTTAACTAAAATAATTGTGTAGAAAAATAAGCTTTCTAATTCATTCCATGCCTCTTCTTTTCTCTTGAGGGGCTCTTATTTTGGAGAGCAATATTGGTTTCCTGTAGTTCTATTGCCTTTATTTCAGCTTTCACATATTGGATGCTTTTTTTTTCTTTGTTACACCTCAAGATGCAGTATCAGCCCAATATAGTGACATATATTATTTCCCAGAACTGAACAATGTGTGGAATAAGCATTGCTTAATTAAATGTTCTATACTATGTACCTAGTGCAGGCCTTAGAGCTGGAAATCAGTATCTGCTGCTTTTAAATGCATGTGAAATTAATTATGTGCGTAAATCTAATATAAGTTAGATAGCTCACAGCAGGCTGGACTCAGAAGCCAAATATTGATCAGTATTTAATGCCAAAGCCAAATATTGATCAGTATTTAATGAAGAGTTTGGTGCTCGGTGAAATTTACAGCAGCAAAGCTACATGCAATGGAAAATATATTTCCAGCCTTTTTTGTGGTGATCTTATTCCTTGCAGAAATCCCAAGAAGATAGGAGTAATCTCTTCCATGAGATCCAGTAAATAGTCTACATCAGCTGGATATATTAAAGAAAATGAAGAATTAAAATGGTGGGAACTGTAAAATCATCATGAACATTTGGCTTGAACTGAACCCATCCAGGCCAAAATTTAAGTGGCAGGAGGCATAGAACAAAACCTGTAATGTCCTAGAGTAGTGCAGATTATTACAAATATGTCTTCAAGGTTCTTACTATAAAAAAGGCAGCATTGATAACATGAGAGTTGGGTCTTATTGTGTGTGTATGTAAAGAATAATAGATTCTAATGAGTCCATCTTGAGGTTAAAGAGAGGCATTATACAATGGTATGGTGAAAAATGGAATAGCCTCAAAGAAATGAGAGTTTATAGACATATCAAAGAGGCTGTAAAAACACAGACACTTTATAAGCATTTAAAAACATAGCTTGTGTGCTTTCTTCTTTATTTGCAGCACAAACTAGAGGGACGCAGGACATAAACCCTACAAGCTAAGAAGCTATGCATTGAAAATCTGCCCATATATTGGCAGTAAATGCTTTATATAGATATCTTCTTGGGACTGTATTTAAAGTATTTTGATATAACTTCCAACATTCCCTAAGAAGATAAATTCTAGGCTCTGTATGAACATACAGAAATTCACAATCTCAATATTGATGTTAGGTATTGCAGTGTTAGACCCTCAAACAGGGGCCAAGGAGGAGACACGAGAAGTAATATTAGTGGTGGAATGCAGTCTTCATGTCTGGCTGCAAGGGGAGCTGATCCTGCAAGGAACTATAAGGGCTGTACTCCCATGGGCTGGAAGAAAGATATTAAAGGGCTTGGACATGAGGAGAAGGTGCTGATGGCTTCTCTGCTCTGGTCTTCAGCAAGAAAATCCAGAGAAATTTTCACTAGCCCCTTTGAAATACCTCATTTTGATGTTTCTCTTGCTGGGCCTTGTAAGGGTCCTGAATGTGCTGCTGTCTCCTCCCATCACAGGACACTTGTAATGGGCTGTAAGAAGAATCCCCTCCCTACGGTTTGTCATGGGTATTTAATGAGAAAATTGTCTGTGAGGAGTTTTAAGGCCTTATAGTCATGTGGGTAGCCTCACCTATTGATTTCAACAGAAAACTTCCCTGGCAGAGGAGGCAGCAGGGCAGTAAAATGGCTGGAAGTGAACGTGAACCTAGTGGGGTGGCTGTGCTGCTTGCCAAACCCCATCCAAGATACACGGAGCTCTTCTGCTGTTGCAAAACTGTGTTTCTGTGCTAGATTTGAGACTCTGTGTTTACATGTTATTTGCCACAAGAACCCTATCTGGTCTGTGATACAAGTAGCTTTTGACATTTCTCAGTAAACTGTTTAAATTATCTGCGGGCAGACATTTAAAATGCATCTGTCTAATTAAAGGGCCTCTGTTTATGTTAAGAAAGAACTTAATGAATCCTTACGGACAAATCTGAATATAATTACAGAGTGTGCTTGCCACTCTCACAAGCTGCTTCCCAGTCTGCTCAGCACTGTGGCCTCCTGCAGCACTCACGTTTTTGTCAGATGACTTCATTTCTGCTCGAGAAACAAGCTGAGCCCTCACTGGGAAGCAGACTGGGCTATGACTCTCAAATGCCTTCAGTGAGTGGAAATGCAGTCCCAGGGACAGTCCCACGATAATAAAACCAAATAAAGAATTAGGACTATGAAACAAAGGAAAACAGATTGCTGTCAACTTTGTGCAGAATCCTCTTGGTGTCTGTAGAAGTCCTTGAAACATCTCCTTGTGGAAGCTGGATGCTCTCCTGTCGCTGATGGTTCTGCCTCAAATGCCATCTGCAATCCACTCCACCCACATGAGCTGGGCAAGGGAGCCTCTTTCTTCTTCTTCCAGCCTCCCCAAGTGAGTTCTGTGGCTCCTTGAGAGCACAGAGAGAGCGGATGGGTGATCCTGGTTATCAGAGCAAGGCTTGGCTTTGTGTGTTTGCCACCGTTTATCTCGTTCAGTAATTACTGAAGGCAAGATAAAGAGCAGCTCCTTGGAAATTAAACTCAGGTTTCCTGTCTGTGTTCTTCTGATCTAACCATAAACTTACACTTTTCCAGTAAGTGAAAGCAATGAAATGATGGAAGGTTGGTGAAAAAATAATGCAAACAATTATTTGTTATTTTGCATGGAAGGGGGGCTGGGCAGCACGACCTCAGGAGGTCAGGCCAGCACTTCAGTCTGAATGTTTAAATAAATTTGGGCATAAACTGCCATTAATTTAAAATGAGCAGAAAGATGGCAATTAAAACAAGCCACAGCAAGGAAAAACCAAACAGGCTGGAGGTAGCATATTATTTAAAGGCTGAATTAGGTATTGTAACTTCAAGACAATGTTTGTCACAGCAAATATTGAAACAACCTCCTGCAGCCTGCCTTACACTAGGTACACAAAAGTTAGTTATCTCATTTTAAATATTCTTTTTGCTTCTTATGTTTCAGGGTCTCTTTTCAACCTCCTTTTTAATCAGCATATTCTTCCTGAACAGAAGAATAAATGGGATCTGAAATGAATTTAATAGGACATCATCAGCTAGCCACTGCTGATGGATTTCCTCTTGCTGAAGGTCCTCATTTGTTTGGTAAGTCACCAAAACAGGTTGAAATAGCAAGCTGTCCTTTATTCAGAAACCTAGAAGAAAATGCACTGAAATTTCAAATCAAGGGCATGTGGCTGAAATGCGCCGACCTTCTTGAATCTTCAGTACTTATGAAAGGAGCAACAAACAATAGATCTGTGGTGTTAATGTAATCCTGCGCACTATTGCTCTCATCATTGCTCACAGCAGAACCTGTAGGTTGTTTTTGTAACACTCTTCTAATGCTGGAGACCATTTGGCAAAGACAGACCTTTGTATGTAGGCTGGATGTTATCTTCCTGCGAGTCCCTTAAATCAAACTGAGCAGATATATTTCCAGTTAATTTGTAATAAAATTGTAGTGCATTGTATTTGCATTGCCATAATATGCATAGTTATGTAAGTAATTTCACCTAAATTAAAATCTTTTTCTTGTTAAGAGTGTTAAAAACTTATCGTATTAATTTCAGTGCACAAGAAAATTTATAAAGCAGGCTGGAAGATTCTCCTTGCTCCAGTTCCACTGAATTTCTCAAAGCAAAGCATGGGTTTGTTAATGAGTGAAAAATTCTTGGTCAACATTTTATAAACATAGGTGAGCTGTTTTCTGATACGTGAACTGCTAAAAAAATGAAAAAAGGGTATAATAAATTTTTTAGCCTTTTATTTGACAGCAGAGTGGGTTCTTCATTGAGTAAGGTGATACATTGAGGGCCTCACACACAATAAAGACTCCCGCAAAATGCTGCAACACTTAAAAGTTAACAGGCCAAATAAGACCAGAATTCTGCCTTTTTGAGTGCTGGAAAACCAGAACACATTCCATTTCCATGTGTCTGAAACAAGAGTAGTGCCTGGGGGATGCAAGGAAGGACTCCGACACAGAGCCTCACCAGCTGCAGAGCTCCAAGTCAGGAACATCTCGACAAGTCAGATCACTTGTGATGTCCTGGCTCCATGCAGCCAAATTAAAGCATGATCACTAATGATAAGCAGAACCCACTCCATTGTTGTGTGTCACTGGTTTTTACCCCTCTTTGTGTTGGTGCTTGGTGGGCGAAATATTTTGGAGTTTTTTAAAAAGGACAAGCAAAGAGCTAAACCACTTCTTTGCTACCTCTTAATTCCAGTGTCAGACCATGATATACAGAGAGGAGAATGATCAAATCTAGGGTGCCAAATTTTATATCCAGTCATCTTCTAAAACGCCTGCATATCAGAGCTACTTCAGATTTTTGTCAAGAAATTTCCCCCCAATATTTACTTTTTCATTAATTATTTCTTTATTTTTAAGGAGTAATGATCAGGTAGCTTGAAAATGCAAGAACATTAATGTGAAATACTTTCCCTCCACAGCATAATCTTACTTACAAACTGTGAAGCTTTCAGAAGAGTGACTGTGTCTGTCATTATAGGTGTTCAGAGCTTAGCACAATGGAGATTTAATTCAAACTGACATTTCTGTAACAGAAAGAAATAATGTACTAAGGAGTTGAAACAGGGGTCCCATTAGGAAGGAAACTTAGCACTCCTGCTGTGTTTCACTTAAGCTGACTTTTGTTTTGGGAGGTGTCACTCCAATGTGGTGTCTTTTTTGCTTTTATAGCTGGAAGAAAGCTTATCAGTAATAATATGCAATTGAGTCCACAGAGAAAGTTACTCATAGTGAAAATATGACTCCCTCTCTTCAAAACACTTGTAGGAAATGGTTTTGCCTCTCAATTTTTTATCTTTGTAAATGACTTGCATTTTTTTTACATTCAGTTTTGTCAGGAAGGGACTTTTGAACCCCAGAAAACAGGAAGAAAGCTTTTCTTTGAGATGGGCCTTACAGTGCACATTTCTTTTAGCTCTTCTCATACATTGCAGCTCACAAGTTAAAAATTGCTGGCTTATAAACATTAGTCTTTATACAAGCCAGTTTCCTTTATTCAAAGATGCACACTTGCATTCTGTAAAAAAACCTTGGAATTACATTTTCCTTTCATTATGCTTTATTCAATCTACAGGGAGAGTGTTCTTAGACCTTCAAAACCAAATGTAATTGCATCTCACAACATTAGCTCCAAGTTCAGGTCTTTCAAAAGAAATGTCAATTCTGAGTTGCTTGTGCTGTGAGCCTCATCACCATGGTAATTCCAGGGCACTTCTACATACTTAGCCTCAAGATTTCTAGTTGCAGCAGGTTTCAGAAAAAAGGTTTTCTGTCTTTCAGTAGTTGAAAATGGTATGCAGCTATTTTAATAGTGTATGTCTAAGGCAAATTATCTCTGTATGCCTTTGGAGGTAGTTTGTTCTGACTATAGTTTTCATAACTTCTGCAGTTATGAGTCCCTGGGAAAAGGGACTCGTAATTTGTCTCAGTTGCAAAATTGCCTCAAAATGCAAATGAGGAAGAATCTTTAACCTAGCAAAAAATGAGAGTCCTTCCCTTCCACCTTGTCTTCCTGCAAAGCTGCTTTTCTTTTTCTAACTCCCTACTTGGGTGATTTAAGAACATCCTAGATTGCTTTACAGAAAAGATATCTTTGAAGAAGTGGCCAAAACCAAATACATAAAATGATACAACATGCAAGATAAACTTTATCTTTCTTGCCGCTCTGGTTTTCCCAGTGAGGGAAATGGACTCTTGATGACAAAAAATGCCAGAGGTGTGTGTCTCTCCACAGAACCTGCCCTGTTGAGATTCTTCCCTTCCTCAGCCAAACCCTGTTTTTATTTCACAAGTCCCTTTGTAGTACTGAACTGAGCTGTGTGAAGACCAGTCCAGTTTCATAGTCTGATGTCAGAGAAAGCAGAACACCTATCAACTTTCATTTTTTAACCTCTGTAATTTAGAACTTAAATCCTGGTCTCCTTTAAAATCTTTGGCAGTTTTTTGGTTCACTTTAGAGCCGTGAATTTATTCTGTGGAAACTTCTACCATGAGAGACATAGACTGATCTCAGCTCCTCCTCTTTGCTCCAAATTGGCTGGACACGAGCTATGACCTAGAACATGCTGAGGTGTATTAGCAGAGAACTGTGGCAAGCCTTGCTCTAAAGCTTGGCAATTCATCAAGACTGTTGCAAAAAGGTGTCTGATAACAGCTTTCAATTGCCTTTGAAATCTTTTCATATTAGAGACAATACATGCATTAAATACCTATATCTCCATTAGCTTATTTCTTCCAATGGTCATCACTTATCTATTATCACAAGGGACTGAACAAATATTCAGGCACAAAAAAATCTCTCCTTCAAATCTTACATGTGTAGGGTAAGGTTATATATTTGTGTGGCACCTGAAATAGATACAGCATGTGACTCAAACTGTAATTTCTATGATAAGGAAGCAGCAGGTCTCTAAAGTACTAGCTCCATTCTATTTTATGTGAAAGCACCTTGTATAGAAGTTATTAGCACGCAAGATACTAACTGTGAAAATTCAGATATCAGAAGTGCAATTATTTCTGAGAACCTGAAAAGATAATTCAGTACACTATTATATGCTTAGTTTGAATGAAGACATATTTTAAGTATTTTTTTGATGGCCTGAAAATGTTTCCTTGTGATGTGACATTAAAATATAACAAGACAAGAAATGCCACCCTCTTTGTATGTGTCCCTAGCTGGGAAAGAAGTTTTCTGGGGGAATGAACACTCTTAAAAGCTAAATTGAAAAGGATGAGGAAGAACAAGAAAAAAAATTACATGTAGCAAAAGGGAAAAGAAAGCAATATAACTAAACTTCTTAAAGAAAGAACAACAAAGTGACATTGAAAACTATTGTAGGCATAGAACAGTGTCTAGGAGGAGCATAAAAGGCTGACTCCTTTTAGGTAAATCTGCTTTTTTTTTCTGGTTATGTGGGGGTTTTTTGTTTGGTTTTTGGTTGGTTGGTTTTGGGTGTTCTTTTAGTTCTTTGAGGGTATGTTTTGTTTTTCTTCTTTGTGGGGGGTTTGGTGTTTTTGTGGTTTTTTGATTGTTTGGGGGGTTGTTTGGTTTGGTTTGGGGTTTTTTGTGGGGATTTTTTTGTTTTTTTTCGGGTTTTTGGTTGGTTTTGTTTGGTCAGGCTTTCTTTGTTCGGTTTTTTTTTGTTGTTTTTTTTTAATAATTAATAGTAATAAGAAAGGTAGTAGGGTCAAATGTCCAAACTGATTAAAGAGCTTCAGGATCATAAGATATGTTAAATAACTACTTGTCTTTAGCACCACCTGGCAGCTGATGCAACATCTGCCTTCATCGCTGCAGAGAAGATAATTAGGCTCATAACTGGCCCCCAATTTAAAAGGAAACAAACCAAACCAAATTAAAACAGAAAATCTTGGATGCATAATAATTGTGAAGAGAGCCAAAGCAAGCAGAGTGGCAGATGTGAGTAAAAAATTTAATGAGAGGACAGATTCGATGGGGCTTTGAGCAACCTGTTCAAGAGGAAGGTGTCCCTGCCATTTCAGGGGTTTGGAGCTAGATAATCTTTAAGGTCCCTTCTAATCCAAACCTTTCTATCCTTCATAAAATGTGTCCAGTATGGCCTGAGCATTTTGGCCTTTTTTGGAGAATGTGACATTTCTGTGCTGAAAAAACATACTTCCTGTGATCCTGAAGTGGTTAATCTATTGCACTGAATTACCTGACCTTACCAAATATTTATTGATACAAGATTTTGTTGTAACTAAACCACAATAGGTACTAAAATACAATGGCTAGGCTACTTGGAGGCATCCCCTCAAATGGTAACCACATTTTATCCAGGTAAATCCACACTGGGAACGGACATAGTTTCCGGCATTTACAAACAAGTTTCTCGTAATGAGGTTAATTAGTAAACTATATAACCTCTGGTCTGTGTCACTCTAATCTTAAAGAAAGTTCTCACAGTAAAGAAGTCAGCAGGATACAGGCAAAGCAGAATTAAGAAGTTGTATGTATATATAGATTTTAGGAGGTCAAAAAGAAAAAAGAGAGTGAAAGGAGGACTGGGAACCTTAAGGAGAGTATTTTTCATCAAGAAATGGTCAGACTGATCAGAGCCTGAGGTAGGATATTGCCATATTCTCAACTGGATATTTTTGTTATCTATTGTAGCACTCTTCTTTGAAATTGTAGGATGCTAGTAGGTTTTTTAAACCAAATGATCTTTAAAAGATAGGCAAATAATGTGTTTGATTTAAATCAGGATTTTGTTAATGGCTATGCCGTGGTTTCCAAATTACCTCATTCTGAACATTGTTATTTTTACATTCCTTCATGAATACCAAAGGACAGCCAGGGGTTCATATTTTAAACCTGCTTAGAATTTAATTATCTTTGTTTCACTTTATATTACTGGAACAATAACTTTTACATTAAAATGTGATCTCATTGTAATTTCTGTAATGTTCTGTGTAAAATCACATTTAGTTTACACAAAACTCAGTAAAATCCTGCAAACTGAAAATGCTTTCTTTAGTCCTACAAGGAAAATCATCCATTGTTTCTACAAATCAAATATTTTTTCCAAATCTCACATAAAATATTCTGTGTACAATTTAAAGTAACAAAAGTCTCTCTAATAAATTTCAGTTGCAAGCAGAAAAAATATTTGTAAAACAATGATCATATGCACATAAAGGTTTCATTTTGTTTTTAATAAGCTTTCCGTATTTTTGTGAAAGGTTTTCCTCGAAAAACAACTTATTTTCAAAATGTAAGATTTTCAAATCGAAAAAATCTGCAGCTTTAAATTACATAACATTCATGTGTGCCTAAATATTCTTGCCTTAAAAATCTGGAAGGTATGCTTCCAAAAGGAAAAATGGATAAAAGTTTTAAAATATTTAAGACCACACAAACAAAATGTCGCTGTAGTCCAGTGAGCTCATTTCTGATTTCACTTTCACTGCTTTTACTACTGCAACTGCAATGGTGTTACTCAGCTGCTCATGCTTTAGTTGCATGAGACCATCCATCCCAAACCTCTACTAATATATATATATATCTGCAGAAAAGCTTATGTACATTCCACTTGGTAAGATAAGATTACTCTTCTTTTGTGATAAGAAATTATTTGGTCTAGACTCTCATGTACAGGTCTACAGGTACATCATGTTCAGGTCTACCTAAAACATGGCAAAGCAAAACCAAACAAAAAGCCCTCAAAACTTTAAGCTAAAGGGGAGAACCCTACATAGCTGCAACCTAACCATCTCTAAAAATCAGACTGGTCTTTGAGCACTTCCTGGAGTTTTAGCTATAAGTCTCTTTTACATAAAACAAGACCATGTTCTCTCAGTCTCTCTCAACCCTGTCTGTTCTTCCTTTTCCATTGATCTGAGCATGGACTAGCCATTCAGATAAATTGTTTAACTCTGTGTCTGATATGGAAGGAAAAAGGAAGTGAAATAGGCTGTTAAGCTTTTCCCCCCATATTTAACTACATGCATTAAGACTCATATTTTTTGTTTCCTTTATAAGCAGAGTAGAATTAATGATTGTGATTGTAACCCAAACGGCTCTACAGTAGTTTAAATGTACATTCAGTATTGTCTCAGGATGTGCTGCCATTCTTTCGTAGCTCTGAGCTTTTCAACCACCCCTGAGATTTTTTTCTGTGGAAGGAATGTTGCCTTCTCCTCTTGCTCTTTGTAAGAGGCCCAATCAGTTCAAGAGGTTGGAATACAGCTTTTGTGGAGTTTTCTGTGGATGGCAGAAAGCTAAAAATCAACAGTTTCTCCCTTTTCATTTTGGGATTGTCCCACTGTCCATTAGTAAAACCAATTAACTAATTACTAACTAGTGAACGAAAACTTAGGTTTCCGTGGTGAACAAATTCCTTTCCAAAGAGAGACTAAATGATTGTGTATCCCACAATTAACACCAACTTTTGTACCTGAACTACCTTGACCAGTTTTAATGAGCAGCAGTCTCAACAAGTGGTAAATATAGCTAAAGGACTCATTAAACCTATACTGGATAACAAATAATTTACTTGTTTTGTCACCACTGTGGCTGGCAGCTATCAGTGACAG